>JANKKI010000175.1:1200000-1923671 GCA_025175665.1 Cinchona pubescens
CTCATTAAAAGTAATATTCCTACTTATAATCACTTTTTCCATATCAGTATTAAACAAATTGTATCCCTTTGTATCATAACTAGCCAAAAAAATATTTTTTTCTGCCTTGTCATCCAATTGACTACTTCCTCAAAATATTTGGAACATGGCATAGGCAAGATAACCAAATACTTTTAAGTGAAAAATAATGTGGTTTCTTATCAGTCCAAATCTCATATAGAATTTGTCCATAACTACACCTGTAATACACCTGTTTAACACATAAATAGTACAAGAAATAGTTTCTGCCTAAAAACCTTTAGGCATGAATGTATCATGGACCTCTCCATGTCCATCACAGTTCTATTTTTCCTCTCATTACACTATCTTACTAAGGAATGTACCTAATTGTCAACTGATGTTTAATGCTATAATTTTTTTCAAAAAATTATCACAAACAAGAAATTTAGTACCCCTATAGTTCTTAAAATTTTAATATATTAGCCACTTTCTTCTCCACATAATATATTTGAATATCTTAAGCACATCACATACATTAGATTTATTTTTTTAAAAAATACACCCAAGTCTTTTTTGCTAAAATCATCAATAAAAGTGATAAAATACATACTACCATCATTGAAAGGAACTTCCCCACCAAACACAAATTTGAATGAATCAATTACAACTGTTTTTTTGTCTTTCAAGGCTTGCTTTTTGCAAAATGATCTCTGTGCTTCTTTTCCAACATACAAAACTTACAATATTTTCTTAGGATAATTAATAAAAGGCAAACCAACAACCAAAATTTTCCTTGCAAAAATTTCAAATTACCAAAATTTAAGTGCCCAAAATGCAACTGTCAAAGCCAAGTATTATCAAAAGTACATAACTAAATTAAGGTAAATCACCACAATTTAGAAAAAGAGGCCACGAAAGACTATGTTCATATAATTTACCTTAACAATCAGTCCCAATTTATTATTAGAAATAATACCAACACCATGTTTAAACCACAAATCATATCCCTTTCCAAATAACTATTTCAAACTCAACAAATTATTATATAAATTTGGCACTTAAAATACATTAGATGTAAAATTGAAAGACTCATCGTTTAGAGTAATACTAATTTTTTCCTTTCCTAAAATAGACATATTGTTTCATTATTTTCAAATTTCACATAAGATTTAAAATATTCATTGAGAAGCGTATCTTGTTTATCACTATTATTTTCAGCCACATTTGCATGCACTTCACCATCACGATTTTTATTATGCCAACATTCATTATGTTTGATTTTACCAAAACAATAACATTCAATTTTCGATCTATGAACCCTTTAAAAATTATTATTTTGCTGATTATCTTGTTAGTCCCTTCTAAAATTACCATTGCTATTTCTCTGTTGGTTAGTAAAATTACTTCTACCACGGCCTTTAAAATTGCCTTTGCCTCCTCATCTTCTACCTGTGAAATTTGGACCTCTTTGATTTGTTTCAGTCATATTTGCCATTTTCTCATTTTTTTTAGGTTGATCTACCTTGACTTGTAACGCTTCCTCAATTGTATTAGCCGTTTGCTGACTCAGGGACATCTTATATGTCACCAATTTACCTTCTAGTTCATCAAGTTTTAAAGTATTTAGGTCATTGGCCACATCAATAAATCGTCTTTTTGGTGTGTAACTTTGTATTTAATGACCGTAGTGCTTTTTTTGACCACTCTAACCTCTTCAAGAACCTCACCGTTGGTTCTTATATCATTGGCAAGACCATTAATTCTGCTAATAAAATCTTTAACTAGCTTGGTTAGTTTCATCTGAGCTAACTTATATTGTCTCTTGAGCTCTTGCAATTTAATTTTTCTTATGTTAATAGAACCACGATTTGAATTTATCAAATGTTCAGACCTCCTTTGTTGCCTTTGCATTCATAAATTTATTGAATACATGCAACTGAACTTTGGTGTTGAAGTACATCCAAGATACGCAGTCTAATGGTATTTTTTATTCTTATGATGACACATTCTAGCCATGTTGGATATACAATGATTGGGTTGGTGATATGATACAAAGGAGAAGTATTTCAAGTTATACATTTTATTTGGATACTGGTGTGTTTTCCTGGTCTTCCAAGAAGCAGCAAATGGTAGCTTTGTCTGCAGGAGAAGTAGATTAACGGAGTACATGGCAGTAGCAAGTAGTACTACTCAAGCACTAAGGTTGAGAAGAATATTGAGTTTCTACAACACAAGCAAGAAAGTCCTACCAAAATATTTTGTGATAGCAAATCTGTTATTGAGTTCACAAAAAATTCAGTTTTTCATGGGTCTAACAAACACATTGACATTAAGTTCTACTGTATTCATTGACATTAAGTTCCACTTTATTCGTGAGTTGGTGCAAGACAAGAAGATAACTATTGATTATTGCAATATTGAAGTTCAAATAACTGATATATTTATATAGCTATTGAAATTGGAGTTATTTGTGAAGTTGAAGAAAATATTAGACATGTACAAATACAGGAATTAAACCAAGTGCAATATTTAGTGAGCTATAATTTAGTCTATGGGCTGGTCATTTGATATTTAAGTCCATGAGAAGTTTCTAAAGCCCGTCAGTTGCTTGTCAGGTTTGCCAAAGCAAAATTGGTTTTGTGTGGTTAGAAGATTAGAAACTAAGACTACTCCATATTATATATTGATGATGTTAAATGCTTGGGCCGTTGTAAGCCTTCGACAATAAATTAAAAAAAAAAAAAAATTATCTTTGCTGCCCTATGGTTTTCTTGTTGCGTCGCTGCTCCTATTTATTGTGCTATCATCTTTGTTTCTTTGCCGCAACACGTCTGACCCTTTTTTTCTTGACTTTGTTGAATTGATTTCATTGTGGCTTAATTTAATTGGTGAATTTAAATCCTTCAAGAATCGAAGAAGGCTTCGTGAGCAAATGGAATCAAAGCTGATAAAAAAGTGATCCAGAGTAATGTGGACTTGTTTCTGTTGAGATTGAGGAGTTGTTTAGAGATCTTTCTTTCTGCTTGATCGAAGTAAATTGTATATTCGACAAGGGTGAATTTCCAAATACAAAATTATATATATAAATTAAAAAATAAATATAAATACAACATATAACTATAAATATAGATAAACACATTAAATAAGATTGTTGGTATAAAAAACACGCACGGGAAGAATAAATTTATTCAACACATAAAAAAATATGTGAGAGAAGACTCTCATATTGAGACCTGTATAAATTCACAGCATAATAGCCTTACCATTAGGTTAGAATCTCTCTATTCTAAACTCTCTCAACTCAACTCTTCTCAATTGAATCAACCAAACAAACCCTCTATTTATAGGGTAACAAATTTAACTAACGAGAAACCTAGAAATCTAATTAGAATAGGAAATAACAACTCTAAACATAATTGTATTAGGAAACTAAATTATTTAAATAACTAAATTACCAAAACCTAATAATAGCATATTTCCTAATTCATAAGGAGTTTGGTTTGCCATCAATGCCTCCCTTAAACCAAACTCTTCGTGAGAGTAGATTCACGCCATGCAAGATTAATACGACAAAAAAATTTCATGTAATTTTTCTACCACAATTTGGCATCGTCAATTTGATTCTTAATCTTCAAAATTTTCAAACGATCCACGTATCTGGACTGATCGTACACTTTTTTTCAATTTATCAACCTCTATGAATTTCATGATAATTGGTATCAAAATTCTCAATTTTTGTAAGTCAATCACAATCTACTTGGTAGGATTTTTTTCCTCCATCACTACTCAACACCAATAAAAATAATCACGACAAGATTTCTCTTTTAGATTTCTGTCCAATTAGGGCCAATTTCTTTACACCCTAATTGTCAAACGAGTACCCCAAGACCAACCTCACGTGGTCCAATTTTTCGATGTTCAAGTGCTCCAACAAAAAACTTTTTCTTCAATTTTCAACAAAAATCCCAAAATTAAACTCTTGAACCTAGAGCTCTGATACCACTTGTTGACATAAAAAACACACAGCGGAAGATAAATTTATTCAACACATATAAAAATATGTAAGAGATGAGGAGGAATTACAAATAACGCACATCGGACTCTCATATTGATACCCGCATAAACGCACATCGGACTCTCATATTGATACCCGCATAAACCCACAGCATAATAGCCTTATCATGGGTAATAGGCTAGAATCTCTCTATTCTAGACTCTCTCAACTCAATTCTTCTCTTTTCAACTGAATCAACTAAACAAACCCTCTATTTATAGGGTAACAAATTTAATTACCAAGAAACCTAGAAACCTAATTAGAATAGGAAATAACAACTCTAAACATAATTGTATTAGAAGACTAAATTATTTAAATAACTAAATTATCAAAATCTAACAATAACATATTTTCTAATTGATACAGAATTTGGTTTAATTAGTTGCTGTCTCTTATATACATATATATGTATATATATATATATATAATACACGATATATACATATAACACTGCCTATGCTAGGCAACTGTTTTTGGAGATGAAATGAAGTTCGGAATGATTTTGTGGATATCAAAAACCTTATTGCCACTGCAAATTTGCAGCAAACTTACCAAAATAACCTGGTTATTAATGAAGAGAATAGTGATATAGGTATAGTTTGGAAGTTTTGACATCAAATTTGCTGTGGCGCATTATCATTGGCCTCAATCCATGCAATTTTACGTTTGAGGGTGACATAAATAGGGAACCAACCATTCAATGACACGGGGAAATCATTTTTCTGAGTTCGATTCTGCTTTTGAACGTAATATCCCGGCTCTGCTTTATAATTATTATTTAGAATAGTATTTAAAATAGAAAAATATTTGTCAGGTTAATTTTGATAAAGTTTTTATTCTCATACTATTAAATATATTTCACATATTATTAATTTTAATTTTTTTGAATCTTCTTATTTTATAAAAGAAAAAAATGAAATTATAATTTTTTAAGGATAATTATATATTTTTAGAGGAGAATTATAAATGAGTTAGATCTTTTTATTATAAGGATAGAATTAAAATAATTATGTGACAAATTTTATTTAGTCATTTAAACAAATCCAGGCTCATCCTGATTTTTATTCTTAATTTGAACGTCCAATCATGAATTGATGTGTAAAAGCTGATGTTTCATTTATGATGGAGAATGATTATTATTGGAGACTTTTCTTAAGGATGTTTAATTGCAAGTAATGAGATGCTCAAAAGCTCAATTTTTTTTTGTTAAATAAAAAGTTCAATCTCTAATAATAGTAAAAAAGGATAGAATCCTAATGGGGGAAAATTTTTGTATATGATTTCATAATATTAATAAATTCTATATAAATTCACTGTCTTTTGTGTGATAACATGTATAGTATTGTGATTTATAGAAAAATTTTCCTCGTAGTTAATTTTTGGTATATTATTGCTAGGGGTGAGATTTGAACCTTTATTTAAACAGTGATTTTAATGAACAATCTTCCCACAAATCTACATGAATCCTTCAAATCCTATATAAGATCTCTGATAAACTTGATTTCGTACCAAATACGAATGGCTGTTATTGTGTTCCTACTTCCTAGTGGTCTAACCAATCACCCGTGGACTGAATGACACATATAGCTGGCCTTACTCTGGAGGAGTGATTGAGGCCCTTAATTTTCTCCTATGAAGACTTGATAGGACAGCTCTACTCAAAGCAAAAAGAGGGTGGTGGAATATCGAAATCCAATCAGATTGTAAAGCTGTGGTTGATAAAATTTTGGAAAAATGGCTTTAATAGCTTCTTACCTTTTATATTTTATTTTAGTATTTTTTTAGTTTTTTATATTTAAAATAATACTTTTTAATTTTTATAAATTTAAAACACATTATTTTAGTCTCTCGATATAATTACGAATATATTTTAATTTGAAATATTCATATACATATCGAATGTAATATATTTAAGTATTAAATTGATAATATATAACTTTAAATACTAAATTATTCCCAACACAAAAAGTATTGGGATTGTTGGAGTTGAGGTGATGGAGGAAAAGCAACGAGGGAGGAAAATAGAAGTGGTGATAGTAGTTGAGAATTTTGGAGTGATGTTGGTGGAGAAGATTTTAAATAGTGTTGTGTAATATTTAAAATCTGTGTGTTGCAAATTTTGCTGCTATAAAAATGTAACATTCGATACGCATGTGAAATTTCACATTCTTAATATGTAAATAATTGTCTCAAGAAATTAAAATGATAGTTTTGAATTTGTGATAAATTAAAATATATTATTTTAAATGTAAAAAATTAAAAAAATAAAAAAATAAAATATGAGGAGTTATTAAGGTTGTTTACCTAAAATTTTGTCCAAAAAGTGCCATGATGTTCAAACTTCAAATTGCATATGTGCTTGACGATATCTAGGTATGTTTTATGAAAAAACTTATAGAAATTCGATTTGACCGCATCTATAGATTTTGCGTTCAAAATTAAATTTTATAAAATTTTACTTACATCAACTTATGTCATAAATTTTATAATATTTAATTCACATCATAAGGTTTATTGGTGAAAATAAAAATCAGATCTACCTAAATCTTTCTCATATTTTATAGGTGCTCTTTCTCATTTGCTAAAAGAAAAGGAAGTATTCCTTAGTCATTGATTGAAAATTTTGTTGCAAGATTGTAACGTAGAAAGTTACTTTTACATACAATGATTTGGTCCTGGATTTTCAATCTTGTTGTAATTTGGTTGTTTAATAACTCTTGCTGTTTGGAAATAAAGTTCAAGACCTGACAGAAATGGAGTGAATGGAATTCTTGCATGAAAAAGGAGATTTGACAGGAAATCAAGCTTGATTTTTGACAGGAGATGCTCTATATAAAACTGGAAATTCTAATCCTCTCAAATTGTTGATTTAAAGAAAAAGAAAGATTTCTTAACTCAGCTAAACATGCTTTTGGAGCTCGTGTAGCACATTTTCCTAATTGTGGCTGCAATATTGACAAGCGTTAAAGTTCACTTCACTTTAACTTTATCTTTAATATTATTTTTTAACACTTAAATTCTCATATTGAACTTAGCTCAACATTACTGTTTCTTTTGACAAAAATATTTTTATAATTGTGTCTATTTTTTTCAAATCTCATTATCTCTTTAATATTTTCTTCTCATTTTTTATCCTTTATGATTTCTCATTTATCGACATGGTTCAATAATTTTTCATATTTCATCGTCATGTATCAAAATTTATCAACCTCTATTTGTGAAAAGAAAATAAAATATTTTAGATGCTGGAAAAATTTGTTCACACGTTAAGAATTGGAAGGAGAGGGGGAGGGTTAAAATATCATTTTAGATGAAAATCAATCACGGTTAAAGTTGACCGTTAATCAAGTGACTTAAAAATAATATTAAAAATTAAAATAATAATGACTCTAAACATTAATGAATAAAGCGAAATTAATCCTATTATTAAAAATTGGGTATTTGTTGATAGTATCTCATGAGTTTAGTTGCCGCATATTTTTCTTGGTCCGACATAAGGAATCTATTCGGTACTGTTAATGGAAACAAATGAGTAATTTGCATGTTTGAAACATTTGGAACCGAAATGGAGAAAGAAATGGTGTAGCAGCGTAGGAACATGGCAAAAAGTAAAAGAGAAGATGCAGCATGATGAAACAGATGACTTCATTATTCTAGATGTTCTCTTCTTATATGGCATGTTTCAACTGTTTTTCCTTGTCAAGAATTAAGGCGTTAGAAAAAGAGTACATGAACTGAATGGGAAATAACTTTCATTTAATTTTTTAGAAGATTAACCATGGATATTCTTATACTTTGGTAAATTAAATTCAAATCTTATAGATTACAAATGAAATATCTTATCAACTCTATCACATAACTTCATTTAAGTTAATTTATAAAAAAAAAAAACCATTTGTTTGTTTGGCTATTACGGCTCCGTTTAGACGTTTAAAATTATTTATTATTTTTTAAATAATATTTTATAATATTTTTTTTAATATATATTTTCAACTATTTTTATTACATATATATTAGATTTAAAATTTTTTTACAATAATTATTTTAAATACTCTAAATAACATTCTGAATAATAATTTTTCAAACTGAGCCCACGGCTCAGTTTTTGCAAAATAATAGATGCTTCTCTAATGTCTGGGAAAAATGATCCTACGAAGTAGCTTTTTCGCAATTCTTCTTTTAGTTAAAATTTTAGGAATAAATTTAGCGTAAATAAGTTTATTCTGCAACCGTCCTACATCATAAATCATATTCATAATACAATATAGATTTTATTTGGTTTTTTAATCAAGGAATTTTTTTTTTTGGGTGATTGGATGTAGAAGCATTAAAACTTTTTTCTTCATCAAGAAAAAAAATCATAATTAATCACTTCTCGTAGGCCCAAATATAGCCACACAAATTAAAGAGCAACTCCCACGTCGCGCAAGGCGTCTCCGCCACATAATTGTTGCAAGTTTTAAGTCTTCCTCCCACCTTGATATTTTCTCTATATGAAAATTTTATTATCCCATAATAGAAGTGTTATTGGTACTTTTAAAATTTATATAATATAATATTATATATTTTAAAAATTTATACTATTAAAATTGATAATCCTCTCCAAATTGAGGCTGTGATGGGCAACATGGTATTACAAGTTGTCTTATATTATTGCAGATATAATTAGACCTACTAGTTTAAAACAACGTATTAGGACTAATATAAAAATCCATATATATAATAAAACATCTTTGGATCTTAATCATAGATGTTTCATTAATTTAACCAATAAAGATTTGAATTCTCTCTATTTGTTTCTCTGTGTATTTATTTGTATTTAAATAATTAAAATTTAAAATATATAAATATATTATTAATTTTATTTCATTAAACCGTGTTGGAATCCCGTATTGGTTTAGCACCGTATTGGAATTCCGTATTGGCTTGTAAATCGTATTAAAACTAAGTTCAAAATTTAGATAAGGCGATTAGCCCAAGGACCGTCCGCCACTAACCACAATATACATAAATTAAAGTCAAACTCTTTCTTTGTAAAATCATTCTTAATAATTAGTAGTCTAGGTTTTTGGACTCCAAATTTTACCTTTAAAATTTTCTGTCAATGAAAATATTTAATTTATTCTTGCTATGATGCCTTTCTTTTCCCCTAAACGCCTTCACTCTTTTTATTAAACTAAAATAATTACAAAAGAGTAGTAGAGATGTACAATAGGAGGAGAGAAGAGAAGAAACTAAAGAAAAACTGAAAAAGATTTGCTAGAAAAATTATATAAGGCTAAATTTGATTTAAAATCAGGATATTGGCAAATTCAAATATTTGAAAAACATACTTATTGTACTGCATTTAATGTTCCTTTTGGACAATTTGTATGGAATGTAATGCCATTTGGATTAAAAATGCATGCTCCTTCTGAATTTCAGAAAATTATGAATGATATTTTTATTCCTTATATGAATTTTATCATTGTTTATATTGATGATATACTTGTTTTTTCTGAAACTTTAGAATTACATTTTAAACACCTTGATTTATTCAAGAAATTAATTATACAAAATGGTTTAGTTATATCAAAACCAAATATTTGTATATTTCAAACCAAAATTCGATTTTTAGGTCATTTTATCGAAAATGGAAAAATTACACCTATTAATAGAGCAATAGAATTTGCATCCAAATTTCTCGATAAAATTATAGATAAAAAACAACTTCAAAGATTTTTAGGAAATTTAAATTATATTTCTCCTTATTATAAAAATCTTTCTCAAGATTTAGCTCCCTTATATGATAGATTAAAGCAAAAGAATATTCCTTGGAATGAAAAATTAACTAATTTAGTTAAACAGATTAAATCTAAAATCACATATTTACCTTGTTTATCATTAGCTAATCCTAAATGGTCAAAATTAATAGAAACTGATGCTTCTAATATAGGATTTGGTGGAATTTTAAAACAAATCAATCCAGATAATAAACAAATTTATTTGGTTAGATTTCATTCTGGTAAATGGACTAATAGTCAGAAAAAATATGCCACTGTTGCTCACGAAATGCTAGCAATAATCAAATGTGTTTTAAAATTTCAAAATGATTTATATAATCAAAAATTTATAATTATTACTGATTCTCATTCAGTAAAATTTATGTTTAATAAAGATTTTAAAAATGATACCTCTAAGCAAATGTTTGCAAGATGGCAAGCTCAATTAACTCCTTTTGATTTTGAAATATTTTATAAAAAAGGATCAGAGAATTCTCTGCCTGATTTCTTATCTCGAGAATTTTTACAGATTTCATGAGACGTGGCAATTCTAAGTCTCCTTATAGGGGACGAGGTGGAAGCTGTCTCTTATACACATCTAGATGTCTAATTCATACACATCTGGATTATCGGGATATGGATCCTTGGATGTGGATGAGGATCCATGATCCTGATTGTCAATGGATATATCTGAATTTAATAAATAATTTTCCTCCCCTAGACTATTACTGTGGAGCCTTTCTGAGGTGTCTCTTATACACATCTAGATGTGTATAAGAGACAGCTATCAGCTTACTAATAGTGAATCATGATATTCATTTTCAGCCTCCTATGGCTACTACTATTATTTATAATTTTTCAAAAATTATTTTTAAGAAAATTATATCTTCTGAAGAATGGCTGAATATAAGACAACAGAAATTACAATGTTTTATTGCCCATAAAATTTCTTATACTTATCTAGATTATATCCAAATATTTTCATAAAACTTTTTATTATGCATGAGAATTCAAAACACAAGCATACTTGGTTTATAAAAATTTGTTCGAATATATTATCTCAGAATATTCCCAATTGGTTTATCCATTGAATGGATTACTCATGGACCCTCAGTAAAAATTTTACCTGAGCCATTTCTTCAATTATATCATTTTTGGATAAAAGTCTCACCCATTCTCAAAAAGTTATACTCTCAGGAAAATATTCCTTTACCCACAGAAATAGCTACCATTTATTTCTTTCTTGAATTTTCAATCCCTTGGATTTATAAATGGGAACCCGAATTTGGTTATACCTGTCATTTCCCTTGTTTATATCGAACCTATTATACCAAATTTTGGGATAATTACATAAAGCTATACCTTCTTGAAAACAATTATTTGGTCAAGAATTATTGGATCAAATAAAAGAAAAATTACAGGTTATACTGATACTACTTCAATTACCCGAGCAATGGAGCCAAGTCCTTTCAGGCATATTGCCAGGAAACTACAAGTGCAATCAGGCACTATGACAAGAAAGATGAAATTATTGCTACTTATATGGAGCAAGTAAAAGATCAAATAAAAGAGCATATTAAACAAGATCTTTCTATTGATCTTGATCAAGACAATGACAATGGTAATGAATCATGTTCTTCAAAAGAAAATTCAATGGACTCTAATAATTCATTCCAGATAGCTGGTGAAACACAACCAATTGAAAAGCCCGGAGATATTCTTCAAAGTGTTTTAGACACACTCAAGCAAAAGAAGCACTGAGGAAAATACACCAGGTGTTCAAATAATTCAAGACAAATGTCAGAATCAAAGTGGATCCCACACAACAGTAAATTCACTGTTCAAGATTACTGTATAAACAGTAAAATTCACTGTAAATTCTAGATGAACATAAATACACTGTACAAACAGTAATTTCACTGTAGAAACAGTATATTCACTGTGCGGATTTCAAAAATCCTACTGTACAAAATTTAAAAATTTTTGACGTCCGGCTGTCTATAAATATCCTCAATTGTATAGCAGACAGGATAGGAGCCAACTTTCAGTTTTTCTTTAGTTTCTTCTCTTCTCTCCTCCTATTGTACATCTCTACTACTCTTTTGTAATTATTTTAGTTTAATAAAAGAAGAAGACCCCGAGGTATTCCTCATCAGCCTCTTCTGAGGTACCTTCTTCCCTTTCCCTTTTAATTTTGTTCAGTCCTGACATAATATGTCAGGCTAATTATCATATGTTGGTTGTTATCTTATCTTAAGTGTTTGACGATGCATAAATTATTTTGAACCCTTTCTTTAAAAAACTTTTTAATAAAAGGTTTTCTAGGTTCGGTTCTTTAAAATTTTCAGGCATGTTATATTTAATTTATCTCTGCTGGCCTGGGAGAGTACCCGCTTAGCCGATGAGTGAAGGCGTTTAGGGGAAAAGAAAGGCATCATAGCAAGAATAAATTAAATATTTTCATTGACAGAAAATTTTAAAGGTAAAATTTGGAGTCCAAAAACCTAGACTACTAATTATTAAGAATGATTTTACACTATTGTCATAAGAAAGAAAGAGTTTGACTTTAATTTATGTATATTGTGGTTAGTGGCGGACGGTCCTTGGGCTAATCGCCAGATCTAAATTTTGAACTTAGTTTTAATACGATTTGCAAACCAATACGGAATTCCAATACGGTGCTAAACCAATACGGGATTCCAACACGGTTTGGGCTTTGTATTAAGGCTATAGTCATCTATTAGTGATTATGGTATTCATTAAGAAGATTATTACATCTCAAATAGATCTTTTAAATTAAGGTGAAAGTTAGAAAGTCAAGGGATCAATCAAGCGAGTCAAAACGGATGATAACCAAACAGATAAAGGTTCGAACTCGGAAAGGAATGGACCTAAGTTTCTCTTTCATTTTTTTAACTGTTCTTTGTTATTTACTTGGACAAGCTGGAGTGATACTATTTGCCAATTCTTTACTCGAGGTTAAAAGTAGGCCAATGATAATGCCCCAGCAGAAATCTTATTGCCACAGTAAATTTGTAGTAAAATTACCATGTGAAATAACTCTCTCTATAATGAAGAGAAAATTGGCACGGGGATAATTTGGTGACTTCACATTTAGGGCGTAGTCAAAAATGGTTTTTAGTGGGGGCAAATGTCATATAATTCGGATATTAATTTTGTCTGAAGTAGCATAAAAAATTTACATTTATATTTCTAAAATAGTAGTATACATATTAATAGATAATAAATTTTACAAAATTGTACCATAAAACTCATTATTTGAGTCATGTCTTTCTTTGTTATAATTTTTGTTTTTTTACTTATTCTAATTATTTTAATCTTTTACATCTTAGGTATTAAATGACTCTTTATTTGTAATTTTCAATTATAATCCATTGTCGGAAATGTCTTTTCAAAACAAATAACTGTAACTTTTCAAAATTTTATAACAAGTAACTGAACAAATTAAAAATTTATGAATGAAGAAAAATAACTAAATAAACTTAAAATAAATATGTTGAATTGAAATTTCAATGAATTAGTCAAAAAAACAGACTATAACCATTTACATGTTATATTTCAATTAAGAGTATATTCTCTTAACAAGCGCAAATTAATTAAAATAAAATAAAAATAAAAAATAGTTTAGCAATTTCATTTTATTAATTGAAAATTATACAAACTAAAACAACAAAATGAGTGCTCATTTTATTTTTTTCATTCATAACTTATAAATAAATGAAAATTAGATTACTTCAGTCTTGTGTATCAGAATCAAAGATAGGAAATTATAGAATAATAGTAAATGTGTAAAAGAAAGATTAAAAATAACTATTAGGTCGTAATTCTTTTACACTTGTATTTGATATTATTGATAATTGTATTTAATTGCAAATATCAACACTAAAATAAACACTAGAAATTAATTACATTTGATAATTACGAGTAGTAGTTAAATTTTAATGACCAAAAAATAACATTGCATATTGTAATTTATTCAAATTAGTTAGGACAAAATTTAAGTATTTCAAAATTCTAATATACTTTTGTAATTTTAGTTGGGGACAGTAGGAACAGCTCTGCCACTGTTCACATCAAGTTTTGTAGCAAGGCAATATCATTTGCCTTAAAAGTAAAGTGATGAAACCACTTGCTCACCAAAACAAAAATTATTTGTCATTATAAATTTATGTGTCACTTATTTCACGAATAAGAAAATGAAATTCACGCAAGAATTTAAAATCACAAAATACAATAATATGACATTCAATAATGATCACGTTTATAGCATAATTGGCTTTGTCGCTTGACATTATTTTTTCAAAAATATTATGTCAACGATCTTACACTTCATTGTTAATTAACCCCTAAGTTTCATTCCCAATTTGTGCTTGTATTTTACCAAAAAAGGAAAGAAAAAAGTGATAAAAGCAAAAAATGACATGAGTAGGTTGGTTATCCAAAGGCTAAAATAGTGCATATCTACGTGGTGCATGGTGCATGCTCAAGCATACAAAAGAGGGGTCCGGAAAACTTGTGGCTGCCCAAAACTAGAATAGAATACCACGTCTCTCACCAATGACCAAAACCCCCATTATTTGTGAGTTGTGTGACATTGTCCATTGAGATTGAATCCTCAATCAACAAGCTTAGGTTCATTGCACAAGTACAGTAAGTCCAAAGAGAGAGATTGAGGGATATCTAGGGAGCTTCAATTAATTAATGGCCTAGCAATTTTGGGTAAAAAGAAGAGAATTTTGCTTTCATTAGGATACCAAAGGTCCCACACTTAAGATCAACCACGAACAAATTTTTACACTAGTGTGAATTTAGTTAGTACTATTGTTCTAATCATGATTTGAGGGCCATTAAACATTCTAGAGTCAACAAGTGGGGATTAGTTGGTTTGATAATCTATGATTTGAATATAAAAGAAGGAATTCTTTTATCCACTTGCCATGAAAGAAAGTTATATGGGAAACAAGTCACACACAAAGGAAGCATGATATAGTGTTATTTGGTTTGGTCTGCCGTGCTTCTTCCAACTCGTTGGTTTTGCTCATTCTTATTGGTTTGATTAGTTGGAACGGTAGAGGGCGGAGGGCAACAAGATTCGAATATCAAGCATTATTTTATATTTTATTTATAAAGAAAATATATTATTATCAGTTTTATGTATTTTTATTTTTTATATATTGAAATTAAGAAAGACAATAAGATTCGAACATCAAGAATTATACATACAAAAAGAATGTTTTATCTTTGCTCGGCCGCTATGGCACTATTACATGTTATTAGTAGTAATTACAATTTACTTGATTAATTTTTCATGCATTAAGGCCTTGGTAGTTCGAAAATCAACACCATAAAATGCTAAAAAGGAACTCCGATTCCATGATGGTTGACTAGTCACTCTACCCTAATATCTATTGAGAAACATCTAAAAGGAAAAATATGTGAAAAAGATGGTCAATTCTCATCTCATCATGTTTCAACAACATATCATGAATTGATGATTTCCATATTTTCTCGAACGAAATTCTTTATTGCCAACGAAACCATGACTTGTCAAACATCATATTCTCTAGCTGGAAGTTTTCCAGTCTCTATCAGCTTCTCCTTCCAAGTGTTTCTTTTCTTTCATACATTCTCCTCCAATGTTTAAAATTCATGAATAAATACTACTAACCCGGAAAATTAATTTTCTTTTAATTACAACCAAAGTATATACTCACTTTAATTAGTTCCACTAATTTAGGAAAATGGCCAAATTAAACACGAATACAAAACTTGGAAATTAAACATCAGAAGTTAGATTATCCAATAGATGATTAATTCTTCAACAAATCACATTATTATTATTCTCGAAGATTAGTATTAATCTACCTGGAAGCCATTTACATTTCTCTTTCACTTTGCAGATAGATATATAGAAGAGGTAATTATGGTTGTCATATTAAACAATTTCCTCTTGAATTTCAACAAGTAATAATATGTAGTCGCTAGCCCTATTGATCTCTCTGTTGGATCTCTTCTGCATATTACCTCGTGGTTCTTGAGCTCATGATCTTGTAATCTCCCATTTGCCTAGATGTTTCAATGCTCTGATCAATGAAGAGAACAACTTACTATAAGAAAATCAATTAAGCTTATGCACATTATTTATTATTATTATTATTATTTTGTAAAGCTCAGCAAATTAAAGAATAATTTTTAAAAAAAAATAACTAACATCTTCCCTACCTGGTTAATGACACAACTCATCACTAAACGTCTTACCACTGCACTTGTGTGAAACTAGTGATTTGTTGAGTAAGCGAAAGAAAAATGCCGTGCCAACAGATGATTAATTTACATTAAAAAAAAAAGAGGAAGAAAGAAATTTGAGGACTTACATCATAGGAAAATCTGCCATTTTGATTTGAATTATTAGAGAAAAATCCAATTCTTGAAGATCTTATCGACGAATCTTCACTACAAGAGGAGCTCGAAATTAATGTTGGAGGTAGTGGTGTGGAGGACAAAGGTACAACTTGATTATCTCCATCATCATCATCACTTCCTTCATCATCATCTTCTTCTTGATCATTACACATCATCTTGATCATCTTGATCATCTTGATCACTATCATCATGTTCAATATTCTCATGATGATCACCATCAGAACTAACAGTATTATTTGAAGTAATTCTTCTATTGGCACTGCAGGACTGGCAGACTGAAACTGTGTGCCCAAGATAAGGTCCAGAGGCAGTCCATGGGGTTGGAGATTGGCAAGAATGGCAGAGAAGAATCCTTAAATGCTTAGCAACAAGAAAGTTTGCAGTGTGAACTCTTGTATCACAATCCCAACAAAGGCTTGCTTCATCTGATTCACAGTACATTTTTGCTGCAGAATTGCATAGTTCACATTTCTTCATTTTTTTTCTTTGGAGGGTTCTTTTTAATTTTTATCTTTCTTGATGAGTTTTCTCAACAAGAAATCTCACCTCTCATCAAATCTTTATATGTCAGCAATAGGGGGGTCTAATAGCAATAGGGGGGTCTAATAGACATATATATTTATATTTTTTCAGGTGGGTTGGGTGACATATGATCCTCTATTATTATTTTGTTTAGGGAAATTTTATAATTTCAGATAATCATCTCATTAATTTTAAAAATTTATACATTATAAATTTTTAAAATATATTATATAAAATTTTAAAATATAACGAAATAATTGTATTACATAACTGTAGTATTTTTGTTTTGTTTATTTGTTTTTTTTAATGGTTTTCAGGCTGAAGGGAAAAGAGAGGGGGCAAGTGGCAGCCACGATGGGGTGTCTTCGTATTTTCTGGTCTTCTTTCTTCTACTGTTCTGTATCACTGGTGTAGTAATGAATTTGTGGTTAATGAGGCTACGAGACCTTGGAGTCTTGGGCGAGAAAATCTTGGAAATTATCATGAATTAAATGAAATATCAAAAAAAGTTAACTTATAAGAGTACAAAAATAAAGTTTCTTTCTTTCTCTCTGTGTTTGGTTCATAGCTAAAATTGTATATCGTATGGTATCATATCGCATCTTTCAAATGTCCAATATACTTTTATCTTAAATGTTCCATAAATAAATAAAAAAAAAAGCTATGAAACTTCAACGATCACAAAATTTGGTACAATGACGATAAAAAGGCTCGAGTTTTTTTTTTTGGGTATAAAAATATGTATGTACTAAAAAGTTGTTCAAATTTTTCTGGTTTTTTCTTTCCATTGCGGAATAATCCTTATTTGCTGTGTATTAAATGAATAAACCTCTTTGTTTTTTGAAAATTGTCAATACATGCATGCGAGAAGTAAATATCAAGGGAATGAGGAATAGATATCATTCGGCCAAGATGTTCAAAGACTGAATATTTTGATTAGGGATACCAACGTTTTTAGAAATGATGTATGGGATCTATGCAATATATTTTAATACACAAATATACTTTTACCATTTCTAACCAAACAAAAGAAGTTTGATTTGTTTGGTCAAATAAAAAATGGAGAGCCACACCTTGTGATTTGGCCTAATACCCTACCAAAAATCCGCTTTTCTTACCTCTAAGCTTACACATTTTATGTTGTAATTAGTGGGTAACATTTCTGTTCTACCTTCAATCTTGTTCTTCAAGTAGGAACAAGTTTGATCACGTGAAGATTCTGTAATTATTAAAAAAGTCATATAAATAATGTAATATCGGATAACATCACTCATATGAGATATGTTACTGTCATTTAAACTTTACATAATCATATGATTTTTTTAATAACCACAAAATTTACGAGTAAGGTCATAAACCAAATCTACCTATATATTTTTTCACAAAAGAAAAAAGCAAATAAGTTATCTCTCTCTATAAATACACATATATAATTTGATGTACATGCAATAAAAAATTGAATCTATTCTTTATTTTTTACTTTGTGTATATTTATATCTAACAAATTAAATGGATATATTTGGTCAAATTTACCAGGCACTAATTCCACAGTTGCTCACTACTATATTATGAAAACACCCTGCTTCGTTCAGTCTTTTTCCATATCTAATTTGATGTACATGTAATAAAAAATTGAATCAATTATTTTATTTTTTACTTTGTGTCAATTTTTTATTTTTTACTTTGTGTATATTTATATCTAACAAATTAAGTGGATATATTTGATCAAATTTATGAAGCGTTAATTCCTCAGTTGCTCACTGCTTAAATTATGAAAAAAACCTGCTCCGTTCAGTCGTTTTCCATGGCTTGAGAAGTAAAAGCAGTAGTTGACTAGTTGGTGTCCAAGTCCCGTCCCGTTACAATCCACAAACTATGTTACACGTAAGTTTGTCTTTATATAGTTCACATACTGGATTGACTAAAATTCAACAACCTTTTCTCCTCATAAATTCCTCCCGAATGAGTTAAAAAAAATCGTATAAAGTAACGAAATAATAAAATTATTATAATATTATTAAATTTAGAAAAATGAAATGAAATTTGAATGAATATTTAAAATTATGAAATTAGTTATTTAGTATAATTTTGTTACGTAAAATGATTTTGATAAATAATTTTAAATTTATATTTTTATAAGTCATTTTGGCACTTTCAAAAAAATTATTAAAAAAATGGTAATAGTATTGGTAACTAACAACGTTGTATTCCCGTGTACAAGCACGGGTAAATATGTATTATAAAGATAAGAAAGAACAACTTTTCAAAATTAATTTTATCCATTAATGAATAACAGATACTAACGACAAAAAATGACAATATAAATACAGTGATGTTGCTTCAATCATTTTTTAGAATGGACGAAAAATCTATACTTACATATAAAGTATAAAGGATATCCTGTCATTTTATGATTTGCTAAATTTATCTTTTCTACTTTTTTTATTAAGGGTTAAATGCAAAAAATTCCCCTAAACTTACATCTTAGTTGCACCTTGCCCCCCTCAATTTATTTAATAAGCACTTTACCCCTTATCCCTTACTTCTTTATGTTTTGAGACAAAATTGCCCTTACTATTTTAATATTTTTTCATTTTTTTCTCTTCTTACCAATTTATTTATTTTCTCTCTCATATTTTTCCTTTTATCTTTTATCCATTCTTTCTTGTTACTGTTAAAACTAATATTTTCTTACTATATTTTTTTCGATATCTACACCTTATCTTTAAAAGATTTTTACATATTTTTTCATTCTATAATTTTATTTGTATACTATAAATTTTTAATTTCCTCTAGCTCAACAATTTTATTTTTTATTTATTAATCTTACTATTAATAGTTAATCACAAACTTTATATTATAACAAGGTATATTTATTGTATTGTATTTTATTGCATTAAAGAATGACACATGTGAAAATTTAGAACTTTAATTAATTAATTATTAAAAGTAAAGTAATTATTTAGTAATAGCAAGAGAGAATAATGAATAAAAAAGAAAAACAAGATAGAGAAAATTAATAAAAGGAAAAAAAAAGAAAAAAAGAAAAACAATAATAATTAAAATAATAGGGGTAATTTTGTCTCAAAACATAAAAGAGGGTGTAAAGTGCTTATTAAATAAGTTGAGGGGGGCAAAGTGCAACTGGAGTGTAAGTTCAGGGGGTGTTTTGCATTTAACCCTTTTATTAATTATCTTTAATTTTCATTTCATAACTCCTCTTCTATATTATTTTTTAAATTTTTATTTACATTTCCACTATCTATTCTTTTTTCTTTGGAAATTTTGTTCAATTTTTCTATATATATGATTAACAAATTAAGTGGATATATTTGATCAAATTTATCACGCATTAATTCCTCAATTGCTCACTGCTTAATTATGAAAAACACAGTGCATCTAAGTTCAGTCTTTTTCCGTGGCTTTTGAAGTAAAAGCAGTAGTTGACTTGAGTAGCTGGTGTCCAAGTCCCGTTACAATCCACAAACTATGTTACACGTGAGTTTGTCTCTATATTGTGGACAAATAATTCAGATACCGGATTAGCTTAAATTCAGCAAACTTTTCTCCTCATAAATTCCCTTAAAAAAAAAAAAAAAATATCGAACGTATTTATATAAAGTGATAAAATAATAAAATTTTTAAAATATTATTATATTTAAAAAAGAAGGAATAAAATTTGAGTAAATATCTAAAATTATGAGTTTGGTGATTCATTATAATTTTGACAAGTAATTCTGAATTTGTAATTTTTTGTAAATTATTTTTCAAAAAAATATTAAAAAAATGGTAGTAGTATCAGTAACTAATTAGGTTGTATTCCTGTGCATAAACACGGATTAATATGTATTATAAGGATAAGAAAAAACAATCTTTCATAATTAATCTTACGATTAAAGTAGAATAACAGGTACTAACGACAAAAAACGACAATATAAACACAGTGATGTTGCTTGAATCAATTTCAGAATCAGGTCGAAAAATGACTATAATACAAGTTTAAAATATAGTTGGCTAACATAAACTAATACAAGTTTAAAATAGTTGGTTAACATAAACTAAAGAAAAATTGCTAAAACAATCCCATGCACATCATGTGTAAATATTATATTAATTCTTTTCTTATTTTACTCCAATAATTTAAAATTTCAATTATTAATTTTTTAAGGTAGCTATTTAGTCAATTATGACCCCTGTACATTATTTCAGTGCATACTGCATGGTTGGCTTTAAAGTGCAACCATGTAGCCAATCCGATATTGCTTGGTTATAAAGTTGAACGCTCTGTACCAACTTAAACAGCCATCTATTAATTATCGGGGGTAGGGAGAAACAAAAATTCGTAGAATACCACCATTTCTTCATGTTTTCAAAATTTTGCTTTATTTCCAAGTATTTCAACAAATTAATCTTTTGTGTTCTGTTTGGATCAATGTTTTGAAAATCGAATCGGACCGGTCAATTCGACCAATCAGACTATGAACTAGAAGAGTCATCGGTCCGATCCATCTATATATCCTGTCTATATTAAAAATCAAACAGAACCGAAAAAATCGTGAACTAGAAAAAATCGATTCAACCAGTCTTTGCAATTTTTTTAAAATTTTACAGTAAAAAATGATTTAAATAAAAAGAAAAATTAAAAAAAAATTGTCTCTTAAACTCCAAAATGGCTAAATAGTGAACACTAAAAGTCTAAGATATTAAATTATTATTTTTTGATCTTTTTTATACTTATTTCTGTTCATATTTGATTTTTCTTGTTAGAAATTTGATTAATATTTTTGGGTATTAGATCTAAAATTCTCAAAATGTAGTGTTTCTCTTTTATTTTGGATTTCATAGAAATATATTTTAGTTCATTATAAATTATACCACACTAAAAAAAAACTAAATTAGTGAATCGGCTAGTTCAACCGATCGGACCGGTTGAACTGCTAACTGGACAGACCACTGGTTCAATGCCCAGTCCAATTCTCAAAAGATTGGTTTGGATTGATTTAGAAAAGAATTTGAAATCTATCCATTTATTAAAAGGATTTATAAAGATAAAATAGATGAATTTCAAATCTACTTAAATTACAAAATTATTTAAAATCCTTCATTTTATACTTTTTAGTTTGGGTAGATTTAAAATTCATCAATTTCAATCTTACTAATCCCTCCAATAAATAGGTGAATTTCAAATCTTTTCCCAAATCCATCGATCCAAACACAACTTTGCAGAATTTAGAAAACTACATATAAATTCATACAAATTGGCTAATAATATTTATGCCTTCAAATTACCTCATTAATATAATCAATCAAATTTTACAATGCCCAAAAAGTTATGAATTAGAAAATATTCACAATCACTTAACGAAAAAAGCGAAAAGGAAGAACAGGAAACTGATACATAAATAAGATGCAACAAACTTAAATAAAGTATTACCAATAAGATGCAACGAACTTAATAAAGTATTAACCAAAAAAAATAATAATAATAAACTTAACTAAAGAATATAATGTTCCATTAGTGCTGGAGAACAGAGTCGATATAAGGCTTTCTTTTTACTGTTCCAAAAAGATTGAATAAAGAATATGTACTTTTAACAATCAACAGAAACACAAACATAAATACTATGCAAATAATTAAAAAATCTTAATACAAAAATAAAATTTTCCTTGGTATTGGTTTCTTGATTTGTTTGATACACAATATGTTGTGTATGCATGTATATAAATAGGCAATTTCCAACAGTTGGTTTCAAAGGCCAAGAAATGGAAGAATTAAATTGTTAACAGGTGTAACCTTCAATTAATTTGAAGCGTAGCATAGTTTTAGTTTGAAAAATTGTTTACCAATAAAAATGATTTAACACGAATAGCAATAATTTGTTCTGAAAAGTTGTTAACCAACAAATAAGCTTTAACGCTTTAGTTATCGAAGAATCATTAAGAGAATTGAAATTGTATTAGCTAATAAAAAGGAAAGAATTTTGAAAAAGAATTCTAAGAGATGCACATAGTTATTTGCAACATTTGAAATCCTGAATGATTCCCAAAAGTGGGCTTGTGATATTTTTTTTTTAATCTTAGTTTATGCTTATTTTTAAAGCATATTCTAAGTTAGGCTTTATACATAAGAAGAATGCGAGTTTAATATATGAAAGTTATCTCTTAGTTTATCAACTTTTTACTTTTTATAAAAGTGACTACAATAATTTTTTTTTTTTAAAATAACTAATACAATTACTGAAATATATAATTATACAATAATAATATCAACAAATAGATCAATAATTCAAAACAAATTCATAACTTAAACATTCACAATGACATTAAGATAAGGAGTTATGGATATACTTCCATTACTACATATCTTTTGACAGATGAAGGTTCCAATTTTTACCCAAAAACGACTGGGCTCTAATACTAGAACTTTATAAGGTAGCAGTACTTCTTGGCTAACTAGGTATTAAATACTAGATAGTTAACCGGACAGACACACAATTTAGAATGTCTTTTATGAGAATAATAGAGTTTATATTCTACAATACGACAAGTAACCATAAAAGAAAGATATTTGATGGTTGAAGAAGATAGAACTTGAATGGAGAACTCCTTCGACTCTGTCTCTTCTTGTTGATAACTTCTCTTATTTATTGTAGTAAAAAGGGTATTGGATTTGAAACCATTTTAATTATAGATGAGAGATAAGATTACAAAAGCTTCTCATTAGTTAAAGTAGCTTTTGTATACCTTATCTTTTCAGGTTTGGTGGTCATACCTTGGTCCATTATTTCTATTTGGATTGATGGTGGTGGTTCTGGTTTGATCTACTATGCTTTTGTTGTATAGTCTGTTTATTACTCTTCTATCATGTTCATGATATTGTGATAAGTGGGAGAATCCATTTCTTCCCAAAATCTTTCAACTGCATCATTATTTGCATCTATGAACATGTGGTTGACATCTATCCTCCACATAAAGAGTAAAGAATTGTTCAAAGTCATTATAAATGACTAATGGCATGGCTACTCCATTTAAGTGGATAATGTTCTCCAAGAGTTTTTTAATACTGTCATCTTGATTAGGTTTACTCATATGAAATAGTCGGGTCATGAATATGCGTTCTGCATCTTTTTTGACCACAGGGTCGACCTTTGGTGATGACCTTGGTTCTTTGTAATAATCTAACAATTTTTGTACATAAACTGTGAGATTAGTCCATGAGTAAAGCATATATTGATCATCTGTTCTGGCTTCACAAGGCATTCTTTCAATAACAAGACGTTGTTTCTTGACATTGTGTAATAATATCTCAGATTCTAAATTTGATATCTAATATGGAACCTTTCACCTTCCGTCCATCCTGCTGAGCTGGTAATATCCATAGAATAAACATTTGATCCCTTTCTTGCTAGCATTTTAGCTAAGATATCTTTGATCATTTGTGGCATTTGTGACATTCGGTTTTTCTAAACTCCCTCCTTTTATAGGAATATGATTTTTCCATATTGCATTTAATGGTTTATAAAAATTACCATTAATTCTAGGGTTGAAGAAATCAAGAATTTTTTCTTCTTTCTCAACCTTTAAGATAGGTTTTGTACCGCTTTTGCATAACTAATTGGTGTATGCCAAACTTTGTTAACTTGAACATTCTTTTCTTTAAAGCTGGTTGCTCTGCTTAATTTTCCAGGGTCCTTGTTACCCTTTTCATCCTTTTGTAATGAAAAACTTGGTAAGTTTATTCATTATGACATCTATTAAGATAATCTGTAAGCACATTTTTATTAGTGCTAATATGGACAACTTCAAAAGTATAATGAGATATAGAATTTACCCATCTAACCACATCTAGAGTTATCTTCAATTTTCTTCTTTTTAAGGAAGTCTCTAATAGCTTTATTATTAGTTCTTATAAAAAATTTTGATAGGAGCTAAATAAATTTGAAACCTTTTAATTCTATTTTTTGAGTATAGTTAAAAGTTCTTTTTCAAAAATTATGTAATTTTGTTCATTTGGTTTAAATTTCTTAGAATTATATCCACAAGTCAATTCTTACGAACTTTTTTGTTCTTTCAATATTTCTAAAATATCTTTTTCTTCATCTAACTTATCTCGATGGATAATTGAACTACTTTTAGTAAAATTCTCCAAAACATATCTGATGCATCGGTTTCTAGAATTAAGATATCAGTTTTTTGTTGAAAATAAATTTTTAGATTAGGTTCAAAAAGAGTTTTGATCTTTTTCAATCTTTCTGTATCATTTTCTGGCCATTCTATTTTAGTACTATGATTTTTCTTATCCTTTCGAATGTTTCTTAATTTATCTAGAATTTTTTTTTCCCATTTTGATAATTTTTTGACAAATTGACTTCCATAATTGAGTAATCCTAATATGTTCTACAATTCTTTCAGAGTACTTAGTTTTTCTAAAAACTCTTTTATTTTTGTGACAATGTGGGGTTGAAGAACAATACCTTATAGAGCTTAAAATAATTCCAAGATAATCAATTTCATCTTTTTCCAACTTAATTTTTTTTGAACTAAGAATGAGACTGTTGTATTTAAAATTTTTGACAAGCTATTGCTAAATGTTTTGTGTTCTTCTTTGTTTTTTTGAAAAGATTAACACATCATCTATATAAACAAGACAGAAATCACTTATGTCTTTAAAAATACTATCCATCCATGTTTGGAATATTTGTGGTGCATTACATATCCAAAAAGGTAATACTATCCATTGGTAGTGTTCATATGGAGCATAGAATGCAGTTAGTAGTTTTGATTCTTCAAAAAAATTTATTTGCCAAAAACATGATTTACAGTCAAATTTACTGTGCACCTTAGATCCTCTAGTTCTATTAACTAGTACATATTTTTGTGGAATAAAATATCCATCAAATATAAGATTCTCATTTAGTCTTGTAATTTATTACCATTCTAGGTTATCTTCTTTATCTCACTATATTTTCTGAAACTATGAATGCAAGACTAGAATGAGCACTTTCAGTTGGTTCTATTATTCAATCCTATAATAATTCTTTGATTTGAATATTAAATTCATCTATATCTTGTTTAGTACAGATCATAGGTTTTACTCTTATAATCTTATATTCATATTTTAGTTTAAGATGACAGTATCTAAGAACTTTTCCCCATAGCGATAAAGGATTATTTGAGAAGTTAGGTTTCAATTCCTTATGAACCCAATGTGAATCATCCAATTCTTTTATCTCTTCTACCTCTTGTAATGTTAGACTAGACTCACTATCCTTGACTGGAGCAAATTATTTGTAACAAGTAAAATCATGTGATTTTAACGATAGAATATGATAAAAAAATTTTCTTATCTATAAACATAACCAAATCATTAGAGACATTCGTAGAATAATATTGAGAAATAAAGTTATTTCCTAATAAGATATCTCCATGCATATAAAGAAAAAATAATAATTTTGGTATTTTAAAAGTCTTTTTCCTCTCATAGTCATATATGTAAATGGAATTTCCTTTGTCTGTATTCCATTGTAGTTCTAGCATCATTAGCATATTTAGCTAAAATTGAATTTTTCATTTTCAGCCAAAATTTTGCAAGGAGTGCATTTAGCTGACATATAGAAATGGTTGCTCCTATGTCTATTAAGACTTGAAGATTATAAAGTTTATAGCCTAAGAATTCAAATGTAATTTCAATATAACAATATATCCTTTTATTTTGATTATAAGAGAAAAATATTCTATCAGAATATTCATTTGTTCAAATCTCAACATTTTTTATTCTTCTTATTTGGAAGATGAACTAGACAATATAGGAACTTATACTGTAGGCATTTTTGTAATTTCAATTAGTTGCCTACTACTATTAATTTTAGAAAATATTTTTCCTGAACTTTCACCCACTTCATAATTTTTTTTAAATGATCTTTTACTAGTTCCTAATATGTTATCTTAAAAATAAATAGTATTTCCTGAAGCTTAGATATTTATTCTATTGGTTTAATAGATTTTTCAGGTCTTTCACGAGTAAAATTTTCAAATAATCATCCTTTTAGTACTTCTAAATCCCTCCAACTTATTAGCTTTGGTTGAATTTCTATTTCAAAGGATTTTGGTTCATATAGTTCTATAATTTAAGAATCTATTTCTTTACTTTTAACACTTATATCACTGGCAATTGATGGACGGCTTTCCAATCTATTCTCAAATCATTATGTACACCTCCAATCTTAATACTTTGTATTTGAATTCTTAAAATAATAGTATTTTCTATCCCTTTATCATTTATGGAGATAAAATAATTAGGTTTTACCCTAAACATTATTTCTCCAGCTACTAAGTTGGATTGTATTCCACCTATCAAAGATTGCATTGAGTCATGAAATCTTTTGTCTTAGACAACACATAATATTGGTGAATCAATTCCAAGTCTAAATAAGGGTGTTATACTAATTTGTATTAATCAATATGAATAAACCTTACTTTAGGATAATATTTTTCCTTTAGTCTTTGATTTTATTTTTATCAAATAATTGTATCTCTACTTGACCATTAGAGGTGACTTTTGCCTCGTGATACCTTCACACATTTCATAGTGTTCAGCATGCCATGGTTTAAATCTACATTTTTTATATAAATTTTCAAATTTTAAATTTTTATATTTCTCAAGTTTATCATTTTCCAGGGTAAAGTCTTCTTTGACCACATCCCCTAATTGAGTTTTACTTAATTCATTATCTGGAACTGTTTCAAAAATTTCTATTTTTTCTTATTCCATCATGCATATAAATTCATCAATGTCTTCCTTTGAGGACACAGATTCCACTTCATAAATAATCTCATTATATTCTTCTATTTCTTCTCCTAGACATATTTCTAATTATTTTTCTTCAAGAAATTTTAATATTCTAGATTTTTTCTTAGGACAATTTGGTACAACATACCTTTTTTTATTGCAAAAATAACAAGTACAAATTTTCTTCAAATTGTTTCTAGAACAAATTCTTCTTCTTTCTTACATATTTCTTTTCTATTACAAAATTATGTCTTTTCTTCCATTTCCTAAATCTAAAGTGTTTCTTCTTTCTCTTTTTATAGGGTGTTTTTGATCCACATCCTATTTCCCAAATTTCATTGTGAACTTTGTCACACCTTGTTTTTGAAAGTTGATTCTTAACATTTTTATGTGCTTTTCTTAGCAAACATTGTTCTTCTATTATCGTGTAATCAAAAGTTGTTCTTAACTCTAGATTATCCTTACTACCATTCTTTTTAAGGTAATCTAGGTACTGCCTTTCATAGATTTCTCCCCATAGTTCAAGAAGTTTATGATAGAATTGTTCTATCCAATTAGCCATGTCTTGAGATTTTAATTGCCAAAAGTATTTTTGATAAAATTTGACAAAGTTAGTGTACTTACTTATTTCACATAATTTGCATTTTCTTAATGCTAATTTTATTTGTTTATAATGTTCCTTAGTAGAAATGGAACCTCCAAATACTGACATATCTCTAATTTGAATAGCAAATTCAGTTAAAATAGTTTTGAAGTTATTATATTCATTAAGTATTTTTACCTTTTTAGTTTACCTTCTTCACTTTCTTTTGATACTTTTAACCAATTAAGGACATCTTCTTGTAATGTTCCTGCAATATAGTCTAAGAATTTTTCTCTTGACCAATTATTTATATAATTTGTAATGATTATGGACAAGGATTGTGTCCATTTGTCTATAATTCTATTATAGTCTTTAGGATGAATATTTTATAAGTCGAGATAGACTGCATTAATGGCTACATTACATTTATTTAATCCATTCTTATATTGTGGTTTGGGATTAGATGTAGAAGTTTCTTCTTCTTTAACATTAATTTTTTCTTAGTTATCATCATCTGATTCTGAATTCACCACGCTTGTTGCGTAAAATTCTTCATCTAAGTTAGAACTTTCAATAACAAAATCCTCCATATTTATAGAGTAATTGAAAGATGAAAACACATCTTCATGTTGTTAGAAACCATAAAATGTTTTTATCTAATTTAGATACTTGTTATGTTTAGTAATATTATCTTCTTCCTTATACCTAGATCTCTAGTATTCAAATATCTCTTTATATGCTTAGAAATCTTTTATCCTTTTATCTTCTACATAGTCTATGGTTAAGATTTCATCATATCCTTTCCCAGCTCCTTTGAATAATTTAGGAACTTCTTCTCTTTTTAGATTCCTCTGGTTTATGGACCTTGCAGATCATATTTCACTATAGTCTTTTAGCTATAGTTTTCAATAGTTTTTTAGAATCTTCATTTAAATACACAATTTGATGTTTTTCTACATTAGACTTTATATGCCTACATAAATTTATTATGTCCCATACACTATCTACTAGGAAATTGATTGTTTCTGCTAAATTTTCTTCATTAACTTCAAATGCATGTGTTATGTGGGAGTATTCCTTTCATTCTCCTGCAATACAATGAATTTTCCTTCATGCTTCCATTTTTAATTATTTATCCCTAAGAGTTCTGTGACCTCACCCAATAGTTCAGACCTAGCTTAACAAAGTCCAAAGTTCAAACTTAAAAAGGACAATAAGGGCCAGCTTGATCTTCTACATTGGTGGTCTCTTAGTTTAAAAATGGATTTTAGACGTCCTTTAGGTATTTTTAGGAATTAGGCAAAGTTTTAGCATTAGGTGAAATTCTATTATAAATATAGGGACTTTAGGACAAATACTTAAAAGAGTATAAGCATAAGTAGGAAATGTTATTCAAAGTAAGCACAAATATAGAATACTTTTTATAATAAGCACAATCTTAGAATTTCCTCTTGAAATCCTCCACTAATAGTCAGCCTAAAAATTATCTAAGCGCTATGTGGAAGCATCTCCTAATTGGAGGCTTCTATTTTAGTTATTCCTAACAGATAAGTGCTTGGACATTCTCAATTATGGGCAAAAGCAACTGATACTCACAAGTACGTATTAAAATATTTATATCTATCTCTCAGTCTACATATCAAGAATCTTGAGGTTCCCTACTAGCTAGCTCCTTTGTCCTCCTCATCTCATTCTTAAATCCCACATAATATCAACAACAATTTCATTAATTTATTTAATTAACCTAAAAAATGTTAATAGCAACAAAAGAAAAGGCAACTGACCGTGTTTAATAATTATTCTTTCCGTATCTTTCATAATAATTTCTAACATTGATAAATGCATCCGTCATCCCCATAGCCTCATTTTTTTATACGAAAAAGAATCTCTTATATTTTTCATTTGTTACACAAAAAATAATTCTTGATGACTAAAGAATTAATTTTTGAGAAAAAGACTATTTTAGTCCTTTATCTTTAGGGTATGCTCCAATTTGATCCCTTATGTATCATTACAAGTCAACTTCATCCTTTATCTTTGAAAATAATTGCTAATGCAAGGCTTTTGATGAAAAAATTAGGCAAATTAACAATGAAAATCACGTAAATATTACATGGCTATTAGAACACAAATTCGGGGTAATGAAGAATAAGACATTTTAACACAAACATAGTTGTGTTAAAATGTCTTATTCTTCATTACCCGAATATTTTTTTTCTTTTCTCTCATTTTCCTCACCTTAATTTTGTTTCATATCTTCTTCAAACAATCTTCACGGAGAAATTAATGAAGTAAAGTTCATAATTTTCAGTTTTTAACCTTCTGTCATTTGTGTTTAAAGGCTACGATCGTGTAGCCTCTACTTCTAATCTTTTCAACTTCCCTGTCAAAAACCTTACATTAGTCAATATTTTTTTTTAAGAAAATAAAGGAGTAAACTGATTTATTGCAATATGTACTCTAAAGATAAGGAACTAAAATAGTTTTTTCTTTTAATTTTTAGCTCCATGCTAATTATATACGAAAAGATGATATGAAGATTAGTTTTCTTTAATACATGAATTTTTGCCATTCTTTTTGTTGTTCTTTTGCAGCAATAATTGATAGTAATATGTTACCTACTTTATATAAAAAAAAATTGAGGTGGAAGGAATGAGCAAACAGATTTGTTTACAGATGGGCCAATGCAGTATCCCATGATTAGTGGGGGAAATAATGTTTTTAATATATAATAAGGGTAAAAATTAGTTTAATGATAAATACAAATATGATTAGATAAATTCAATAATTTAGAACTTAATTAAATTTATAATAAAACAAGCTAAAATAAATGTTTAGCAATGATAATTATGTATTATGAATATTTTTTCATGATCAAGTAGGCATATTTTGTATTCGAAATGTTTATACATGTTTGTGACAAAGGGATAGTTAAACATATTTTAATTTTTAGGGATTCATAGAAAGAGACCAATTTTAAGAAATTTAAAAGGGGGCAATTTTAAGACAATTTTAAAAAATACTAAAATTTCCTAAGCTATTGTATAATTTTCCTAAAGTTGAGGGAGGCAATGTCTACTTTGGAGTCCATGTGGATCCGTCCATGTTTGTTTGTATACATCATGCTCAATGTAGAAGATCAAGATCACATCACTAATGATGATTGCTTGAAATCAGTAATGAGCTCTGATTCTAGAAAATCATAACATATCAAGATCACTATATTGTGTAATTATGTTTAGGCAATTGTGCAATAGATTACTCAATCCAATTGTGGAGTAGATTACTCAACTTTCTATTTGTAACATACATTACCTTAATATATATATATATGAAGTCTCCTTTTCTCTGCATCATTCAGAAAGAATTGACAGATTCTAATTTCTTTGTAATTCTCCATGGTACTAGAGCTTACAAAATAAAGAAGGTCCCTTGCTTCCCTCTTCAAACTTTAAACTAAACCATATGTGTAATGGCTATGGGATCAAAGTTCCCTTATCCTGCTGCCTTGAAAATGGGAAACTTTGTCTCCATAAAACTCACTCAAATAAACTTCCCTTTTTGGAAGACACAAACTTTAGGTCTAATAGAAAGTCAAGATATGTTTGAATTTCTTGATGGTAGAAATCTTATACCTCCAATGTCACTCTCAATTGTAGAAAATGATGATGAACTGATCAAACTCAATCTCAGATTATGTACTATGGAGGCGATCCGATCGATTTCTTCAAGGCTTGATTTAGGAACTCTCACAGAAGAAGTTCAAGGGCTTGTGGTTGGACTTGACACATTAGCCTTAGTACGGAAAGCTTTGTTAGATTCCTTTGCACAAAGCTCTCAAGAAAGAGAGTTCTATTTTCTTTAGAATTTGCAAATTCAAGCAAAAGGGACACATTCAATGTCCAAATATATTCATATCTTTAAAAACATTTGTGATGATCTTGCTGCAATTGTCAAACTAGTTGATGATAAGGCCAAAGTATTTGGCTGCTCAATGGACTTGGTCCCAAGTATGAATCATTTGTCACCAGTATGCTCAAACCATCTATTCCTTCGTACCGTGATTTGATCCTACTTCTCCAAGGACATGGTACTATGAAGTCTCTTTATACTCAATCAACCTTCAATTCCTCAAATCAGAAAGTATCGTTCGTCAGTCAAGAAACTATAGAAATCCAAATTACAACAAGAACCAACGTAAACAAAATGCATTTGGATTTAATTCAAAAGGAAGAGGTTTCCCAAATACTGGACAAACCTTTGGAAAAGAAAAATTTGCGATAAACTCTAGCTTTGCTAACTCTAGTGTTGAAAATAACTCACACAAAATGAACCTGTTTGTTGTCAAATCTGTGACAAGCCTCGACATGGTGCTAAGAACTTCTGGCATTGCTATAATCAAGTACACCAATCTGAACAAGCCAATTAAGCATTAGTAGCATTCAATCTAGAGGACTGGCAATCAAACACCTGGTTTCCTAAAGCTGGGACATCGGCACACATGACTAATGATTCTGGTAAGCTTGCTTCATTAGTTTCGTATGATGGTCCTGGTAAAATTTGTGTTGTAATGGTCAACTTTTTGGATATGTTTCATTTTGGTTATACAACACTTGATGTGGAATAGAAGCAATTGTCTCTATCAAATGTTCTAGTTGTTACAAAAATAAAGCATAACTTGTTATTAGTAAGTTAGAATTAATTAACCTCAGTTCGGCCTTACAAATTTGAATTCTCATATGATGGATTCTTGATTAAGGACAGGAACACCAAAGCAATGATCACAAGGGGTAAAAAACAAGGACTTTATGCTTTACAACCAGTACAAGGTTTTGCAATGTTTTCAACCGGGTTTCATATAGCAAGTGATGAAGTATGGCATCAATGACTTGGTCACCCTCACTTAAAGGTTTTAGATCTTTTCAAAAGAAATAAGTGCATCGTTAGCACAAGTACTAATAAGGTTGAAGCAGTTTGTATTTGTACTAGTGCAATGGCAAAGTTTTCACGACTTCCATTTGTCTTGTCTAGCAATATTAGTAATGAATCTCTTGCAGTTATTCACTCTGATGTATGGAAAACAACTCCTATTTCTTCTGTTCAGAAATATCATTATTATGTGATTTTTATGGATGAATGCATCCGATTCACTTGGTTCTTTCCATTGAAACACAAGTCTAATTTTTATCAGTGCTTTGTTACTAATTACTTTTCACAATTATGTGGAAAGACAAATTGACAAGAAAATTAGGATCTTCCAATCTGATGGTGGAAGTGAGTTTAATAAAATTGAATTCCATTCTTACCTTTCTTTTTGTGGTATTAAGCATCAATTGTCCTGTCCCGGAACTCTTAAACAGAATGAATTTTAGAAAGAAAGCATAGGAATATCACTGAATTGGGATTGACAATGATTTTTCATAGAAATGTTCCAAAATGCTATTGGGTTGAGGCATTTGGCACTGCTATATGGCTTATTAACAAATAAGCCAGTCGTGTTTTATACTGGAAGTGTCCATGTGAACTTCTTTTCGGAAGATAACCAAATTACTCATAGCTACGTATTTTTGGTTTTAGGTGTTTTCCATACTTAAGGGGTTATGCAAAGAATAAGTTCGAGCCTAGATTTTTTCCATGCATCTTCTTGGGATATAGTGAAATCTATAAAGGCCATCGTTGCCTACATTCTCCTAGCAATCGAGTCTATACTTAAATCTCGACATGTGATCTTCGATATAGCTGCATTTCCATTTGGCAATCTGGTATTTCTGTATATGTTTAATGTTAGTAACAATGAATTAATCCATTTTTCTGAATGGATGATAGGTGTTGAAGAGAATTACTCAATGCCTTCATTGGATGACAATGCAACTTCGTCACTTTTACATGAAAATTCTAGTATCATATCCTTAAGGTCTCAAGATAAACATAATTCTACAATTCTTCTTAATAAGAATATGATAAATCTTCTGGAAGCTGAAATTCCCAATGTTTCTGCTCCACTTTCTATGAGCTGATTGCTTTCTCTCCATCATAACCTCGTCCTCTTCAGGTTTATCATAGACGCCCTCATCTTATGGATCTTCCAGAAGCTGAAATTCCCAATGCTTCTACTCCACTTCTTATTCAACCAGTTACTTTCTCTACATTAGAACCTCGTCCTCTTCAGGTTTATTAGAGGCGCCCACATCCTACTAGAGTCATACCAACATCTTTTGAGCTCTTAGATCCTTCAGGTTCTTTGAATCTTCAACATGATCAACAAGTTGTTGATGATTCGACTCCAGATTTAAGACGTAGTTCACAAGCACATAAATGTAACCCCAAATATTTTGGCAATGACTACTGCCTCATGGTTGCTGCTGTTCCGTCAGAGCCTAAATCTACTAAATCTGCTCTCAAGCATCCAGGTTGGGCTGTGACAATGCATGAAGAAATAAAAGCTCTACATGGTAATCAAACATAAGATTTAGTTCCCTGAACTTTTGATATGCACGTGGTAGGCTGCAAATGGATTTTTAAAGTTAAACTTCAAGTTGATGGATCCTTAGAATGCTTAAAAGTGTGTTTGGTTGCAAAAGGATACACTCAAATTCTTATGATTGATTTTTTTAAAACTTTCCCTCCTGTAATTTGCAAAAAGACCATCTAGTTTTTTAATTTTTATCACATGATCCCATTATCTTAGAATTAATTCTTTGTGTGCTTTTTTTTTTTCCCCTTTATTATTTTTTATCACATAACTCGTTATCTTAACATCGGTAGAATTCATTGTTTTTTTTTTTTTTCTTTTTCAAAACTTCTACATCCATTTTCTTTTAGATAGTTAATTCCCATTCCTTTGTTCAAAGTTTCCATTGGAATCTCTTAGAGAAGTTGGATGTGTAAATTAATGGGAAAAATACAATTTTAATCCTTAAAATTTGGTTCATGATCCATTTTGGATTTAAAATTCTAGATAAAACGCATTTAATTCTCAAAATTTTCAATTTCTACAAATTTAGGATTAAAATTTGGTTCATGATCCATTTTGGATTTAAAATTCTAGATAAAACGCATTTAATTCTCAAAAATTTTAATTTCTACAAATTTAGGATAAATTTGAAAATTGTGTCAATTACAAAAGAAAAATGCACGTGAATGATATATCTCAAGATGCAAATGTTCAATAATGCAATTTTAGTCCTAAAAGTTTGGGTTGTAGTTCATCTTGGTCCCCAAAACTTGGAAGAAGTCTTCCAATTAATTCCTTAAGAAGCACTGTTGAATATAACAACCTCACAATATGAAGAGATAATAATTTCATAACTACTCTAACGTATATCAAAATATGAGGTACTGTAACGGAAAAAAGTAACGATAAAATTTCTCTTACCTCCAACAATTATTTTCTATCTTCTAAAAAATACTATAAATATGACACATTGATACAATACATACTACACTATCTCTATCTCTTTAATTACACTCCATGTTATTACAATGGCTATACTAACTACACTCTACTAAATTATATATCCAAATAAACGAGTACAAGAGCAATATGGATTTGTAAGTAAAGTTTTGCTACATTAAAACTTACTTGGGGGGTCATTGTATATTGGAGAAGGAATACCAGATCAACTCAATGCACTCTTAAAGAAAGCACTAATTATTCCTCGACCATAAATAGGGCTTGAATTAAATTATTATTGTAATTTATTGTTGAATTATATATTCTGTTAATATTTTCCTTTTTCTGGATATAAGTTTTCCAACACCGGGTTAAATGATTTGAAATCAGTTGGGAAGTATTATAATTCAGGTTAGATATTTAACAATCATGTGCAAAGTATCTTACTATTAATAAAGTACAAAACCAGGATATGTCAAATTTAAGGTTATTCTTAATATACCCTTGCAAAATTACTACATAATGCTACCTATATTACTGTTACTTTATTTACCCCCTACTTCCAACTTCTTCACCTTATCCATTACTTTTTACTTTTGCAATTAATAATCTTATCTTATCCTATCTTATCTTACTATTAGTAAAGTATGAAATCAGGATATGTGAATTGAATTTTATGGATAAAATGGAATTGCATTTGAAACTCAAAACTCAAATAACCCTCTAATAGTGGAGAAGTGCTAGTAAACGGTTTCTAATGGAAACACTCCACAGTCTCTACTGATTACCCAACTTCCTATTAGTGAAGCCAATTACATATGATTGCTCGTTCACCAACTTCTAAGTTTTAACTCTGGCAAGGTACATGCTAACTACCATGCTCATTCACAACTCCCTCTTTAACCTGTCAATATTTTTTGCCATTTAAAGTTCCCCATCATTCATGCTTAATTCTCTAATATTTCAACAAATGCAATATTAGAATGGTTTATTCATTGTCTTCTTCATTTACACAGGTAATGTTACAATGTTTTCCTCAAATATTTCTTTATGCATGCAAATGATGAACAATACCATTTGAGTAAAATTTTCCACTCATACTTTGTCTTATTGTGATTTAGACTTAGTTAGTGATGACATACATTTTTGAGGGAAATATATCAACAAAGTCACAAATCATAACTAGGTACATACATTTTTTGAATATTTTACTTATTTACTTGCTTATATATGTTGAGTCATAACGTAATATACCATTAACATTTCACATATTTACCCAATTTATACAAAATTCAACTCTTTGCACCAAAATTATGTCAAATTCATCTACAACACATTGATGAAGTCATCAATGTTGAGATGAAAAACATTGGTAACCAAAAAAAAATTACTATACTACCTATCAAATTTCCTACCTTCGATTTCCAATCAATTCAATGACTTTTATATTATTATGCCTGCAGCTACATTTAAAAAAATTTATATAAAAGCTTTATTTATCACATGTATGATGAAATCAAGGCAATTTGTTTGAAAATTAGCACGATTTACTTACAAATGATTACAAGTTAAAAACATTTTTTACTGAATTTATTGTTTAACAAACCATGAAGACACTATAAATGTTTACATAAAAAAAAATTCTAAAATACTTTATCATTTTTTATCGCCCTCCCTTTATTTTTTTTCCCAATCACTTCATCATCTTCTTTATAAATTTCAAGTCACTTATTTAGTACTATTCAAATAAAGGTTACAAATAACTATTACTTTGACTAAAAAATATATATATTAATACTATTGAATTTACTATTTTAAATCATTTTTAAAAAATGCATAAATTTATTATGCACAAATTAAATCTATCAATAACCAACCTTTCTAAGTTATACTTTTTAAGATTTCATATTTGAGTTCGACTTCTCCATTCTAAAACTATAAAAAGATACAATTTCCAGTGCAGTTGAGTTTTGCACTTTCTATAAATAAAGTATAAGGACAAACAATTCCAAATGTACGAATTTTTCTTTGTAATAATGTTTTCAGCCATGGCCAACTCTATATTACTCTTTCAAGATAGGTGTCAAAATGCATGATGAAATTATAGTGAGGATGGAAACATGGACCAAAGGCGTGGTGCATTTACAAAGAAATTGTATATTGTGAAATTCTCTTATTATAATTTCCTTAATCTTTTTTTTTATTGTACTCCAAACAATTGCAATACAAAGGTTGTATTATTTGTATGTCTTAAATACTTGCCTTTCCTTTCATTTCTGATAAGTTCATAATTGTGCTATATTTTATGTGTCATTTACTACGTTTTTATTTGTTGTAAACAAGATTTGAGTTATTATTGAGTTGGTATAATTTGGTTATTCGTATTTTTTGTAGGATTAAGTAAAAAAGAGTTGAAAAAGATGAAAAAAGGTGAAAGCAAATTCTAAGGACGAAATGTGCACAAGTAGGGAGCCATTCTGGATGCTATTTCATGTTTCAAACATAACTTTCAAGTCCGAGCTCTGATAGAGTTGATTTAAAATGCGTTGGAAAGCTAAGAGGGAGAGGTACAACTTTCGTGTTTTGTACTTTTCCAAATTCGAAAAGCATTATAGTAAAAATTGAAATTGAAAGTGAACTACGGAAAGAGGGCACAGTGCACATGCGCTGGGGTAAAGCAACGCACATGCGCCGCGTCAAGATATCAGAGTTCCAAGTTTGGTGAGCGCACACATGCGCACTATGTAGCCTGTGCACGTGTGCCCAATACAATGGAGTTACGTGAATTTTGATTTTCAACAAATTTTTTCGTCCGGTTGGACTCTTTTTCATTTGATTTCATGTTCTTATCCTAGGATAGGAATTGTAACCCTTTATATAGTATTCATTGTAAATACTTGATGTGGGGTGATTAGAAGGGAGAGAACACGTCTATTCCTTATTTTAGCTAGGATTTTCAACAAAAATTTTTGTTCATTCTTCCATGGCACGTAGTGCCTAAAACCCCTTCTCTTGGTCGAGGGAATTGAAACAGTAGTTAATTCTACTATGTTGTGAGGCCTTTTATTCTTGAACTTATTCACTTTTATATCAAGTATTGATTATTTTTCTGCGATTAATTTTATGATTGTTTTTTTTAACTTGTTATTGCTCAAGAATATTGAGTTATTGGAATTAATCTACAGCTAGATTATTTTACCGTGTATGCTTAATTCAATATGTGAATCAACTAAATTTGATATTTGCTTGACTAGTGTTATTACATCTAGAAAAAATAATCAACTAATTGACATAACCACGTGTGTTTATGTTTAGTTAACCTAATTGTTCTTGTTGATTTTAATGCTTTTATTAATTAATCTTTGACACGTGTCCGGGTTAAATTAATGTACAATGTTAGGGTTAATTGGATTGCGTGTTAAAAATTAGTCAACTTTAAAAAGAAATAAGAATTAACTTTGAATTAGAATTCTAGTAAATTCTTCAATTAGTGCTTGGTATAAAAATTGAGTTATCCGTGATGTCAAGGATCGACTAGTAAAATTGTCATGGTAGATATGACTGGAACCAAGAATCTTCTCATAGTGGAGTTCTTCAGTTTATTCTCTTGTCTTAGTTTTTATATTAAAAGTATTCAAAATCTCCTTTTTCTTTTGGGTACAAGAATAAATTCCGTTCTCTGTAGGATGATTTGGACTTACCACTACTATATAAATATTGAGAGTTTGTTTATTTTGGATGCCTGCGACAACACTGCCAATTTCTGACCAAATATTAACATTATCATTGATAGACAAGAATTTCATATCTTCCAACCTGATTGCAATATCCTTTACTTCATCATATCCTTTATATTTTTCATATTTGCCTGCTATAGTTAGAGAAACGATCTATGATTATATGGAAACAAGTTAAACTACATTAAAAATGTTAACAAATTTTCGTTTATTGTATATTGCGTCATAATATAATATACTATTTGCATTTACATAATCACCCAAATTATACAAAATTTCCCTCTTTGACATGTATTGAGTATGCCCCAAGGACTAATTGTAACAAATTATGGCTCTCTTTGCATTAATATTATTTATTTAAAATATTAATTTAAATTACAACAACAATTTTAATATATAAATGTAAAAATAATTAAAAAATATTTAAAAACGATTATAAAATAAAAGGAATAAATAAATAAATAAAATATTAGTTAAGATGAACTTCCATAAAATCACACAACACAACTTCTAGGCATTATTCACATGGCAAAGTTATCCTTAGAATATTTTTTAAAAATAAAAATTCAAACACTAATTAATCCCTATTATCTACTTCAATTTTCCTTCATTATGAATTTCTACAAACAGTCTGAATATCGTTATCGTAGTCAAAGATCAAAGTCATGATTTAGAATCAAAACAGGTTTAATCCATTTTCCCTCAATTAATAATAAACTAATGGGATTTTTCATCATTAATTAATTGTTTAATTTGATTTTTTTTATGTTCTTCATATTTTCCCCAATATTTTAGCAAGAATTGCTCTGCCTTTGTGTGGAATTGCTGCCATTCATTGTGGGATCAAACTTGAGATCAAGATAGGCTTCATTCATATTCCTTCCTCAATTAAGCAGAAACTAATGAAGTATTTGATAATTAATTAATTGTCTAATTTTATTGCTGTAGGGCATGCATGTTTTTTTCCTCAAATTTTGAGGATTTATTAGTGTGTTTTTTTTGTTTGGGAGTGATGTCACCATATTGTATGTTATATAATTATATTTAGACATAGTTACTATTATCAACGATCTTGCTTTATAATCTTTACTATTTTGAATTTGGAATTTTCTTTGCATGCAATTATTTTCTTTAATGTAATGAATATGGCTGATTAGCTATATATGCTTATAAATATGTAATAACATTTATTTGATCCCTTGCAGTTTAGGCTTTATAATGACATTTTAATTTGTGTTAGTTTTGCCTTAATGACATTTTGAATGATTGAATGGAACAAAATTATAGATGCACTACATTGGTAATTTGGTATATACAAATACACATGATCAATTCCAAATTATGAACTTTCCTATGTTGAACTTTTTGTTTTGTATTCATGCCTTAGTTTTAACTAGGTTTAATTTAATTTGAATGAGTGCTGCATCAATGAAAATTTGAATGATGCTAAAAAAAGTTTCGATTTGCTCAAAAGAAAGGTAACCGAAGCACCTATTCTTGCATTACCTGATTTTGGAAATGTGTTTGAGGTAGATTGTGATGCATCTAATGTGGGAATTGGCGCTGTTCTTAGCCAAGAGGGAAAACCTGTGCATGTTTAAATTATTCAACTTATGATAAGGAATTTTATGCCATTGTCCGTGGATTAGATCATTGGCAACATTATCTCTTGTTCAAGGAGTTTGTTCTATGTGTATAAGAGACAGGTCTACAATGCAAGTACAGGTTTTGGGATTTGAAGTTCTCAACGAACTTTACAAAGATGATGCATATTTTGGCAACATTTGGGAGCAATGCAACCAAGGTCCTGTGCAACATTTCTTGCTTCAAGATGCATTCCTTTTCAAAGGCAGCCAACTTTGCATTCCTTATTGCTCTCTAAGGCATCAAATTTTTAAGGAAGCACATGAAGGAGGTCTTGCTGGTCACTTTGGCAGCGATAAGACACTTGCACTCTTGCAAGGAAACTTTTATTGGCCTAGAATGGAGCGAGATGTTATGGCATATGTGACAGGTGCATCTGTCACATTGCCAAGAGTCATGCACTAAAAATACAGGCTTGTACACTCCACTTCCAGTTCCTATGCTCCATGGGAGGATGTGAGTTTGGATTTTGTTCTTGCACTGCCAACAACTCAAAGAAAGAAAGACTCTATCATGGTAGTTGTTGATCGATTCTCTAAGATGACCCATTTTGTGCCATGTGCTAAAAGTTTTGATGCAACCCTCATTGCCGATCTCTACTTTAGAGAAATTGTAAAACTACATGGCGTTCCTAAAACCATTACTTCTGATCGTGATTCCAAGTTTATGAGTCATTTTTGGCATACTCTTTGGAGAAAACTTGGGACAGTTTTACAATTTAGCTCTACTTGTCACCCACAAACAGATGGACAAACAGAGGTCGTCAATAGAAGTTTGGGAAATCTTTTACGTAGCTTGGTGGGACATAATCCAAGGCAATGGGATCTTATTTTGGCTCAAGCTGAATTTGCTTATAACAGTTCTTCTAGCCAAACAACAGGGAAAAGTCCTTTTGAAGTGGTTTATGGCAAGAAATCCTATAAGTCCTCTTGATTTGTATCCATTACCTCTTACTCATTATTTAGTGCAGATGCCAATGACAAAGCTGAGTACATCAAGAAGTTGCATGATCAAGTTCATGATCAAATTCATAAGCAAAATGCCAAGTATTAAAAGCAAGCCAACAAGCACAAGAAACTATCTTCTTTCAAAGTCGGAGATATGGTGTGGATTCATCTTCGAAAGGAAAGGTTTCCTCGTAGGAAAGCATGGTAAACTCAAGGCTCGAGGTGATGGTCCTGTCTCTTATACACATCTAGATGTGTATAATGAGACAGGTCAAACACCCATTCAATCACTGTAGACTATGGAGTTTCTGCCACTTCTCAATGTCGCTGATCTCTCTCCATATGTTGAAGATGATTTGCTTCAAGACACAGGAGTGATCTCAAGAATGGTAAGAGTCTTTGAATGGGTGTTTGACAGTTATTTACTTAAATTTCCAATAAAACATATTCCAAGGATTGAAGTTCCAAAGTCTAGCAGTTAACTTGATTTTTAGTCAACTTTGAAGAATAAACTGTATCGACCCAGATTGAACCAGCTCATGATCTTTATATTGTTGGAAAGATCTTTGAGTCTATTTTAATATGCAACAAACGGTATACACATTTAGAGTTTTCTACAGCAAGATACGGTCAATAAACGAAACTTACGCTTATACTATTGATGGAGGTTTAGCTACGGGTTTAGCTTGATGATTCAACTTTCTTGGACTATTTCTTGGCTTCTTTGGGACTTTAAACAGCTTCTAGTTGCTTGATGTCAATCTTTCTTGGTTCATGTTATTTTTTGGGCAAATGTATTAAGTAATAGTATATTTCCTAAGTTAGCATTTATCACTAAGTGTGGAGGTTTGTTCCAACTTAATCTATTTAAGTTGTTCAACTCTTTTGGTTTTGAGGGACTGGAGATTGATAATATAATTTATAACCTTTGGCTTCTTTCTCTTATTTCTTTGGTGAATTCCATTGAGTGACGAGTTCCTACAAAACTCTTATCCTTTGGGTGGATTGCCCATAGGTGGCGAGTTTCTTCCAAAAAATTATTATCCCATAGGTGGATTCCTTTGGGTGGCCAGTTTGGTACCCCTTTGTTCCTTGTGTTTCCTCCTTACAGCACTGTCACTACCTTTTTCCGGTATCACAAACGGTACTATTCCTATGTCTTAAAAGCCTATTGAATATCTTGTATGCACAAGTTTCTTCTTGAGTTCTTGTTGCTGTGAGTTATTAGGGGAGCAGAACGTGCGACTTTCCAATCCCTTAGCTATTGAGAAGACAGCCCTTGGTGCCAAAGAAGACCACTGCTTGTGGGTGCGGTAGTGGCATGGCAAGGAAGAGGGTTTGGGAAACCTTCTGACTGGGTCGAGTATGGGTAACTCACTATAACAGCTCAATATATAATATTCCTTACTCTTAATAGAGGTATGAATATCCTTATTACAGGATATAGCACCCGAACCACTATTTCAAGAATTGAAAAAGCAGATGACGCAATTGTATTTTGGTACCAATCCTTGTAACTACGAGTTAAGAGTTATGAGCCCTGAATTAAGGATTTCAGCAATCTGAAATCCAATAAAGCGAATGGGGTGGTCTCAAGAGGGTATACCGATCAGATTCAAGCGAGCCCTCATTCACAAGACATGAATTCAATGAAAAAATATTGGGCACAAGGACAATTCCGAAGCTGTGGCTATAGTGTAAGAAAGTAAATAAACAGATAACGCAGCGAAATTTGAAATTTTACTTTCCTATCACGGATCACCTTGATTAATTTATGCGTAGTACAAGAAAATTATAGAGATTATACCTTAAAATTGCAGTAAAATCTCCAATATGTTTGGGACGTCGATCCACATGCAGCACAAGTGCCCGGCCTCTAATGGTATCTACACAGATAATTAAATCAGGAATCTTCACAAGATTGATTGACCCAAATCACGGAGTGCTAGTTTCTAAATTATCAAACGTGACTTTCACGTTTTGTTTTTTTCTTTCTTTTCCCACGGCTTTTTTCTATTCTTCTTAGCCGTACATAGTACTAGTACTAATCATATATGTACTACTACTACTTTTTCATATATATATATATATATATATATATATATATATATATATATATATTTCTTTACATGAGTTATTGGTATTTAGAATCCCAATCAAATTGGGTTTAGGGAATTATAAATTCTAATCAGTTTGGGTCATGGGTATATGAATAATTATTAAATGATTAGAACTATTAATATGTCTTACATATTAACTCCTAATATTTATAATTTATTATAATTAAACCCAAAAGTAAATTTATCTCATAAATTAACCCATAAGTATCTCATACTTATCAAATCATTTTAATCCTGAATTAATTATCGTGTGACCCTTTAGGTTCCCAATCACGTTGGCAATAAGTATAAATTATAATCCTAAATTAATTAGGATTAGATAAATTAAACACCTTTAATTTATTATTAATTCTCCAATTAATTAATTTACACTTATAGATCAAGATTGGCTTCTAGCTGAAAGCATCATGACTACCCAAGTGTTGAGATATGTCAAGTGGTTCGACATTACCCATCCGTGACTAGTTCTCCTGTAATTACAGCTTCTCTAAAATAGAGATCCATATCCCGATAAATTTTAGCACAGTACAGATATAATGCCAACTCTTATCGAATTAATCTAATTTTACTTCTTTCCAAAATACAACTCACTTGAAATAGAATTTAAGACACTCTTAAATCTATTTCCACTTTGCACAAAGATTTCCGAATCGTATTTCAAGAAGTGGCCATAATTGAATATACTCTCCTATTATAAGGAGTGGTAAATTCTCTATTGGTCATATCTTATCTTCTCATGATTCATATTTTACCCGAACTCTACAGTATGTGCGACTTACTAAGAGTAACGATTAATAGAGCCAAAGAATAATAATCCACAGTCAAGATAAACTCATGACCTCAAGTTAAAGGATCATTACACTACTATCACAAAGAGATTAATCCACTGGCATTTAAATAATAATTCGTGTAAAAGCTACTCTTAGCGGGTCAATCCGATGCACTTATTCTTAATATGCATCCACATACTCTTATGTGCTAATCTACTAGTGTCATACACTACGATTAGGAAATATACGAATAAAATATAATTACATCATAACTCCTTATGATTTCACATATAAATATTTTATTCGTTAAATGCCATAGTACAAAATATACATAAATATAAAATAGTAATTTATCCCTAAAATTAATTGATTTTAGGGCATACACTAACATATAGGAGAGACGTCTCCTAATCAAATTCAAATAAAGGTAGAAAATGTTGTGGCCGGACAGTTAGTTATTCAACTTCCTACTTTGGAAGATCAAAAAATTTGGTAACCACCCTTTCTGTGCTGTGGGGGGAGACGACACAACCTTCAACAATGACTCAAACTCAAATAGCTGTGGATAATATTGGTTATTAGCTTCCAACTATTTAGGAAGATCCTAGTGAATTTGGTAAGAACTCTTCTACACGAGCAATTCCAGGATCTATTTAGACAACCAACAGCAAATACACTGAATAATAATGATGATACACTGAATAATAATGATCTCAAATTTAATGAAGAAATTCCTAAAAAAAAAAAAAAAAAAAAACGCAAGATTAGAATCTTCGGAGCCAGTAATATGTAAGGAGTCAGCTGCTTCATCAAATATAGAAGACGAAAATTGCCGAAATGAAGATGGCTTTATTCGTGTCAAAACTAAATCAGGTAGGCATGAGATTTATAGTTCACATTTCATAATTGCATGTCGTGTTATCAAGAATTAACGTCCAAACAATCCATAAATTTTTAATTGACATTATTTTCTTTATTCAAACTTTGAAAGGAAATTATTCTAAATTTATTTAATAAATCTGGTAGAGGTTTAAGCCAAACGCCACCATTGTTGGTGGTCTACATAAAAGAAAAAAATGAAATAGTACTACAATGGAAAATCAAACGAAGCTTAGACAATAATGACTGAAAGGTTTGAAAACATGAGCTGCATTATACATTCTATCACTTTTATCTGCTCTTCTGGAAGGTGCATGTAAACAACCCAATCTCCATTTCCAGATGCACTAGGCATTGGCATTACATAGCCCGATTGTGCTCCCCATGGAAAATGGTACGAACCAAATACTGGCACTCCCCATCCGAAATCTATTTTTCTTATTGGAAACCGTTGCCCGGATGACACCACTAATGCCGGTTCTTCTTTAGTCACTTTAGAAGCATAAATTTTTGCCAATGCCGGTTCAGGACGATGAGCCTCTACAAAATCAATCAACCCAAGAAAATGTTCCTTTGTCATAGCCTCGTGAAGAAAATTGTGAACTTCATTCGCTATAATACTTAATGGCATCTTCTCGAGCTCCTTATTTTTCTTTTGGCCAAATGGGATTGATAAAACATTTCCAAAATAGTTATTCATCATCAATTTAGCTTCATTTTCATCTCCATCGAACAATCTAGTCCTTCCATCCACCACAATTCCTAGCCTACAATATTTGTCTTAGTACCTGCATAATAATGAAGTGTAGTTTAGATTAGGAAACGATTCCCTTATAACATATTAGTCATGAGTTCAAGTCATGATAAAGAAAAGGTAAGTTTAAAGGAAAAAAAGAAAAGGGTTAATGGCATTATGCATCCTCAACTACGCTAGGTTAGCACTTTATACCCTCAACTATTAATTTATGTAATTTTCTATCTCTAACTTTTAACTTTTAGCACTTTAGTACAATCAATTAGACTAAAGTCAAAATTACCTAATATGGTCATCTTTTCATTAATGAAAATATCCTTTATCACAAGTTGAATCGCACCTCATGTGGATAGTTTTACAAATGTACAAAATATTGAAAGATTATATTTGTCATTTAGATCTTTAAATTGACCGGAGTCGAAGTATGCATTAAAGTGCTAAAACTTGAAAGTTTGAGGTAGTGAACTGTAAAAATTAATAATTTGGAGTGTAAAATGCCATTAACCCAAAAGAAAATATTAATTTGTCACCTGCTCACATGTCCCTTTGGCAATTAATTTCCAAAGAAAGGCAGTGAAGGCCTCAAGTTTAGTCCTTTTAGACCCTTCAACACAATTGTTATCTTCATTGGCTAATAATTGAAGTTGGTGGACATGTTCGGCCTTCACATAATATATTCGACTTATTGGCGCCTGATTAGTATTAATATTACCATTCGATTCTTTTTCTGGTAGCGGCAATTTTGAAAAGATGGAATACATGTTGTTGATTGAATCATCGTAGTGGCCGGGGCGGCGAGAAAAGAGCGACGATCGCCGGTATGAAGGAGTGTGGTTAATGGTTTGGACCGAGCCATTTCCGCCCATGACACTAAGAACATGTTGGCTGAATAGGCATCAGCAACTCGATGGTCAAATGTGCATCCGACCACTAGTCCTCCGCATTTCAGTTGAGTCGCCTAATTACACACACGCACACGCACACGCACAGCACAAGAGAGAGGTTACTATATTGTTTAATAGAAATTTAAGGGAATGACTATCCAGTAAACTAGGTACTAAATAATTTTTTTATACATACAATTATAATATGGAAATGTATAATTTACCATACAGTCAAAGTCATTTGTCAAAATTAATGCATCTTAGAAAATTATATTGAATTACTGACTTTTTAAATACTTAGTCGAATTTTGTTCATTATGTCATGAATTTAGTGACATATCTGTAATTTTGTTACTTTGTGAATTTGTATAAATATATTGTCATAATATTATGCTCTTTCAGAATCTAATTCATCAACGAGCACTATTATTAATAGAGCGAATCTATTACTTATCTAATAATTACTTTGAGATGATGATTTTCTCCAAATTAGAGGTATCATTGACTAAATAATTTTATTAAAATATCACCTTAGGTTTGAAATTGTAAAATATAATTGTTGTTCCTTGGATATCTTATGTAATTTGGTGTCCTACTATGTTAGATAAACAATAGGCTGAAACTTATTGTTTAAGTTCTCAAAGATTAGTGCGAAGGTCAAGTATACTAATTAACTAATAGTGATTGATACATCACGTGAAGTAATGGTTCAACCAATTTTACACATTGCCATGCATCGTTTCAAATAGGATAACAATCATGTATAAATATCAAAATTCAAAATATCACATACACACAAACACATTCAGTGCATCATTTCCTACTTTCCTTGTGTACCTCGTTGGCAGGTGGGTCTTTCATTATAATTCAGTGATATAATTTTGAATTTTCTAATGTGCCAGCAGACTCATAATATATCTTTGTATTAAGTCACATAGAATTTTCTTTGAAATGGAAATTATTTAACTTATTATTCATAGATTCAAGTCACTAAAAATAATGGGAGGATTAATTTCGCACTCTTAAATTTTAGATTGACCTCATCATTTAATATTTAGACACTTATCCGTTAAATTAAAGTGTCTCCTATAAGACTTATATGTAGCCTGTAACTTTAAAAATTTCAATGTTTGTGATATTAGTACGCTAAGAAAAAATTTAGAAAAGATAATGAAACCTCAATGCGGATCACATGTTCGTATCTTCACCCTCTGTCAGTGAATTTGTCTCCAAGCAGTTGTAAAGAGAATATAATTCTCTTTTTGGATGTTGATGATTAGAATCTATAAATAAGGCAGCCAAATGGTTTTTATTTTTTTATTTCCCCAACGCTATAATATGTCACAATTCAGTATCATGATTTGAAATCAATTTGTCTAATGTCTAATGTTAAAAAAAAAAAAATGCATCTAATGTCTATCCCAGTTTGTGCCTCTAAATATTACACATATATATATATGTATGTCACCCTCTGAAGAATCTGAATTTCTATTTTTCAAGGAACACTATTGGGAATTGGCTCGATCATCATATATATGTCCACCTATAGAAGTCCATTAACGTAAGCATATATATTACTGGCAAATATTTAGATAAATCCGGTTTTTGACTCCATTTGTAAATCCTGTGGTGTGAATTAAACTTTAAAAAATTTATGACATCAACTTGATGTAAGCAAGATTATTTAAGATTTAATCCTGACTGCAGAGTTTATAGGTGAGATAAAAAACCGGTTTTACTTAAATATTTTCCTATATTATTTGAATTCTTTTTAAGTTTCACCAACTGTTGATAATGATTACACTCAGAGTTATAGTGGAAAATACTTATCTAGACCTGATCCACGGGTGGGGCCGTGAACCCCTTAGTTCAGGTAAGTCCACATCTACCTCTTTCCTTCAAAAAAATTAATTATTTTGGAGGAGAGAGGTAGAGTAGGCTGATGTAGATTTACCTAGACCAAGGGGTCCACGGGTGGTCCACGGCCCCACCCGTGGACCGGTCCAGGTAAGTTTTTCCCGAGTTATAGTCACAAAATGAATTTTATGACAATTTGCCAAAACGCCATACTTGGTGAATGTGCGAATAATACGCTATGTTGGAATATACACAAAATATTGAAGTTTTCGATTGCAAAGTAGAAAGTGGCAAATCAAAATGGACTCACTTTTGTGGTTGATATTTATTCAAAAAGTCACATAAGCTATGATGTAGATAACATCATTAATGTAGGATATATTAATTTTACGTGACATCACATGACTTTTTTCTTTAATAACCAAAAAATTAGGTGGATTCGTAAATTATACTTACCCAAATATTTTAATTTTTCTACATTTGAACACTTTTAAAGAGAATATGAAATTAGAAAATTTTTAAGTAGATTAGTTCCATGATAAGTATTATGAATTCTTTAATCTAAGATCACTACATTATTATAGATATGTTTAATTTTTTTTATAATTTCAAATCAAAGGATCGATCCATGGTATATACCATAGAACTGGTTTACTCAAGAATTTCCCGGCTCAATCATCATGTGTCAACAACGAATAGAAATCCATTAAGCCACTGTCATTGCCACGACAAGAATGTTAATGCCCAAAAAAAAAAGGTAATGAAATGACTAAAGTTACCTTGGATATTATAAGGAGAGGCTTGGAGACATAAATAATTTGGTCATTTTGTTGCCCACTCTCTTTGTTGTAGTGTTCCCAATTCAGGTGGCAATAACATTTGCCATCCATTAACGTGAGCATGCACGGTTGAGTTTTTGTCTAATTAATTAATGTTACAAGGTGAATTTGTGACACTTCCATAAACACCAAAATTAATGTCTCGATTAGGAAATATTAACTCATACACAAAATATTAAAGTTTTAGAAAATTAAAATGGACCAATGTCGAATTAATCCCAAAATATACATATACACACTTAAGTTGCAAGAAATATCACAAAATTTGAAGTTTTTGTTAGTATTAATCTGGAAAAAAAAAAAAAAAAAGCCACATACATATCTGAAAACCTAAAACTGAAAAGATAAGTGCAATAATTAGGAATGTGAACTTTTAGCTACTATTACTAACCTGAACAGACATCACACCTTTCTCCTTTTGTGGCACAAGTTTCCCTTCTATGCTGTCATCAGGATTGTACAAGTTGAGCTCCAAAAGCTCAATATCAGCAAATGCCTCAACAATTTAATCCACCCCACGATTGTTGCATAATAGCTCAGGCTCTCCACCCACATTTTGCACCATTTCCCCAGCAAAAGAGTAATAAGAAACCAACGTTTGTGCCAATGCCTTCTTCAGAACACTGGTCATGGACCCGAATGTGGTGCTAGCTGAAGAGGGCTTTTGGTAACAAAAGAAGACACTGACCTCGACCGGCGGTAAGAGCAAGTCGAGGTTGGAGAGTGGTAACCAATGCTCTTGCATTGGTAGCACTGCAGCCACCACCTCAGTCTTGATTACCTTCACCAAGAAGTCTTGTTTGGGAGCCATATTAGTATGTATTCTAGTTTACTTACTGGAGAGAGTTGTATATTCATTTGGTCTTGAGATGGATAGTATTTATAAGCCATATTTCTCTCTAAAGGTGGAGTGTGAAAAGGTTTCTGGTGTTGGCAAACAAGAATTACCAACTTCTTCATTGATTAAGTGAATTAAGCTACTTTACCTAGCCAAAAAAACAAAAACAATTAAGAGAAGGGATTTTCAGTCGACCACTTACTTATTATTTGGAAGGAAAATAATTTATGAAGTAACAAATTCATAATTACTTATTAAATCAATTTACGTGCAAAATTATATTAAATGACCAATCCTCTGATTTTATAAACTTAGGCGGATTTTATTTTTTTTCATAAATTAAGTGACACATCAGTTATTTTGTCACTCTATATAGATACACTGTATTTAGAAACTTTTAAAAGAAAAAACATATACACTGTACGGTTAGCATTTAAAAACATAAATATTACGTCAAAATTTTTTATGGTTAACTTTACAGTCTCAATTAAGTACGATATCGTTTAAAATGCATATTTAGTATGTATTAAATGCAATAATAATTCTTAATTGTATTGAGTACAACAGTGATCCTTTATCATTGCTGAATAATATGACAATCACATATTGGATCTCAATTGAGCGCTTTAACACAGTAATCGAACTACAGAATTTTTCAATTTTATACTCTCTTGTAAATAATTGTAGGATTTTACGTCAATTTTCATTGAACTTCTAAGAAGTGTACTGTTTCGACTTTTCAGTCAATCTGCTCTGTTACATGTGATGAAAGCGCACACTTCACTATCAAAGGGTATTTTTGGCATTTTCGCTCTAAAACTCCACCAATACAGTTGAGGGACTAAAGCTGCAGTTCCTAAAGTTCCGTTTCTTTTCTCTTTTTTTTTTATTATTTTATTATTTTTTATTTTGTCAACAACAATACTAACCTATTCCTATTAATATATTACTAAGGAAGGGTCCAATTAGACCAAAAGGTTAGAAGAACTCTGCCTCTAGACCAAATGAATACACTACTATACCAACTTAGATTTAAGTCAAGATTAATCTTGACAAATGTAAGGCGGAGGGTTTAAACTCCTGACGTCACATCCAAAAAAATAAGTAGAAACTTATCTCTACCTAGTGGTCAATTCGCTTAAAAAAGCGAATTGGTTTCTAAAGTTTCTTTTTCAATTTAGAACTCCACTCCACTTTGTTTTCCTTTAAAAAAATAAATTAGAACATTTTTTAGCACAAATTTAGGACTTTGTTGTGACTCTCCTTCGGTGAAACTTGCCAGTGTCGGCATTTGACCAATACCCTCTTTGGTCCCTCGGTGGGTTTAATTGGGACACAAGATATTACTGCAAATATTTAGTTTGTAATATAAAAAGTAATAATTGAGAAATTAGTGGGTGAATGTTGCAATTATTAAGAATTTTTTATTTAAAAAAAAAAAATTGATTTTACTATTTGGTCTGCGCATATGTGCAGCAAGTAAGCTACGCACATGTGCTGAAACCAGAAGCAGTAATGTGATTTGAATGCTGCTTTGTGCAGCGCACGTGCGTGAATGATTTTCAAATCTTTGGGACCATTGGGTTTTGAAAATTGAAACTGGGAAAATGCAACTTTTGGTACAAACAGGAAATGGAATCAGAGTTGTGATTTTTTGTTCAAAATGTGTATTCCAATAGTTGCCATTATATTTCAACCCCTATACATGAAAAGGAGACATTCTCACCACTTCAATAACAACAACACCACTAGAAATTCTTTCATTCTTATACATTGTTCTTGGGAAGTTTTTTAATTTTGCCATTAAAAAAGTTCAAGAATTTGTTGTATCCTAAAGGTAGATTGTCATAAACTAAGAAAAAACTATTGAGTAAAGTAGGGGCAATCAGAACCTTAATGAAAGTGATATATACGCCTCAAATTATATTGGTTTTGATATCCCCAATTTCATTAAAATCAAACACTTGTTTCCTGCTCTACATTTGCCTTCTACAATCTTAAGGTTTTGATTGTAGTTAACCATGGAAACAAGTGGTGAGTCTGCCTTCAAAGTAATGAATCAAGATTTTGTCAAGTTGGATTGCCTTGATAGTAGCGGAACGAAATTCAACTGGTGAAAAAACAAAATGATGTTCTTTTTCACTGCATTAAAAGTTGCATATGTCTTGGACTCTACATTGCCTGAAATTCCTGCACCAACCGTTGATGACAGATGTCATTTGAAGGAACTCAAGGCACAATGTGAGAAAAGAAAGGAGGATGAGATCGTTTATAGAGATCACATTCTCAATACACTTTCTGATCATCTTTATAATCTTTTTACAACGATTAAGTCACCAAAAGAAATTTGGACTGCCTTGGAATACAAATATGCTACACAAAAACTAGGTGGCAAATGACATTAAAAAGTATTTTGAATTCCATATTATTGACTCTTCGTCTACTTTGGATCAACTTCATGACCTTCAAATTATTGTTTTAAAGTTAAAAGATTTTGGTGTTGAAATTCAGAATCATTGCTAGTGGGGCAATTATTGCAAAATTGCCTTCTAGTTAGAATGATTATCAAAAGAAAATGCATCATACTACTGAAATTTTGACTATTGATCAAGTTTTGAAACATATGAGAATTGAAGAAAATACTAGAAATCTTCATAAGAAGGATTTAGAACTTGTTTCAAAAGTGAATTTTGTTAATGAAAATAAGAGTCAAATCGTAATCACAAGTTCTAAAAAAAGTTTTTGAAAATACTAATTCTAAGGACAAGTTCAAAAAGAATAAAATATGTTACAATTGCGGCAAGATAGGGCATTATAAGAATGAGTGCAGATCCAACAAGAAACGAAAGAAAAATAATGCCTCTAAAGCAAATCTTGTGGAAAGAGATGTTGAAATTGTTGCAGAAATTGCTATAATGATAACTGATTATCACATTGGTATGATTTTTGAACTAAATGTGGCTACTTCAAACAAATCAAATGATTGATGGTATGACTCTGGTCCAACTGTGCACATCTGCAATGATAAGTTACAATTCAAAACTTGTAAAAATGTTCCTGATAGCTATGAAGTGCTCATGGGAAATCATGCTTCAGCCAAAGTTCATGGTAAGGAAAGTATGGAGTTGTAATTCATTTCCAACAATAAGGTTGTGTTAATGAATGTACTTCATGTTCCAGAAATTAGCAAAATCTTATATCAACCGATGTATTGAATAAGAAAGGGTTGAAGTAAAGGACTGTCTAGTTGTACTAGAGTCAAACAAGTATATCTTGCCCAAGAATAGTGTATTTGTAGGAAACGATTATTCCTGTGAAGGCATGTTTAAATTAAGTATCAATAAAGACAATATTTATGTTTATATTGTGAATTCTTCTTATTTTTAGGGCATAGTAGATTAGGACATGCTAATCATAAAGTACTTCATTTTATGTTTAAATATGGATTAATTTCTATCAAAAATAATTTTGAGAAGAAATATGGAACATGCATTCAAGCAAAGATCACTAGGTTTCCTTTTCCTAAAATTGAAAGAAATACACAATTATAAGAACTTGTGTATTTGGATATTTGTGAATTAAATGGTTTTCTAACAAAAGATGGTAATAGATATTTCATTACTTTCATTGATGATTACTTTAAATATGTGCATGTTTATTTGATGAAAGAAAAAGATGAAGCATTTGATATGTTTAAATCTTATAAACTCTTGTTGAAAATCAATTGGACAAGAAAATCAAAATATGCTGAGTGATAGAGGTGGTGAATATTTTTTTACTAAATTCTCAATATTTGTGAACAAAATAGTATTACACACCAAACAAGTGCGCCATAAACTCCACAACAAAATGGTTTGGGTGAAAGAAAGAATAAAACTTTGGTGGACATTATTAACATCATGATCCTAAGTTCTAGTTTGCCAAAGAATTTGTGGGAAGAACCTTTATTGGCTGTTTGTCCTTTACATAATTGAATTCTATCTCTCAAGACTAAAGTGTTATCATATGAAATAGGAAAAGGGAGAAAACCAAACTTAACTTATCATAAAGTTTGGGGATGTATAGCTTATTATAAAGTCCCGGATAACAAAAGGATAAAGTTGGGACTTCGAGCACTTAAAAGTGTGTTTGTTGGCTATGATGAAAATTTTAAAGTCTATAGACTACTTGATATTGATTCTAATGTCATTATTGAATCAAGGGATGTTGAATTTTTTGAGAATAAATTTCATAAAGATTCAATTGTGGACGGATTGGATCTAATTAAAGTACAAGAACAAACTCCAAATGTTGATCCTCCTTCTAATAATATAAGGAAGGAAATTGATCCTCGTTCTGACCTTAGAAGAAGTCAAAGACAAAGGAAAGAAAAACAATTTTCTTCTGATTTCATATCTTCACAAGGCAATGATTTCTTAGTTGAAGGCAATAGAGATTACTTATTTAATATGATACCAACTTATTAAATGTAGAAGATGATCTTAAATCATTTAGTGAAGCTGTATCATCAAGAGATGCAATATTTTGTAAAAAGGCTGTAAATGATGAGATGGACTCAATATTATCAAATAATACTTGGGTTCTAGTGGATTTACCTCCTGGTTCAAAACCTAATGGTTGTAAATAAGTGTTTAGAAGGAAATATGCTATAGATGGATCTATATTAACATATAGAGCAAGACTTGTAGGTAAAAGTTTTATACAAAAGGAAGGAATTGATTATTTTGATACTTATGCACTTGTTGCTAGGGTTACATCCATTAGGGTGCTATTGTCTTTAGGTTTCATTTATAATCTGTGTGTGCATCAAATGGATATTAAAACAACCTTTTTAAATGGTGACTTAAGTGAAAAGGTATATTTGGAACAATCAGAAGGTTTTGCATTGCCGAGAAATGAAAATAAAGTTCGTAAATTAGTTAAATCTATATACAGTTTAAAATAAGCACCCAAGCAATGGCATTAAAAGTTTGATTTAGCTTTACTCTCTAATGGATTTAGATATAATAATGTTGATAAGTGCATTTATTCTAAATTTATTGAAGAGTATGGTGTGATTATTTGTCTATATGTAGACGATATGCTAATTGTTAGTATTTCTTTCAATTGTGTACTTGAAACTAAGAAGTATCTATATTCTCAATTCAAAATGAAGAATTTTGGTGAAGTAGATACTATCTTAGGGATTAAAGTTAAAAGGCATAGTGGGTGTTATATTTTGTGTCAAACACATTATGTTGATAAAATCTTGAACAAGTAAGATCACTATTTAAATGTGAAAAAAGCAAATACTTCTTTTGACCTTAACTTTGAACTAAGTGAAAATACTGGTAAACCTATTGCACAACTTGAATATGCAAGTGTAATAGGGGCTTTAATGTATGCAATGAGTTGCACAAGGCCAGATAGTTCTTTCGGCATGTGTAGATTATCTAGATATACTAAAAATCTGGGTAGTGATAATTGTAAAGCAATTGGGAGAGTCCTTGTTTATTTTAAAAGAACTAAATATTTAGGACTTTTCTACAATAGTTTTCCAGTTGTACGTGAAGGGTACTCCAATACTAGTTGATTTACTAGAATTAGTGATAAAATCTCTACAAGTGGGTGGATTTTTATATTAGCTGGAGAAGCAGTTTCACGGGGTTCAAAGAAACAAACTGTGATTGCTCATACCACAATGGAAACTGAATTCATAACTTTGGCCTCAGCTTGTAATGACGCATAACGGTTGAGAGATTTGTTGTTAAATATCAAATTGTGGCCTCATTTCAACCAATGCCAGCCATTGCTTTGAATTCTGATAGTGAAACCTTAATATCTAGAGTATTGAATAAAATATACAATGGTAAATCTAGACATATAAGTCTAAGACATATATATATATATTAGACAGTTGTTAAATGATGGTATCGTATCTATTGTGTATGTAAGAACGTACAATAATTTAGTGGATCCATTGACTAAACCTCTTGCTGGAGACTTGATAAAATCGACGTCATTTGGAATGGGATTGAAACTAAAACTACTATAAATGGTAACCCAACCTTTCTTCTAAAACTACCAGTAGATTAAAAGGTTTAAAGGGTAAAAACAAGTACTAAACAATAGTTGTGAGCACTAAAATTATGTGTATACCATTCCATGTTGATAGTGCAAATGAGAACCCCTAAGTGAAAAGGTTAAGTATATAAATATTTATACCTTTAATGAAATTATCTTATTGTACTTTTAATTTTAAAAGTTTGAAGAGATTTCACCTATATGATCATTTAAAAGAAGTGGTGCCGTTTCTAACAAAAGTTTAGAGTTCTCTTTGTACATGATCATGAATTAGGGTAGAACACATGGCCTGCAATTGTGCTAAAATGTTTTGGTAAACATATGTATAAGTTTAATTAGTTCTTGTCTGTGATAATTCTAATCTATTTTTAAATTATGGTTTAAGCAACCGTGCAACCTTGATTTAATTAGATCTAGTGAGTTATTTACCCTAACAAAAAGTTTAAAACGGAAGTTACTTTTCTTTATGCATGATGTTAAAAAGATAGTGTGTTGTTATTTATTTATATTATAAACGAAGTAGAGGAATGTAAATATTTAATTTGTAATATAAAAAGTAATTATTGCAAAGTTGGTGGACGAATGTTGCAATTATTAAGAATTTTTTTTTAAAAAAAATTGATTTTGTTGTCTGGTCTGTGCATGTGCGCAGCAAGTCAGTTGTGCACATGCGTTGAAACCAGAAGCAGCAATGTGATTTGAAAGTGCAACGCACTTGCGTTGCGTGCTTTGTGCAACGCATGTGTACGAATAACTTTCAAATCTTTGGGAGCGTTGGGTTTTGAAAATTGAAACCGGAAAAATGCACTTTTTGGCACAAACAGGAAATGGAATAAGAGTTTTGTTTTTTTGTTCAAGAGACGTATTCCAATAGTTGCCATTGTATTTTAGCTCCGATAAAAGGAGACATTCTCACCACTACAATAACAACAACAACACTAAAAATTCTTTCATTGTTTATACATTGTTCTTGGGAAGTTTTTTAATTTTTGCTATTAAAAAGTTCAAGATTTTGTTGTATCCTAGAGGTAGATTGTCATCAACTCAAGAACAAACTATTGAGTATAGTGGGAGCAATCAAAATCTTAAGGAAAGTAATACACACGCCTAAAATTCTATTAGTTTTGATATTTCCAATTTCATTAAAAACAAACACTTGTTTCCTACTTCACATTTGCCATATTTTTCTACAATTACGATGGGCAACATGAGAATGAAAAAATTTGGTTACATTTTCCCTTCTTTAATTTTAAACTTCATTGTATCTTATAAATTACCTGTCACACTGTCCTAGACCTTAAATCTTTGATACCAAGGTAAAATGTGCTTAGAATTACGTGCCAAGGTATCTTATAAATTATGTACCCTAATGTAAACTTTGGGGAGAGATGTCATTGTAACTAAAGAATAGGCAACAATAGTAAAAGATAATTAGCACTTATAAAAAGTTGAAGAGTGAAGTGCGGATTACGGAAAAGAAAAAATGATTTACAAAATTAGAAATTCAAAATTACTTATCAAAATCAGTCCATGTGATAAAATTATATTGAATAACTAACTCTTGATTTTAAATAATTAACTAAATTTTGTTCCATCTTTCGCAAATTTAATGTCTTTATTACTTTATCATTTTGTGTAGATACATCGTACTAAAAATTAAATTTTTTTTGGTGAAAGTCAAGGATGGACGGCATTATCAACTTAACCTTACAAAAAAAAAAGTGAATTTGTAGGGTGAAAGTCACCTTATTAATTTTTAGCTCAAAATTGAGATTATATTGTAATGTGTGGGTTTACTTTATTTTTTTAATGTATGAAATATTTGAAAGAATCAACATTTAACATTCAAAGTTCAGTATTAGTAAGAATTCAGTGTCATGGAAGGGGGAAAAAAGAAAATAATGTTATGAATTGTATAAAGTGGACGTCCATTCATCTTTCCAACCACATCGGTTAATGTGATATTCAGTCCCTTGAATTATGTGAAGACTTGTTAATCTCAATGATTCATGTATCATATTGATTGTTTATTTATGAATCATCTATCTTGTAACTCTATAAATAGGGGATTTAGGTACCTCATTTGAAAAGGCTTTTGAAAGGGTTTTGAAGGGTTTTTAAAAAGATTATGAAAGTTGATAATATAGAGTATTGGAGAATTTTCCACTATTTCTCTGTCTACAATTCTCTTATCTACACTTATAAATTTTCCACTTTAGTTAGTTTTGTACTTAAGGCATCTAGATTAATAATCTTGATTTAATTTTATAACAGGTTATCAGCACGAAACTCTGATCAACTGAGATAGAATTTTAAATCAACACAATAAAGGCACGTAGAACTTTCAATACGACGAAGATATGTGGTACTTTAATTATCATAGCCAATATATGATTTAAAAATTTTGGGTACTCTCTATTACCATTTTTTGTTTTTATACTTTCACTTGTATCAACATAATATTATTAGAATTCATTTTAATAAGTTTGAATCATGTCAGATTATACCAAACTTAAAGTATCGGTTCTTGACATAATAAACTATCTATAATGGATTTTGATTGTTAAAATCCATTCAGATTCCATGTGTCCTGAAAACATAATCAAGAAGTTAAAATACTATATCCAAGCAAATCTAAACAAAATTTATGATTTTCATCCTATATCCCTGAAGGATTCAAAATTTTCCTATTTAAAAGATCCAGCAGATCTATAGAAAAAGTTATATAGCTTATTTATGAATACGTATTCTCTTAGAGAAAATATTCTCTACTTTCTTGCCTCAAATATGCTCTTGAAAAAACAATACTAGAAAAGAGTTTTAGAAAATATTCTAACTTTCATTCTTCTTATGACTGAAAAAAATAATGAGTTATTACTCAAATGAATTTCGTCCAATTAATTATGCTCATTCCTCAAGGTCAATGTGACAAAAGTTTAAATGGTATTTACGGACGTAGTGATGGTGAAAGTAATATATTCATGATGGTTATCAGTAAGCACTACTCTGATTATAGTACTACATCTCACCATTGAAGTGGTAGATTAGTGAAAAGGTAAAAGAGAAAGAAATCAGTCATACATTAAGAATGATATGAAAAATAAATCTTCTTGTTATGTTGTGAAAGACCATCAGTCACGTATCTATCATACGTTAATTAGTCTTCTTGAATTTTCTCAAGAATCATTAAAAGATAAAAAGAAAATCATAGAAACAAGTTTTCTCTATAATGATTTTGACCATAATTATTGTGCTAGTTTTTGGTTTGTTCCCTAAAGGAAGTATTGACCGTTTGGTTGACGGTGAAAATAATTAAGAAAGAAAATTGCGTGATATTTTATTTAGTATGTCGTCATTACAATTTTAGAATTCTACATGTCTTATTGTTTTACATTAATTTGTTATCTTTTATTGTTTTGCTGTTATATTTATTTTATTTTGTGTATAATGATACATTTAAATGTATCTAAAGTATGAGAATATGTCTCTGACAATGTAACATCACATATGATACTCAAAAGTAAGAAATATTTTTCCACCTGAAGTTGGGGGAAATAAATGTTAATACTATAAGTGTTATTGCAAAAATTAATTGAAAGCTCTGGTAGAGCAAATATATGTCTCCTTGAAGGAACAAAATTGGTTATAAATAATGCACTTTCTCTACTAAGTCTTGAAGAAATTTATTAAAGATATTCAATGAAAATGATATAATTTTGAGACTATAAATGATAAAATTATTGAATATCCATATAACACCTTAGAAATGAAATATGCTATGAAAAGTTGCATATCTTTCTTTTTGGTTTATACTATACAATTGAAACACATGTTATAGTAAACCTGAAGTTTACTGATTCAAATATTTTTATTGTTTGGCAATGACTGGTCAGACTATACAAGTCAATTATGATGCGTAATAATTATTAAAAATTCACATGGAAATCTATTGGAGAATCAGAAGATTTTTTTAATTCAATGAATTTTCTTGTGTTATTCTTTCTCAAAAAAATTAATTATTAGATCGTCGCCAGTTAAAATAGGGATTGAATCCCTTACATTTTTGGAATGAAATAAGGATGGGATAATGGCCCCACTCACTCTTCATGTGTACTATTTAGATATTTTATAATTTTGATAGATGCATATACTAGATGGTTACATGTGTGCTTATTATCAATTTGCAGCCTGGAGTTTGCATGATAACTAGTTTAAATAATTTAATTAAGAGCATAATTTTCAGATTACGAAATCAAGAAAATTTATGCTTGATAATGTTGGTGAATTTATATCTCAAATATTTGATGATATTTGTATGAACGTCTTGAAGCACGTGTTTATACACAAAATGGTCTAATAAAATTGTTAATAAAATGCCTCCAAAATAGTTAGTCCATTACTTATGAGAACATGTTATGTTGCTTGCAGCAGGATTTATATGCAATAAACCAACAAGTTATTCTCCCCATTATAATTGGTTTTTGGTCAGGAGGCTAATTTTCCCATTTATGGATTATTGATTGTGCGATATATATTCTAATTACTCTACCGCAATGTACAAAGATGGGTCATAAAAGAAAGTTAGAAATATATTTATGATATGAATTGCCCTTTATGATTAAATATCTTGAAATATTATAGGGCTCTTATATACGACATAATTTGTCAATTGAAATAAAAATGTTTCCCAACATCAAGGGAAGAAAATAAGCAGTTGGACAGAAAATTGAATAAAATGAATTATCATATTTTGATGCTCATACAAAGTATAAGAGGTCTATGTGAACTTGAAGTTCACAAGATAATTTATTTGTAAGATATTGTGAATCAACTGCTAGATTCGTTACTAACCTAAAATGAGTAAAATCTCATATACCAATTGAAATGTTCAAATTCAAATTGGTATCCTTGCAAGATAGCCTAAAGGATAGTTAGCCACGCATAAGGTGTGGTTGACCAGTCGGTTCCAAATGATAAGAATTATCGTTAGAGAAAAGAAGAAAATGTTAAAGATGGTCATAGAATGGTGGTGGGTGCTCCTGAAAAGACCCTAGACATAACTAATTGTAAAACCCCAAAAGTGGATCAGGTACCTGAATCTAATGAATATAAAAAGCTATTGATAAGTTATGCCACTAATGAAAAAGATGAAATCGAAAAGATATTGTTGTCGAAAACATATTATTATTTATAAAATCAACTGATATTTTGAATAAAAAATGAGGATCTTGAATGTAAATTTATCAAAAAATATCAACATAAAAATGATTAAAAAACAAAATATAAGAAAATAATTCACATTCAAAATGTGAAGACTTTGGACCTGCAGTCCAAATTCCTTAAGGTGTAGAGCCGGTTGGGAACAAATATATTTGTGCAAAAACAAAATGAGAAGAATGAATTTTGCCATATAAAGCACACCTTGTTGAGCAAAAGTTTTCGTAAAAATTCAACATTGATGATAAAGAGATTTATTCTCTTGTGGTGGATGTAATCACCTTTAGATATTTAATTTATGTGGTAGTTCATGAAATTTTGAAATGCGTCTAATGGATTGAGCATATTTTGTATTGTTCATTTGATATCAATATCTATATAAAAATTCCTGAAAGATTTAACATGCTTGAAGCATGTAAAGTTTCCTGGGAACATTGTTCAATAAGATTACAAAAATCCTTGTATGGATTAGTTCAAAGCAATCCAGGCGAATATGATATAATCGCCTCAATGAGTATCTCTTGATTAAGAGTTATAAAAATAACCTAATTTGCCTATGCGTTTTCACAAAAGGTACAAGTTAATCAGAGTTTGTGATAACTGCTGTATATGTTAATGATATAAATATTATTTGAACTCCTGAAAAAAAATCATTAGAACTCCTAAAGAGCTTTATTAGAACTCCTGAAGAGATTCAAAAGATAATAAATTGATCTTGGCAAAGATCTATAGTTCGAGCACTTATCGAACGAAATTTTTGTTCATCAATAAACTTATACCAAAAAGGTATTAGAATGATTATATTTGGATAAAATACATCTATTGAGTATCCCAATGGTTGTGAGATTGATTTATGTCAATAATAATAATTTCTCATCCTCGTGAGAATGGCGAAGAACTTATTGGTCCTTAAATACTATATTTATTAGTGCTAACATGTATTGTAAATCCATTAGCACGATCTAGTTATTCTCCGATACGTAGATATTGGAATGACATCAAGTATGTACTTCAATTTCTTTGAGGCATTATTGATATGAGTCTATTTTACTCAAAAGAATCTAAATCAAAGTTAGTTGGTGATGCCAGATGTTGGATATTTATTTAATCCAACACAAAGTTTGATTTTGAATAAGTAATGAAGAAATTAATATCATGGCAATCTAGATTTTAGTCACTATTTCTTGCAATCATTGTATGAAATAATTGCAATATATAAAACAAGTAGTGAATATGTTTGGCTACAGTCATTAACCCAACATATCCAGAAGATATGTGGTTTAACATTAGATGTGAAACTTCTAATAATATTATAAAAAGACAATACTAAATATATTGCTTAGTTAAAAGGGGGCTACATTTCTTTGAAATTTTTCTTCCCTCATGATTTTCAGAAGAACAATGAAATTGATATCTAACAAATTCATTCATGTGATAATCTAGCGGATTTATCCAACGGTGATACCAGCAACAACATTTGAGAAGTCAGTTTATAAATTTGGGATGCATCGTCTCAAGGATATTAAGTGAAACTTTTATGAGGGGGAGGATAAGTACACGTTGTAGTCTTTTTCTCTTGGCCATGGTTTTGTCCCAATGGGTTTTTCTGACAAGGTTTTTAATGAGACAGCATGCAAAAGTGTACTATAAACATTGAATACACACTGTACTCTTTTTTCCTCTGCCATAGTTTTTTCCTACTGAATTTTTCCTAATAAAGTTTTTAACGAGACAGTAACTCTTCGCGTATTCTTTAATTCATGGATATCTAAAGGGGAGTGTTATGAATTGTATAAGGTCGATGTTCATTCATCTTCCTAATTACATCGATTAATGTGATATTCATCCTCTTGAATTATGTGAAAACTTGTTGATCCCTGTGATTCATGTATCATATTAATTGTTTATTTATGAATCCCTCTATCTTGTAACTCTATAAATAGGAGATTAAGGTACCTCATTTGAAAAAGCTTTTGAAAAGATTTTGAAATGTTTTTGAAAAGTTTATGAAAGTTGATAATATAGAGTATTGGATAATTTCCTACTGTTTCTGTCTACTATTCTCTCATTTACATTTATAAATTTTCTACTTTTGTTAGACGTTTTGTATGTAGTCAAAGTCAATAATCTTGATTTAATTTTACAACAAATAAAAGGTTAATAAGAAGGTCCGAATATTACCGGAACTGTAGTAATAAATTTCTTATGTTTGTAAAAATTGCAAATATTAAGAAAGCCGATGTATGCACTGGATTATAGGATAATAATAAGATCAAGTCAACTTTGTATATAACCTGTAATATAATTAAGTGTTGATTATACTTTTTCCCCTTATATTTTGGGTTTTGTCTCAGTTTATCTCCTATGAAAACTTAATCATCAATTTGTCCCCTTTCATTAACGATCAACATAAATAGTTAGTTTAAATGTCAGTCAATTATACCAAATGACTAAAATAACATTAATATTTATTTGATAGACTATTTTATCATTTTAGAGCAAAAAAAGACATTCATGTTTTATTATTTCCCCTCTATTGGAGGTAAAAGGGATAAGTTATGACCTACAACTTGAAAAATTAAGGAGAAAAATTAATTTTCTATAGCCAAAAAGGAAAACGAAAACTAAAAGTGAAATGAAAAGAAATCCTCCAAACATAATTGTAAAAGGATTTGAAAAGTTTGTGCATAGATGAATTTATGTTTCAAAATATAGTACAACAGACACATATATATATATATATATATATATATATATAAAAGTATGAAAATACCACCACTACTTTATGCCAAGTAATAGCAATATGAGTTACACGATTATAAATAACTTAAATTAATTTTAGTTTTGTATTGAAAACTTAAAAAAATTTCTTTTATTTAGTTTTTCCCATTTTGTACAATAAATTAAATCTATTTTTCTGTTCATGTCACATATTGTGCACATGTTATTTTTCTTTTCTTCCTTGTGAAAGGTAATAATAACATAAATTTTCCTTACAACTTGAGACAAAGTTAATATTATAGGAGGGCAAAGTGTAATTAGCCCTATAATTAATTGTTCAAATTGCTGTTCTATAAATTTATTTCATAACAAACGGTAGTGATTAGTCCATGAGAGAACATAAACATTCAAATGGGGTGGTCATAAGTCGTAACATATGCACTACATTATTATACTCTTTATAATAATAACAATGTCGCATTCAAATTTAATCACAACAATTTCATGGAAAAAAAAATTATTTTAATTACATTAATTAGATAATACCAATAATAAAAAAATAGATAAATTCCATAATTTATTAATGTCTGGATTAATTGAATATATTAGACATATATCGAGCTTATAAGCTCTCTCAAAGTTGGGTCGTATCATGTTGTCCCTTTTCTTAATTTGATTTGGAAATTTTTAGACCATTTAAGACTTCATCTATTTGGCTAAATTCGATAATCAGTGGTTTTTTGAGAAGCGTAAAACTCAACCTTACATAAATTGTTCAATTTAATTTGGATTCACACACTATAATGTCTATAATAATACCTTTCTAGATGAGCGTTAAATAGGACAAACCATTGGAAGTATATGTTCTTGGCATCTTTCCTGGAGGTAGATGCTAAGTCATCTGCCTTGTATGATTGAAGGGATTTTTTTTTTTTTTTTTTTTTTTTTGGTATTACACAATAACTTTTTTTTTTTCCCAATCTTAATGGTAAAAAAAACTTTAGGGATAGTTTTAAAAACCTCCCCTGAGATTTAATCTAATTTCATTTAGTACCCTTAAATTTTAAAAATATAACTTACCTCCCATATTTCAAACTTTTTATGACATAAAAAATATTAACCCATTCTTTTAAAAAATTAATTTTAGTGGAGAGAGACTATTTTCCTTCTAATTTTAGCCCTAATTCAAATATTTCATTAATTAAAATGGTTGGAAGAAAAGGAAAAAAGGTATAAAATAATTATTAACAAATAACAATAGGTTGTAACTTTTCATATCTTTCACCAATTAATGTCAAAAACTATATTTTAATATTTTTTATTTTACAAGTTAATAATTTCCCAAATAAAATACTAATAACATTTTTTATTGTTATATATTATGTATACTTACATATTCTAAATTTTTATTCAAAACGACACTCGTACAAACACATTAATACAATGCTAATTGTTAGTAAATAAGTTGACTAAAAACTTTATCAAAAAATTCATTTAAGTTTTTAAGAATTTGTGATTTCCCAACCAAATTCGAATCATATTTATTTTTTACATTATATAAGGTAGTTTATTATGTGTTTAAATTTTTATTCGAATCAACACACACTAGAACATTACATAACCATACTTTTTTGTAAATAAATTTATTACTTTTTTTTGTTTTGAAAAACACATATTTCAATTTTGAGTTTTGATTTACAAACAAAATAGTACTAGTGATATTTATTTATTATATCGTATGATGTGTTTTATGTATTCAAAACTTTTAATCAAATCGATGCCCAAAAATACATTAATATGTGCAATATTTTCATAAATTTACTAGCCAAAAAATTTATCGAGAAAATATTTTTTTATTTAAGAGTTTATGATTATCTAAACAAAATACTAATTATGTGTTTTTAGGTGATGAAGATTTTTATTAAAACATATCTACAGAAATAATCAAATTAATGCATACACATATTTTTTAAAAAAATAAATTGATAAAAAATTATTAGAAACTAAAAGGGTATCAAGTGAAAATTATCAAAAATCTCAAGGGTGATTTTTGAAATTTTTCTTTCGTAATATGGCTAAAGGTATATGGGGTATAAATGTCATTTCATATATTTTAGTATTATAAAGGGACCTATTGGCAAGAAGTGGGAGATAAATGATATTTTTAAAAGTTCAACGACGCTAAATAATATTAGCATAAAGTTCAGAAAAGGTTTATGAAATTATCTCAAAACTTTATACTACCCATTTCAACTCGAATGTACTCGTAGACAATCTTCCAAGAAGAGTTCTACGTCCAAAATCGTCTAATAGAAAATGATCTGTTATGCTATAAAAGTAAATCAACTCTCTAAAAATGGGGAACAAAGCTAGCCATACTATCACTTTCCTAGTCACTCTTCTTACTTACTCTTACTCCTATAGCACTAGACTAGGGTAGTCACTTCTAGTTTTTTGTTACTCGTCTAATGCTCTTTCTTGTCTTGGTTTGGGAAAAGGACAGACCCTTTTTCCTTCTAATTTGTTGCCTTTATCCCGACCCCATGCCCTAGTACCTCGAATAATTGAAGTTCAAAAAAAAATAAAAAAACAATTTTAGTTACTGAAAGAAACGTTCTACCTTGTTATATGTCCTATATTTTAAGTACTATTACTTATTATATCCCCAAATTCCCATGTTTTCTTCCCTTGAATAAGCTTATCCTTTCGGAATCAAATCTTCAAATGAAACCATCACTACCCATTAATCTTTAAGGGAAATGATGACTTAGACAAAAGTCTTAAATTCATTTATTATATGCTTATTTCACGCATTTGTCTTGTTAACAAATAGAAAAATATTTTACAAAGTCACATTTTAAACTCACTTTTTAAAATTAATTAATATGGCAAGATCTTATCAAATCGCGATCTCCCTGATTTTACATCATCGGCTAGATTTCTTCTTTTTTTTTTTCAAATCTAATGAAATACACATCAATAGATTTTATTTGTCACTTTATATTTATCACTGTATATAGATACGCACAAGAAATATTCCACCAACCAAAATTTAATGTGAAAGCACACCTTCCATTCCATACTTAAAAGGGCATCATATATATATTGATGATGATGAAATTATATGTTTAGTAACATGCATACACGTGGCTCTCGACCTGGATTTACTAGGAGTATTTTAATAATTTTATTATCACGATCCAAATAGATTTAAATGGGTCAAATAATAAATATTCTAGTCACTGATTGATCTCATCCATCTACTTTTGATATAAATAACAAAATGGCAAGTCAGATTCAAAAATCACTTTCCTAATTACACAAGCTCTATATTCTAATTGCATGTACTATCGAGTCTAAAATAACTAATTTAAGCGTCGAAATCTATTTCGACAATAAAGCTCTACTCTCTTTTTTCTCAGAGTCATGATTTATTTGACAGATCAAACAATGAAAACTCAAAATGCTTAAATTTTTATCTATTTTCATTTTTCATTTTGTACAGCAAAATGCGTGTTGTCCCTTGAACATCAGAGGGCATATCAAATATCTCCTACCAACTATTAGTTGTATCAAATTCTAATAATAAACGTCACATCAATTTGTTTAGTTTGGGACTGAACATTTGTAATATACGTTACATAAATTTGCATCTCAACAAAATAAAAAGAGACAATTTCCAGTAAATGAAAAACCGGAAACCTGTGAGACAAGATGATGGGAGCCAAAGAAGTACATTTTATTAGTAATTCTTTTGATGGAGTTAAATTAGCCAACACTAATGTTTGACCAAAACAGTATATCCTACATAATTTTCATTCACTTTTTTTTTTTTTTTTTGGAAAGGATATTATTTTGTCAAGATGAATATTAGGAGATAAGTTTAAAAAAGATTTTGGATACAAAATGTTCCAATTTAAAGTTCATGCTCCATAGGTAACACGATTATAGTTCATATAAAAAAATCTCACTAAATTAAGTCAGTAAAATACTGTTCAAGAAAGTAATTTTAATCTAAGTATCTAAACCCTAAATTACATTCCAAGGAGAATGAATATTGTGTTGCTAAGACTTACTACTGCTTAAATATGCCGGTCTAGTCTGCCTCGAGTACATTTCAAATGTCTTTTAGAGGAATTTTATGATTTTGATACGTTATAATATTATTTTATTTTAAAGATTGTATTATACAAATATTTAAAATATAAAATATTATACTATATAAACATTTAAAAATAAACTATATAATACTTTAGTGGGATAATAGAATTTTTCCATCTTTTAACTTGTCCACGCAAGTGTGAATAGATATATTCAATCATTCTTTCAATCATATTGTATCACAAAAATAATTAAATCTTCTACTCTGTATTGTTAGATATCTCGTTCTTTTTCTTTTCTAATGTGCATACTGAACTATGCTTATGGGGAAACTAAACAATGGTGACTTCTTGTGACACAAGAGCGAGGAATAATGAGTTTTGTGTCTGGATATAACTGAACAAAGGCAAAGACTTAGGTAGAATCGGTTTTTAGCCACACTTATAGATCTTGTAGTGTAAATTAAATTTTAGATAATTTATGACATCACATGATGTAAGCAAAATTTTTTAAAATTTAATCCTAATCAAAGGATCCACTGGTAGAGTCAAAAATCAGGTCTACCTAAATATTTTCCCTGAACAAATATACTTCACTCAAGTTACTAGTAATTTATAACTTAGTACATTCTAAGTAATTCAATAATTCTTATTGCTGAGATACATGTATTACACTTATCACCATTAGGCTATGTGTCACGAAACTTCTACTTATACACATCTAGATGTGTATAAGAGAGAAGCTCGCACCGGCACCAAAATTCGTTTGAGCAAACTTGGTCAGCCTCACACTCTCGTGTTTAGTTATTCACATCGTTTCGCAAACAAGCAACTCACTCAAACACACGGGAATCAGAATTCAAGCCACTCTCAAGAGCAAACACAACAAAAACGTAAGATTCGATTAAACGGTACACAAACGAATTACGGCCCCAGGCCAATCCTTGCAACACTTTATTTCTCTCAAAAGCTTACAACACTTGGACTTTTTATACACATCTTGGTATAACGAGACTGGTCTTGGCCTAAATCCAAACGGATTCCTATACACATGCCAAGTTTCTGACTATAATAGACATAGGAAACACTTGCTGGGCATTCACTTAGTACAAAGGGGGGGAGGCCTGCACTCGGTCTTGTCGATGCGTGAAAACTCTGCCAAAGGGTCTAAAAAACCTCCCCCACTTGAAGAGATTGATGCCCTCATCAATGCCCACATAGGCACGTATACCTGCCCATGCAAAACTGTCTACCACCCGAATGTGTATAAGAGACAGGTGCCAATGTGTACTAGATACTGTGCAATGCCACTGCCCGTTTTCTGTGCGGCCTTCAACATGACTTTCGTTCGTTGTGGTTAAGTTGTGACTGCAAGCCTCAGTTTCTGATTAGGCTTCATTTAAGCTGCGTTGCTGCCCACTTGATCCCTATCAAGCCGTTTCACTTTGTCTAGTACCCCTGTCCTAGTCTTAGCAAAGTAAACAAGCAACAAACGAAATACAAAGTACTGCCAACACTTTGGCACAACATCAGTCACATTGGCACCCACCCGTGACAACCAGAAATTAAACAAGTAAAACGAAACTTGCATAATTTAAATAAGGACAGAAGCACGTTACCGCTTACGTTCCACCCTAGGAACTGTCCGTTTTCACAATGTGAGACTGCATGCACTAGTCTCCCAAACTTTGGCAACTGACCCAACTTGGCTTGCCTCCGTTTTTGCCAACCTTGTCACTGGCCAAACATTTTCAGCCAAAGGCACCACCTCAATGCCCGCCCTTTGTCGCACAAAAGACTTGCCTTGGTTTCCCCCGAAACCAAGACCAAACACAGCAACATAGCTAACTTACCCACTTAGTTTTTTCGGCTCCCACAATCAGCAAGGTCCCATGCCCGACTGAATTCTGCCCAAGCTAAGTTTTTGCTACGTTTCCCAACTGTGCCAACAACAAGCATCGCATGCCCGTTTCTGCTTAGCAGACACACACTGCCAGCATTTTTCTGCCTGGCAGCCACCCACTGCCATGCACTCGTTTTGCCTGACAGCCACCCACTGCCATGCAAACACTTTCCTAATCTAAGTAGCCCACCTCTACTTAGCACCCTGTCAGGCAGCACGAGTCCCTCAACCGAGAGACCCCTGTACTTACCAGTACTTTAGGAAAGCTGGGGCTCGTTGGCGTCGCTAACCAACTGTAAAGAACCCATCTTGGCACAAGACGGACCGTCCTCGTCGGCTTTGACGGCACTAAGTGTATAAGAGTTGAAATTGTCTTGTAAAAGGACCAAATAATGATACAGCCACCAAATTTAGACTTCTCTTATTTTTTCTAGTGTAGAATACTCTTCTTTTTCATCTTTTGCCTGTCTCAAATGCCATTCATCGGGTCCTTACTCACGTTGTTCATCCCCTGGCCAGCATCGTTGGTTCTGATTGTTTGGAAATCTACCAACCTGTCTGCTGCCGTTAATTCTTTGCAAATTGGACACCCTGCCTTTGCAACTCCGTTTGAGCCCACTGCTGCAAACCCGCCATTAAATTGAACAACTTGTCGTCTTCGGACATGCCCCGAATGTCCAGCAGCAAAGAATTGAATTCCTTCACATACTCACGGACTCCACCCGTGTGTTTCAACCTTCGTAGTGCCTCCTTTGCAAGCCACGAATTGTTGGTAAGAAGGAACTGCCGTTTCTTCCAAATCAAAAAGCCCAAGTTGAAATTTGCTGAACTAAATACACATCTAGATGTGTATAGTCCTCCACCAGAGTTTGGCATCACCAGCGAGGTACATACTGTTATTGACACCTTCTCTTCTTTAGGCACAGCAGCTGCCTTGAAATATTGTTCCATGTCCCAAAGGAAATTCTCCAATTCTCCTTTGCACTCCGTGCCCCGTCGAAGTGTTTCGGGTCTGGAACCTTCATCCTTGCCATTGAAGAATGACCAGTGGAACCACCCAATTCCACTCTAGCAACGGCCCTCTTCAAAACGGCTATGTCCTCTTGAATTCGTTCAAGAGCAACAAACCTGGCATTCCACGACTGTTCAACCTGCTGGAAATGATCACGAACGACCTCAACTGCATCCCTGGTCTTGTCAAGGGAAGACCGCAGCACATAGCCTTCTGGCAGTTCACCCAACTGCTCCATCAGTTGGTCCACCAGCACATCCAACCTATGAACTCGTTCAACCGTTCCACCAGCTATGGAAGAACGTACAGAACACTACAATGTGTGCTCTGATACAGAATTGTGTATAAACTTCTACTTAGCACGAAACCGTCGTGCCAAGGCAGAATAAGAAGCTCGCACCGACACCAAAATTTGCCTAGCAAACTTGGTTAGCCTCACACTCTCTTGTTTAGTTCTAGATCGTGTATAAAGACAAGCAACTCATCTCAAACACACGGGAATCAGGCTTCAGGCCACTCTCAAGAGCAAAGCACAACAAAAACGTAAGTAAACGGTCCTCAAACGAATTACTCAGGCCAACCCTTGCAACACTTTATTTCTCTCTAAAGCTTACAACGGGACTTTTTACAAACACTTGGTGTGCAGAACAGTCTTGGCTTAAATCCAAACGGATTCTCTCTCTATGCCAAGTTTCGACTACCAATATTTATAGGAAAAGTGCAGTTGACAAGCCCAACCGCTTAGTTTTTGGACAAACGAAATCCCTACAATTAAGCCTTTGCCGCCGGATGGCGACACATGGCCTGGTCATGCCCCAGAAGGTGGTAACTGCCACAGCCGCCCACTAAGCACGTCCCCATGTGCTGCCCACGTTTTCCAGCCATTTTCTCGCACATGCAGCCCACCAGCTCGTCCAAGTAGTCCCCCTTAGCCACACGAAGTCCAACTTCAGCTGATCACCACACCCGTGCGAGTGCACTTAACCGATGTGCACTGGCTAACGGCAGTGGCACGAGCATAGCTTTTGGCACGATCTTGGGCCTGTCTCTTATGACTAGGCATCGTGCACATCGGTTAAGAGCACTCCACTGGCAACGTTTGCCAACATCCCTCAGCCAACACTGCCTAAGGACTTCTAGCACACCACTGCATAGTTTTGAAGCACTTTGCACGACAACAGCTCAAATCGGCCCACCTCTGTTTGCCAAATCCGTACACTGCCTTGCCGCCAGTCGCTTTTGCCGACGTGCAGGGCCTGCACTCGGTCTAGCCGATGCGTGAAAACTCTGCCAAAGGGTCTAACACTAGCCTAGTAACTATCAGGTTTGCTTTAGAAGCTTGCCACATTGATAAGAGGGTAAAGCCACATATAGTTGAGCATGGGCAATTGGCAACTCTCGACTTTGATAGAATCATGCATGCTCTAATAGATTTCAAGAAGGATTGTAGGTTTATAATTTTGGCCCAAATTTGGCCCCCTAAATTTTTTAAACTCCCCTCCGTGTATATATTGCCCCCCAAAAATTAGAAGCTAGATTGAATTAGGGCCAATAGGCAAACCAAACTACTTGATATATACTTGAATCAAATTTGAGTTGATAAGAATTTATGTTCGGTTCATCATTCATCAAGTCAAACTGAACAAAAGTTTTCTATTTTTTAACTTTTTTAACTTGGCTCATTAAATTTAAAGTTAGTGGCGTTCAATTCAAACTCGATTCATTAAAATTGAGTTCTACACATAAAAAAATAGTCAAGGGGTCATAAGGGTCTTTTGGTCTTTTTATGACCTAAGGTCAAGTAAAAAATTATCCAAAGGAAATTAAGGCCTTAATGGGTAAGATAATTCTAATCAAGCCTGTTAGCTACTATTAAATAGATTTAGATTTACTAGAAAGAGTCTGATTATGATACAAGAGAATTTGACAATTAAGCTAAATACGTAAAACTTGGACATATGTTACACGAGCATCATGTTAAGGACATTTTACATTGCTAATTTCAACCCTACAAGAATGCCACTCCATAGTCCCATGTACGTATTAGGAATATTCGATCGATCACTCAAATTTCAAGTTCTCTCCAATGTCAGTTTTGCAAAGATGCAAGAGTCTTAGGAAGGAGTATTTGTGATGACTCGCCATTTCACATTAGATAGTAGAAAAAAAATTTCTATTGTATATAAGATCTCGAATTATGGTTCTTAATAACTTGACTTAAGTATTTTATATTTTTGTTTACGTTCAAAACTGTTGTTTAATCCAAATTCGAGATGTTACATAATATGGGTTGGTGTAACATCAATCATAATTGGGGCATTGAACCTCACTGTAGGCCTTTTAAGAATGAAAAATTCTAATTTTTCTATCAAAAATCTGTGTGGTTTTCTTCAACATATTCCTGCCATAGACAGAAGGTTGCCAGAGTATCATTTACTTTGCTGTAATTGGTTTTTATTCCAATTTTATGTTAGTGTATTCTTAAAGTCATTTTGTTTTAGGGATAAATTACACTTTTATATTTATATATATTTTGTAATATGGCATTTTTTGAATAAAATTGAATATGAAATAATAAATAATTATGATGTAATTATATTTAATTCGTAAATATCCCTAATCGTAGTGTTTGACATTGGTAGATTAATACATAAGTGTATGTGAATGTTTATTGAGAATAAGTGCATCGGATTAACCCGCTAAGAGTATTCTACACGGACTATTAATCGAACGCCATTGGGTTAATCTTTTTATGTAATGGTCCTTGGATTTGAGATCATGAATTTATCTTGACTGTAGAATTACTATATTTTGCCTCTATTAGTCGTTATTCTTAATGAGTCGACATACTATAGAGTTCGAATATAATATGAATCATGAGAAGATACGATATGACCAATAGATGATTCACTTCACTTTATAATGAGAGAGAATATTTCGATATAGCCACTTCTTGAAATACAATGCGCAAATCTTTTGTGCAAAGTGAAAATAAAATTAAGAATTTTTTAAATTCTATTTCAATTGAGTTATATTTTTGGAAAGATGTAAATTGATTAATTCGATAAGATTTGACATTGTATCTGTACTCTTAAATTAATCGGGATATAGGCTGGTGAAAAGAAAATAATTATATGGGAATTAAATCACTGATGAGTGATGTAAAACCACTTTGACATATTTCAATACTTGAGTGGTTATAATACTTTGGTAGAAGTCAATTTTGATCTATAAGTGTAAATCAATTAATTAGAGAATTAATGATAAACTAAAGTGTTTAATTTATCTAATCCTAACTAATTTAAAATTATAATTTATACTTATTGCCAACATGATTGGGAATCTAAAGGGTCACACACTTAAGGATAATTAATTCATGATTAAATTGATTTTCATAAGTATGAGATACTAAATCTATGGGTTAATTTATGAGATGAATTAACTTTTGAGCTTAATTGTAATAAGTTATAAATGTTAGGAACTAATATGTAATACATATTAAAAGTCCTAATGATTTTATATTTATTTATATGCTCTTGATCCAAACTAATTAGAATTATTGTAATTTCCTAAACTCAATTCGATTGGGATTCAAAACTATTATACAAATATATAATACATATATATGGTTGATATAAAAGAAAAGTAGTACTAATATAGTAGTACTAGTACTTGTACGGCTGACTTTGAAGCATTGAAAAATTATTGAAAAATGTAAATGTCACGTTTTGATTAAAAAAAATAATTAAGAAACTAGTACTCTTTGATTTGGGTCAATCAATCTTATAAAATTTTTGATTTAATTATCTGTGTAGATACCATTATGGTCGGCCGCTTGTGCGTCTTGTGAATCGACGTCCCAAACATATTGAAGATTTTATTGCGATTTTAAGCTATAATCTCTATACTTTTCTTGTGTTACGTATAAATTAATCAAAGTGATTTGTGATATGAAAGTAAAAATTTAAAATTTCGCTGCATTATCTGTTTATTTACTTTCTTATAGTGGTATTAGAGCCATCCTCGATTAATTTATGATATAGATATATTTAGTTGTCATGGACATTGAATTGTTCAAACTATATGAATTTTTTTGAATTTTATTTATGAATTGGAGAAATTAAATATAAAAAAAAAAGGGAGAAGTGGTCACCGTGAATTTGATTCACGACTTTTGCATATCAAGATGACATCATCTTGATTGCAAGTTATTTTAATTAATTGTCTCTTATAATGACACTTAATGTTTGTCACTAAAAGTATTTAATTAGTTAAATAATTTCAAGTGATAATTTAATTTAATATTTTCATATAGAAGGTTTTTCTAAATTTTGATTTTAGAAATCACTAATTAATTTTTGACAATTGTTGTTTAAAATTAATTGTTAATATTTAGAAACTTCATTTATTTCAATTTGATTAAAAACTTTTAGAAAGTATGAAACCTTTGAAAATATTTATTTAATTCTAATGAGATTAGAATTAATTAATTTGATTAAATTTTAGAAATTTATTCATTCAATGAGATTGGAATTTAATAAATGTTCAAAAATTTTTTAGCAGTTGTTTCTAATATAATTTTTGAAATTCTATTATTTAAAGGATTATTTTCTAATGAGATTAGAAAATAATAATTTTTCTCCATAAAATATTTTCATAAATAATTCAAAAATTGATAATTTCAATGGGATTGGAATTATGATGTATAGTGATTCATGATTAGATACTAAATAAGGATTTATACTTTTATTTAATTATTAAATTATTTAATAGCATGATGGATTATTATAGACTTAAGACCAATGTGATTGTGTTTGATTTATTTAGTTCAAATTCAATAGTTGTAAATTTTTAAATAGGACCAGCGTGTCCTGTCTTTCTCTTTTATTTTGAATGTACTTCTTTTCTCATCTCAATCCCTTCGAATGTAATGTAAACTCGAGATTTTCTAACTAATCATGTAATGTATATAGAGGTAGGTTAGCGATAAGATTGAATACCTAAAATATTTAGATAGAATTACATTTGTAGTATATAAGATGATAGAGACGGCACAAAGGTACAACCACGAATGAAATTTTCAAGAGTTGAAGTTTATCCTTAGGATTTGACCACCTAGTTCCCTTACTAACTCAAGGAAACTAGTTTAGTAAAAGTTCAAAATCATCCATAGTTTTATGCATGTTTTATTTATTATATGTTGATATGATAATATTGCATGTAATTTTGATGAGACCTTATAAAATAAATAAAAGAAAATCCCTCAAATTAATATTAAGTCAATAAATAAGTTGTCTTCCATTATTATAGCAACAAACGAGAGTTCTTCTTGGATTTAACTTGTCGGACTAATCCAAGGTTATTCTACGTTGAACATATTTAAGCTATGAGATGAGATCTCTGAATAATAGGTATGACTTAACGGAGGCACATAATGTGTTGTTGGGCACACTCAAGGTTATATATCTTTGAGGCAAAGGTTAGGAGTCACATAAGATGTGCTATCAAATAGTTGATACCTAACTATCTAAAGAATTACAAAGTGTTGTAATTGGTAAGAGTTACCTACCTTTCGAAATTATTTTGGTTTGCTAGGTATACCCAAGATCGAAATGATTAGATGGGATCCTAGCCCACTAGGGGTTATGCGATAGCTCCCGAATCAATATGTGAGGGTTATTGATTTGAATTAAAATAGTGGGAGCAAAACCAAATTAAAAGAAGTCCATATTATATTTTGGTTTTGTTTATGCATGAATAACAAATTCTTATACTATCTTTATTTATATGTTGTAAAATATGAGTAATAACGTCAATTTACGTCCCATTTTATATGATAACAAACTCACTGGCCAAATTTTTTGAACTAGCATCGTAACCTGAGAATTGTTCTCAAACATGAAAAAATTGGCTATCTCCTTGATTAACCTATTCTCGATGTCTTTCTCCAGTAGATGATGTTGATGAAGCAGTTAAGAATGCTTATCGTAAGCACATAGAGACAATGATACTTCCTCTTGTATCATGTTGGCCGCTATGAGTTCTGAATTGCAGAAATAACATGATAACATGGATGCTCAATCCATGATTCTTCATCTCAAGGAGTTGTTTGATGAAGAGTCAAAGAATGAGAGGTATGAGACCTCTAAAGAGTTATTTCGTTATAAAATGGTAGAGGGTACTTTAGTAGCGGTTCATGTACTGAAAATGATTGTAGTAATTGAAAAATTAGAACGATTGAAATTTAAGCAAAATCATGAGTTAAATGTTGAATTAATTTTGCAATCTCTGCATGATAGCTTTTCACAGTTCGTGATGAACTACAACATGAATATGTTATCCACAACTCTTACTAAACTGTTAAACATGCTAAAAACTGCTGAGACAACTATTAAAAAGGAAAAGAAACAAGTGATAGTTGTGGATTCTTCTAATAAGAAGAAAAAGAACCAAATCTAAAGTTGGTTTTGTGAAAACCAAGTTTGGGTTGAAACCAACACCTATGATCAAGAAGGACAAAACCAAGGGTACTTTTTACCATTGTAGAAACGAAGGGCACTGAAAAAGGAATTGCAAAGCCTGTATAGATACCTTGAAGAAGAAGGCTTAATGAAGCTTCTACTTCAAGTATGTTTATGATTGAGATCAATTTTTTTACTTTTAAATCAGATTCCTGGGTATTAGATACTGGATCAGTATCTCATATTTGTAAAAATATGTAGGGACTATGTCTCTTATAGAATGTTGGCTAAGGGAAAAGTGGACTTGCGCATGGGAAATGGAACAAATGTTGCTACATTAGCCGTAAGGACTTATTATCTTCTTTGCCTAGTGATATTGTTTTAGAACTTAAAAACTGTTATTATGTTACATCTCTTATTAGAAATATTATTTCTATTTCGTGTTTAGACACTGATGGTTTTGTCATTATGCAAAAGAATAAATGTTGTTCTTTTTCACATGTGATGGCTTTGCCATTGTGTATGGGGCTACTTCTTTGAATAATGGTTTTTATATTCTAGACATGAAAAATCTAATTATCAACATAAATACAAAAAGGTCCAAAATTGATAATTTGAAATAATATTTCCTTTGGCATTGTAGACTTGGTCATATAAATGAGAAACACATTACCAAATTACACAATAATGGTTATTTGGGATCATTTGATTATGAATCATATGACATATGTGAAATTAGTTTACTTGGTAAAATGACTAAATCATTTTTTCTAGAAAAGGTGATAGATCTAGTGAATTGCTGGGGCTAATACATACTAATGTTTGTGGTCCTATGTCAATTCATGCTAGAGGAGGTTTTTTACACTTCATTACTTTCACGGATGACCATTCTAGATATGGTTATGTATACTTAATGAAGTATAAGTCCGAAACCTTTGAAAAGTTCAAAGAATTTAGGAATGAAGTTGAAAAACAACTTGGTAAAAGTATTAAAATATTTTCAATCTGATCGAGGTGGGGAGTACTTAAACCAAGAGTTTCAAAATTATCTTAAGGAGAATGGGATTTTACCTCAATGGACTCCTCCTTATACGCCACAATTAAATGGTGTATCTAAAAGATGTAATAGAACTCTATTAGATATGGTTTGATCAATGATGAGTCTTGCAATCCCAAAATCATTTTGGGACTATACTCTTAGTACTGCCTCCCATTTACTAAACCGTGTTCAGTCAAAGGTTGTTGATTCCACTCTGTATGAGATATAGTTTGGAAACAAATCTAAACTTTCATAAGTTGAAGATTTGGGGTTGCCCTACTTATGTGAAGAGGGTAGAATCAGAAAAAATTGAGCCTAAGTCAGGTAAATGCCTATGTGTAGGTATCCAAAAGAGACATTTGGATACTATTTCTATAATCCCATTGTGCAAAAGATGTTTGTCTCAAAACATGCCGTCTTTTTAGAAAAAAAGTTTATTCTTGAAAAGGCAAGTGGGAACAAAATAAATCTTAGAAGAAGTTCGAGAAATACAGTATGGTATTGATCAACAGGTGGAACAAGAGCTTCAATCACATGATGATATGATAGAGGATGAAACTAATGATACAGAAGTCCTTCGTAGGACTACTAGGATACGTCCTACTCCAAAGAAATATGAGTTTTTTGTAAGTATGCACAATGATGTATTAGTCATTACGAATGATGAACCTACATCTTGCAAAGAAGCACTATCTAATAAGGACTCTCAGAAGTGGTTACAAGCCATGAAATCTGAAATGGATTTCATGTATGACAATAAGGTTTGGACCTTAGTTGATCCATCTGAAGGGATTAAACCCATAGGGTGTAAATGGATATTTAAGAGAAAGACCAACATGAATGGTAATGTAATTACCTATAAGGCACAATTGGTGGCAAAAGGTTATACACAAAGATAAGAAGTTGACTTTGATGAAACTTTCTTACCAGTTGCAATGCTGAAATCTATTCAAATTTTAATTTATCTAATCCTTTGATAAAATTAGAATTATAATTTATACTTATTGCCAGATTAGGAGCCTAAAGGGTCACACACTTAAGGATAATTAATTCAGGATTAAATGTTACACGAGCATCATGTTAAGCTTAGGACACTTTACATTGCTAATTTCAACCCTACAAGAATGCCACTCCCATAGACTCATGTATGTATTAGGAATATTCAATTGATCACTCAAATTTCAAATTATCTCTAATATGAGCTTTGCAAATATGTAAGGCCTTAAAAAGGGGTTATGCGATGACCCGCCATCTCACATCAGATAGGAAAAAAAAAAAGATTTTTATTGTATAAAATACCTTGAGTCATGGTTCTTAATGACTTAAGTATATTGTGCCTGTTGTTTATGCTCAAAACTTATTAAGTCAACCTAAACCTGAGGTGTTACAAAATGTGGGTTGGTGTAACATCAATCATAATTGAGGCATTGCAACTGACAGGAGTGCAGGAATTAAACCAAATACCAATAGGAATTGAGCTCGTTTATTAAATATTCTATTCGTATGTGTTTTAGGTTTGTGATGCTAAATCCAAATAGGTTTTGATTTAGTCCTACATGTATAAATATATGTATTGCTGCGTAAACTTGGTGTGAGAATCACCAAAAAAAAATCATAAGGGAAAAAATTGTTGATTGTTGTTGTCTTGTTCTTTGAGAGTTTCAAAAAAAATTAAAAAATGTCTTTGCAACCCCTGATTCCTTTTATGCACATGTGTGTTTAGAATTAGTAAGAATTTAAATTAGTGTTGTCTCGTTTTATGCACCATTGGATGAAATTAAAAGTCAGCATTCTTTCTTTGATTTCAATTCTACTTTTGCTCGTTTCTTTACGGTTTATCATATTTTTTTGTGGATTAATTAATTCTTGCAATTATTTTTACAATTAAAATTCTACAAATTGGTATGAGAGTTTTGTGTGATTCTGGATACACAAAAGAAAAAAATTTTGTACATAGTTCATATATCTTACAATTGGCCAGTTTTTGTTTTTAATGGCAAAAATTATTTGATGAGACTTGAAAAAAACAGATGATTAATTTTTTCACTTGTATTGAATTATGGCATATTGTTGATGAAGGATTCGATGAACCCCAAGAAGGCACACAGTTGACAACTGAAGAAACTAGGGAGTTGGAGAAAAATAGACAACTAGATTGCAAGACACGCTACTACCTCAACACTAAGGTTCAGTTACATGTATTTAATAAATTTATGAATGCAAAAACTACGAAGGAAGCTTGGACAATTTTGGTGAATCAAATCATGGTATTGCTGACGTAAGAAAAATCAAATTGCAAGAACTCAGAAGGCAATATGAGTTGGCTTAGATGAAGCCAACTGAGCCAGTTAAAGATTTTATTGGTAGGTTTAGTGATCTTGCCAATGATATGAAAATCAATAGTGAGGTTCTTGAAGAAGTAAAAGTCATCAAAAAAATCCTACGGTCATTAAATACAAAATTTCACACTAAAAAGACGGTTCTTGAGGCGACCAAGGACCTTAATACTTTGAAACACTTGATGTATTGGAGGGTGAATTGGTGACTTCTCATAGATGTCCCTGAATTAACAGAATGCTGATATAATTGAGAAGGCATTGCAAGTCAAGGTGGATCAACCTAAACAAAACGAGGAGATGATAGATGTGGACGGATCAAATCTAAGAGGTCAGAACTTAAGAGGTAGAGAACGTGGCAGCAGAGACAATTTTCAAGGTCATGGTAGAAGTAATTTTAATTACCAGCAAAGAAATAATAATGATAATTTTAGGATTGACCGACAGAATAATCTACCAAAAATTTATTTTTAAAGAATTGATAGATCTAAAATTAAATGTTATTGTTGTGGTAAAATTGGACATTATCAAAATGAATGTTGGCATAATAAAAGTCGTGATAGAGAAGTGCATGCCAATGTGGTTGAAAATAATGGTGATAAACAAGAAATTATTTTGTTTTCTAGTTCTAGGTCTAAAGAAGATAAAAAGAATGAATGGTTTATCGATTCTAGCTGTAGCAATCACAACAATGTGTGAAAAAAATAAATTATTTTCTAATCTAGATGAATCTTTTAGATCTTATATGAAATTTGAAAATAATGAAAAAGTGCATGTTTTAAGAAAGGGTAAAATTGATATTACTCTAAAAGATGGGTCTTCCAATTTTATATCTGATGTGTTTTATGTGCCAAGTTTATATCATAATTTGTTGAGTTTGGAACAATTATCTGAAAAGAGGAATGATTTGCATTTTATGCATGGTGTTGGTACTATCACTGATGATAAATTGGGACTAATTGTTGAGGTAAATATGAGCCATAGTCGTTTGTGGCCTTTTTCTCTAAACTGTGGTGATTTACCTTTCTTTAGTTCGGTGACTTTTGATGATACTTGGCCGTGGCACTTGTGTTTTGGGCACATAAATTTTGGCAATTTGAAATTTCCTGCAAGGAAAAATTTGGTTGTCTGTTTGCCTTTCATTAATTATCCTAACAAGCAGTGTGAATTTTGTATCTTGGGAAAGAAGCACAATAAGATAAAGATTCTTTCCAAAAGGTAAGACTTGGAGGGCAAAGAAACCATTGTAGTTGATTCATTCATATTTGTGCTCAATAAAGGTTCCTTCTAATGGTTATAGTAAGTATTTTATCACCTTTATTAATGATTTTAACAGAAAGACATGGATGTAATTTTTTTTAAAAATGAATTTGATGCATATGATGTGTTCCATAAATTCAAATATTATGTGGAAAGTAAAGTGGTTATTTTATTAAAATTTTTAGAACTGATAGGGGTACTGAATTTCTTATATGTGATATTTTTTGGAAAAATATGGCATTAAACATCAATTGACAGTTACGTATACTCCTCATCAAAATGGTGTAGTTGAGAGAAAAAAATAGAACTGTGATGAATATGGTGACATCCATGATACATTCTAAGAATATGCCTGAAGGTTTTCGGGCAGAAGCTGTCTCTTGTGCCATTTATGTGTTAAACAGGTATCCTACAAGGTGTAATTATGGGCGAACTCCATATGAGGCTTTGATTATTGATAAGAAACCACATATTTCTCACTTAAAGGTATTTAGTTGTCTTGCTTATGCCCATGTTCCTGATGCTTTGAGGAAGAAATTGGATGACAAGGTAGAAAAGTGTATTTTTCTTGGCTACAGTCATGAGACAAAGGGGTACAAGTTGTTTAATCCTGATACAGAAAAAGTGATTATCAGTAGAGATGTTACTTTTGATGAGTAAGGTTCTTGGGATTGGTCTAAAAAGGATCATGAGTCATCATCAAGACCTCTACCAGTGATTCTAATTGTTGAGGAAGAGAGTTCTAGTGCATAGTCGTATCAACCAATTGTGTAGCCTATCCCAGCAAAGTCATCCAGTCGCCCGCAGAGACAGCGCCATTTGCCTGCTCGTTTGAAGAATTATGTTATTTCTAATGATAATGATGCATCTGATGAAGCTATTATTAATTTTGTATTATTTGCAGATTGTGATCCAGTTACATTTGAGGAAGTTATCAAAAAAGACCACTAGATTCAAGCCACTTGTTAGATGAGGACATGCATGCCATTGAGAAAAATAACTCGTGGAAGTTGACTACTCTTTTGCCAACAAAAAAGCCAATTGGAGTCAAGTGGATGTACAAGACTAAAATCAAACCAACTAGAGAGGTAGATCGCTACAAAACGAGGTTGATTATTAAAGGATACAAGCAGAATGCAGGAATTGATTATTTTGAGGTCTTTGCACCTGTCGCTGGACTTGACACTGTTAGAATGATTATCTCACTTGCTACCAATAATTGTTGAAAATTTTATCAAATAGATGTGAAATTTGCATTTTTTAATAGTGTTCTTGAAGAAGAGGTTTATATTAAGCAACCCGTAAGTTATGTAAAATGTGGTCAAGAATATAAAGCTTATAAGTTGAAGAAAGCATTATATGGGTTGAAACAAATTTCTAGAACTTGGTACACTCACATAGATTCTTATTTTGTTGATTGTAGATTTTAAAGATACCGATATAAGCATATTTTGTAATCAAATTCAATTTAAGTAGGAGATGTTCTCATTGTGTGCTTGTATGTGGATGATTTGATTTTTACAGGCAATAATCCCAAATTAACTTCTGAATTCAGGGAGGTTATGATCAACATTTTGAGATTACAGATTTGGGGTTAATGTCTTATTTTCTTGGTATTGAAGTTTGTCAATTGGATGGTGGTATTTTTATTTCTCCGAAAAAATATGTTGGTAATATTTTGAAAAGGTTTAATATAGATAATGCCAAACCAATAATGACCCCAGTTGAAAAAAAAAATTGAAATTAAAGAAATAGGGTACTGGTGATTTTGTTGATACTACTTATTTTAGAAGATTGGTTGGGAGTCTCAAGTACTTGACTTTTACAAGACCTGACATTACTTTTGGAGTTTGTTTGATTAGCAGATTTATGGAGTTCCCCCCGCCAATCCCATTTGTAGGTAGCTAAGAGGATTTTGAGATATATCCGAGATACACACTCTGATGGTATTTTTTATTCTCATACTGATGATTCTAGTTTTGTTGGATATAGTGTAAACAGTGATTGGGCTAGTTGCACGATTCAAAGAAGTACTTCGAGTTACGCATTTTATTTGGGTACTGGTGTATTTTCCTAGTCTTCAAAGAAAGCATGAAGTCGTGGCTTTATCTATAGTTGAGGCAGAACACATGGCAACAACAAGTAGTGCTACTCAAGTGCTATGGTTGAGAAGGATGCTTGGGTTTCTACAACACAAGCAAGAAGCTCTTACAAAAATATTTTAGGATAGCAAGTTTGCTATTGAATTGACAAAGAATTTCATTTTTCATGGGCGCAGCAAACACATTGACATCAAATTCCGCTTCATTCGTAAGTTGGTACAAGACAAGAAAATTATCATTGATTATTGCAAGACTGGAGAACAAGTAGCTGATATTTTTACAAAACCACTCAAGTTGGAGTCATTTGTGAAATTGAAGAAAATGTTGGGCATGTTCAAATTTGAAGATCTTGATTTAAGGGAGGCAATGTATGAGTTAAACCAAGTACTAATAGGAATGCAATTGGGCCCATTGATTAAATTCTATTCGTATGTTCGTTAGATTTGTGGGCCTAAATTCAAATATATTTTGGTTTGGTCCTACATATATAAATATATGTATTGCTGCGTAAACTTGGTGTGAGAATCACAAAAAAAAAAAAAGTGTGTTAGGAAAAAAATTGTTGATTGTTGTTGCCTTGTTTTTTGAGAGTTTTCAAAAAATTAAAAAAAAATGTCTTTGCAACTCCCTGATTCCTTTTGTGCGCAAGTGTGTTTAGAATTAATAAGAATTAACATTAGTGTTGTATCGTTTTACGTACCATTGCGTGACATTAAAAGTCCGCCTTCTTTCTTTGATTTCAATTCCATTGTTGCTTGTTTTTTTACGGTTTATCATATTTTTTTTGTGAATTAATTAATTATTTTTGGTGGGTTAAAATCTTACAAGGGGGCTTTTTAAGAATGAAAATTTCTCATTTTTCTGTCAGAAATCTGTGTGGTTTTCTTCAACATATGTGCCATAGACTGTACAGACGTTTGCCAGAATATCACTTACTTTGCTGTAATTGGTTTTTATTCCAATTTTATGTTACTTTTTCACACAAAATATGCCGTAATGTTGAATTGTATCTGGAAGAATGGATAGTCAATGCCTTTGAACTCCATTTGGTCCTTGTTCACCCTGTAATGTTTACATGAGGCTAATCATACGTGACTAAAGAGGAAAAAAGAAAAGAAAAGAAACCCACAATTTCAGTTTTCTTTGGTAATAATACTTCGCTTTTACTTAATATTCCTAACAGGTTAAAGTCGTTATGCTATTTGCGCCAAAAAAAGAAAAGACATTTTATTTTGCTCAAAAAAGACAATTAGATACTTTATTATTTTAATACTTAGAAATTATTTTTATTTTTCAATTGATTTATAGAGGAAGTGGTGCCTGCCCTCTTAATTTTTGAGGAGAAGAATTTGATATGTGAGTTAAGAGAAGTTTGAAATAAGAAATTGGACGCTAGTGAAAAAACAAAGAAAAAGAGAAGGACGAAGAAGGAGAAACTTTATTATGGGAAGGTTCTACCAAGTGTCATGTCAAGTGGTATTCTCAAATCAATAAAATTCTACTATTTAAAGTTGTGGGTTTAAAAATGAAATGAATTGGTAGGCCACTACTTAAAAATGTTAAAATTTTATTGGTTTGGAGATACTATTTGATATGACACTTGGTAGGATCTTTCTATAATAAGAGGAACCGAAAATACATATTTCCCAAATCCAGAAAATGCAGGAAATAGTGCACAATAAATGAGATGACTTTCCAAGCCCAAAAGTAAAAAATTTGCCTTGCAAACAAGATGCATGCTCCACAGCTCAAGTGGCCAAATTAGAACGTCCTGGATGGGGCAAATTTTTTTATGCACCATACACTTTACTGCACACAAAAATTTGCCCATGAATGGACTATTATTATTGGATTTTGGCGTTTAGGATGCTATATTAATGTGTACCCAGGGATAAAAAAGAAGAACAAATAGATGCTTCAAACATTATATAAATATTGAAAAATATGTAATATCACGGACACACTTTTGGTTAATTTTTTTTTTTTTTTAACGTGCTTTGTTTCTTATTATTAGTTCTAAATTGTTACTTGATTCTTGAACAGTTTCATCAATTTTATTTTCTGTTTTTTTCTTTTATTTTTGCAAATGAACATTATCATGGGCCAGGTCTATAAGAACTTTGCTATTGTGCTCAATCATTTTAGGACAAGCTAGCGCAGCAATTTCGCCTGTCACCATTTTTTTAGAGGACTCTATTGTCACGTTAATTTCCTACATTTCACATATATCTTTTTGTTACAAAAATATTTACGCATAACTTATTCAGTCATCTTATCAAATTAAGTCAGATTGAGTTGTAGTTAGAAGATGATGATATACAATAACACAAGTAACCGTGTTGAAAGGGTGAGAAAACCGTGATCAACCTAGGTTGATCTCTTGTATATATATTGAGAGATCCAGTGTAATTACAGCATATGATATCCCCATACAAATGAGTACACATTAATGGAATATATAACAGCAATCAAGAAAAAAATTAAAATAGAGGAACAATTAGAGAATTCTTCATGCTAGAAAACTTATTTTGCATTAAATTAAACGAGGGTGAAATTAAAATAAATAAATAAAGCCAAAGTTTCCTTGTCACACTCATCAAGCAATTTATTGGTTGGTATCTTAATTGGCAGTTCTTATTTCTCTGTATATTCTCCTTTCAAAAGTCTTGATCTTTCCTTGCGAAATTATGTTAGTAAAAAATATAATAAAGAAAGTGATAACACATAACACATATTTTAACATTCAAACATAAGACTTCAGCAGTACACATTATGTGGAAATTATAAATCAACATTGCACCATTACTTCTATTTGATCTATTTTTTTGATCATATTCCCATCCCTGAGCCAAATTTATAGAAAGTAATAACGGAGAAAATATTTTATTCGAGAAGCATTAATATATACAAGCAATCATATAGATGGAGGCCGCAAAGTGGAGTAAGTATGTGTTAATCACTCCGCCTCAACAGCTTATCGATATGAAAATAGAGAACCTATTTTCATTATCTCACACTTCTTTTCCAAACTGATATTCTATGAATCTAAAATAGAAGTAGTACTAAATTAAATAAAGCCTATAACTCATGCAATAAAACTTCTTGAACAAGCATTCTTGAAGTCTTCATCAATTCAGGACTCAACCTAAACATGAGAACACAAAATTCCATTTCATTCAAATTCCCATCACCATCCGAATCCCCTTCTTTTATCATAGATAATAATTCATCATCATTCATGCCTTGCAAACCTAACAAATCAGAACTTTTCTTCAAGCTCTCGAATGTGATCACACCTTTTTCTTGATCCATCAGCAACCGAAACCCGTTGCATAGCTCATTCAAGAATCCTTCCGCCCCAAGTTTCTCCACCATTGAAGGGAAAAAATCTTCAAACTCGACGAAATTGTCACGTTTTAGTGCCATTAATTTTGATTAATTTGTGTAACAAATATTTGTATTTTGTGCAAGTAATTTTGGTACAACAATTGATAGGCTTATTCGAAAAATGGGATTGTGTAAGAGGGTTTAAATAACAAGAGAAATGTAGAAGACTGATGAAAGAGCGAAATTTCTTGGTGGATGGAGATGCCAACGAAAGTACAGATCAGGAGGAGTCTTACATTGGATTTTGGGTGTTTTTGCTGTTAAAGTTCTTGGCCGTTACATGGTGGCATCAGGTCAGCGGGTAGGCTTTCCTCGAAGTTGCATAGGAAGCCGCCCAAAAATAAAAAAAATCTAGATAACTAGATAGTAGGGATAATTTCAGAAATCACCCATGAGATTTATGCTAATATCACTTAGCCCTCTAAACTTTTAAAATCCACAAACCTCCCCTAACTTTATATTTGGTGCAACAATTTCAACTCAAATGATTAAAATATTATTTAAGGAGAGAGAGAGAGAGAGGAACAATTTATTCCGACCATTGCCCCTAGTAACAAAATTTAATTAATTGTAATGGTTGACAAAAAGAAAAAAAATTAAGGGTTCAAATGCAATTACTAGAGAATAATATTAGGATGTAAGTTTTTACTTTTTATTTTTAAAACCCACTCCTCTCACTTACCCTCTAATGACTCGAAACTATGACTAATAGGTTATAAAGGAAGCGTTTTATCACTTAAACTGTATTTCCTTGTCAAGTTTTTATGTTATTCATTCGTTAATATCGAAAAAATATACGTTATTTTTTGTTAGTTTACAAGGATGTAATTTGCCAAAAAAATATTTTCATATTTATTTTATTATAGTATATATTGTTTTTCTATGTTTTCTAAATTTTTACTCATACAAGCACATTAATAAGTGTAAACATTTTCATAACTAACTAAATAAAAGAAATTAATGAAAAAAATTACATTTTAATTTTTTTTTTTTTAGTTTTCAAGTTAGTGATTCTCCAAAATAAGTACTAACCATATTTATATATATAATATGAGGTGTATTTTTGTGTCTTCTAATTATTTATTCAAACTGATATAAATTAATGTATAGTTGCACATTTTCATAAATTAATTTGCAAAAAATCTTTATTGAAATTATACATTAATCTTTTTTGTTTAAGAATTCATGATTCCCAATGCAAAATACTAATCATATTTATTCATTTATAATGTACTCCAAATTATTTTCTGACTAGGCAAAGATAAACACATCAAATCACAAGCACATTTTCGCAAATAAATTGACAAAAGAATTGTTAAAAAACTAAAATGTGCCAAGTAAAATTATCAGAACCCTTAGGAGAGGTTTTTGAAATATCCCTTTATATTATTTTATAAAAGTGCGAAGGGTATAAATGTCATTGCATGATGACACTTTCAAGAGAGGGAAGGTAAGTGAAATTTTAGAAAGTTAAAGAGTGCTAACTAACATTAGCTTAAACCTTAAGGTTGGAAATTTCCCTAAATACAATCTAGATTGCTTCTAGCTGTCTCTTAAAACAAAAAATAAAGGGGAGGGCCGTTGCGGGGTAGCAGTTGGTTTCGGCTCAAGTTGGTCAGTGGTCACGGCAAAGTATGTTTTTCTTTTCCTTTTCCATTTCCATTTGTGGGGAGAAACTTACTACGGAGGACAATCTCAATATTTTTTTTTTTTTTAAAATAGGAAATTTAGTCCATAATCTTACAAACACTTTTCAAAACTTATCTCTCATTCCTATAATTTAAGTTGATCCCACCTCTTAATTTGTAGATACTAATCCGTTAGAATAAAAAATCTTCGTAAATATTATAACTCCTATTTGCAATTTTGAAATTACAGTATATATGTTGTTATTACTTCTATTTTTTTATAGTATGAAACAAATGAGGAAAAACCATTGCGAATTGAAATTCTAACATGTAATTTTTGAGTTTGTGTTGCTTTTGAAGTTTTTTTGTTTCTTTATCTTTTTGCTTTTGTAAAGATTTTAATAGAAATGGTTCAATGTAACGAATTATTGGTTTAGTTATTTAATTATTTTGTGAATTTGGCTAATAAACAAATGATAGTCCTTATTTTTTTAGATACTAACACGAGCGACTTTAGATATATGACGTATAATCATTTAATGGATTTCATCAAAAAATCATTTTATACATATCTTATGACGAATTTAAGTGAATTCAGTATGTGTGATTAAATTATGTATAAAAGATTAATTTATAAAGCATTATTTGTCTACTAAAGCAGCATCATCACATAACAGAAATACTCTTTACCAAATTTGAAGTTTAAAGTGACTGTATTCTATACAGGTAGCATGAGATACCTGCTTTGGCTCTCAAGTGTTTCCTTTCCCTCTTTTCCTTGCAAGACTTTGAGTTTCTTTTTTCTTTTTTTTTTAATAATAATAATAATATTAATAATATCTTACTGTACCTATTAGAAAAACACAAATTCGTGATGAATTGTCGTGAAGAATAGATTTCTGTGATAATTTGCTAACAATTTTCCGATCGAAACTTTTTAAAATTTAAGTTACGACAGATTTTCTGTTAAAATTATACTAATTATTTAATTCCAAAGTATGCATTCTCAAATTCGGGAAATTTTTGAGTGGATCAAATGCATGATTTGGGTCATAGATTTCTTGGTGTACAATCACTCACATCACCATCACGAAGTTTATTTTAATAATTTAAAGAAATATGAGTCATTGTAGATTAAGGAATCTATGATATCTATAATGTGTATAAGTCCATCTAAAAATTTCCTTAAAATATCAAAGCAATATTTGATCCAATGACAGAAAATTGGATTTACTTAAACCCGAAAATAAATGATGGTCCAATTATAGATTCTTGGCCCAAATCTTGGAGCCCAACCCAGACCTCGCAGATTTGGTTACGAGTGATTGCTCGATAGAGAATTGGCTTATTGAGAAGGAATTATTCAAAGAGTTATGGCCTAATGCAAAGTATCTTGAATCGAGAAATTCTTATATAAATTTGATTTATGATATAGTGTTATAAATCTTTTAATCATATTGTGTCACATTACATAACTAAATAATGTAAAATAATATTGTGTGATGGGATTCAATATATATAAAAAATTTATAATATTATATCATAAATCCGATCCATGTAAAAATTTATGAACCAATGGTGCAGTGGCTCAATATATATCCATGGATGCATGTTGTGTTCTTTTGGAATCAAAATGGGTTAAATTTACGAGTAATCTTTGGTTAGTGTCCGCGTAATCACAGTATAATTTGCAATTTTACAATTTTAGCATTGTGGCTTTGATTTTTTTTTTTTTCCTTCTTGTAAAAGTTAAAAAATTAAAAGATTTGTGTATAAAAAATAAAAAATATTTCTAAGCCTAATATCCATTTATAGCTTAGAATCCTTCTTCGCTGGAAGGGAGGAATTGTATTTTATTACTAAGACATCCGTGCTTAAAGTATTGATTCGAGTTAGGGATGTTCATGGATCGGGTACCCGATCCACGAGCTAAAAAATAGCCAAAACATCTTAATCGGGTTAATAAAAAATTCTGATTCTCTACCCGATCCATACAAAATGAGTATCCGGTAGGTTAGGTACGTGCAAAAGAGGGTCGGGTTGACCGGGTACCCGACTCTCATTGGCACCAAAACATGAAAATTTTAATTAATGATAGTTAGGCAAGTTAATTTCATAATGAAGTCAACAACAATTAAATCTAAGTCATAAAATACATCCCAACATTATATTCCAATAGTAACAAACTAGCAAGGAGCAACAGGTCAATGTCTCTTAACAACTAAATCATAAAATACACTCTAACAGACACAAGGCGAAGAATGAGAATGCGAGGAAGAGGAAGGGAAGAGGAAGAGGTGATTGAGGAGTCTCTAGGTGATTGAGGAGGAAGAGGGAGGGAATACGAGGAACTTAAGAAGATATAAGTAGTTATAACCTTAGTAAGTATTAACTTCTAATGAAATTTTATTAACTAAATTTACAAAATTACCTCTGAAATGGACCGGTATCCGATTCTCAACTTGAGTGACCCCGAATCTCTATCTAATCTTGTTTCGAAATGTGGTTCAGATACCTTCGTTTTTTGGTTCGATTTAAATAGTTCAACGAGTTTTTTGGATCGGTGAGTCAGGACAAACACCCCTAATTTGAGTAAATAAACGCAAAAATTTGAACTCTCGTGGATCCTACAGTTACCAAAGCCATCTTCAATCTCACGAATGATGATTAAAACATAACAACGTGCTCAAATATAAATGAACAATATGTTATAGATAACAACATGCAGACACACTTTCATGCTACTATAACTTAATATTGTGTTACTAACAATTTGTAGGTTATTACTTAGCAATAAAATGTCAATTTCTAACAGATCCTTTGAATAGAATTATTCTTCGAATACTATTTTAAAAAATTCTTTAATCACGTTTTCGAACAACTTTTTTAACTTACACATATTACAGTATCCCAAATAAGGATGTAAAATTTTCTTTAGTTATTAGCGTGCTTATTTCAAATAATAGTTATTCACATCGTAGAATTCTCTTTTCTTTTGTAAATGTCTTTTATTTTGATTTTGAAAACTTTTTTTTTATGTAATAGTAGCCCAATATTCTGTGTTATGCACGGAACTAATATTTATTTTTAATTTATACAAAAGAATAATATTAATAAATTAATGATAGAGCATATATAATACTAATTGCATACAAAAAACTCCAAAGGACATGATATCATCCTCACAAGTTTCAGGCAATAACCAACCGAAATTCAACCATTGAGAAATATGCAATCTCGAGATTAGATTGCACCAAATCCAATTGTATTTCTTCCCAATTTTCACAAAATTAAAACACGTATGAAAATGAAAATCCGTGACAGCTCTCTGACATTGACCTCGTACCTAAAATTCGACAATAATTTTCAGGTGCATCTGCATTTTCTATTTGCAAGTTCAAATTGATGGTTTCTAAAAGATATTTTACTCTGTTTGGATAATTAATTTTTTTTATTATTCTACAAATAATATTTTATAATTATTGAATTCAAACATATTTTTCAGTTATCTTTTTATGTCATATATGTCATATTTCAAAAAGTAATTACAACATCATTTCAAATAATGTTTAGAATAATAGTTTAAATAATAAGTGTACGAACGGATTGATATCATAATTTGGTATTCTAATTTGTCGTGTAATAATTGATTTCTTAAAAAGAACAGGTACGTATGATGGTATATAACGGATGTAGGACCCAAAAAAATTTCCTAATTTCTTTTGAATAGTAAGATACTACTAATCTCCCAAAAACATTAATTACCAATTAATAACAATTTGTCCTTGTTCATTTATTGTAACATTATTGTTTAGTTTTTTCTGGATCATACACTGAATTTTCAGAAAATGACACTTGATCTTTGTCTGAGAATGTTTTTAGATGTAGTAGATGAAACATTAGTATCATTTCTACCTAATAAAATTGAAAGTTTTTAATTTTTTTTTATTTTTTTGGGTGGGGTTGAATGTATAAGGCCAATCCCAGTGGACATATAGGAGCTGGTCAACTAGGAATCTTGAACAATGTGTTTCAATCTTCAGGTCAATCCTCTCAACTGAACAATATTAAATTCATCTAAAAATTTTAAGAATAGCCCTGAAAACCATTTTTATTGATAATATAATGTCTGATTATTTAAACTGATTTGATTTCTTTATAGATGAATGTCAGCAACAATCCAGGGCCTGAAATGGGAACAAATTTCAGGAAGTTCAGAAATGTTAATTTATGGTGTTTTTGTTACATGATTTATTACTTTTCTTCATTTGGGTCTTCATCAGCAGAAAGAATTTCATCAGGGCATTCGATAAAGGATGGAGATTTGATCATTTCTGCAGGCAAAAAATTTGCCTTGGGATTCTTTAGCCCTGGAAATTCCGATTTAAGGTATGTTGGTATATGGTACTATGGTATTCCGGAAGAGACAGTTGTATGGGTTGCAAATAGAGACAGGCCTATTCAGGGCCTTGGAGGAAGTTTAACCGTGCAAAATCTCGCGGTAATTTAGTGGTTTTTGATCGTAATGGTGATAGAATTTGGTCTACAAATGTTTCAGGTGTATCAAGAAATTGTTCTGCAATTCTTACAGATTATGGGAATCTGATTCTATCGAGTAATCGCAAGAAGGCGAATAGTAAGAAGATACTGTGGCAGAGTTTCGACAATCCAACAGACACTTATTTGCCTGATATGAGAGTCTACTTTAGTATATCAGCTGAGGAGAACCGGTTTTTCACTTCTTGGAGAAGTGAAAATGATCCTTCTCCTGGGAATTATACAATGGGCGTTGATCCTCGTGGATCGCCACAGATAGTGATATGGGAAGGGGAGAATCGGCATTGGAGAAGTGGACACTGGAATGGACTGATATTTACTGGTGTTCCATGGATGAGGGCTATTTACTTGTATGGTTTTAAGTTTATCAACGAGGGGAATGGCAGGCTGCATTTTACTTATACCCCGTCTAACAGTTCAGACCTGGTAAAATTCCGGTTAGTCCACTCTGGAATGGAACTGAGGAGCAAAGAAGTTGGAATACTGGTTTAATGAAGTGGAATTTGATACAGCTGCAGCCAGTTAATCAGTGTGAGGTGTATAACAGGTGTGGAACATTTGGTGTTTGTGATACGAGGAATTCACCGATATGTACTTGTATGGAAGGGTATGTGCCTAGGGACATTGATCAGTGGAATACTGGGAATTGGTCTGCTGGTTGTATTAGGAGGACACAGTTGCAATGCGAGACTAATGATGGGCAAGGGGTAGGGGGAAGTGGGGAAAGAGATGGATTTTTGAAGGTTGAGGATGTGAAATTGCCAGACTTCTTGGATTATGTGGGTTCAGAAAATGTTAAGGACTGTGAAAGCAAGTGTTTGCGAAATTGTTCGTGCATTGCATTCGCTTTTGTCAGTGGTATCAACTGCATGATTTGGAGCAATGACTTGGTTGACATTCAGCATTTTCAGGATGGTGGGAGCACTCTGTTCATCCGACTTGCTCATTTGCTGAACTAGGTAAAGTTTGCTAACAAATACACAAGTACAAGATAGAATTTTTCTTCACTACTGAAACACACTTTGGGCTTTATCAAGACATTTGGTTATTAGGATATGTAGCCTAACTCACCAACTCATTGATGTTTAAACTGCTTAACTTACCTTCTTCAATGTGAGGAGTTGTATTTGTCTCTGACTTATATGTTCTGGCATCCCTGTCAACTAAAACCTGCATGTGACATCCCTCTCCAAGTGTTAGCTCATTACCCTTCTGGTTTTTGGTCTATTCCTTTCCAGATAGTTATCTTTCTCATTCATCCAACTACTTAGTTTATATAAGGTTTACCAATTGGACTTTCTAGGTTATATTCTTACTCTTTTGAAATCTTTGAAAATTAAGAGACAAAAAAACATATGATTTCACATTAAAAGTCAGTCGAATTTTGTTTGAGTGGATTTCTGTCAAAACAGGTGGCACAAGAAAGGTAACTAAACTACTTATAATAGCAACTATTGTGGTGGGAATGCTCTTTTTAGGTGTGTCCATCTGGCTGCTATGCAAGCACAAAGACAAACTGCAAGGTACATTCCCTAAAAACTAATTATTCAGGTTAAAAAGCTGTCACCAATAACAATTATATGGCATTTTGGTGTCTGAATAATTGTTTCTGATATTCAACTGCAGAAGTTTTCAAATCATCAAAGAAAATGGTCAGATTTCAAGAAACTCATCCAATCAGGAGTAGAGAACTTTCAATGGATTTTTCAGGACCAGCTGATATTACTGTCAAAGGGCAGCAAGGTTCTGGGACAGAACTAACATATTTCAGCTTCAGCTGTATGGTAGCAGCTACAAGCAACTTTTCAGATACAAACAAGCTTGGACAAGGAGGATTTGGCCATGTCTACAAAGTATAGTGCTACACCTATATCAAATTATATATCAAAATGTCACTGGAAATACAAATTACAACACTACCTGCTTTCCTTTAGACATATACTTCTCCTTTGCCTTCAGGGAAAGCTACCAGGGGGCCAAGATATTGCTGTGAAGAGGCTTTCAAGAAAGTCTGGACAAGGGTTGGAGGAGTTCAAGAATGAGATTATGCTGATTGCCAAGTTACAGCACAGAAATCTTGTTAGACTTTTAGGCTGCTGCATTGAAGGAGAGGAGAAAATTCTACTTTACGAGTACATGCCCAACAAAAGCCTAGACTCATTTCTTTTTGGTAAGTATTCTAGTTTCTTTTTTATTGCTTTAATCTTCATCTATAAAGTATAAACATTTATTCTGAAAGGGATATGCATTGCAGAATATGAAAAGTACAAGTGAATGCCTATTTCTAGGCAGACAGTAAGATTGACTGCATATTTGTTTGACAATCTCAACAATTTCTTGGTTTCATGGATGCACTTACAACAGATCCTGTTAAACAAAAACAACTAGACTGGAGAACTCGCTTCTTAATAATTGAAGGCATTGCAAGAGGTCTCCTATATCTTCATAGAGATTCAAGATTCAGAATAATTCACAGGGATTTAAAGGCCAGCAATATTTTGTTGGATGAAGAAATGAATCCAAAGATTTCAGATTTTGGAATGGCCAGGATATTTGGAGGAAACCAAAATGAAGCTAATACAAACAGGGTTGTTGGGACATAGTAAGTATCGTAAAAAATCTCAATTAAGAACACTTTTAATCATTCGTTTCCATATTACAAATGACAATATCACAATCTCATTTCAAACACTTTGTTTTCTATAAAGTGGCTACATGGCTCCTGAATATGCAATGGAAGGTCTTTTTTCAGTCAAGTCTGATGTCTACAGCTTTGGCATATTGCTTTTAGAGATTGTAAGTGGCAGGAGAAACACTGGCTTCCGCTCAGCTGAGTATTCAAATATGGTTGGATATGTAAGCCTATATAATATTCTCAGTCTTCAATAATCATAATTTGTAGTATGGAAATCTGACTAGAGATCTTTCCTTTTTTTTTTTTCTTTTCTGAATTTAGCAGACCAATTCCAGGCATGGGACCTTTGGGACAGGGGTAAGGCAATGGACCTAGTTGATCATTCGATTGATACATGTACCCCAGATGAAGTGCTCAGATGCATACATATAGGCATGCTTTGTGTGCAAGATTCAGCATCTTATAGACCAACAATGTCAGCTGTGGTGCTGATGTTGGAGAGTGAAAATGCAAATTTGCCCTTGCCAAAACAACCTACTTTTACTTCAATGAGAAGATCTCAAGACATGGACATGTGGAATGAAATTCATGATGCTGTAACCTCAAACAATGTAACCCTTAGTGCGATTCTAGGCAGATGATTTCCATCCAAGTGCTACTTCAGTTTTGCATTTGTAGTAGTATCTTTACACCTTAAACAAGTATAGATTTCAAAACTTTTCCTTTCATTACCAATACAATATATTTTTGTAAATACAGTTAGTGGTGACTATGGGGAAGACCAGAATGCTATTTTCTATTTATAGATCAAGAGAACAATCAAAGTACTGAGATCTAAGATTGTGTATGTTAAACTACTACAAGACCAAATAAGTGATTATTCAATGCTATAGAAGTTTGACAAAGTAACCAGATCTTTTTAGCTAGTGTCATATCACCAGAACTAACTCAGTCATTCTGACAGAAGAACTAACTCAATTATTCAATGCTACACATTTTAGATTAATTTCTTGACTGGAAGTCTGGAACCCATTTTCTGACATTGGAGATATGACACAAAGTTCTTTTAGTTATAATCTGTGATTGCAATCAATCTATATCAAGCTGAAATTACATTTCAATTTTCAAGTGTAACCTTCTATCAGTCCAATTATAATAATGCTAAAGGAAACATCAACTGACAGTCATTTGTGAAACTTAAATACCAAGTATTAATCATGGTCAACTGAGGTATTTTCTCGTAAATTGTCTAGTAATGTATTTCCTTTTCTCTTCTTTGCTTTTCTTTCTCCTGTTTTCCTCTTCCAATCATCTTTAAGAACAAAAAGTATACATAAATGGGATATTGAATCATATGTTAGGCCCTTATTCAAAGATTTAATACCATATTCTAGCTTTTCTACGCGTATACTAACTGCTCATTTTGGTTGACAGTCGCAATAACTAGGAAAATGCAGGTCCCTTAATAGAAAATAGTTAAAGTTGAAGACTATCAGAGGTCAAGGCATCATTTTTATTGAACCACCACAGTTAATAAGAGATTTGAGCTAAGATGATCAGGGGAGGGATTGAGTGACCTCATGATTATTGACATATCAACAGAATTAGGATAGAAAATTATATCCAATTAAGCCGCCTTGCAGTGTGCATAGTTGAATGAAAGAGTCAAGTTCATTTATTTATCATGTGCAACTGACCATTGACCTTTATTTGTTTATGTTGTTAATGAAAGAGCTAAAGGCAGAAGAAAAACAAGAAAAATATTTCAAGAATTTATTGGGTGGACAAATTTTTGAAGATCTTTTGTCCTCGAGAACACTACAGAGAATAGAGAGCATAGTAAATGGAAAAGTGAAATAATAGGGATATTGGTAACTTACCAATATTGTTGGTGTTTTTTAACATCCTCTTAATTTCACCAGTATGTTGTGCATCAAATGACACCATAACTCCATCCCAACCACTCAAGCTAGGACAAACTCTGATCTCTGCCGGGCAAATCTTTGAATTAGGCTTCTTTAGTCCTGGTAATTCAAGTGAATTGTATATTGGAATGTGGTACAACATTGTACCCGAGCATAGAATTGTTTGAGTTGCTAACAGAGGAAATGCGCTCTCAGCAAGTGACTTGGATTCAAGCCTGATAATCAGTACTGACGGGAATCTAAAGCTTATAGATGGAAAGCAAAACACTGTCTGGTCAACAAATGCTTCTGTCCAGTCTAATAGCACAATAGCATTGCTTACAGACAATGGAGATTTCAAGCTTAAAGATAATGGTTCTGGGGTGACTCTATGGGAAAGCTTTTATGATCCTTCTGATACTTTTTTAGCAAGTATGCAGTTAGGATTCAGCAGCATGTGAACCGGACAGAAATGGTTCTTGACATCATGGAAAAATGAGAATGATCCAGCACCTGGAAAGTTTGTTACTGGACTTTCAGATGAAAAGCCACCACAAACTTTCACATGGATTAATGGTAGGAAACCATACTGGAGAGGAGGTCCATGGGATGGATGGAAGTTCATTGGTATAGAAGATGAGGAAAAGGAGTATGCAAATGGGATGTATGTGACACCAGATAATCAGATGGGAACTGTGTATGTGACTTTAAACACCTTCAACAAGTCTTATATTAGTATTGTGACAATTAAACCATCAGGTGTGTTGGAGATACTGCACTGGGAAGGACAACAAATTCAATGGAACGTTTCTTGGACAGCACCGGAGCATCCATGTGATATATATGGAACTTGTGGACCCTTCAGTGCTTGTAGCAAGAATTCATCTCCAATTTGTGAGTGCCTAAAAGGGTTCTTGCCATTGTCAAGTGAGGATTGGAGCAAGGGAAATTGGACAAGCTTGGATGTATAAGGCGAACAGAACTGATGTGTGAAAGAAACAGTAGCAACTTATCCTTGACAGAATCTAAAAAGGATGGTTTCTGGAAGTTCAGTCATATGAAATTACCAGATCATTATATGTATTTGTATGATGAAGATGCCCTAGGCTGTACCCAGTGGTGCCTAAATAACTGTTCTTGTCTGGCATACGCATATCCAGATGGAATAGGGTGTATGGTTTGGGTGACAGATATTATAGATATTCAGCAATTCTCAAACAGTGGAGAGGATCTATACCTCCGCCTTGCTGATTCAGAGCTAGGTAAATTAGAGTGTAGTCTGGACTATCACTGCATATAGTAATATAGTAAGGCTTTCCAAATCATTTCATTTTGTTTAATGTAATTTTCAGGGGTAAAAAGGAGATACACAGCAATCATCATCAGCTCCATATCTGTATCGGTTATTATCCTCTTATGCGTGTTAATATACTGTGTTCAGAGATGGAAAACAAACAGAAGAGGATTGTGATATATATTCATCAATTACTGACACTGACAGTGTTAATCATTTAGTTTTAAATCAGTATTCCGTTAATAATCTCAAGAAAACTGATGTCTACAACTCAGAAAAGGTTTGTTGTTGCTGATTTTCTATGTACTTATTGTCCAAGTATCAGCAGCTGTGCATACAGACACACGTTTCGGCAGGAAAAAGTCAGAGACAAGAAAATGGTGCATAATAAAGGGCCTGACAAAGAAGTGCATTGTAAAGGATCTCCTTCTTGCTGAGAAAAAGGACACCACGAGAGTTACCTCACGAAAGGATATCCAGGAAGGTCCTGCATCAGCAAAGGAATCATCAGAGCTTCCTGTAATCGATTTCCCTAGGATAAAGATTGCAACCTACAGCTTTAATGAAGCTAACAAGCTTGGTGAAGGAGGATTTGGCACAGTTTACAAGGTAATTAATCATCATTTCAAGCATCTAAACTAGTATCTAGATACTTGATATAAAGTGCATCTACTAGTACACTCGATGACTGGAATATGATGTCAAAATTGGACAAGAGTAGGTATCAAGAGTCCTGTATATCTGCACGAGATATAACTAAATTCGCTGAAGGATTTGAATTCAAGGAGAATGGTAAACTGACATCTATGTGGTACTAGAAACTAATCTTGAGTTTATCACTTAAAATATGATTTTTCTGATATATATTAGATTTAAATAGAAAAAACTAATGAGTAATTTGTGAACTGTCGAAATTCCATGTAGGGGAAATTAGAAGATGGACAGCAGATAGCTGTGAAAAGGCTTTCAAGTCACTCAGGACAAGGCATGGAGGAGTTCAAGAATGAGGTTATATTGATATCTAAACTTCAGCACAGAAATCTTGTAAGGCTGTTGGGCTGCTGCATTCAAGGAGAAGAAAAGATAGTAATTCTTGAATACATGAAAAACAAAAGCTTGGACACATTCCTCTTTGGTAAATATTCTTCTATTACTTCACTAAAATTAGTTTCTTTTGATATTTTGTATTTCTTTAGGCTAATAAGTACAAAGTAACTTCCACTTTATTCTTCTGCTATGAGAATCAGGACTAAACAAATGTACAATGATCAATTGAGTGTATAAAGTAGCTCTCTTATAAATTTAAGCTATCAAAGTTATACTAATTTTATTAACTTGCCTCATATTTGTACCCCTTGAATTTTCTAGAACTCCTTTTGCCCTTAACATTGCACCCCCTATTTTTCTCAATTTCTTCCTCCATTATGTTGCCCTCTAAAGAAATAAAACTTTTCCCAATATCGATATATTGAAAATTGGAAAATCCACAATCCAAATATAGAGAATCTTAAATTTTAAGTTTGATAAGATATAATAGTGGCACTTACTAAAGCAATTGACTTCTAACTTTGAAGTTACGTACCTGCCCCTATTTTCAGAATTATGTACTTACCACGGTCTCATTGCATTTCTAAATAATAACTATCTATAGCAAAAAAACTCTTAAAATTCTTAAATGGTTTCCTGTAGGTTCATTTGGTTTTTATTTTCATTATTTTTTAATGTACTAATAGAATTCTTACTTTTCCATTTTTTATATGATGATGTCCTAAGAGGTGACCTATACCATGTGCAAGTAAAAATCACTGAATCTAGATTTCTAATTATGCTAATTTATGAAGTATCAACTTAGAAACATTCAATAGTATAGAGTTAAATTGCAATTAAATTATCAAAAAGGAAAAAAAAAAAGAAAAAAAAGAAAAGCATTTTGTACTTAATTATTTTAACATAACATGGTAATGTATTATTCGGCTGACCTTTTGTGCGTGGAATAATGGGCAGATCGAACAAAAAGGTTGGAGCTAGATTGGGCCAAACGGTTCAACATAATTCAGGGCATTGCAAGAGGGCTTCTATATCTCCATAGAGATTCTTGTTTAAGAATTATTCACAGAGATTTGAAGGCCAGCAATATTCTTTTGGATGATGACATGAACCCAAAAATTTCAGATTTTGGCCTGGCACGAACTTATCCGAGTCACACAAGAGCTAGCCAATACCCGCAGGGTCGTGGGGACTTTGTAAGTCCTTTTGTCTCTTAATAAGATTCTGTTAATCATGCCTGTAATTCCCTTTTTTTTTTTTTCTGGTGCTTTTACATTCGGGAGATTTTTGGATAAACCAAATCTATAATACCATGTTTTTGGTGTATTTTAAAAATTTCCGTAAGGAGCCGGCTGGACGAAGGGTTTTGTTTAATTTGTCACTTGAATTTTTCATAGAGAAACAGCCACATGTATTTCCTTTTGTACTGAAGAGAGTGCATTCATTTTTGTAGTCTTATTTCTCAAAGGAAATGTATTTACATGTCAGTTGGGCTAAGTTAGGAGGTGTTTAGTTCGCATTTGATAATCGAAATTGAAATGAGAATCATAATTCATATTATTGGTTTGGGTTCATGGGGTTCATATCATTCTCCCTTACCTGTTTAGTTTGAAATAGGAAAGTGTTTCATTATATTAATGAATTATTCAATTTTAGAATTCATATCACAAGTGAACAATGAAAATAGATATTTTCTTATACTTTCATTCCAATAGACTGATTCCTATAGTACTCAACTATATAATATCTATATGTATCATTAATTTTGATTCTCATTTCTCTCCTCTCATACTTATAAACTAAACACCTCCTAAGTTTAGTATGTGTCTATTACCAGTTTATCACTAGTAAAAATGGTTTATTTCGCATGTGTGCATATAAGAAAAGAATTTAAGAGGAAAAAAAAAATTTTGGTAGTAGCTAATGGGAATTGCGAGAAATTAATATTATATATAAAGACATTAGTGAAAAAAATTTATACCAAGTGGCTTAATTTGTTCTTGCATTATTAAAAGCTATAATAGTAATATTGTTGTATTCATGAACAAACCGAAAATTTTGTTCGTGTAATTGGATAAATCCAAAGTTAACTGTCACACCACCAGCTGTAAGGTACAAAAAAAAACTCACATAGTTTCAAGTTCACTGGTTTTCTTTGGAGTAAAAGAATCATAAAAATGTGCTTAATTATACACGTAAAATGTTAATACTTTCATGTCTCAATGTAATTGCAGCGGATATATGTCTCCTGAATATGCCATGGGAGGACTATTTTCAGAAAAATCGGATGTTTATAGTTTCGGAGTTTTGTTGCTAGAGATTATTAGCAGTAAGAAGAACACTGGATTTGGTTATCACGAAAAATATTTAAACCTTCTTGGTTATGTAAGTTCACATCTTCTCATTCTTATAATTCTTCATTTATAAGAATTAAAATAATTATAATAACAACAAAGTACAACTCAATTAATAGGACACTTCATCTGTAATATATAGATCAGGGATTCGAGTCAAATCCACTTCTTAACATTTGGAAATGGTTCATTCATTTCAGGCATGGCAATTATGGAACGAGTGCAAAGCTCCAGAATTGTTGGATCAATCACTGACTGATTCTTGCATCCCATCAGAAGTTAGTGAAATGCATTCAAATTGGGCTACTTTTGCGTTCAAGACCATGCAGCAGATCGGCCCACAATGTCAAGTGTGGTTCTCATGCTAAGTAGTAATTTTGAGAGTGAAGTGGAACTTCCTCAACCAAGACAACCTACATTTACATTTCAAAGCTTGCTGAAATCTAATCATTTTCAGTCAGGGATTTGCTCATACAATGGTTCAATAAACGAAGTTAGTATTTCAATGGTTGAAGGGAGATGAATGAATGGATGATTCATGCAATACTCAAAAGACAAACATCCGTATATAGAGTTTGAATTTTAATATGTATCATATGCTTGTATTTATATATGCGTTTATAGTCATTAGAATTTCGGTGAACCAGTTTTGTAGTTGAACGATGTGTAGATAGATGAATCGAAGTAAACGGGGCCATGCCAGCTGTTATGTAAATTTACAAATAAGTTCTTGACTTTACTAGGATGCTAATATAATTAAGGAAAATAATTTACGAAATTAAAAATTCAAGATCACTTTGAAAATCACTCATTTCATCTAGATGTGGTAAGATCTTATTGAATGACCAACCTCTTGATTTTAGATACTTTGCTGAATTTCGTTCATTCTTTCCTAGATCTAGTGACCATCTAGTGACTTTGTCACTTTGTATAGATCCACACTACAACTAAATGATAATTAGACTATATTTGTGATTTATATCTATTATATTTACTAAATTAAATTAATGTTCTAATAAACCTTCTTTCAAATTTTATATTTCATGAGTTTACACTATTTATATTAAACTTATTAATTTTGAATTTAATAATAAAATAAAATTTATACAATGACTTAGAAATTTTAAATTATTAGTATATAATATCAAATACTATAGATTTAACTTGACAAAACTTATTTTTGACTAATATTAAACTTTTTACATTCCTTTTTTATAAATCTATCTGAGTTGTTTGCTTAAAACAAATAAAAAATTATATTTTTACATTTTCGCTAGAATCCTATAATTCTATTATGTCACGCTTCCAAAACAGGATAATAAACGACACATCTACCTGCATCTTGGGATCACCCCAAGTATGTAAGGCACAATACAAGAGTAATAAACAACCCATAATATTAGTCATTATACTTCAAAATCATCCAGGACAAAACCACAAGAGTTATATAAAACAAACATAACCACAACCATTCACGACATAATCAAATCACACCTATATATGAATATTGAACCACAAATGAAACGACGGTCAGACGTTTGATATACAAGACAATTCTAATGACTCCTTAAGCACACAGCAAGAACAAATCTCACACTAAGATGGTCAATGGAAAATTCTAACTCCAGTAACTGGGGTCCCCATTGCAATTCCCTCTCACATTCAGCATTCAACTCAAGACTTGCTATCGCCTCCTATTGGTTTTCAACAGTAAACAAAAGGGGAAAACAATAACGGGGTAAGCATATAATACTTAAGAAATATAACATTTTTAGCCCAATTGTAGATAACATGTATATAATCAGTGCAAGGTACAATATACAAGACGTTTTCAATAACTAAAATGTGAATACCAATCAAGGAGTTCATGGTTCACAAAAGTCTCCCCAACACTAGCATGGATCTAGGTCTACCTATTATCCGTCTGAGTAGACAAGGCATAACAGAATGCCTATTACTTGTCTTCTTGATAGATGGGGTATAACATTTGCAAATTAGAGTACTCAGTATATTATTTCATTCACTCACTCACTCATAGCCAAATCCACTCAAGTGATCTATTGAGTTCTTCACAATGATCAATTATTAACATGTAGTGCAATAATGATCAAACAATACATTACATAATAAACGCATAAATTATAAACATACTTACCTTATAAACAATGCTCAAATCAAGTATACTTATTTTATATCAATTATTCTAGGATTGCAAAACCAATCATATATAGTATACCGATAAAAAAGCATAAACATTACTTACCTTGAAAATCAATTTCGATGACCTAATTTCTACGGTCTAAAACTCTAACCTCAAATCATTTAAACTAGGAGAGTGTTATATACCATTAGGATAAAAACTAAAGTAAGAGTTCACTTTTGGGCATCACCCAAATTCTCAAATCAGATAATAATTGGATACAAATAAGTAGGGGTTGACTTAAATTCAAGAAAATACGATAAAAAGTCTAAAATTTAGGGTTCGTAACTTCGATATATCACCAAGATAGGAATTGTCAAAACTCTCGTTCAAATCTCACCAAAATAATTATTAAAAAGTCATTTCAAATCACAAATCAAGTCTCGATAGCTCATAAGCATATTTGATAATAAAATCAATTCACAAGTAAAAAAATTAAATAAATTAATTTCTTGAGGAAACAGCCATGCAAAACTTGAAATAAAACTTATTCCCTAATCACCAATTTGATTTGGGGACAAACTTTCCTAAACTAAGTGTAAGATTTGAGATTTGAAGTTAAAGGATTTTGGGGAAGGAGATATTCTCTAGAACTTGGAAATGAAAAGCGATTTATCAATCAAATTAGGAATGTTTATAGATTCTAGATGAATTTTTAAGTAATTTTTCAAATTCAAGTATTGAGAAATTATATTTTTACCTGAAAACTTTAAAAAATATTCAAAAAGGGTAAAATGATTATTTAATACTTGAAAACAATAGTTAGTACTATTTAAACAAATATGATCAAGTATTAAAATACGTGAAAGAAGTGAAAAAAAAGTTGGATATTTCACTCTCATCTCCTTAAGAAAAGTTTAACCCTCGAAACTTAGCATACCTGCGAGACAAACAAATAAGGGTACTTGTTTCGCATGTCAGATTCAGATTCCCAAGTTGCCTCTCTTTCTGATTGGTTAGACCACTTAACCTTAACAAACAGAATAGACCAATGCCGAAGGATTTGTTCCTTAGTATCAATAATGCGGAAAGGTACCTCTTTATAAACAATTCTTCCATACCACTGAAGAGTTGATACTCGATCATATGACTTGGAATGGATACGTATTTTTGAAGTTGTGAAACGTGAAACACATTATATACTTGAGCCAATTCCGAGAGGTAATCCCAACTGATATCTAGGTTTAACTCTTTCAATATCTCGAAGGGTTCCTATGAATCTTGGACTAGATTTTTCACTCTTACCAAATCTCGTAACCTCTTTAGTCGGTGAAACTCTTAGATATACCTTGTCCCCAACCCGAAACTCTAATGGTCTTTTTTTCATATTTGCCCAACTCTTCTGTCTATCTTTAGCTACCTTGAGTATATCCTGGATGATGGCTATCTTATCCACTTTAATTTGAACTAAATTTGGCCCTGATAATCTTCGTTCCTTGACTTGATTCTAATACAAAGGTGACTGATATTTCCTTCCATATAGAGCTTCATATGGAGCCATGCTGATGCAACTATGGTAATTGTTATTGTAGGAGAACTCCATCAATGTCATATACTCTTCCCAGTTACCTTTAATGTTAATGGCACAGGCTCTCAGCATATTCTCTAAGGTCTGAATTGTCCTTTCTGATTGCCCGTCGATCTGGGGATGAAATGCAGAATCAAGAATCAAAACCACTTTTGTACCCATGACTTGCTAGTAGGCTACCAAAATCTTGATGTAAACCTTGGATCCCGATCTGAAATAATACTAACTGGTATACCGTGCAGCTTCATAATATTATCCATATATATTTGCACTAACCTGTCCATAGAAGTAGAAGTCTTCAAGGGCAAGAAATGAGCAAATTTTGTTAATCTGTTCGCAATAACTCAAATGCAATCATGTTCCAATCTATTCCTAAGCAACCCACTGGCGAAATTCATCGTAATATGTTCCCATTTCCATTCTGGAATAGGCAAGGGACTTAATAAACCACTGGGCTTCTGGTGCTTGGCATTTACCTGTTGACAAACCAAACATTTGGATACAAATTCAGCAATCTCTCTTTTCATGTTGTTCCACTAGAAATGTTGTTTCAAATTATTGTACATTTTAGTGCTGGCAGGATGAACAAAAAATCTAGAACTTTGAGCTTCAGCTATGACCTCTTTCTCCAAGTCTTCGTTTGCAGCTCCACACGTCATCCTTGCTTCCAAACAATGCCATTATTGAACCTAGAATTCCCCTGGATCTCTACTTTCCACCCTATTCTTGCTCTTCGTAAACTCTGGATTTGTAACCTGAGCTTGTTTAATCTTGTCTATCAAAGTAGTTGCACCACAAATGCTACTAAAACATTGGCTGTGGATTTCACAATCTTCCAATTAAGTTCATCCATTTACCTTATCCACATGTTGGCTGTGACCTCTGAAGATTTCTACACAGTACATCTGCTACTCTATTGGCTTTCCCTAGGTGATAATTGATCTTTAAATCATAGTCTTGGAGTAACTTCAATCATCTATGTTGCCTTTTATATTGAGTTCCTTCTGTGTGAATAAGTATTTCAGACTTTGATGATCTGTAAATACTTCACATTACTCCCCGTACAGATAGTGCATCCAAATCTTCAAAGCAAAAACAATAGCTGTCAGTTCCAAGTCGTGAGTAAGATAGTTCTGTTCATAAGGTTTCAACTATAAGTTTTCTCGAAGCATAAGCAATGACCCTATCTTTTTGAAACAATACCCAACCCAGATCATTCTTCGAAGCATCAGCGTATATCACATACCCTCCAGTCCTAATGGCAAGGTCAACACTACCGCTGATGTCAATCTATTCTTCAACTCCTAGAAACTAGCCTCATAATCTGCATCCCATAAAAACTTGGTCTTCTTCTGGGTAAGCCTGGTCAATGGCACAACTATCAAGAAGAATCCTTCTACAAACTTCCAATAGTAACCTGCTAAACCCAAGAAACTACGAACCTCTGTCATATTCGTCAGTCTAAGCCAATCAACAATTGCCTCAATATTCTTAGGGTCCACGGATACTCCACTTTCTGAGATGATATGCCAAAAAAAAGTTACACTTTTCAACCAAAATTCACATTTACTAAATTCGCATACAACTTTTGCTCCCTTAACGTCTATAAAACTAGCCTAAAATGTGTTTCGTGCTTCTCCTCTGAAGTTGAATAAACTAAGATATCATCGATGTAGATGAACACTATTATGAACCTATCTAAATAGGGTTGGAATATCCTATTCATCAGGTCCATGAAAGCTGTAGGTACATTGGTTAGTTCAAAAGGCATAACCAAGAACTCATAATGGCCATATCTAGTCTGGAAGGCACTCTTCAGAATATCATCTCCCTTGATCCTCAATTGATGGTAATAAAATATCAAATCTACCTTGAAAAACACCATGACACCCTTTAACTGATTAGATAAGTCATCAATTCTTGGTAGGGGATATTTATTCTTGATAATAATTTTGTTTAATACTCGATAGTCAATACACAACCGAGCCTGCCATCTTTCTTCTTCACGAATAATACTGGAGCTCCCCAAGAAGTTACACTGGGTCTAATAAATTTCTTATCTAGCAACTCCTGCAATTATATCTTCAATTCCTTAAACTCTGTTGGGGCCATTCTGTAAGGAGCTTTAGAGATTGATGCAGTCTCTAGTGGTTAATTAATCTCAAACTCTATGTCCTCTTCTGTGGCAATCTTGGCAAATCTTCTAGAAAAAACATCTAAAAATTAGATCGAACCATTGGAATGTCTTCTAGTTTGGCACCCATCTTTTCTGTATTGATCATGTAAACCAAGAATGCCTCACATCCCTTTCTCATGCCCTCTATGCCTGTAATGATGGTAATCTTGGTATATGTTGTCTATTTGGTTTTTTTATACTACCCTAATACACAATTTTCTCTTTATCTGGATAGCAAAACCAAACGTTCTTCTCCCTGTAGTCTAGGTGAGCATAATTGCGAGACAACTAGTCAATATCCAGTATTACGTCAAAATCAGACATATTAAGTTGCCTAGATTAGCATCGGACTCATAATCACCCAATTATATTCTGCAACTAGGATATACCCACCTAAATTCAAGAATCTTATATCCCAGTGTAGCTACTCTATAAGGGGTATCGAGCCAATCTGGTTTAATGTTCAACTTTTGACCTAATCTTCTAAAAATGAAAGAATGCGTAGAACCACTGCATCAAATAGAGCAGTTGCATGCACATTATTAATTAATACTGTATCTATCACGACCTGACCCAATCCTTCTGTTTCTTGCTCGGTCATAGTATAGACTCGAGCTGCACTTGGTCCCGTGCCACTACCACTTCTTCTCTGTAGCATTTGCTACTGCGATAGTCCTAACCTGGCAGTAAGGTAGTCTTTGATCCTGTGCTTGAAACTACCACAGGCTAAACATACTCCGAACCTCTACCTGTACTTTCCCATGTGTTAACGATGACACACTCTGAAATATGAGGTTGTACTTGAGGTAAAGATAGTGCTGATACCGTCTCTCTTCTCTTGTCAATAACCCGAGAAGGTCTAGCGATAGCTAAGGGTGATCTCGGTCTCGCCATTAGTGGTTAGGGCCTAAAACCACAAAACTGTGGAACTAGTAGCTGTGGTAGTCGTACACTACAAGTAGGAGGTGCTGCAGGTCTATAAACTAGTCTCTGTGGTGAAACATATGGACTTTTGTCACCCTCTCTTCTGCTGCCAGAAGTCTGCTATCTGTATCCACTATCGCTATTTTTTCCCCGATCTCCTTCAGCAAACTTCTCCTGAAACGATCATACTTCTCTATCCTATCGCTCATAACCCCTGGAGAAAATATTCCCAGTGCATGAAATCTCTGCAAATATTCTAGTACAGACATCCTTGGAATCTATCTAAATGAATTAAACTCATCTCTCCACTCAATTCTAAGGTGTGAACGATAAAAGTTCTCCAAAAATGCCTCATTGAATGTCACCCATGAAATCTATCATATAGGGACAAGTACAGGTCTTACTCCTTTCCATCATCTAGGTGTATCCCCAACTAGATATGGCTTTTCTATTAGAACTCTGTGCTGCTCAAGTACCTTTAGCAAATCTAATTTTTCTTCAATTTGTCCCAACCATTTTTCAGCTTCAGCTGGATCATGTCTACCCAAAAAAATGGGAATATTAATCTCATAATTGCCCTGTAGTAATAATCAACATTTTTAGCCTGACCTGGCTGTGGTAGTGGATTAGGTGCAGGATTTATAGGTGTTGTATGAATAGCTGCATGCACTGCCTGTCTCACGATAGCTGCAATAGTGGCATAATCTATCACTAGTACAGGTGTCTGTGATGGTTGGGGCTGTGGTAACTGCTGTGGTTGCTGTGTTGGTTGGTCAGTCTGAATCTGTCATCTTATCCCTTAATCTGTCCCAACAGGCTCCTCAACCTGTACTTGGCTGGTCTTAGTCCCTTTGCTCAAGTGTCTCTTCCTGAGCTTTAATAACCTGTTTCTGTCTATTTAGTTCAGATGCTATTTTCCTACATATTTCAGATAGGAAAGATATCACATGTCAATTCTTATTTAAACACTAACCATGAAATAATATACTTACACACTTCAACCATTCCCTATCTAAGCATTAAGAACAAGGAATCACCGTAACTCCCAGTCTAAGTTGGCCAGTCCTAAACCCTGGTTACTTACAAGTCCAAGTCCTAATGATGCACTCATAACAATAATTTCTTTACCAATTCAACTTAATACTAGACACAGGATTGAATAACCTATGCTCAGATATCACTCAATGTCATGCCTTCAAAGTGGGACAATGACACGCTGCACCTCGAGATCACTCCAAGCATGAAGGCACAGTACAAGAGTAATAAACAATCCATGATATTTGTCATTAGACTTCAAAATCATCTAGGACAAAACCGAAAGAGGTATGTACAACAAAAATAACCACAACCATTCACGACATCACCAAATCACACATATATATGAATATCTAGCCATAAACAAAACAATAGACAGATGTTTGAAATACAAGACAATTCTAACGAGTTCTTAGGCACATAGGCCTAAACACAAGAACAAACTTCTCACTACGATGGTAAATAAAAAACTCTAACTCTAGTAATTGAGGTCTCCACTGTAATTCCCTCCCAGGTCACCGTTTGACTCAGGACTTGTTATTGCCTCCTGTTGGTCATCGACTACAAACAAAAGGGGAAAACAATAATGGGGTAAGTATACCACAATGCTTAATAAATAATATCTAAGCCCAATTATATATAACACGTATATAATCAGTGTAAGGTACAATATATGAGATATTTTCAATAATTAAAATGCGAATGCCAATCAAGGAGTTCATGGTTCACAAAAGTCTTCCCAGCACTGGATCCAGGTCTACCTATTATCCGCCCAAATAGAGAAGGCGTAATGGAGTGTCTATCACTTGTCTTCCTGATAGATTGGGTATAACATTTACAAAGTAGAGTATTCAGTATATCATTTTATTCACTCACTCATAGCCAAGTCCACTCAAGTGAATCATTGATCTCTTCACAATAATCAATCATTAACACGTAGTGTAATAATTGAACAAGCAATACATTACATAACAAATGCATAAATTATAAATGTACTCATCTTATCAACATTACTCAAATCAAGTATACTTACCTTATATCAATTATTTTAGGGCTGCAAAACCAATCATATACAAGATCTCGATAAAAAGGCGTAAACGTTACTCTTATTACCTCGAAAATTGATTTCGATGACCTAATTTTGATGGTCTAAAACTGTAACCATGAATCATCTAAACTAGGAGAGTGTTATACGATGAGGATAAAAATTGAGGTAGGAGTTCACTTTTGGGCATCAGCCCAATTCTCAAATTAGGCAATAATTGGATACAAACAAGTTGGCTTGACTTAAATTCAAGAAAATAAGATAAAAACTCTAAATTAGGGTTCATAACTTCAAATATATTACCAAGATACGAATTGTCAAAACCCTCATTCAAATCTTACTAAAATAATAGTTAAAAAGTCATTTCAAATCACAGATCAAATTCCAATAGCTCATAAGTATATTTGGTAATAAAATCAATTCACAAACAACAAAAATTAAACAAATTATTTCTTGAGGAACTTGAAATTTAACATGTAAACCATGTAAAACTTGAAATAAAACTTACTCGTGAAGTTGGAATGAAGGTATAAGAGTATACCTTGATCACTAATTTGAATTGGGGAGCAGGAAATATTGTCCCCACAATATTTCCTAAACTAAGTATAAGATTTGACCGTTGAAGTTAAAGGATTTTGGGAAAAGAAATGCTCTCTGGAACTTGGAAATGACAAGGGATTTATGCAACGGAATTAGGAATATTCGTAGATAAGCTTTATTAACTTTTCAGAATTTGTACTTTAGTCTCTCAAATTTTGGATAATTACACTTTTGCCCAAAAACTTTAAAAAATGTTCAAAATGGTAAAACGATTATTTAATACTTGAAAACAATAGTTACAAATATTTAAAGAAATATGATTAAGTATGAAAATACATGAAAAGAGTAAAAAAAAAAGTCAGATATTACTTATTATATGACTTTCAATATCATCCACAGTAAGATCTCGATTCTGAAAACCTTTATTACATGCTTTATCTATATCTATACTATATATAAAAGTACCAACAAATTTAATATTTTTGATATTTTTCATTCCTAAAATACCCTTAAGTTTAGTACTTCAAACATCACAAAATGAGGGATATTTTTCTAAGTGAACTTTAGCAAGCCAATAATTAAGTGAAAAATGAATACAAAATAAAACGTTCTCCAATTTTTTCTTAAGCAAATTTATTGACAATGAATACCAATAAACCCCCACATTTATGTAGTAGCCATGAATATTAATAGAATACCAACAACCATAACATTATAGTGAGACCCCTCATTGGCACCTTCACAGAAAAATCAATTCTACAGTTATACCATAAGCAATTGCATTTATTTTTTATAAACTAATTTTTGCAATTCAATTAAACATGCTATTTATACTTGATTTCACCATTTTTTTTTTAAATAACTTCTTTATTAATTGAATAACTCAGTGGATCAATTGATAATTTTCTTTTCAAAAAGAAAATAGAACAAGGATAAAATTGAACGGGCCAAATTACATTTCAATCAAATAATACTCTCTTCCAAATCAAATTCTCCCAAGTAAATTTAGTAACAACGGATATCAATAAACCCCTACATTACATAGTAACCAAATGAGAGGTGTTTTTATGTTTGGAACTTTAACAAGCCAACAATTAATTAAAGAATGAATACAAATTAAATCATTCTCTAATTTTTCCCTTAAGCAAATTTAGTGAAAATGAATACCAACAAACCGTCACATTATGTAGTGAACATGAATGTTAATAGAACACCAATAGTCACAACACCATATAGAGAACTCTCATTACCATCTTCACCGAAAAATTAGTTTTACATTTATACCATAACCAATTGCATTTATTGTTTGTAAACTTATTGTTCGTAATTCAAATAAACAAGCTATTTATACTTGATTTCATCACATTTTTGGAAAAAAAAAAACTTTCATCACATTTTTGGAAAAAAAAAAATTCATCACATTTTTGGAAAAAAAAAAAAACTTTCATCACATTTTTGGAAAAAAAAAAATTTCATCACATTTTTGGAAAAAAAAAAAAACTTTCTTTATTAATTGAATAGCTCAGTGGATCAACAGATAATTATTTTTTCAAAGGGAACATAAAACAAGAATATAATTGAACAGGCCAAGCAATGTAAGAATTACATTTCATTCAAATAATGCTAATTCTTCTCTAAATCAAATTCTTTGAAGTAAATTTAGTTATAATAGATACCAATGAATCCCTACATTATGTAGAAACTACGAATGTTAATAGAATACCAATTGTCACAACAACATAGAGATCTCTCACCACTACCTTGATTGAAAAATTAATTCTACATTTATAATACAAGCAATTGCATTTATTTTTTATAAACGAATTTTCCTTAATTCAATTAAACATGCTATTTATGCTTGATTTCATCATTTTTCTTTAAAAAAAAAACATAATTTCTTTTTTAATTGAGCTATTCAGTGGATCAAATGATAATTATCTTTTCAAAGGGAACATGGAACAAAGATATAATTGAAGGAGCTAAATTATATTTCAATTAAATAAAACTAAATCTCCCCTAAATCAAATTCCCTTAAACAAATTTAGTAATAATGGATACCAATAAACCCCATATTATGTAGTAACCATGATGTTAATAGAACACTGACAATAATCACAACAGCATAAAGAGATCCCTTATTACCAATTTCACCGAAAAATTAATTCTACATTTACACAATAAGCAAGTGCAATTATTTTTTATAAACTAAATTTTTGTAATTCAATTAAACATGCTATTAAATCTTGATTTCATCATATTTTTGTAAAAGTATAATTTCTTTATTAATTGAATAGCATAGTGGATCAACTAATAATTAACTTTTCAAAGGAAATATGGAACAAGGATATAATTGAACAAGCTAAATTAAATTTCAAACGAACTAAACTATTTCTAGAATACAAATTTTATACTTCAATCTGGGATACATGAATAACTAATTATTGTTTAAAGCATATTAAATACTAATGATTAAAGACATAATTAGTAGATCAAGAAAAATAAGAAATTAATAGAGTTTATATGGAATCATAATATAAAACTATTACAATAAAATTCTCTTTATGCAAAAAGTGCAATATATATATATATACGCACGAAGAACTAAATTAACTACATTATACAGATTACTTAAGATTTCTCAAAAAATAAAAAAACTTAAGATGATACATTGGATAGTTTCTTCAATAAAAACCCTCCTACTAGCTAATATGTGTTGCAAATATATAAAACGTAAAAAAGTTATTTGATGCTTTCATTTCCATGCCTTCTTCGTTTTTTCGTACCTATTAATGGTTGGGATGCATAGTATAGTATGAGATAAAATTTATCGCTTTAAAATCTTAGAAAGTCATGTTGCCACATGTATTGTTTTATAAGTTCTTAGAAGCAATTTTGGTTTCTTTCCTTAAAATACACAATAAAAAGAGAAGAGATAATGAAAAGGAGAGAAAATGAAAAGTACAAATATTGGATGTAACTTTAGTATGACAACAATTGGTTTAGATAAAATGTATCATGGTTAAATGTCACAAAATCCAAAGTTAGCCGTTGATGAGAATTATACGTTGTTGAAAGTTTATATAAATAAATTTTTTTGTTATATGTAAATTATTATGAATCTGCATCTATAAAGAGCGTGCAGGGAGAGATAATTGAGAGAGCATGTAAATATACATTGTATCTCTAATACCTTATTGTTTTGAAGCCACATTCTTTCAAAAACTTAAGTAAAAAAATAAAATGATAAGGAATTGGCAAATTAGTTATGTTAAAAAGTTACATATTCAAGGCATTGATAAACAAGTTCGGATAACGAAGTGCAGTCCAAATGGTAAGACTACACTTTCTTTGCAACATAGATTTTGGGTTTGAATGACCAAAGGGATAGGTGGAGATCCACTGTAGAGCATTTTTTTTTAAAAAAAACAAAACAAAACAAATTATATCTCCAACCTTGTTATATCTTTCGACTCTCTCTTTTGCATTAGTTCTATATGAATTAAAGGCATTAAGAGCCTAATAAGGAATTAAAAAAGCCGATCATTCTATAGTTTTTGAGATTTCTAAGAAATATGTGTATGTGTAATAATATTTTCAAAAGAATGTAGTTTTACTAGGGAAGCGTATAAAAAGATTTAGAGTTTCAAAATATATTGTAGAAAATGATAGAAGTTAAATTTTAATCCTCATGAGTCTCATGAGTGTAATATTGGTCCAATTAATTAAGTCATAATACACACACACATAATTAAAAATAATTAAAATCAACCAAAGGTGTATATATAAAGCAACCATTGTCTATCTTGAGTAGAGAGAATTCATTTATTCATAAATATATTTAATCATATAACAATATAGAGATAAAGAACTAAATTGTGAATAATTAAAAGAAGACTTCATGTGATGTACATGAATTTGAACAATGATTATATAATAAAGTTTCTTCTTTTTGTTTAGAAAATCCTCACTTTTTTTTTTAAAGAAATTAGCATTTATATTTTTATAGTTCTCACTAGTTCAATGTTTTCACGAAGTTAAAAAAGTATATAACTCTTCAAAGAAATGTAATTGTAATATAAATTGCAACAAACATAATATGGTGAAGGATAATAATAATTAATTAAGGATTCATGAAATCTCAAATCAAATTTAATTAACCAAAACAAATATTTTATCAAATATCTAGCTTTCTGATCATAGAATGTGCACAGCACGTGTTTAATTCCTAATATATAAATAAATGTGATAAAGACTCAGAGTCTTGTACGGATTAGTTAGCCTATTTAATTTTTCTTTAATGGATTTAGTACAATAATGTTCATCGATGACTGGGAACATAAACAAGCTACAAAATTGAAGTGGATCCAAAGAACTGGGGCCTGAGAGTGATTGATGATTAGTCAGGGAGTCCAAATTTGTGCATGTTGTTGTCCGGGAGATAATACAACATTAAAAACTTGATGTGTGGCCCACTGCTACATTTAGGTCACATGAAGTTTTCTATGTGGGATTAAATTAACGGGAACTTCTATAATCTTGTCAAGTGCTTATACTATCGTGCTTTAAAATTTATAGTATATGAACATTTAAAATAAAATGGTATAATAATTAACGAGACCATAACATTTTTCGACCTCTCAAAAACACAAATGTCAATACTCTAAATGAATTGGTTATAAGAAAGTTTCCTTGCGAAGAAATAGAGTACACCTCTTAGGATTCAGTTGAAGGTGCAATCACAATCTATATCAACAAGAGTTTGTAAATTCTCTTTGTCTGAGTGGAATGTTTCCTCACCAGTTAATCCTGAATTGAGGTTGTCCAATCATACTTTTGAGAAATCTAAACCCAGAGCTGGGTTTGTGTAAGGGAACAAGATTGATTTGTCATAAATTGAAGACTATATTCACGGATGCCGTTATTGTCGTTGGACATTTGCAGGTACTAGAGTTTTTCTTCATCGCACGCCCTTGGACAGTAGCGAGGAAAGTGGTCTACCTTTTGTATTGAAAAGGAGATAATTCCTTATTCGGTTGAGTTTTGCACTAACTACAAATAAAGCACAAGGAGAAACAATTCCAAATATGGAAATTTTTCTTTGTAATTATGTTTTCAACTATGGCCAACTCTATGCTGCTCTTTTGAGAGGGGTGTCAAAAAACATGATCAAGATATTAGTAAGGAATGGAAAATGGGCTGAAGGTGTGCTATATGTACAAAGAATATTGTATACCATGAAATTCTCTTATCATAATTTTCTTAACCTGTTTTTATTATATTCTAAACACTTGCAATGCTAAAATTGTATATATTTGTCTTGCTTAAATACTTACCTTTACTTTCATTTTTGTCCAAATATGAAAAAATATTATTGTTAGACAAAATTTTCAAGTCCTCTAAACTAATTCAATATCGTTTACGTCATTATAACCTTTATGCTTTTCATTTTTGCCTGTTACAATTAGAAGAACAATCTTATGATACAAATGATTAGAAACAACTTAAAACACATATTCAAAAATATTAATAAATCAATTTTTAATATATGGTAATCCATAATGAAATTACCATTTGAAAAAAACAAAATCACCCAAACTAAACAAAATCCCCTCTTTGCACACGCATCGAGTATGCTCCAAGGTACTAGTCTTAATAAAAGAATTTAGTATATATCGTATCAATCATGGTGCACACCGCCATCTAAAATTCAAAATCAAATAAGGTCAACATAATTTTAGTTTTTAATAAAGCTCCATCCTTTAAGTTTTGAATTGGAATTTCTTCTAACAACTATATAAGAAAGAAGTGAGTTACTATAGCAAGATCTCTTGGTGTCATAATACAATTTTTGTTGATGTGGAGCTAATGTGTAAAAAGGTGTTGGGATGTTGGACCTTGCCTACTACAAATGGATGAGAAGGATTTTGTGCCTTTTGCATCTATCTTTGCAACAAAATTCCTCCTTTAACCTTTATACGGTGAACACTAATACACTGTTTAGGGGATTCTCCGTCATTTTAATGTGGACTTGGTGTAGACCACCTAATTTTTGACTGACGCATTTGTTGATTTTTGTACTTCATTTTGATAATTTCTAGGTTTTTCCCTTGAAGATTCCAATAGCTTACTACTATTTAGGGACAAACTATATAATTTCACTAACATAAATATTAGCTTTGTTTAGATAAACTTGCAAAATGTCTTAAAGTTTTTTTGCTGTCAAATCCTCCACCCTTAGATTAGTCTTTGAATTTAATCTTGCTATTACTAACCATCCAATTTAAACTAATAGTTATCATTACTAAACTTAAGTCACAATTCTACAACGGAGAAAAGATGAGGACTGGTTAGATATTTTCAGATTTTTAGGGATTTATCCTTCAACTCTCACCTACCAAGCATATGATTGTTCTTCTACTTTCTCCTTTCCCTTTTTTTCCCCTCTTCTTCCTTCACACTTTCCTCTTCTCTCAATCCCCTTACCAGCTCCAAGGTTAAAAAAGCTCCAAAAAAAAAAAAAGATTATGCATATTTTAGTTTCTAAAAAGCCACACTTTTTTTTTTTTTTTTAGAGAAAGAACAAAATTTAGTAAGAGATTCAGATCAAAGATAGATATAGGAGGAATTTCATTGAAAACCACTTTACAGAGGAGCCAAATTGAAGGACTATTATAAGGTGACGTTTTGTATATGTAATGTTATAATTATTTTCAAATGGGTAAAATTTCAAAGAAATTGGTTAAAAAATAAGGGGTTCGTTTGGATTGCAAATAATGGAGTGTTGTTTGGTGAATAATATTTGTCTTTTGACTTTGGTAGTTTTTGAAAATAATGTTGACTTTTAGAATAATAGAATAATTATTTGGATACGAAATAATATTTTGAAATAACTATTTGGATTGAAAATACCGAATAGTACTTATTATTTAGTAGACCCATTTAAATATAAGGTTTAATAGCATTACACCCCCTTCAACTGCACTATTAGTTGCACTTTGCCCCTTCCAACTCACTTTATATGCACTTAATCCCTCCTTTTGGTATGATTGGACAAAAATACCCTTGCTAAGAATTTCTTTTTCTTTTTCTTTTTCTTTTTTCAAACATTCTTTCCCACCTTTTTTTTCCTTTTCCCTTCCTTTCTTTTTTCTTCTTTTATTTTCTTTTCTTTTGCTCTCTTGCTTGTCTTTATCTACTTCCTTCATTCTACTGTAAACATTGTATACCTAAAATAATTTTCTTAATTTTCTTTAAGTTATCTTTTTTAATTTTTAAATTCATATTATAAGAGGATATATATTTTTTATATTGATAAAGTATTTTTTTATCTAAATTAAAGTATAAATTATAAAAACATATATAAATAAGTAGGATTTATAATTCGTCTACTATACTGAAAACAAATATGCAAATTAATCAACTAACAATATTTTCATTTATTATTTTTTTACATTGATAAGTTATTAACCCTTATTTTTATTTTTATCAATTTATTTGGATTTTTAAACTAATGTTTGATTTATTAAGTCTCAAATTTTTTATTTATTGAAACTCTAATTTCCTTATATGCCTTTAAGTAATTTAATTAATAGTTTAAATACACTTAATGTAACTAACATATATTCTATTATAAAGAGAATTATAATAAATTTAGAATGACAAAATTTATGAAACAAACGAGTTATAAAAAAAATAATTTGTTAAATCAAATTACAAAATTTACATATCCTAATTATAAAAATAATAATAATAGCATAGGAAATGAATTACCTATTGATACGAGAAAAAAGGAGAAAATACAAATAATTCTTTTTTTTTTTGTAACTTATTTGTTTCTTAAATTTTATTGCTGTAAATTCATTATTTTCTTTATAATAGAATATATGTTAGTTACATCAAAGTGAATTTAAAATATTAGTTAAAATACTTAAATGTGTATAAAGAAATTAGAGTTTTAATAATTCAAAATTTTTAGTGTAAATAAATCAAAAATTAGTTTAAAAATACAAATAAGTAGATAAAAATAAAAATAAAGGTTAATAATTTATTAATGTAAAAAACAACAAATAAAAATATTACAGTTAATTAATTTGCTTATTTGTTTTTTTTACTATGATTGACTAATTATAAAATCTAACTTGTTTATATATGTTTTTATGATTTAAATTTTGATAAAAAATACACTTTATTAATATAACAAAGATATATTGCTATAATAAGAAATAAAAAAATAAACAAAGGCAACAAAATAATTCATTAGTTAAAGAAAATTAAAAAATTTAATTTTAAGAGTACAAATATTTATAGCAGAACAAAAAAGTAGCTATACCAAGCGAGAAGGAAGAAAAAGAAAAATAAAAGAAGAAAAAGAAAGAAGGGAAAAAAGGAAAAAAAAAAAAGGTGAGAAAGAATAGTTGGAAAAAGAAAAAGAAAAACAATTAATTAGCAAGGATACTTTTGTCCAATCATACAAAAATGAGGGGTTAAGTGCCTATAAAATTAGTTAGAGGGGTTAAAGTGTGACTAAAGGTGCAATTCAGAGGGGTTTAGTGCTATTAACCCAAAAAGTTAAAAAAATTCAAATAGAAAAATAACAGTTATGAAAATTCTTAACTTATCCTCATCACATTACATTTGATAAAAACCTAAAATTACAAATTTCCCTTGTTTCTATCAAACTCTACATACATGAAAAGGAAGTTAATTTTACTTTACACCCTTAATATTTATACTCACTATCGCTTTAATTTCTAATGTTATTTTTTAGGTATTTAAGTCCTTCTGTAAAATCTAACTCAACATCCAATATCATTTTAACAAAAATACCCATATTCTCTCTTCTTCTTATTTTTTTTTTCTCATTTTTACTTGATTCATTTTTCTCTCTCTTTCATTTTCCTAACATTATTCAATAATTTTGTCACTCATCGATATATCTTAAATTTCATCAAACTCTATTTATGGAAATAAAATAAGATATTTTGGGTGTTATGAGAAATTTGTTCACATCAATAATTTGAAGGTAAAAATATCATTTAGGCTGAAAATCTAACACCGCTAGATTTGACTGTAAGTCTAGCGACTCAATATCTAAAAAAATAATGTTAAGGACGAAAGTGATTGTAACCTTAAATGTTAAAGATGTAGAATTAAATTAACCCTACATAAAAAAAAAAAAAAAAAGGTACCAAAATTAACAAAGATAAGTGCAGAAGATAAAAATAATATGTACCTAGTTATTCGATGCCACTATTAAGAGAACTACCACACATAGAGACATATATATTTATATATATAAACCCTTCACACGGAGCTAAGTAAACATACAAAATAAGTTAAATTAAACCAATGATAAATATATATTCATGGTCCAAAGCGAACGCACAAAGGCAAGAATTATCTCTATATCCACAAGATTAATGTTCATAGACTACTAACAAAATATTACAACAAACACAAGTTACGATAAAAATATACGATTCTAATAGTTAATAGATTAAGACATCCCTTTGCGAAAGTAGGAACAATCAAAAATAATAATTATTATTATTCCACTACTTATACATAATTTTTAATTAAATATTTTTAAAATGTAAATAATGAATAGGACATGAATAGTGAAAATAATGGATTGTATGAATAATGAATAAGATAAAACATGAATAGTGTAAAATATTATTTGAATAATTATTTTCTGACTAAACAGCAAATAGTATTTTGACAAAATATTGTTTGGCAAATAATGCAAATTATTTGCAATCCAAACAGAGCCAGATCTTTTTTCATGGCATGCTTATTCTGTTATAGCATTTTGATTTTTCTGGATTATTTTTTAGATATTCTGTTGTAGCTCTTATCTTACTGTTTTGGGTTTAATCTTTCACCTGATTTTTTAGTTTAGGATTTTTTTTTCCATTTTTTTCAATCAGTTGTGCGTCTTTGGATTCTGATTTTCTTGGCATTTATATATTTCAGTTTTGTAGATCTTTTTGTACACAATTGTTTTCTTACTACGGAAATGATACGCTTCTCCTTGTTTCACACAAGTACGTATCTTTCGCTCCTTTTTGCATGATAATTTCCAAGCTTTAACTTTAAAGGGTCATTGCTATATTAGATTGGGATTATGGAATTTAAGCAATTTAATTATTGAAACAATAACTTATATTTGAACAATAACATATCATATTTTTTTTAACAAAATATAGCAAGCTATAATGATTAGTTATCTCTATTATATGGCTGCAAATTTGAATGATAAAATTTGAGAGACAAGATAGAAGTGTAGCACAAAGGCATTAGAAAGTGAATTTGGGATCCGAAAGAAAATAATTAATTTGCGTGAACATAAGTAAATTTTGAATTTTTTTTTAAAAAAAGAATTGAATCGAGAGATGGTTATTGATCTTTTACTGCAATCACTTTTTGTCTCAAGTTCTTGCTGGGATAATGTGATTTGCAACACAAGGTACCTGTTTCTTTTTTATAATTTTTTTCTTAAACCCAGACCTTCTTCACGCATTTGAGTTATTTACAGTTTGAGCATGAATTTCTTATCCCATGTCCCGAGTACAAGAATTTAACCATAAAGATTTTTAATATATCAAACTACAACAAATGAAGAGAGCCTTCTTATTTTGTAGGCATCTTCTCCTCTCCAATATTGTGGTAACTTTTGTTGATTTCTTTTTCTCAATATATTTGAAAGATAACCAATTAAGAAACATTTTCACAAATTGTTTCTTTAATTGTTTGATATATTTTTAGGAAATACCAAAATTTTTCCTATTTCTTATGGGACAGTTGAAGCAAGAGGCTTATTGGCAGGCGGAGCAACCAGGTTAAGCTAATTTTTGGTTTTTAACTTGAGTTTTCTAAACATCTATCGCAGCAAGATTGTCATCGTAATACTTTGTGTTGTGTAATATGTTCAGGAGGCTGTTAATTCTAATACACTCTTACTTATGTTATAAGTTTTTAAATATTTATGTTATTGCAGATTATAATTATAGTCTTCTTCCAAAAATAATTTGACTTAACAATCAAATAAAAGTGAGTTTCTACTAATGTTCATGCATTGTGCTTTAACTTAATAAAGATCTATAATCATGTTCGCAAAGGCGAATATTTACTTATTAAAAAGCAGAAAAAAGAAATTTATTCATTGGTCTTTTCTATCATCTAGGAAATTTTGCCCATGAGTAATAGCTTAGCATCTTTAATAATCTGAATTTGTTTGAACGTTGCATATTGATTTGTAAGGAATTTTGTGCTAGCAATTTGACTCACATTCTTCCTAAGATATCTTTCTGGCAAAAAAGTATAACTGAGATACATCAAATTTCATAACTTCTTGAAAAGTTTAAGCAAATCATTATAAATATATGTTGCCTAATGGAGGAGACTCATGACTATTTATGTCTTGACTTATCATGATTCTTGATGCAAGATATATTTGAGAATAAGTGGAAATCTCTTATATCTTGGTGACTCAAAATGTGTATATACAGATCAACATTTATCATAATGATACTTCTGTCTATTTATATGTAGATTGTAAGAGATTGATTGCTTTTTATTTGTTTTTCAAGAGGAAAATTTAGTTGCCAAAATGTTCGGATTGTGTTCGTCTTCTTGACTAAATTTCTTTTTATCATTCAAAGATGATGGATGATTCTTTTAGTTATTATTATGCTTGGGAGAGGTTAGAATGTAAGTACCACTCCTTTTATGAGAATGGTATGTTTAATGGATATTTTTGTTGCCATTCTTGCAATATTGATTAGTGGAATTTTTGTGTGATTTTTATGCTACTTTTTCAAGTTTTTCCGAATGGGAGGTTTAAAAGTATAAGCCATAACGTATTGACGTAGCACTCTTGGTCAGACACAATTTTCATGACCTTTCCTGATGTTTTCATGCATTTCTTACATTCTCTTATATTTTTTTTGAAAGATATAAGAGACAAACTATAAGATTAACTTTTCGGTTTACCTTTTATACTATAAAATCATGTTCTTTATGCCCTAATGATTTAAATTGATGTGTATTTTTCTTAGAGCTATTAGCATTATGGATTTAGCATGACAAATAATATTTATACAAAATTAAAAAATTGTTTGATCAATTCTTTTTTGTTTTTAAAAATTGTATTTATCAAAAAATAGTAAGCACTAGCCGTGCATTGCATGGTCAGGTACTACTAGTTCTTTTACTAAAGAGGAGGCCAGGCATCACAACAAGCATACAGTTACTCCTATTGTTTATTTGAGTTTAATGTATTGCTAGCTTTATATTAGTTGAAGATTTTTTTTTTTAATTCTAACTAATTACTATTAAATTTCTAGCCTTTAAATTAAACCACAAGTATCTATGCTTCTTTATGAAATTATTTTAACAATTAATTTTTTTACATTGTCAGTGTAAAAAATATTTTACAGTAGCAAAATTTATTATAAGATAGAAAATTTTCGACCGAAGTTTGTGTAGCTAAACCACTAAATAACAAAATAAAATTCATGAAATAGCATTCGTTATTTCAAAGCCACCGAGAAATCATAAATTGAAACTTAAACAATTATGTCCGCCTATCTTGTAATTATGTATTATAATCTTGAATTTATATTATTTTCTGTTTTGGAAGGGGACAAATAGTTGTCACAAGAAAAGATTCTACAAAAATAATTTTAAATGTTTCTCCTTTTCCAATGTAAAAATCTTGTTTTTTCCTTTTCTATAAGAAATATTATTAAGTCATCATATACGTAGACATCCTTATTTTATCTATTCGGAGTGTCCAAAACTTTACATGTTCTGCTATTCGACAAAGCAACAAAAGTGAGGCTTTATTTGGCCAATTACCAGAAGTAGGATTGTTTTTAAAGTTAATAGAATATTAGGAGTTATTTTTTTTACCAGGTCCTATTTGTGAGTTTGGCATTTTGAAAATGTGAAATTGACAAATCACATTTATAAAATACGTAACTACTGTACCTATTTTTTTCATAAAAAAAATTTAAAGTCATTTAAAAAAAATGCAAAACAGAATTTTCGCATTTTGGAAATGCGAAACTATTGTTGAGAAATTTTTTTTCTAGATTTAGAATTGAATTTAAAAAAATAAAAAAACAAAAAACCCATTTTCCAAAATGCACAAAAAGTGCAAAAGCTAGATTCCCCATGGACTTTGCTTTCCAATTTGACCAAGGGTTAATAACACTTTGCCCTTGGAATGGATAACTACACTTTGTCCCCTAATAAATTAAAAGAATTTGTCTCCTATTCACATTATTCATCTTTTAAAAATTTTAAAATATCAAGAAAATATAGTTTAATTTTGATGTTCGATTGTTATAAAATAATTAAGAAAAATAAACTATAATAAGAAATAGATGTATTTAACTTTAAGGGGTGAAAATGTGATAAAATATTGAATAAAATTATATCTGGCATAACATTTTGCACAGTTTAAACCAAATATTAATATCATAAAATACTGAGAGACATTGAAAAAATACAAAAATTTTTATACAAAATATATTGTCACATAATATACTTAAAGAAATTTTTCAATGAAAAATAAGACCATTTGATAATTGTTATATCACTATAGTTACTATAGTTAGACATTCAAATTTGAAATACTATCAAATGAAATCCAAACATTAAAACATTTGACTAGTAAATATATTGATATGGATTATACTGAAATATTATATAGTTTATTTTTTCTTATTTAAAATAATTATCACATCAATATCTTAAAATTTAAAATACATACAAAACAAAATATATTGCTAAAGATATTTTAGTTATTTAAATAGATTATCTTGATAGTTTTAAAATTATCAATGGATGAATAGTGTTTAATAATTTGAATAATTATTATTTAAAATGTTATATAAAATGTTATTGAGTAGTAGTAGATTACATAAACTGTGATTTTTGAAATTACAGAGTTTGTATTCTGATATATGTGTGTCTAAAAATTAGGGATGGGATCAAACTAAAATTTAGGAATAAGAGATAAGATTTTAAAAGAATTTATAATTTATTAGAAGATTATAGTTTATATTTCTGTTTGTAATCTATCTATTTTCTTTTAAAATAAGTAGTATTGTAATTTTTTAAAGGAAAATAGGAAATTGAAATGTCACACACAATCCTTATACTTGTGTTTCATTCTTAAATTTTAAGTTAATCCACTTCTTAATCTTTATACGCTCATCTATTAAAATAAAACTCTCCTATTAGAATTATAAATTAGAAATAGTATCTATAAATTTTAAAATAACAACGTTGCTATTCCTTTTTTTTTTCTCTCTTTTTTAAAATATAGTAATACTAATAACATAGCCAGCGAATCTATTAAAATATTATTGAGAGAATAAGTCAATCCAAACGTAACCTTAAAACCTCAACCAACCCATGCCCATGGCCGACAGTGTTTGACTTGCGATGACGGTGGTGTTATGAAAGACTTAGGAGGAAGTTAATGGAGTTTGGATTATGACTTACGGTATGGAAGCTTGAATTGTGCAGATTATTCTCTATTTCACACCAAAAATCTTTCTCGACCACAAAAAAGAGGCCCCACATTCCCCCGGATTCTTTTACTAGATCATAATAATAAGGTTTGAATATATTAACCCCTTAAGGATTGGTCAATTTTACACATTTTTACAGTAAATTTCTGAATTTTTTTTTTTCAGTTTACTTCCTAACAGTCAACCCTAACTTTATATAATGACAGGGCCACTTGATGTTAAAAGGAGTCATATCTATCCATTTTCTTGGAATTAAACAGATGAAAAAATGAATCTGGGTCCACTAATATGTGTCCCAAAAATTTTGTGGGTTAAGACAAAAAATCAGAAAATTTGAGTAGCTAAACTATAAGTTTAGTAATTTTGAATTACTCTCCAACGTCAAAAGGCCCATAGAGTTCCTTCTCCATTCTCCTGCAAAGCAGTGTTTTGAAAACTGGATCGAGCATTGAACCGATAGCCTGTCCGATTCGTAATTTAATCGATTCACTAATTTAAGTTTTTTTTTTTATTAAAGTGTGATATAATTTAAAATGACTTAAAATATTTTTATATAAAATCTAAAATAGAAATGAAACACTATTTTTTGACAATTATAGTTCTAATACCTAAAAATACTAATTAAATTTTTAATAAAAAAATAAATTTTATACAAAAATAAGTATAAAAAAGATCAAAAAAATAATAATTTAATAGTGTAGGCTTTGGTGTATTCAATGTTTTACCATTTTAGAGTATACTTAATTATTTCACCATTTTTTAATTTTTTTTATTTAAATCATTTTTATTCCGAAATTTAAAAAATCACCAAAATTGGTTGAACCGATTTTTTACCGATTCTTGATTTTTTACCAATTCTGTCCGATTTTTTATACAGACTGGATATATAGTTGGAATGGACTGGTGGTTCTTCCGGTTCGCTGCATACCGGTCGAACCGGCCGGATCGGTCCGATTTTCTAAACATTGCTGCAAAGTTCAGAGATTCCGGCCATCTTTTTCCACCTCTGTGCACATCCATCGCAACCTCCACTTCTTCTTCCACCTCTCCATCTCTCTTCTCATTTCCTTGTGCCACCACCGCCGCCACGACCACCTTATTTCTCCTTCCCCCTCCAACTCCCCCTTCCTTTTTCTCATCTCCTTGTGCCACCACAACTACCTCCTCTTCCTCTTCTCGATCCTCTACCCTCTGCGCCACCACCACCTCCCCATTCCCTTCCTAATCCCCTTTCCATTCCCCATTCGCTGTGATGCCACCACCATATGTTCTCTCTCACCTCCGCCTCCTCCATAAATGGTTTTGGACATGAATTATATCTTGTTTTGTTGAAATAATTTGGTTGTGATTTTTGAGATTTGTGTATTTGCTTGAGGTTTGAGATTTCTGTCATTGTTTGGGATTTGATGGCATGCCGTTTTGGATGAGTATTGGGTGTTTGAATTGAATTCAAAATTTTGCGTGGAATCTAGAAAGGGAATGGAATGCATTTTATTTGAGAATTGAGATTGTCAATAGGGTGGATTTGGGGAGGGACCGGTTTTTACTGGTAAGTTTGACCAGAATTGAATAGGGTAATTTAGTCAATTAATAATGTGTAATTGCCATTTTGATTATATCTGCTAACAGGAGTAAATTGAGAAAAAAATAATGTCCGAGACTTTAGTGTAAAATTGATCAAATATTAAGGGAGTTTAATGTATTTAACCCTAATAACAATTCTACCTTTCAACTTTTTATGACACATTGAAGACCAAGTTTCATTATTCATTAGGATTAGGCTCGTAAATGAACTCAATTACTTGATGCTTGAATCAAATGAGAGTTTGTGTGAACTTAATTTTTTAATACACAAGTTAAGTTTGAATAAATTTAGCATTTATTTATTTTTTATGTTTAGTTTGATCTCGTCTCGATAGGTTATAAATTTTAAAATTTACATATTAAAATACAAGTTACTCAAATTCGATTAGAGTTTGATTTGATAAAATTTCGTTTGACTTCAGTTCTAAACATAACCAAATCAAATTTAAATAAAATTTTAAATTTGTTAATTAAAATAATTAAATAAAGTTGAATATTAAAGAATTCGATTTACTTACGTTAGTTTATACATCTAAGTCCTGACTAGGATACTAGATGAAAATTTCCAATTTTACATATGCCTATCAAAATTCAAAAAATAAATAGTATAATTTTGCATTTAAATTACATGTGATGTAGGATTTGAAAAGTGCATGCTACTTTAATCTACAAGTTATGTAATATTGCAAGTATTTTAACTTAGACTGAAAAGAATATTAATTTCCTTTGGTTGTGAAAGAACAGCTTTTGTCATTTAAGTGGATCTCTTTTATTTTAATAGTTTAAAGAATTCTATTTTTTTTCTTTGAAAATCTTTTATGTAGTGTTCGGCTAATTTTTTATTTATTACAGGACAACTTAATAGGGGAAAAAAAAAAAAGAAGAAGAAGAAAGGAAATAGTAGTAGTTTTTCTAGAGAAATTCTACAATTGTGTTGAGAAAACTATTCCGTTAGTTTTAAGGATTTGTACAATATAAATTTTTAAATTATATGCGGTTATGCTGTGCAAACTTAAAAAGTATAATAGAATAATTTTTTTTACAGAACTATAGAACTTTCCGTATTTCTATTCCTGATTGTTTCTTTTGAATATCAGATCAGGCTGATACTGGAAATGATTCCGACAAGAGAAGTACATGGATCATCAGGGATAGCAGTTGGTATTCTTGTTATACTCTCAATAATAAGTCTGTGTTAATTTTTCGTTCGGAAGAGGAAATCTCTAAATGCCCAAAAGAATACAATAGACCATAAAGGTATGACAATGGGGAAAAATTAATTTTCTAAAAAATTCAGATTAATTCATTTGTATTATTTATTAATTGTCTCTCAAGTTATTATTATTATTATTATTTACTTAACAAAATCTGTTCTCATTTTCTCCAGTTTCAAGAGAAAGAAGTCAACTTATTTCTGTTTAAAGCACCTGCAATCCCAAGTAAAAGAGAGTATTCTGGTGAAAGTACAACTGAGGAACTAGAGCTACCTTCATTTCATTTTAGCACTATAACATTGGCTAAGACAACTTTGCCGATAAAAATAAGCTGGGACAAGGTGATCTTGGTTGTGTTTACAAGGTATGTATGTCAATTATGGTTATTGATACATTCAATTATCTTTCCGTTTTATTTTATCTGTCATTCTAGATTGGTGTACAAAAATTAACAAAATTATCAAATTTCATTAATTTAAAAAAAAAACATTCAAATTAACTAAATTACCATTTTTATATTAGCAATCCCCAACTACATTAGTATGGCACAAAATTAAACTAGTATCTTTTTGTGAATACTACTCCATCAATAAACTTGAAAAATGAAAACTTATTGAAATGCTCTTCTTCCATTAGAATTACCACCAGTTGAACATAGTAATTAAAAGAGATATAAGAGACGAAAAGAGTGTAATATATAAATTGACTTTTATTGTAAGGTAAAATTGAAAAAAAGACGTTTAGTATTTTTTTATTTTTTAAAGAGCGAGATAAAATAATTTGATATAAAATATGTTATCTAACATAACGGATCAAATGAAACAAAGGAATTACATTGAAAACCAAAAAAAATAATAAAAAAAGAGCTTAATTGTGAGAATGTTGTTAATGGCAGTAAAAAGTAGTAGTAAGGATTGTCAATTAAGTCAGCCACCCGACCTTAGCTCATTTGGTCTGAAAAATAATGGTTGTCCTCAAATAAATTGAGTTAAGTTGAATTGAATTTAAACTTAATAATTTGACTTGATTTTATTGTGAATTGAGTTTAAGTCACACTAAACTCAATTTATTTAAGACTCGACTAAATAATAGATGTAAATGTATTATTTTGTTAGGAAGAATATGTAACATAAAATATTAATATATATTGTGTAATAAATATTTATTATATAATAATTTTGTTGTATAATTTTTGTGGATAAGTGATATTTGTCAAATAAAGTTATATATATTCGAAATATAGGTTTTTTATAATTAAAAAAAATATAAACTCTATAAATTATAAATTTTTTATAAGTGATATTTGTCAAATAAAGTTATATATATTCGAAATATAGGTTTTTTATAATTAAAAAAAATATAAACTCTATAAATTATAAAAATTTTATATAAAATTTTTAAAAGTTAAAAAATATTATAAGGTCGTCCGACAAAATTTAATAGATCTGAATATGGATTTATTTTTGTAAATTCGACGGATATCTGGATTCGAAACTGAATATATACTAATTAAATTTGAATTTGAATCTGAATCGAGTAATTCCGATCTAATTTCGACCCGTTTACCGCCCTACCTTCCAGCAATCCAACTATAATAATGCTAAAGGAAACATCCACTGACTGTCATTTGTGTTAAATACTAGTGTTAATCATGGTCAACTGAGGTATTTTCGCGTAAATTGCCTAGTAATGTGTTTCCCTTTCTGTTCTTCGCTATTCTTTCTCCCGTTTTTCTCTTTCAATCATCTTTAAGAACAAAAATAACATAGAAATAGGGAAAATATTTAGATAGATTTAATTTTTTATCTCACTTGTAGATCCTGTGGTATAAATTAAATATCATGAAATTTATGACATCAGATGATGTAAGTAAAATTTTATAAAATTTAATTTTAACCGCAAGATTTACAGATATAGTCTAAAACTGAATCTATGATAATATTTTCCATATATGGGATATGTTAGGCCCTTATTCAACGATTTATCATGCACAATTGACCTTTATTCGTGTTTGTGTTGTAGTTGATGAAAAAGCTAAAGGAAGAAGAAAAAGAAGAAAGATATTTCAAGAATTCACTGGGTGGACAAATTCTTGAAGCTCTTTTGGCCTCAAGAACACTATAGAGAATAGAGAGCATAGTAAATGGGCAAGTATAGGGATATGGGTAACTTATCAATATTGTTGGTGTTTTATAACATCCTCTTAATTTCACCAGTATGTTGTGCATCAAATGACACCATGACTCCGGCCCAACCACTCAAGGTAGGACAAACTCTAATCTCCGCCGATCAAATCTTTGAATTAGGCTTCTTTAGACCAGGTAATTCAAGTGAATTGTATTTTGGAATGTGGTACAAGATTGTACCCGAGCGAAGAATTGTTTGGGTTGCAAACAGAGGAAATGCACTCTCAGCAAGTGACTTGGATTCAAGCCTGATAATCAGTAGTGATGGGAATCTGAAGCTTATAGATGGAAAGCAAAACACTGTCTGGTCATCAAATGCTTCTGTGGTCCAGTCTAATAGCACAATAGCAGTGCTTACAGACAAGGGAGATTTCATGCTTAAAGACAATGTTTCAGGGGTGACTGTATGGGAAAGCTTTATTGATCCTTCTGATACGCTTTTAGCAACGATGCAGTTAGGATTCAACAGCAAAACTGGACAGAAATGGTTCTTGACATCATGGCAAAATGAGAATGATCCAGCACCTGGAAAGTTTGTTGCTGGACTTTCAGACGAAAAACCCCCACAGTTTTTCACTTGTTATGGTACAAAACCATACTGGAGAGCAGGTCCATGGGATGGATCGAAGTTCATTGGTGTAGAAGGTGACAAAAAGGGGTATGAAAATGGGATATATGTGATACAAGATAATCAGATGGGAACTGTGTATGCGGCTTTCAACACCTTCAGCAAGTCTTATATTACTATTGGGATAATTAAACCATCAGGCATGTTGGAGATACTACACTGGGAAGGACAACAAAGTCAATGGACTGTTTCTTGGGTAGCCCAAGAAATCACCGAAGCATCCATGCTATGTATATGGAACTTGTGGACCCTTCAGTGCTTGTAGCAAGAATTCATCTCCAATTTGTGAGTGCCTAGGAGGGTTCATTCCATTGTCAAGTGAGGAATGGAGCAAGGGAAATTGGACAAGCGGATGTATAAGGCGAACAGAACTGATGTGTGCAAAAAACAGTAGCAACTTAACCTTCACAGAATCTAAAAAGGATGGTTTCTGGCAGCTCAGTCAGATGAAATTGCCAGATCATTATCTGTATTTATATGATGAAGATGCCCAAGGTTGTAACCAATGGTGCCTTAGTAACTGTTCTTGTTTGGCATATGCATATCCAGATGGAATAGGGTGTATGGTTTGGGTGACAGATCTTACAGACATTCAGCAATTCTCAAACAGTGGAGAGGATCTATACCTTCGCCTTGCTGATTCAGAGCTAGGTAGAGTGTTGTCTGGACTATTACTAGATAGAGTAAGGCTTTCCCAATCTTTTCATTTTGACAGTTTAATGTAATTTTCAGGAGAAAAAAGGAGATATACAGCAATCATCATCAGCTCCATATCTGTGTCGGTTATTATCCTCTTATGCGTGTTAATATGCTGTGTTCAGAGATGGAAAGCAAACAGAAGAGGTAATCTATGGTCATCACTTACTCTCAGTGTGTTGGGAGCTATTTTGCTAACATAATGAATGCATAGCAATGCAAACTAATCGAAATAAGTAAGATTTAAACTATGACTCTATTCGATCATTTAGTTGCAAATCACTATTCCATTACTAATCTCAAGAAAACTGATGTCTACAACTCAGAAAAGCTTTGTTGTTGCTGATTTTCTATGTACTTGTTGTCCAAGTATCAGCAGCTGTGCATACAGACACACGTTTCAGCAGAAAAAAGTCAGAGACAAGAAAATGGTGTATAATAAAGGGCCTGACAAAGAAGTGCATATTAAAGGATCTCCTTCTTGCTGAGAAAAAGGGCATTTCAGGAGATACCTCACAAAAGAATATCCAGGAAGGTCCTGCATCAGCAAAGGGATCATCCGACCTTCCGATAATCAATTTCAATAGGATAATGATTGCTACCAACAACTTTAGTGAAGCTAACAAGCTTGGTGAAGGAGGATTTGGCACAGTTTACAAGGTAATTAATCATCATTTCAAGCTGCGAAACTAGTATTTGGACACTTGATATATACAATGGATCTATGTTAGACGTTGGAATATGATGGCATGATTGGAGAAGAATAAATGTCAAGAATCTGCATGAGATATAACTACATTCGTTGGAGGATTTCAATACAAGGAAAATGGTAAACTGACATTTGTGTGGCACTGGAAACTAATCTTGAGTTTATCACTTTAAATATGATTTTCCTGATATATAATTATTAAAGGCATGGATAAAACTGGTGAGTAATTTGTGAACTGTCTGAATTTAATGTAGGGAAAATTAGAAGACGGACAGGAAATAGCTGTGAAAAGGCTATCAAGTCACTCAGGAAATACAAGGCATGGAGGAGTTCAAGAATGAGGTTATATTGATATCTAAACTTCAGCACAGAAATCTTGTAAGGCTGTTGGGCTGCTGCATTCAAGGGGAAGAAAAGATAATAATTCTTGAATACATGAAAAACAACAGCTTGGACAAATTCCTCTTTGGTAAATATTCTTCTATTACTTCACTAAAATTAGTTTTTTTATTTTGTTTTTCTTTAGGCCAATAAGTACAAAGTGACTTCCAATTTGTTCTTCTGCCATGAGGATCAGGACTAAACAAATGTACAATGATCAGTTGAGCATGTACAATAGCTCTCTTATAAATTTAGGCTATCAAAATTTTAATTTTATTAACTTGTCTCATATTTGCACTCCTTGAATTTTCTAAAACTCCCTTCCCTTTAACATTGCACCCCCCAATTTTCCCAAATTTCTTCCTCCACTATATTTCCCTCTAAAGAAAATATAGTAAAATTTTTGCCACTATCAGTATATTTAAAATTGACCAATCCTCAATCCAAATAGAAAGAATCTCAAAGATTTTGAAGTTAAATTTAATAAGATATGACAGTTGTACCTACTAAAGTGATTGACCCCTAACCTTAGAATTACGTACTTGCCTCTAATCTCAGAGTTATGTATCCGCCACGGCCTCATTCCATTTCAAAATAATAAAGATCTACATCACAAAAACTCTTAAAATTCCTAAATAGTTTACTAGATTCATGTGATTTTTGTTTTTATTTTTTATGTACTAATTGAATTCTTGCTTTTCTATTTTTTTTTCGTATGATGATGTCCTAAGGGGTGACCTATTACCATGTGTAAGTAAAAATCACTGAATCTAGATTTATAGTTGTTTAATTTATGGAGTATCAACTTAGAAACATTCAATAGTACTGCTTTAAGCTGCAATCAAATTATCAAAAAGAGAAAAAGAATAAATACATTTTGTACTTAATTATTTTAAGGGTTAAAAACACTTTACCCCTGAATTAGGTGGGTAATTATACTTTGCTCCTGTTTATAAACTATAGAAATATACATTTTGCCCCTCATTCACATTATCTATTCATTAAAAAATTTAAAATATGAAGAAAATCTAGTTAAATGACTGAAATATCCTTAGTATTATATTTTAATTTTCATGTATTCAATTGATTTTTTATAGTTTTAAAAGAATTACAAAAAATAAAATATAATAGCACATTGATATCTTCGACTTTAGGGAGTAAAAATAAGAGAAGCTGTTGAATTATATTATATACGTCATCAAAATTTGTACAGGTTAAGCCAAATATTAAAAGTGTAAAATACTAAGAGAAATCAAAAAAATCACAAAGTTTTATAGAAAATTATTTTCATACATTACATTTAAAGAAACATTTTCAATAGAAAATAAGCACATTTGCGAATTATTCTACCAATGAAGTTGAACATTCAAATTCTACATAACATAAAGTAAAATACAAAAATTTTATAGGAAATATATTGATATAGATTATATTAAAATATTATATAGTTTATTTTTACCATTATTTTTAAATAATTATCACATCACTATCAAAATTTATATATATAAAAAATTAAAATATAGTACCAAGGTTATTTTATTCATTTAACTAGATTATCTTAATGATTTTAATATTGATAATAAATGAATAGTGTCAATTGGGGGCAAAATGTATATTTTTATAGTTTAGGGGGACAAAATATAATTACCCATCTAGTTTATGGAGGCAAAGTGTTATTTACTCTTATTTTAACATAACATGGTAGTATACTATTGGGATGACCTTTTTGTGTGTGGAAAAATGGGCAGATCGAACAAAAAGGCTTGAGCTAAATTGGGCCAAACGCTTCAATATAATTCAGGGCATTGCAAGAGGGCTTCTATATCTCCATCGAGATTCTTGTTTAAGAATTATCCATAGAGATTTGAAGGCCAGCAATATTCTTTTAGATGATGCTATGAACCCGAAAATCTCAGACTTTGGGCTGGCACGGACTTTTCAAGTCACACAAGAACTAGCCAACACCCGCAGGGTCGTGGGAACTTTGTAAGTCTTTTTGCCTTTCCTCAATATATTTTGCTAATCATTCTCAAATGAGATGCTCATTGTCAAATTTTTCGGTATCACCAATGATGTATGATAAGGGAAAAAAAATAAAAATTACAATAGTATGTTAAATAACACTGCCAAATAAACTAAAAAATAGAGGATATTATAACCTGAAATTCAGGTGATTCTTCATCATTAATATTATTATTGGTTGACACCAGAAAATTTAACATTAGTAGCACTGTGAGTTGATAAGGAGAAATTTGACACTAAGAATTTGGTTTCAGCAATTCCCAATTCCCATGTTCTTATTCAATTGACAATTCCCATGTTAACATTATTGGGTTGATAGGGGAAAATTTAACACTGAGAATTTGGTTTGACCAATTTCTAGTTCCCATGTTGTTTGGTGCTTTTTTCTGTGCGGGCTTTATTACGTGATATGAATTTTCTTCTTTGTCCAAGGTAAAAAGTCGAAGTAAATACGTGCTTTTCTTTTAGGCTTATTTCTTCTTTTTTTTGTTGCGGAAATGTATATTTTGGAGGGGTTGGAATATGTACGTTTGGTTGAGTATGTCTTACATTGGTTGGGTAAGAGTTTTAATCTTCTACTCAACATTATAAATTAAATGCCTTAATTAAAGTTTTAAGTGTATTAAGCCAAGTGAGTTTTAGTGGGCTTCTAAGATCTTTATGGCAATCCAGCCTTTTGTCTTATTTGAATTTTCTTGTACTTTTGATATAGTGGTGCCAATAGCCCATTTTTGTCTTATTTATATACACATGTTGGTGAGAGCGAATTGAGTTTTTTAGAGCCTTTAGTTCATTATGACTCTCTTAAGTTTTTGGGTGGGCTCTTTTGGGCTTTGTTGTGGTTTTTCTAAAATTGCAATCCTCTTGTTGACTTAGTAGATGTTTCCCTTTTGTCCTCTTGTCTTTTAGACTTTGTGGAGGTTTTTCTAAAATTATAATTCTCTTGTTAGAGACTTAGTGGATTTCTCCCCTTTACCTGAGGATGTAGGTCTTTTGATCAAACTATGTAATCTCTTTTATTTTCTATTTTGTTTTGAAAATATAGGAAGTTTCTTTCGGGTTTGTCTCGGGCTTTTGTTAATTTTCTGAGATCTTCCATAACAAATTAGTATTAAAGCCGAGGATCCAAATTAAGTTCAAGCAGTCATTTGGGTACAATTTGATGGTAACGAAATTTTGGGTCGAGAAATTTTGAATCTTGAGCTATTCTAAGCAGTTTCTTCTTGGTGTTGGCCGTTTTGTTACTCTATTATTTGTATATTGGACGTTTGAGCTTCTAGTGATCCATTTGGTATTTACCAGGAGTTTTGCTGTTTCTATTTTGTTGATTTAGTTGGCATGCATTGAGTATAAATTTAGGACTTTGTTAGAGAAGGTGGAGTTATGTTGATCTAATTGTGAATTGAGGATCTAAGCCATAGAGTTTCTGTGAAAAAGGTAGAGAATTTAATTGTGTGAAGACTCGTCATGTCATTTTATGAGGATTTGTTATATGATACAAGTCAAGATGGAGATTTGTTGAATATGCTTGTATATTTTGTTTTGTCCCATATCGATTAGATAAGAGTTTTACTCTTCCACTCAATATTATAAATTAAAAGTCTTAATTAAAGTTTTAAGTGCACTAAACTAAAAGAGTTTAGTGAGTTTTCAGAATTTTTATGGGTATCCAGCCCTATATCCCATTTTGTCTTATTTATATGAGCAGCCCATTTTGTCTTATTTAGATGCACATGTTGGCAAGAGCGAAATGAGTCTTTTAGAGGATTTAATCTATTATAGCTCTCTTAGGTTTTTGAGTGTTTTGTTTGGTCTCTTTTGGATTTTATGGAGGTTTTTTCGAAATTATATTCCCTTGTTGACTTAGGATTTTAAACTACCCTTCGTCCAAGGATGTAGATCTTTCGATTGAATCACGTAAATTTTGTATCTCTTTTATTGTTATATTTCTCTTTGTTTATTTTTTATTATCGGTAATGTTTTCAATAAATTTGTTAAGTAATTTTTGCAAATTCCCGAAACGATCGATCCTAAAATGTTTAATTCCTGATGATCCATCTAATGTACAATTATTACCATATTGTGGTGTTCGTGATAAAATTAAATATTTTGTTCGAGTAATTGTAGATTTTAATATTAACACTTACACCACCTACGGATAATTGTAGTGTCAAAATGAAAAACCTCACATAGTTTAAATGTCCGTTACTTTTCATTCGATTTATTAAAGATACAAGAATGGCCTTGATTCATACATATAGATAATTCAAAAATGGCTTGATTTAGCTAATTAAAATTTTTGTCTGTTTGGATAGTTATTATTTTTGGAATATTAATTTAAAAGTTTTGATGTGATATATATGAGATAAAACGTGATTTAAAATCTTATATAAAATAATTACAGAATATTATTTAAAAAATAATAGAGAAAAATAACCACCCAAACAGAACTAGCTTGCAACTAAAACCTGTCTACCATGATACTGTTTCATGACCATTCAGAAAGAATAATAAAGATATATAAATAATTTATATTTCATGGTTAAATGTGCTTAATTATATATCTAAAATGCTAATCCTCCAATGTTTCAATTTAATTGCAGCGGCTATATGGCTCCTGAATATGCCATGGGAGGGCAATTTTCAGAAAAATCTGATGTTTATAGCTTCGGAGTTTTGTTGCTAGAGATTATCAGCAGTAAAAAGAACACTGGATTTAGTTATCACGAAAAATATTTAAACCTTCTTGGTTACGTAAGTTCCCATCTTACAATTAAACATATTTACTTTTAGATAATTAATTATATAAAATTTTGCACTTATTAAAATTAAGATAACATAATAACAAAAAGAGCACGCAACTCATCTTGATGAGCCGATTCGTCTGTGACATAGATTACTGGTTCAAGTCGAATTTCTTTCTTAACATTTGGAAATGGTTCATTTCAGGCATGGCAATTATGGAATGAGTGTAGAGCACCAGAATTGCTTGGATCAATCCCTGGCTGATTCTTGCATCCCATCAGAAGTAATGAAATGCATTCAAATTGGTCTGCTTTGTGTTCAAGACCATGTAGCATATCGGCCCACAATGTCAAATGTGGTTCACATGCTAAGCACTAATTCTGAGAGTGAAGTGAAACTTCATCAACCAAGACAACCTGCATTTACGTTTCAAAGCTTGCTAAAATCGGATCATTTTCAGTCAGGGATTTGCTCGTACAATGGTTCCATAAACGAAGTCAGTATTTCAATGGTTGAAGGGAGATAAATGAATAGATGATTTATGCAATACTCAAAAGACAAAATCCATATATAGAGTTTGAATTTTAATATCTATCATATGCTTGTAGTTATTAGAATTTCTATCATATTATGTAAATTTACAAATACAATCCTGACTTTAGTAGGATGCTAATATAATTAATGAAAATAATTTATAAATCTAAAAATTCAAGATCACTTTCCAAAATCATTTCATGTGGTAAAATCTTATTGAATCACCAACCTCTTGATTTTAGATACTTGGTCAGATTTCGTTCCTTCTTTCCTGGGTCTAGTGACCATGTTGACTTTATCACTTTATATAGATGCACTCTATAACTAAAATGATAATTGGACTATATCTGTGAGTTATATCTATTATATTTACTAAATTAAATAAGTGATATGATAAAGCTTCTTTCAAATTTTATATTTCAAGAGTTTACACTATTTATATTAAACTAATTAATTTCAATTTAATAATAAAATAAAATTTATACAATGTAATTTAAATTATTAGTATATAACATCAAATAAACTTAGATTTAACTTGACGAAACTTATTTTTCGATTACTATTAAACTTTTTACATTCCTTTTTTATAAATTTATTTGAGTTGTTTGCTTAAAACAAAAAATATATATATATTTACATTTTCGCTAGAATCCTATGATTCTATTATGTGACCACGGTAAGATCTCGATTTTGAAAACCTTTATTATATGCTTGTATTAATTTATATCTATATCTATATTATATATAAAAGTACCAATTAGTTTAATGTTTTTGACATTTTTTATTCCTAAAACACCCTTAAGTTTAGTAATTCAAACATCACAAAATGAGGAATATTTTTTGAACTTTAGCAAGCCAATAATTAAGTGAAAAATGAATACAAAACAAAACATTCTCCAATTTTTTCTTAAGCAAATTTATTGACAATGAATACTAATAAACCCTCACATTTATGTAGTAGCCATGAATATTAATATAATACCAACAGTCACAGCACTATAGTGAGACCCCTTACCACCACCTTTACAGAAAAATTAATTCTACATGTATAGAACAAGGATATAATTGAACGGGAAAATTACATTTCAAGCAAATAATACTAGCTCTCCTCCAAATCAAACTCTCCAAAGTAAATTTAGTGACAATGGATATCAATAAATCCCTATATTGTGTAGTAATCATGAATGTTAATAGAATATTTAATGTTTTTGACATTTTTCATCAATCTAGTCCTAAAACGTTAATAAGTTTTGTACTTCAAGCACCACAAAATAAGGTGTATTTTTGGAATTTTAACAAGCCATTGCATTTATTTTGTATAAATTCATTTTCCACAATTCAATTAAACATACTATTTATGCTTGATTTCATCACATCTTTTGGAAAAAAACATAATTTATTTATTAATTAAATAGCTCTACGAATCAATTGATAATTATCTTTACAAAGAGAACATAAAATAAGGATATAATTGAGTGGGTGAAATTACATTTCAATCAAATAATACTAACTCTCCTCTAAATCAAATTGCCCTAAGTAAATTTAGTGACAACAGATACCAATAAACCCCCACATTATGTAGTAACCATGAATGTTAATAGAACACTTAATGTTTTTGACATTTTCCATTCCTAAAACATCGCTAAGTTTAGTATTTCAAGTATTATAAAATGAGAGATTTTTTGGAACTTTAACAAGCCAACAATTAATTAAAGAATGAATAAAAATTAAAATATCATTCTCTAATTTTCTCTTAAGCAAATTTAGTGACAACAAATACCAATAAACCGTCACATTATATAGTGGCCATGAATATTAATAGAACACTAATAGTTACAACACCATAGAGAGAACTCTCATTACCATCTTCCCTAAAAATTAATTCTGCATTTATACCACAAGCAATTGCATTTATTTTTTATAAACTAATTGTTCGTAATCCAATTAAACATGCTATTATACTTGATTTCATCATACTTTTGTAAAAAATATATATATATATATTAATAGCTCAGTGCATCAACGGATAATTATCTTTTCAAAGGAAACATAGAACAAGAATATATTTGAATGGGCTAAATTACATTTCAATCAAATAATGCTTAATTCTCCCCTAAATCAAATTCCTTTAAGTAAATTCACTGACAATAGATACCATTAAATTCCCACATTACGTAGTAACTATGAATGTTAATAGATCACCAATAGTCACAACAACATAGAGATCCCTCACTACCACCGGTCTTCACAGAAAAATTAATTCTACATTTATACCATAAGCAATTGCATTTATTTTTTAAAAACAAATTTTCGTTAATTCAATTAAACATCCTATTAATGCTTGATCTCATCATTTATTTTTAAAAAAAACATAATTTCTTTATTAATTGAACAGTTCAGTGGATCAATTTATAATTAGCTTTTCAAAGGGAACATGGAACAAGGATATAATTGAATAGGCTAAATTATATTTCAATTAAATAATACTAAATCTCCTTTAAATCAAATTCCCTTAAGCAGATTTAGTAACAATGGATACCAATAATCCCCACACTATATAGTGACCATGATGTTAATCGAACACCAATAATCACAACTCCGTAGAGAGACACCTTATTACCATCTTCACTAAAAAATTAATTCTGCATTTACACAATAAGCAAGTGCATTTATTTTTTATAAACTAATTTTTGCAATTCAATTAATCATGCTATTCATGCTTGATTTCATCATATTTCTGTGAAAATATCTTAATTTCTTTATTAGTTGAATAGCTCAGTGGATCAACTGATAATTAAATTGTCAAAGGGAATATGGAACAAGGATATAATTGAATAGTGTAAATTACATTTCGAACAAACTAAACTGCTTCTAGGATACAAATTCTATACTTCAATCTAGGATACATAAATAACTAATTATAGTTTAAAGCATATTAAATACTAAAGATTAAAGACATGATTAGCAGATCAAGAAAAATAAGAAATTAATAGAGTTTATATGAAATCATAATATAAAACTATTATAATAAAACTGAAATATGCAGAAAGTGCAACAGATATATAAAGAACTAAATTAACTCATTCTACAGATTACTTAAGATTACTCAAAAAATAAAAAATAAAATAAAAAAGATTTAAGATGGTAGATTGGATAGTTTCTCCAATAGAAACCCACCTATTAGCTAATATGGGTTGTGAATATATGAAACACAAAAAAGGTTATTGATGCTTTCATTTCCATACCTTCTTTGTTTTTGCATCATACCTATTAATGGTTGTAATACAGAGTATGGTATGAGATAAATTTATCATTTTGAAATATGAAAAAATCATGTATGCCACATGTATTATTTTACAAGTTGTTAGAAGCAATTTTTGTTACTTACCTTAAACTATACAGTAAAAAGAGAAAAATAGTGAAAAGGAAAGGAAATAAAAAGTACAAATATTGGATGTAATGTTAGGATGACAACAATTGGTTTATATAAAATGCATCATGGTTAAATGTCACAAAATCCAAAGTTACCCATTGATGAGAATTATACATTATTGAAAGTTTATGTAAATAAATTTTTGTGTTATATGTAAATTATTATTTGCATTTATAAAGAAGGTATGGGGAGAAATAATTGAGAGAGTATGCAAATATATATTGTATCTCTAATACCTTATTGTTTCGAAGCTACATTCCTGCAAAAACTTTAGTTAAAAAATTAAAATGATAAGGAATTGACAAATTCGTTACGTTAAAAAAATTACATATTCGTTAGAGATAACTTAATGATAAAAAAATTTTATAACGAATTATTGTTCAAATGGTAAGACTATACTTTCTCTGCGATTTAGGTTTTGGGTTTGAATCACCAAAAGGATAGGTGGAGATCCACTATAGATCAATCTTTTTTTAAAAAATAAAAAAATAATAATAAACTATATCTCCAACCTTGTTATCTCTCACCACTTTCTCTGTTCTGCATTAGTTCTATATGAATTAAAGGCATTAAGAGCCTAATAAGGAATTAAAAAATCCGATCATTCTATAGTTTTTGAAAGAGTTCTAACAAATATGTGTATGTGTAATAATCTTTCCAAAAGAATGTAGTTTTACTAGGGCAGTGTAAAAGGATTTAGAGTTTCAAAATATTTTGTTACAAAATGATTGAAGTTAAATTTTAATCCTCATGAGTCTCATGGTTGTAGTATTGGTTGAATCAATTAAGTCATAATACACAAACACATAGAGAAAAAATAATTAAAAAATAATTAAAATCAACCAAAGATGTGTTATATATAAAGAAACCATTGTCTGTCCGAAGTGGAGAGAATCGATTTATTTATATACATATTTAATAATATAAAAATATAGAGATAAAGAACTAAATTGTGAATAATTAAGAAAAAAGACTTCATGTAATGTGCATGAAATTGACTAATGACAGAATAATAAAATTTTCTTGTTCTTGTTTAGAAAGTTCACACATTTTTTAAAGAAATTAACATTTACATTTTTATAGTTCTCACTAGTTCAATATTTTCACAAAGTTAATACATGTATATAACTCTTTAAAAAAAATACAATTGTAATATGAAATGCAGCAAACAAAATATGATGAAGGACAATAATAATTAATTAAAGACATGAAATCTCAAATCAAATTTAATTAATCAAAACAAATATTTTATCAAATATCTAGTTTCTAATCATAGAACGTGCAAAGCACGTGTTCAATTCCTAGTATGTAAATAAATGTGATAAAGACTCAGAGTGCTTTTTGGATTAGTTAGCCTATTTTAATAATTTTTCTTTAATGGATTTAATAAAATAATGTTCATTGATGATTGGGGAACATAAACAAGTTACAAAATTGAAGTGGATCCAAAGAACTGGGGTCTAAGAGTGATTGATGATTAGTCAGTGAGCCCCAATTTGTGCATGTTATTGTCCTGGAGATAATGCAACATTAACAACTTCATGTGTGGTCGACTGCCACATTTAAGCCACATAAAGTTTTTTGTTTGGAATTAAATTTACGGGAAATTCTATAATCTAGTCATATACTTATATTATTGTGCTTTAAAATTTATACTGTATGAAGATTTAAAATAAAATGGTATAATAATTAATGAGCCAAAAACACAAATGTCGATACTTTAAATGAATTGGTTATAAGAAAGTTTCCTCGTGAAGAAATAGAGTATTCCTCTTAGGATTCAGTTGAAGGTGACAATCACAATCTGTATCAACAAAGTTTCTAAATTCTCTTTGTTCGAGTTGAATGTTTTCTCACAAGTAAATCCTGTAATGCAATCGAGGTTGTCCAATTATACTTTTGAGAAATCTAAACCCAGAGTTGGGTTTGTGCAATGGAATAAGACTGATTTGTCATGAATTGAAGACTACATTCATAGATGCTATTATTGTCACTGGACATTGTGCTAGTACTAGTGTTTTTCTTCATCGAATACCCTTGGACAGTATTGAGGATAGTAGTCTACCTTTTGTATTGAAAAGGAGACAATTACCAGTTCGGTTGAGTTTTGCACACACAAATAAAGCACAAGGACAAACAATTCCAAATGTGAGAATTTTTCTTGGTACTTATGTTTTTAGCTATGGCTAACTCTATGTTGCTCTTTCAAGAGGGTTGTCAAAAAGCACAACCAAGATATTAGTGATGGATCCCAGAGGTGTGGTGTATTTACAAAGAATATTGTGTACTGTAAAACTATCTTATCGTAATTTCCTTAACCTATTTTTATTATATTCTAAACATTTGGATTGCAAAGATGGTATATATTTGTCTTGAATTACTCAAATACTTACCTTTACTGTCATTTCTATGCAAATATGAAAAAATATTGTTTTTAGACAAATTTTCAAGTCCTCCAAACTAATTCAATGTCGTTTACTTCATTATAACCTTTATACTCTCTCATATTTGCCTGCTATAGTTGGAAGAACAATCTTATGATACAGATAATTGGAAAAAACTTAAAACACATATTCAAAAAAATTAATAAATCATTTTTTAATATACGTTAAACCATAATGTAATTTACCATTTGAAAAACACAAAATCACTCAAACTAAACAAAATCCTCTTTTTGTACATGCATCAAGTGTGTTCCAAGAACCAGTCTTAATAAAAGAATTTAGTAGATATCGTATCAATCATGGTGCATGTCACCATCTAAAATTCTAAATCAAATAAAGTCACATGTAATTTTAGCATTTAATAAAGCTCCATCCTTTAAGATTTGAATTGGGATTCTTCTAATAACTATACAAGAAAGAAGTGGAGTTACTATAGCAATACATCTCTTGCTGCCATGTCGCAATTTTTGCTAATGTGGAGCTGATGTGTAAACCCATACTGGGATGCTAGACCTTGCCTATTGCTAACAGATGAGAAGGATTTTGTGCCTTTTGCATCTATCTTTGGAACAAAATTCCTCCTTTAATCTTATGGTGAACACAAATACATTGTTTAGGGGGTTCTCCATCATTTTAATGTAGAATTGATGTGGACGGCCTGATTTTTAGCTGACACATTTGTTGATTGTTGTACTTCATTTTGATAATTTCCAGGTTTTGCCTTCAAAAATTCAAATAGTTTGTTACTGTTTAGGGACAACTATATAATTTCACTGACATAATTATTGGCTTTGTTTAGATAAACTTACAAAATATCTAAGGTTTTTTAGCTGTCAAATTCTCCACCCTTAGATTAGACTTTAAATTTAATCTTGCTATTACAAACCACCCAATTTAAACTAATAGTTACCATTACTAAACTTAAAAGTCTCAATTATGAAATGGAAGAGCAAGATGAGGACTGGTCAGATATATCTAGATTTTTAGGGATTTATCCTTCAACTCTCACCTACCAAGCATACAACTGTTCTTCTACTTTCTCCTCTTCCCTCTTTTTTCCCTCTTTCTTCCTTCACACTCTCCTCTTCTCTCAATCCTCTTACCAGCTCCAACGTTAAAAAAAATAACACATATTTTAGTTTCTAAAAAGCCACACTTTTTTTTTTTAAGAGAAAGAAAAAAATTTAGTAACGGATTCAGATCAAAGATAGATATAGGAGGAATTTCATTGAAAACAACATTATAAAGGAGAAACTGAAGGACTATTTTGGAGGATAAGGTGACGTTTTGCACCTGTAATGTTATAATTATTTTCAAACGGATAAATTTCCAATGAAATTGGTTCAAAAATAAGGTGTCAGTTTGGGTTGCAAATAATGGAGTATTATTTGGTGAATGATATTTGTATTTTGACTTTGTTTGTTTTGAAAATAATGTTGACTTTTGAAATAATAGAATAATTATTTGAATACGAAATAACCATTTAGATTGAAAATAATGAATAGTACCTATTATTTAGTGGACCCATTTAAAAATAAGGGTTAATAGCACTAAACCCCCTTGAACTACAACATTAGTTGTGCTTTGTCCCCTCCAACTCATTTTATAGGCATTTAACCCCTCTTTTTGGTATGATTGGACAAAAATACCCTTGTTAAGAATTTTTTTTTCTTTTTCTTTCTTTTTTCAACTATTTTTTCCCACTATTTTTTTTCTTTTTTCTTTTTTCTTTTTCCCTTCCTTTGGTTTTCTTCTTTTATTTTTTTTTTCTCTTTTTCCCTTCTTACATTAGCTACTTCTTTCGTTCTGCTATAAATATTGTATACCTAAAATAAATTTTATTGTCTTCTTTAACTAGTTATTTATTTTGTTGTCTTTTTTTATTTTTAATTCTTATTATAAGAGGATATATATTTATTATATTGATAAAGTATTTTATCTAAATTAAATTATAAATTATAAAAACATATATAAACAAGTAGAATTTATAATTAGTCAGCTATATTGAAAATAAACAAGCAAATTAATCAACTAACAATATTTTCATTTGTTGTTTTTTTACATTGATAAATTATTAACCATTATTTTTATTTTTATTTTTATCTATTTATTTGGATTTTTAAAATAATATTTGATTTATTTAGAATCAAATTTTGTATTTATTGAAACTCCAATTTCCTTATATGTATATAAATAATTTAATTAAATAGTTTAAATACAATTGATGTAACTAACATATATTATATTACAAAGGGAATTATAATGAATTTAAATAATAAAATTTATGAAACAAATGAGTTATAAAAAATAATTAGTTAAATCAAATTAAAAAATTTATATATCCTAATTATACAAATAATAACATCATAGAAATGAACTAACTATTGATATGAGAATAAAGAAGAAAATAAAAATAATTCCTTTTTAACTTATTTATTTCTTAAATTTTATTGTTGTAAATTCATTATTTTCTTTATAATAATAGAATATATGTTAGTTACATCATAGTGCATTTAAAATGTTAATTAAAATATTTAAATACATATAAAGAAATTAGAATGTCAATAATTCAAAATTTTGAGTCTCAATAAATCAAATATTAGTTTAAAAATTAAAATAAATAGATAAAAATAAAAACAAAGATTAATAATTTATCAATTTAAAAATTAACAAATAAAAATATTACTAGTTAATTGATTTGCTTATTTGTTTTTTTACTATAGTTGACAATTATAAATCTAACTTGTTTATATATGTTTTTATAATTTAATTTTAGATAAAAATACTTTGTTAATGTAACAAATATATATTGTTACAATAAGAATTAAAAAATAAACAAAGACAACAAAATAAATCATTAGTTAAAGAAAATTTAAAAAATTTATTTTAAGTGCACAAATATTAATAGAAGAACGAAAAATAGCTAATGGCAAGCGAGAAGGGAGAAAAACAAAAATAAAAGAATAACAAGGAAGAAGGGGAAAAAATAGGTGAGAGAATAGTTGGAAAAAGAAAAAGAAAAGCAATTACTTTGTAAGGATATTTTTATCCAATCATACAAAAACGAGGGGTTAAGTACCAGTAAAATGAGTTAGAGGTGGTAAAGTGTAACTAAAGGTGTAGTTCGGGGGGTTTAGTGCTATTAACCTTAAAATTTTAAAAAAAAAATAAAAAAAATGATAGTTATGGAAATTCTTAACTTATCCTCATCACACTACATTTGATGAAAGCCTAAAATTGACAACTTTCTCTTTATTTCTATCAAACTTTACATATATAAAAAGGGTTAATTTTACTTTACACCCTTAATATTTATACTCACTATCACTTTAATCCCTAACATTATTTTTTAGGTATTTAAGTCCTTCTGTAAAATCTAACTCAACATTCAATATCATTTTAACAAAAATACCTTTATTCTCTCTTCTTCTTATTCTTTTCTCATTTTTACTTGATTCATTTTTTTCTCTCTTTCATTTTGCAAACATGATTCAATAAATTCTGTCATTCATCAACATATTTTGAATTTTATCAAACTCTATTTATGGAAATAAAATAAGATATATTGGGTGTTATGAGAAAATTTGTTCACATCAATAATTTGAAGGTTAAAATATCATTCTTTATCTCTTATCTAACACCGTTAGCTTTGACTGTTAGTCTAGCGACTACAGTATCTAATAAATAATGTTAGAGACTAAAGTAATTGCGACCCCTAAACGTTAAAGGGGTAAACTTAAATTAACTCTACATAAAAACCAAAAAAAAGTACCAAAACTAATAGTGAGAAAAGATAAAAAATAATATGTACCCAGTTATTCGATGCCACCAGTAACAGAACTACCACACACAAAGACACACACACAAATATATATATATACTAGGAGACATAGTAGGTGTATATAAATGCCCAAATGCCCGAAATATTTGAATTAACGTAAATATAGAGTATGAAAGGAAAAGTTTAACTGCTATAACATGTCATTGAAGTAATTAGTTTACATGTAATGAAATACATATTCAAATATTCTGGCTACAAAGTACATACGAAATATCTTATAAAATTAAAAGAAGTGACATTCTTTACAAAAAGAGAAAAGGAGAAAAAACTATACCAATTAAAAAATTAAGACACAAGAACTATAACACAATTTGAATTTCATTCTTCACAACATATTAGTTATTGCCGCTTCAATTTTCACCAAACCTGCATTTTAACAAAGCCAATTTCTTCCCAAACCATCTAAAAACCTAAAACTTTTTAAAACTGAAATGTAAAAAATCAACATTCAATGGCTTTCTACAAAAAAGTCTCCAAGATATCAACTCTCTATTAACAAATATCCCTAACAGCCCAATGTCCCAAAAAGTTTGGAAGCACGAGGAAAAAAATAGAAAATTTTGCAAAATAGCAAATTTGGGCTGTTTTTTCAATCTTAATAGCACAACAGCATCTATTTTTATTTTTATTTTTTGCAAGCTGGTGGATATATAAAGAAGTTGAAAGAAAAAAAATTCACAAAATCCCAGAATCTATCTAGTTGTATAAAATCACATCTTATCTAGAATTTTTGTGCGTGTATATAGTGCATCATCCTTGTAGACCTTCAAATTTCTTATTAAAGAAACAACAAACAAATGTTCATATTACCAAGAAAGCAATTCAAGTACTACTTTTGCAAGAAAAAAAAAAAAATGAAATAAATCTAAGGGAACCAATAATCAGTAATCAAAGCCAAGAGCCAAAGGCAGCTACATGCTCTTTTACATAAGGGGCCAAGCCAAGTCAATTTGCGGAAATTGAAATTTAACATCATTCTTATGGCTTTAGATCAATTTTCTATCTTGGAAAATCTAATCCATGCAAGTAATCAGTTTCCAGTAACTAACTACATATAACTCATTACTTAGTTCACTGTTCTCATGAGAAATATCTTTTAAGCAATCAGAGCAATAGACAACCACTTTTAAAATCAGTAAGATATATTTCCCATCTACAATTACAAGAGAAATCAATATATAAAGTTAGCAACTTTATAAGAAGTATTCAGCATTTTAATGCACATCAAAATTGATACAAATATGATGAACAAGTAGTTCCGGTTGAAGAAGTTGGTGATCATTTACTTCTCAAATTTTCTCTTTAGAAAGATAATAACTTTCCCTATATAGAAGTTTTAATACCATTGATTTACTACTTCCTCATAACTACCAAAATCACACTACTCTTCTTCTACTCCATTCCTATGAACTCATCTCATAAAATTTCTGCAATTTAATGAACTTGTAGCAAAGAAGCAGAAAGAAGACATGATAAAAACATTGAAAATAAAAGTTAAAGAATCCATGCCTTCTCAAATTGATGATGGAAAACATTATATCTGAAATTTCGGCCAACCTTGAAATTGTTCTACAAGGCAAGAATTGGCATACATAGGTCAGAATATTCATAGAACAAAACATATTAATCAAGTTTGTTATATATTTCTTAAGTAGGAAAAAATTTATTTAGGTGGCATAATTAAACTTTTGCACACAAAAAAAAAAAAAAAAAACCATAAAATATGCTATAGTACTTATAGAAACAGAACTATTTAAAACAAAGTTCCTCACTGTAAATCCTATTTAAAGGTCTGTATTTAATTAAAGGAATAAGTTAAGCATACATATATAGAATAGAAAATGAGTCAAAAACCCCAAAAAAAAAAAAAGGAAAGCCATTTATATGCACCACCATTAAGATTTTATTGTTACAAGTCCAAAATATTATGTAGGGAATTTCAAGTTACCTAAACCATGACCTATAACCCGATTTCATTGATAACCAATTTTGAGTTAGCATTTACTATTTATCGCAGTAATAAATGAAGAGGAACAAATTTCTTACCTTTAGTAGTAATAATTCTCAACCAATTCTGAAATACGATCAACATTTAGCAATATCTACCTAACCAAAAAAATTTTAGATAAAGATCGAAAGAAAATATCAAAATGTAAAGAAACCTCAGTCCCAAAATTTAGAATTTAGTCACCTCAAAAATTATGGTATAGGAGCACTTACTTTTGTTTTTTCCTCAATTTAATGTTTCTCCATATCAAAATTCTATATAAAAAACCCGTTCTCTAACATTGACAAAAAATTGTAAGAGTACAGGAAAAATAAGAAAGAAAATAGGGAATTTAGTAATTTCTCGAGTAAGGCTCAGATTAGCTACAATTCAGAAAAGAAGGGACAACATCATCATAGATGCAATTTAGTTGCATTAGAGGGAGCACTCATTGCAAAACACCATCAAAGTTCATGGATGTAACTTAGATTCAATAGAGGGAGATCACTCACCCACAAAATGCCATCAAAATTCCCATGTCAAGATACAAGATGATGTCCTTCATTCTGACATAAAATTAAGTATCATCATAGCCATATAAACTTCTCACCCCCATACGATATAGTAAAATATACAAACTAAAATCCAACCAGAAACTCATTCAAACCTCCCAATTTTGTGGTTCAATATCATCATGACCACCTTAGTTATAACTTGGAAATCAAGGTGAATCCCATTAAAATAATTATCTCTGTCTCTCATCCAGATTAAAATTTTATTCAGGCTTTCCATCAACCATATGGTCTCCAAAGCTTTCAATCAACACCTAATATAGCCAGTATAAGTTTTCAATAACCTATTGGATCATTTGGAGCAAAAGTAATTATTATAGAAAAATGGGCCACCTACAACAGAGTAAATTTTAGTTGAAGAACATGTAAAATACTTTAAAGCATCTAACTAAAGAAGGAAGCCATTAGTTCTAGTGGTAATTATGCAAAAATCCAGATAGTTTGAGTCACAATTAACAACAATAGAAGTCTCAATTCTATAAAAAAGAAAAGAGCAATACTAATATCTTTATATATATATATATATATATATAAGGCATAGATAATTATGTTTGCCAACAATATTAAATTCTTCATTAAAAAAAGCATTATTATTGAGGAAAATTAAAACAAAAACCTAGTAAAAGAATCAGAATTCATAACCTTTAGCAAAGAGAATCCAGCCTGCAAAAAATAAAAATAAAAATAGACATGAGACACATTTTTTATTACTTTAAGCTTATACACAAAGAAACTGCAAGTGTTAACAGGGAGAAAAACTTAGAACAAAAGGAGAAAAAAAATAGAATAGGAGGGACCAGAAAGAAGAGAATGACTAGATGTAATTTCCTTTTGGTCTGTTTGACCTTATTTTGAAGATCCACAACTAGATAAGGCTCAGATCACCTCAAAGTAAATCATCGGATCTGCATCCTTTCTTGAGTTCTTCAAGAGAAAAAGTCACAGATCTATTAAGCAAAAAGATAGGAAGAGAAAACAAAAGCGAAAACAACAAATGGGAAGTTCCTTGACAAACTTACTATTAATTGCATAAAATTAAAACAATAGAGAGCGGAAGGGAAAAAGCAACTACCTCATTGTATTTTCTTCTTGTTACTATAGAAGAAACTCCTGTTCACTATAAAGAAAGAGATCTATCAAAATTGTAAACGGATCTTCAATCTTTTAGCCCTGAAATTGAAAGTAAAAATATGGTAGTACAAGAAGCATTACAAAAAAAGGAAAATTTTAGGACAAAAGAAGGAAAGAGACCTCAGTATTAGATCCGGTCTTCCTCACATGGGAAAACCAAATTAGAAAGATGGGAAAAATAAAAAAAAACTTCTGAAAATAAAAGAAAGAAAATAAACGCACAAAGATCTAGAGAAAATAAAAAGAGTTACCGAAGAAAAAATTTACAAAAATAAATTTACCTTCTAATAATAATATGACCCTAGAAACTTGCTGAAAAATACGCACACTAATCAAATATACAGAGATAAGGATGCAAGAAAAAGGATAAGATGGATAGAGGGATGATGAAGGAGAAAGGTTGCTATGGTTGCGGCTGGGGTTTAGAAAAAATGGGTGAAAGAAACTGAGATTTGAGATAGAGAAATAGGAGGAAGGTTAGGAGATGGAATAGTGATCGTGAAAAGGAAAGGAGGAGAGAGAGAAATAGAGTTTTGATGAGGGGTTTTTACCTTTTGGTTAATGAATGAAATACAAATACCCTCAAAACCACTTCCCTTAATTACGAGCAAACCAGCAGAAATCACGTGTTCCTCACGTGAAAAACGACTACCAAAAGTTCTTCAAAAAAACCCCAACTCCATCTTTATACTATATGTTAAAAAACACTTCGCATGAAGCTGAGAAAACATACAAAATAAGTTAAATTAAACCAATAGAAAATATATGTTCATGGTTCAAAGATAATGCACAAAAGCGAATTATCTCTATATCCACAATATTAATGTTCATGGACTACTAACAAATGTTACAACAAACACAAGATATGATAAAATTATACAATTCTAATAGTTACTAGATTAAGATGTCTCCATGCAAAAGTAGGGACTGCAAAAAAAAAAAAAAAAAAATAATTAATCCCACTACTTATACATAATTATTAACTAAATATTTTAAAATGTCAATAATGAATAGGACATGAATAGTGCAAATAATGGATTGTGTGAATAATGAAAAATGAATAAGATAAAACATGAATAGTGTAAAATATTGTTTGGGATAATTATTTATTGACCAAACAGTAGATATTCTAACCAAATATTATTTGGCAAATAATGCAAATCATTTGCAATGCAAATGGAGCTAGATCTTTTTTCATGGTATACTTATTCTGTTGTAGCATTTTGATTTTTCTTTCTTGAGTAGTTTTTTAGATATTTTATTGTAGCTCTTATCTTACTATTTTGGGTTTAATCTTTCACTTTATTTATTAGTTTAGGATTTTTTTTTTTCCATTTTTTTCAATCAGTAGTGCATCTTTGGATTACAATAATTTTCTTGGCATTTATATGTTTCACTTTTGCTTAGCTTTCAGTACACAATTGTTTTCTTAGTATGGAAATGATATGCATCTCCTTAGTTTCACACAAGTATGTCTCTTTTGATCCTTTTTGCACGATAATTTCCAAGCTTTAACTTTAAAGGACATTTCATTGCTGTGTTAGATTGGGATTATGGAATTTAAGCAATTTAATTGTTGAAACAATAACTTATATTTGAATAATAATATTCATATCTTATTTTTTTAACAAACTATAGCAATCCATAAATATTTGTTATCTCTATTACATGGCTAGAAATTTGAATGATCAAATTTGAGGGACAAGACAAAAGTGTAGCACAAGGGCTTTAGAAAGTAAATTTGGGATCCAAAAGCAAAAAATTGAATTGCGTGAACATTAGTAAATTTTGAATTGTTTTAAAGAAAAAAAAAGAATTGCATCGAGAGATGGTTATTGATTTTTTACTGGAATCACTTTTTGTCTCAAGTTCTTGTTGGGATAATGTGATGTGCCACACAAGCTATTTCTTTTCTATAATTTTTTTGTTAAATCCAGGCTTCTCCACGCATTTGAGTAATTTCTAGTTTGAGCTTGAATTACTTATCCCATGTCTCGGGTTTAAGAATCTAAAGATTCTTTAATGTATCTATCTACAACAAATGAAGAGAGCCTTCTTATTTTGTAGGCATTTCTTCCTTTCCAATATTGTGGCAAATTTTGTTGATGTCTTTACACATTCTTAACATATTTGAAAGATAACCAATTAAGCACTTTCAAACACCGTTTCTTTAATTGTTTGATATGTTCTTTCAAGAAATACCAAAATTTCCATATTTCTTATGGGAGAGTTGAAGCAAGAGGCTATTGGCAGATGGAGCAACCAGGTTAAGCTAATTTTTGGTTTTTCACTTGAGTTACCTAAACACCTATTATAGCAAGATTGTCATCGTAATACTTTGTGCTGTCTTATTATGTGCAGGAGGCTTTTAATTTCTAATACACTCTTACTTATGTTCTAAGTTTTAAAATATTTATGTTATTTCAAATTTACAATTATTTTTTTTTTCAAAAATAATTTGAGTTAACAATCAGACAAAAGTTACGTTGCATGTAGATTTGCAAGGAATTTTGTGCTAGGGATTTGACTCACATATTTCCTAAGATATTTTTCTGGCAATAGGGTATAATTCAGATGTATTAAATTTCATAACTTCTTCAAAAGTTTAAGCAAATCATTATAAGTTCCATCTTGTATGTTGCCTAAGAGAGGAGACTCATGACCATTTATGTCTTGACTTATCATGATTCTTGCTCTTTCATATTTGAGAATAAGTGGAAAAAATATATCTTGGCATGTTTATGTTTAATCTTTTAAAACCTTAATAACATTTCCTTTTATGTGTATAAGTTGTAGAATAATTTTGTACTTTATCAGCTTGAACTTAATTAATACTGTTTTTTTTTTTTTTTTTTTTTGCTTTTTCTAATTTTTAAATGTTGGTTAAGGTTCCAGGATTGTGGTTGCTCAAGCTATAGAGAAAGGAATATTGAAGGTGTTTTCTCTTTTTTGGTTGGAAGCAACTTCTATCGAAATATTAAGGTGAATTCCCTTACAGGAATTCTGAGTTTTTTTTTGTTTTTTTTTATGTGTTTCTTTTCAGAAATTTCATCTTCTTTATATTTTACTTGATTCTTATAATTCATAAATCTATTAGCATTTACATTTGGACTTTCTTTTGGTCTCAGATAAAGTTCATCATTAAGATGTGCCAGATGTAGTAAGTTGTCCAAATTTTAATCTAAAAATATATGTTGCCCATTGCAATTTGTATGTGGGCACATGTGCTTCTGTGAATGCTTGCTTTCAATTTCAAGAATTGGATGAATTTAATTAATTCATTTTGGTAACATACCGAGCCACATGCATCTCTGTTTCAACATCCAAAAATACTTGACTTTCAAATCACACTGAATGACAGAAATTAAACTTCCATTCTACTTAAAGCTATTTCTTTGTCAATGTTGGTGACTCAATGCAGTACTATTCAACACTTATTATAACGAAACTTCTATGTATTTATATGTGGAATGTAAGAAATTGGTTGTTTTTGTTTGTCTTTTAAGAGGAAAATTCAGTTGCCAAAATGTTGGAATTGTGTTCTTCTTCTTGACTAAATTTTTTCTTATTATTCAAAGATGACGTTCATTCTTTTAGTTATTGTTATGCTTGGGGGAGGTTGGAATGTAAGTACCACTCCTTTTATGTAAAGAAATGGACATTTTTGTTGTCATTCTTGGAATATTGATTAATGGGATTTTTGTGTGATTTTTATGCTGATTTTTCAAGTTTTTCTGAATGGGGTGTTTAAAAGTATAAGCCATAGAGTATCGACATAGGACTATCAGTCCGACACAGTTTTCATAACCTTTCCTAATGTCTTCATGCATTTCTTACATTCGGGATGGTTTTTTCAAAAGATACATGGGCAAACTGCCTAAGAAGAACTTTTCAGTTTACGTTTTATATTCTAAAATCATGTTCTTTTCGCCCTATTGATTTGAATTGGAGTATGTTTTTCTCAGGGATACTACCATTATGGATATATCATGAAAAATAATATTTGTACAAAACTAAAAAATTGTTTGATCATTTTTTTCTGTCTAAGTATTTTATTTCTTATATATGATTCTTTTTAAAAATTATATTTATCAAAAAATAGTGGACACTAGTCGTGCATTGCACGGCCGGTACTACTAGTTCTTTTACTAATAAGAGGAAGCTAGGCATCACAACATGATACAATTACTACTATTGTTTATTTGAGTTTAATATATTGCTAGCTTTATATTAGTTGAAGTTTTTTTTATATATCTAACTAATTACAATTAAAATTGCTAGCCCTTTAAATTAACCCATTAATATCGATACTTCTTTATAAATTTATTGTTTAACAATCTATCTTTTTATGTTGTCAGTGTAAAATATATTTTACAGAAGCAATAATATAAGATAGAAAATTTTCTACTCAAGTTTGTATAGCTAAACCACTAAATAACAGAATAAAATTTATGAAATAGCATTCTTTATTTCAAAGTCACTGATAAATCTTAAAGATTATGTTTGGATGGGTGGATTTGAACTGAAAGAAAGATTTGAAATGAATGAATCTGAATTGGATGGATTTGAAATGACATGAAATTTGAGTGAATTTCAAATCCACTCATTTCCCAAGTTAAGTGCATCAAAGATGAAAATAATAAGGTAATATTAAGAGAGATGCATACAAAGGAAATTAAGGAAAGATGGGATAGATACTTCCATCAACTATTTAATAAAGACAATGGAGACGATATCATTCTAGAGAGAGTTAGCTAAGTTTAAAGAGTATAGAAACGTAATATATTATCGAAGGATTCAGCAATCAGAGATGGATGAGCTTTGAAGAAGATGAAGAAAGGAAAAGCAGTTGGCCCCGATGATATCCCAATCGAGGTATGAAAATGCTTAGGAAAGAAGGGCATAAGTTCGCTTACCAATCTTTTTAATAAAATATTGAAGAGTAGAAATATGTTTGACCAGTGGAAGATGAGTACTCTCATACCCATATTCAAAAATAAAGGGGATATACAAAATTGTGCAAATTATAGAGGTTATTAAGCTAATGAGCCATACGATGAAAGTTTGGGAGAGGGTGATAGAAAGAATGTTAAGAAATGAGACTAAGGTATCAAATAATTAGTTCGAATTTATGCCAGAGAGATCGACTACTGAAGCCATTCATCTCTTAAGAAGAGAACTTACTGAGAGATACCGGGATAAAGAAAAAGATTTAGATATGATTTTTATTGATGTTAAAAGGTATATGATAGAGTCTCTAGAGAAATTATGTGGAGAGTTTTAGAAAAAAGAAGAGTTAGAGTAGTATACATAGAATCAACAAAGGAGATGTATAGGAATGTGGTTACAAGTGTGAGAACACCAGAAGGGTTGACACGAGAGTTCCCTACAAATATAGGTTTATACCAAAATTCAGCTCTAAATCCTTATCTATTTGCATTGGTCAAAGATGAACTTACAAAGCACATACAGGAGAAAATACCATGGTGTATATTATTTGTATATGACATTGTGTTAGTAGATGAAACAAAAGATGGGGTTAATGCTAAACTCGAGGTTTGGAGAGAGACACCTGAGGCAAAAAGGTTTAGAATTAGTAAATAAAAAACAGAATATATGGAATTTAATTTTAGCAAGGGTGCACATAGGAATGGAATAAGGGTTAGTATCGGAGATCAAATGAGATACCCATAAGTGAAAATTTTAAATATTTAGGATCAGTTATTCGGAGTAATAGTGGTATAGATCGAGATGTTACACATCGGATACAAGCACGATTGACTAAATGGAGAATGGCATCGGAAATATTATGTGACCACAAAATTCCTTTACGAGTCAAGGGTAAATTCTATAGGACGGCAATTAGGCCAGCGATGTTCTATGGATTTGAGTGTTGGGCAGTGAATCACACACATGAGCAATAGATGAGAGTAGCAGAAATGCGAATGTTAAGATGGATGTGTGGGTACACTAGGATGGACAAGATACGAAATGAGCATATTCGTGAGAAGATTGGAGTAGTATCTATTGATGAGAATATGAGAGAAACACGCTTAAAGGTGATTAGGTCATGTGTTAAAACGACCAGTAGAAGCACCTGTCAGGTGAGTAGATTTTACAGAGAGTAGTCAACGTAAGAGGGATAAAAGAAGACCGAAAAAGATTTGGTGGGTAACTTGTAGGAAAGATATAGCCCATGTCCTGTCTAGGAATTGAGGAGGAAATGGTCCATGACAGGACGCAATGGCATAACAGGATTCATGCAGCCGACCCTATTTAGTCGTATTAAGGCTTGGTTTGTTTGTTTGTTTGTTTGTTTATTTGTTCAAATCCACTCATTTAATCATCAAAATCACACTCTCATTTGTTGGTAAATTTTAAATCTACAACTAAATCAATTAACTTGTTTGGATAATTTATTATAGATTTGGATTTCAAATCAAATTCACCCAAATCCCTCTATCCAAATACAATAAAATTGATAATAAAACAATTATGTCTGTCTGTCTTGTAATTATGTATTATAATCTTGAATTTATACCATTTCCATTTTGGAAGGGGAAAATAGTTGTCACAAGAAAAGATTTTATGTAAAATATTTAAATGTTTCTCCTTTTCCAATGCAAAAATCTTGTTTTTTCCTTTGCTATAAGAAATATTTAAGTCATCGTATACGTATACATCTTATTTTATCTACTCGGGGTGTTCAAAATTTTACATGTTTCTGCTATTCGGCAAAGCAACAAAAGTGAGGCTTTATTGGGCCAATTACCAGAAGTATGATTGTTTTAAAAATTAATCGCATAACAGGGTTATTTTTTTCACCAGGTTTCATTTCCAAAATGTGGAATTATTGTACTCTTTTTTTTTTCATATTATGAAATTTAAAGTTATTTTCTTAAAAAAAAATACTGAACAGTAGTTTCGCATTTTAGAAATGCAAAACTACTATTCAGCAATTTTTTTCCAGATTTAGAATTGAATTTTAAAAAAATAACAAAGCAAAAATCCCATTTCCAAAATGTACAAAGTGCAAAAGCAAGATTCCGTGGGAATCTTGCTTTTTAATTTGACCAAGGTTTAATAACACTTTGGCCCTTGGAATGGGATAATTACACTTTGTCTCCTAAACTAAAAGAATTTGTCCTCTATTCACATTATTCATCTTTCAAAAATTTTAAAATATCAAAAAAACCATTAGGCTTTGAATATTATGCATTTGATTTGAATCTTGCTTTTGCACTTTGACCAAGGTTTAATAACACTTTGGCCCTTGGAATGGATAACTACACTTTGTCTCCTAAACTAAAAGAATTTGTCCTCTATTCACATTATTCATCTTTTAAAAATTTTAAAATATCAAAAAAACCATTAGGCTTTGAATATTATGCATTTGATTTGTATCAAGGGTCCTAGATCAAAATTTAGTTGGGACCATCAAGAATCCATGAAGCCTGAATGGTTGCGTGACGTATTAGAGCCAATTTTGTGATTTTAGAATTCCATCCATAATTTCCAAATAAAGTGGCCAACCAGGGGCGGATCTAGGGGCTGGCGGGGCAGCGTCCCCAAGAAATTATAAATTTTACCCTTTAAAATTTTAAAATTTAATTTGTATTCTTATAAAATTTATATTTCGTCCTTCTAAATTTTTTAAAGAAATATAAATTAATCTTAATAATTATGTGACAATTAAGTCTGCCTCCTCAAAGTACAATTCCAGCGTCTAATCTCTTCGTCCCTGAATCCACCATTAAGTGCATGTTTTGCATCAAGCCGAGTGTGGCATGACCTAGTTTTTTATAATTTGTACAATTATTATTTAAAATGTTATAAGTAGTAGTAGATTACATAAATTGTGATTTCAGAAATTACAGACACTACTTATTGGGAGAGTTTTTATTTTGATAAATTTGTATCTAAAAATTAAGGATGGGGTCAAACTAGAATTTAAGAATAAGAGATAAAATTTAAAGGAATTTATAATTTATTAGACTATTACCATTTGTATTACCTATTTTCCTTTAAAATAAGTAGTATTGTAACTTTTTTAAAGGAAAATAGGAAATTCAAATGTCACATACACTCCTTAATACTTGTCCTATATTTCTAGATTTTAGATTAATCCACTTTCTAATATTTACACATTTATCCATTAAAATAAAATTCTCTTATAAGTTAAATAGTATCTGTGAATTTAAAATAACAACGTCTATTGCTTGCTATTCTTTTTATTTTTTTTCTTTTTTTTTTTAAATATAGTAATACTTATAAGATAAAAAGTGATTAAAAAATATGTCTAGCAAGTTCTGTTAAATGTTATTGAGAAAATAATCCAATCCAAACAGAACCTTTCTAGTCAAAACCTCAGCCAACCCAGGACCATGGCCGACATTGTTGACTTGCTATCACTTCGAAAGACGATGGAATTTAATGAAGTTTGGATCATGACTTATACTTTGGAAGCTTGTATTGTGCAGATTATTTCATATTTCACACCAAAAATCTTTCTCGACCATAAAAAACGGGCCCCACATTTCCCTGGATTCTTTTACTAGATCATAGTGATAATCCTTCCTTTCAATATTTTGTAACTGACCAAGCTTCATTATTCATTAGGTTTAGACCTGTACATGAACTCAATTATTCGATACTTGCATCAACTAAGAGTTTGTGTGAACTTAATTTTTCAATAATGAAGACAAATTAAAACAAAATTTAATATTCGTTAATTTTTTGTATTTGACTTGTATCATGTGTTAATAAGTTATAAATTATAAATTTACATATAAAAATACAAGTTATTTGAGTTCGATTAGAGTTCGACTTTATAAAATTTTATTTAAATTCTGTTTGAAATATAAATAAATTAAATTTGAATAAAAATTCAATTTCATTAATTAAAATAACTAAACAAAATTGAACATAAAGTATATGACTTATTTATGTTAAATTACACACCTAAATCCTAACTAGTATACATAGATGAAATTTTCCAATTTTACATATGGCTATCAAAATTTAAAAAATAATTAAATAGTATAACTTTTCATTTAAATTACATGTGAGGTAGGATTTGAAAAGTGCATGCTACTTTAATTTCTTTTGGAATATTGCAGGCATTTTACCTTAGACTGAAAAGGATTATAATTTCCTTTGGTTGTGAAAGAAAAACTTTTGTCATTTAAGTGGATTTCAAGACTGTTTAAAGAAGCCTAAATTGCATTTTTTTTTTTCTTTGAAAGTCTTTTATGTAATCATTGTGTTCGGCTAATTTTTTATTTAATACAGGATAACTTAATAGGGAAAAAAGAAGGAAATAGTGGCAGTTTTTGTAGAGAAATTATACAGTCTGTTGACGGAACTAGCCCGTTAACTAACGATTTGTACGGTAAAAGTATTTAAAGTATATAATATTATACTGTATAAATTTTTAAAGTACAATAAAATGATTCTCTCGACAAGACAGTAAAATTTTTTTTTTTTTCTATCCATTTGAATTTCAGACAAGGCTGGTACTGGAAATGATTCCGACAAGAGAACTAAACGGATAATCATGGAAGCTGGGATAGCAGTAGGTATTCTTGTTATTTTCTCAATAATATGTTTATTTTGGTTCGGAAGTGGAAATCTCTACAGCCCAAAAGAACACAATAGACCATAATGGTATAATAATGTGGAAAAAATAATTTTTTGTTATAAATTTTATAGGTTGTAGATGTCTACTCATGTATTTTAATTTGATAAGTTGTAATGGAAGTATATCCTATATCTGATAAATGTAGATACATGTTACATTAACTTTGGATTATTGTACCTTTATAAATACATGCACTATGAATAAAAGAGTTTCATATTTCTTTTCACTCTTTCTCTCAATTCCATACATTTTTTTTTATATTTTGTTTAACTTTTATTACATTTTCTAAAAAATTCAGCTATATTCTTTTGTATTATTAATTACTTGTCACTCAAGTTAAGATGTTCTACTTAATCAAAAATCTGTTCTCATTTTCTCTAGGTTCAAGAGAAAGAAGTGAAGATTTTCTGTTTAAAGCACCTGTAATCCCAAGTAAAAGAGAGTATTCTGCTGAAAGTACAACTGAGGAACTTGAGCTGCCTTTATTTGATTTTAGCACTATAACATTAACTACGGACAACTTTTCCGATAAAAATAAGCTGGGACAAGGTGGTTTTGGTTGTGTTTACAAGGTATTTATGTCAATTATGGTTCAAGAAATTGATACATTCAATTATTCTCTCGTTTTATTTTATCTATCGTTTTAGATTAGTAGACAAAAATTAACAAAATTATTAAATTTCATCAATTTTATAAAAAAAAAAAAAAAAAACAGTTCAAATTAATTAAATTACCATATTTATATTAACAATCCCCAACTACTTTAATATGGCACAAAATTAAACTAATATCTTTTTGTGAATGCTACTCCATCAATAGACTTGAAAAATGATAACTTATTGAAATGCTTCTTGTATTAGAATTACTATCAGTTGAACACAGCAATTAAAAGAGATATAAGTGATGAAAAGAGTGTAATATATACGTTGACTTTTATAGTAAGGTAAAGTTGAAAAAAGGACGTTTTAGTACTTTTTTTATTTCTAAAACACGTGATAAAATAATTTTATATAAAATATATTTTTTAAAATAACAAATAAAATGAAACAGAGAAATTACATTAAAAACTAAAAAAATAATAATAAAAACAGAACTTAATTGTGAGAATGTTGTTAATGGTATGTGATATGTATCATCACAGGAATGTCGGTTGAAGGTCAAGAAGTAGCGGTAAAAAGTAGTAGTTAGGATTGTCAATTAGGTTGGGCGGATCCGAGCTCATTTGATTTGAAAAATAATGAGTTGTCCTCAAGTAAATTGAGTTAAGTTGAACTTAAGCTTAATATTTTGATCTGATTTCGTTGGGAGTTGAGGTTAGGCAACATTAAATTCAGTCTATTTAAGACTCGGCCGAATAATATATGTTTATGTATTATTTTGTTTGGAAGAATATATAATATATATTGTGTAATGAATATCTATTATAGAATAATTTCGTTAAGTGATATTGGACAAATAAAGTTATATATATATATATAATTTAAGCCTAACATTTTGACCTGATTTTCATTGTGAGTTGAGTTTAGACAACGTTAAATTCAGTCTATCTAAGACTCGGCCGAATAATATATGTTTATGTACTATTTTGTTTGGAAGAATATATAACATAAAATATATAATATATATTGTGTAATGAATATCTTATTATAGAATAATTTCATTTTGTGATATTAGACAAATAAAGTTATATATATAAATATGAAATACATAGGTTTTTTATATTTAAAAATATAAACTCTATAAATTATAAAATTTTTAGACAAATAAAGTTATATATATATATATATAAATATGAAATATATAGGTTTTTTATATTTAAAAATATAAACTCTATAAATTATAAAATTTTTATATAAAATTTTAAAAAGCTAAAAAAACATTATAAGACCATTTGACAAGATTCAATGAATTCGGGTATGGATTTATTTTTATAAACCCGACGAATATCTGAATTCAAATTCAAAAATACTAATCGAATTTTGAACCTGAATCTATTAATTCTCACCCAGTTCGACTCGTTTACAAGCCTACCTTCCAGCAATTCAACTATAATAATACTAAAGGAAACATCCACCGACTTTCATTTGTAAAAAGTTAAATATCAAATACTAATCATGGTCAACTGAGGTATTTTTTCGTAAATTGCCGTAGTTATTTGTTTCCCTTTGTCTTCTTCGCTTTTCTTTCTGCAGTTTTTCTCTTCCAATCATCTTTTAAGAACAAAAGGTGCATAGGAATGGAAGGAAATATTTAGATAGATCTGATTTTTAGTCTCAGTTGTATATCTTGTAATGTTAATTAAATGTTATAGAATTTGTGACATTATCTAATGTAATCAAAATTTTATACGATTTAATTTTAATTGCAAGATTTATAAGTAGAATTCAAAATCGAATTTAATAGTATTTTTCATAAACGGGATATGTTAGGCCCTTATTCAACGATTTATCATGCACAATTAACCATTGACCTTTAACAATAATATAATAATAATTTTGCTATTACGAATAATTAACAATAATTAACAGTAATATAACAATAGGACTATTGATTTGTTTTTTTTTTGAAGAAAAATGAATAAGGTCCTAAACGTGAGTTGAATGATTGATTTGTAGTGTTTTAAATTAATTTACTAGTGTAGGATGGAGGCCATAAGTATTGTAAAAGTTTGATTTTTTTGTAAATATGATTATAGTTTAATATTTATCCTTTTGAACAATTACCATATAATTAACGGTAATATAATAATAATTTACTATTACGATTCTGTCTATCAATTAAGGAGTAAATAATATTTACTTTATAGATAATTTAGATGAAGAAACATTTCATAGAAAAAACATCACTCAAACTTTTATAATAATATAGATTTATTTGAATGGTTTGCTTAAAACAATTAAAAATTTATATTTTAACATTTTCTCTAGAATCTTATGATTCACGTGACTTTCAATACTTGACTGACCTCATGATTATTGACATATCAACAGAATTAGGATAGAAAATTATACCCAGCAAAGCCACGTTGCAGTGTGCATAGTTGAATGAAAGAGTCCAGTTCATTTATTTATCATGTACAATTGACATCATTGACCTTCTTTTGTTTATTTGGTTGCAGATAAAAGAACTAAAGGTTGAAGAAAAAGAAGAAAGAGTGTAATTTCAAGAATTCATTGGGTGAACAAATTCTTGAACCTTTTTCGGCATCAAGAACATTACAGAGAATAGTGAGCACAGTAAATGGACAAGGATATTGGTAACTTACCGTTGTTGGTGTTTTTTAACATCCTCTTAATTTCACCAGTTTGTTGTGCATCAAATGACACTATAACTCCATTCCAACCACTCAAGCTACGACAAACTCTGATCTCTGCCGGGCAAATCTTTGAATTAGGCTTCTTTAGTCCTCCTAATTCAAGTGAATTGTATATTGGAATGTGGTACAAGATTGTACCCAAGCGTAGAATTGTTTGGGTTGCAAACAGAGGAAATGCACTCTCAGCAAGTGACTTGGCTTCAAGCCTGATAATCAGTAGTGATGGAAATCTAAAGCTTATAGATGGAAAGAAAAACACAGTGTGGTCAACAAATGCTTCTGTCCAGTCTAATAGCGCAATAGCAGTGCTTACAGACGAAGGGGATTTCATCCTTAAAGATAATCCATGTCTGTTTCGGGGATGACTCTATGGGAAAGCTTTTCTGATCCTTTTGACACGCTTTTAGCTGCAATGCAGTTAGGATTCAGCAGCAGAACTGGGCAGAAATGGTTCTTGACATCATGGCAAAATGAAAATGATCCAGCAACTGGAAGGTTTGTTACTGGACTTTCAGACGAAAACCCCCCACAGGCTTTCACTTGGAATGGTACAAAACCATACTGGAGAGGAGGTCCATGGGATGGATCGAAGTTCATTGGTATAGAAGATGAGGGCAAGGGGTATGCGAATGGGATATATGTGACGCCAGATAATCAGATGGGAACTGTGCATATGACTTTCAACAACTTCAACAAGTCTTACGTTACGATATTTACAATTAAACCATCAGGGGTGTTGAAGATACTGCTCTGGGAAAGACAACAAATTCAATGGACCGTTTCTTGGGCAGCACCGGAGCATCCATGCGATGTATACGGAACTTGTGGACCCTTCAGTTTTTGTAGCAAGAATAGAGGAAATATATGTCAATATATCTTCTCCAATTTGTGAGTGCCTAAAAGGGTTCTTTCCATTGTCAAGTGAGGAGTGGAGCAAGGGAAATTGGACTAGCGGATGTACAAGGGAAACAAAGCTCATGTGTGAAAGGAACAGTAACAACTTATCCTTCACAGAATCTAAAAAGGATGACTTTTGGAAGCTCAGTCAGATGAAATTACCAGATCATTATCTGAATTTGTATGATCAAGATTCCCAAAGTTGTAGCCAATGGTGCCTGAATAACTGTTCTTGCTTGGCATATGCATATCCAGATGGAATACGGTGTATGGTTTGGGTGACAGATCTCATAGACATTCAACAATTCTCAGACAGTGGAGAGGATCTATACCTCCGCCTTGCTTATTCAGTGCTAGGTAACTTTAGTCTAAACTATTAGTCTATTACTACATATAATAAAACTTTCCTATTCTTTTCAATTTGTTTAATGTAATTTTCAGGAGGAAAAAGGAGATATACAGCAATCATCATCAGCTCAACATTTCTGTATCGGTTATTATACTCTCATGTGTGTTAATATACTGTGTTCAGAGATGGAAAGCAAACAGAAGAGGTAACATATGTTCATCAATTACTGAGAGTGTGTTGGGAGCTATTTTGCTAAAATAACGAATGCATAGCAATGCAAACTAATTGAAATAAGAAAGTTTTAAACTACTACTCTATTTGATCATTTAGTTGCAAATCACTATTCCATTGCTAATCTCAAGAAAACTGATGTCTACAACTCAGAAAAGGTTTGTTGTTGCTGATTTCTATCTACTTGTTGTCCAAGTATCAGCAGCAGTGCATACAGTCACACGTTTTGGTGGAAAAAAGTCAGAGACAAGAAAATGGTGCATAATAAAAGGCATGACAAAGAAGTGCATTGTAAAGGATCTCCTTCTTGCTAAGAAAAAGGACACTTCAAGAGATAGCTCACAAGAGGACATCCAGCAAGGTCCTGCATCAGCAAAGGGATCGCCAGAGCTTCCTGTAATCGATTTCAATAGGATAAAGATTGCTACCAACAACTTCAATGAAGCTAACAAGCTTGGTGAAGGAGGATTTGGCACAGTTTACAAGGTAATTATTCATCATTTCAAGCATCTAAACTAATATCTAGATACTTGATATTGAGAATGTATCTACACTAGACAACTAAAACATAATGGCATAACTAGACAAAAATAAGTGTCAAGAGTCGTGTATGAGATATAACTAGATATAACTAAATTCACAGAAGAATTTGAATATAAGGAGAATGGTAAATTGACATCTATGTGACACTGAAAACTAATCTTGAGTTTATCGCTTAAAATATGATTTTTCATATGTATATTACATTTAAGGCATGGATAAAATAAGCGAGTAATTTGTGAACTGTCTGAATTCTATGTAGGGAAAATTTGAAGATGGACAGGAAATAGCTGTAAAAAGACTTTCAAGTCACTCAGGACAAGGCATGGAGGAGTTCAAGAATGAGGTTATACTGATATCTTAAACTTCAGCACAGAAATCTTGTACGGCTGTTGGGCTGCTGCATTCAAGGAGAAGAAAAGATAGTAATTCTTGAATACATGAAAAACAGAAGCTTGGACACATTCCTCTTTGGTAAATATTGTTCTATGGTAAATACTTAGGTAGACCCGGTTTTTAACTTCATTTGTAGATCTTGTGGTATAGATTAAACTTTAGAAAATTTATGACATCAGCTGATGTAAGTAAGATTTTTTAACATTTAATCATGACCACAGGGTCTATAGGTGGGGTCAAAAACTTGGTTTACCTAAGTATTTTTCTTCTTCTATTACTTCACCAAAATTAGTTTCTTTACCAAAATTAGTTTCTTTTTTTGTTTTTCTTTAGGCTAATAAGTACAAAACTTCCAAATTATTCTTTTGCTATGAGGATCGGGACAAAACAAATGTACAATGATCAGTTGAGTGTGTTAAGTATCTCTCTTATAAATTCAGGCTATCAAAAGTTTTAATTTTGTTAAATTGCCTCATATTTGCAAGCTTGAGCTGTTCTTATCACATCTAGCCCCTTGAATTTTCTAAACCTCCCTTCACCCTTATAACATTGCACCCCCTAATTTTCTCAAATTTCTTTCTCTATTATATTGCCCTCTAAAGAAATAAAACTTTTCCCACTATCAATATATTGAAAATTGAAAAATCCACAATTCAAATAGAGAGAATCTCAAATATTTTGAAGTTAAATTTAATAAGATATAATAGTTGTACCTATTAAAACGATTGACTCTTAAATTTTAAGTTACGTACCTGTCCCTAATTTCAAAATTATGTACCTACTACGGCCTCATTGCATTTCAAATAAAATAACAATCTACATCACAAAAACACTTAAAATTCCTAAATGTTTTTCTAGATTCTTGTGGTTTTTATTTTATTTTTTGATGTACTAATCGAATTCTTGCTTTTCCATTTTTTGTATGATGATGTCCTAAGAGGAGACTTATTACCATGTGCAAGTAAAAATCACTGAATCTAGATTTCTAGTTATGTAATTTATGGAGTACCATCTAAATAGAAACTTTTAATAGTATAACTATTATCAAAAACAAGAAAAAAAATAAAAGTATTTCGTACTTATCGAGTATTTCTATTGATATCACACAGGCCTCAGTTAGACATCCAATTGCTTCAATTTAAATTATGTGGAGGAATGCCTTAGATATAAAATTTTTATTTTCTAAACATAAATTCAAACTGAATTATTTTAACATAAGTAATATATTATTGGACTGACCTTTTTGAGTATGGAATAATGTGCAGATCAAACAAAAAAGCTGGAGCTAGTTTGGGCCAAACGCTTCAACATAATTCAGGGCATTGCAAGAGGGCTTTTATATCTCCATCGAGATTCTTGTTTAAGAATTATTCACAGAGATTTGAAGGCCAGCAATATTCTTTTGGATGATGACATGAATCCAAAAATTTCAGATTTTGGCCTAGCACGAAGTTTTCGAGTCACACAAGAACTAGCCAACACTCGCAGAGTCGTGGGAACTTTGTAAGTCTTTTGGCCTGTGTAAAAATTCCTTGCTTATAAAATATATAAAATATAATTATTAAATTATTAAAAAATAATAAAATTTTTATTTTTTAATATTAAATTTATTCTATATTGTAGTGTAACCCTTGAAATTTCTGCTTAAGTGCTTATCATGCCAGCAATTTCACTGTTCTCTAGTGCTATTGTGTGTATGCGGGCCCGGGCTGGCAAAGGCCTTTATTAATTTGTTGTGTTTGTCCCTTGAGTTTTCTAAAGGGATAATTTCACATTTCTCTCCCAATGTTGGCATGATTATAGCTACATCCCCTCTAATTTTAAAAAATTATACTTGCCTCCCATGTTATAAAGTTTTGAATAATAAATTTGGGCCATATATAAAGTTTATATAAAAAATGATTTCAATGTAAAATGATTTTTTTTTTCCCATATTGAAATAGCATTACTATTTGAACAAAATGCGTCAATTATCACTAAATTATTAGGTTATTACACACAAGATTACTGAACTATTTATTTTACAAATTTAAGTGATAATTGAACTATCTTAGTAGGGGTGTTCAAACCTAACCCAACCTGAAAACCCAACCCAATTCAAATGAATTTGGTGCTAAATGGGTTATATTATCGGGTTTCGAGTTATTTGAGTTGAGTTACCTGAGTTTAGTTTAGTTTAGTTGGATTGGGACAGTTTTATTTTTTTAAACCCAATAACCCAATAAAGTTTAATTATATATTTTTTTAATTTTCATTTTTTTCCTAATTATTTCATCTAATTTATATTTTTTTCTTTTCATTCTTGAAATAACATCTAATTTATCATATTGTATATTTTTTCTTTTAATTATTGTCTCTAATACATTATTTTTTATCTAAACATATACTTTTTTGGATAATCTTAATCTTAACAATTAAATTTTTTTATTAATTTAAATTTTTAACCCAAATAACTCGAAAATCTAAATAACATGCCCGACTAATACTTGGGTTGTTATATGAATTGAATTAGGTTGGGTTTTATTTTTTTAAACCAAAAACATGCCAACCTACCAACCCAACTCATGAACACCCCTAATTTAAATATGTGTCTGGAGTCATTCCTTCTATTTTCATGGTGACTGCAAACATACATTTAAAGTAGGTCAATGACCAAATATGTACTGAGTGATTGCATATATATATTTAAAATAGTTTAGTGATCAAATTTATAAAATAAATAATTCAGTAACTTTATATCCAATGTTCTAATAATTTAATTACCATAAGTGCAATTTTACTCTTACTGTTTTCGTTGCACCTGTCCCATGTCTTATACCTGCAGCCTGTCAACCCTGATTTATGACTGACCAAAAAGAGACTAAAGATATAAAGATCATAGTTATTGCATGAACAAATGTGCTTGATTATAGATGTAAAATGTTAGTAATACTTTCATGTCTCTATGTAATTTCAGTGGCTATATGTCTCCGGAATATGCCATGGGTGGGCTATTTTCAGAAAAGTCTGATGTTTATGGTTTCGGAGTTTTGTTGCTAGAGATTATCAGCAGTATCAAGAAGAACACTGGATTTGGTTATCACGAAAAATATTTAAATCTTCTTGGTTACGTAAGTTCACATCTTATAATTCTTATAATTTTTCATTTATTAGAATTAAGATAACATAATAACAAAAACGTGCAATTCAATTGATGAGACGTTTCGTCTGTGACATATAAATCACGGTTCGAGTCGAATTGATTTCTTAACATTTGGAAATGGTTCATTTCAGGCATGGCAATTGTGGAATGATCGCAAAGCTCCAGAATTGATGGATCAATCACTGGTTGATTCTTGCATCCCATCAGAAGTAATGAAATGCATTCAAATTGGGCTACTCTGTGTTCAAGACCATGCAGCAGATCGGCCCACAATGTCAAGTGTGGTTCTGATGCTAAGCAGTAATTCAGAGAGTGAAGTGGAACTTTCTCAACCAAGACAACCTACATTTACGTTTCAAAGCTTGCTGAAATTTGATCATTTTCAGTCGGGGGTTTCCCCATACAATGGTTCCTCTCATAAACGAAGTCAGTATTTCAACGGTTGAAGGGCGATGAATGAATAGTTGAGTTAAACACAAACATCCATATATAGATTTTAATTTTAAATGTATCATATGCTTGTATTTATGTATTCATAGTTGTTGGAATTTCGATCTTATCATCTAAATTTAAAAATTTATCAGTAATATTGGTAAAATGATAATTGAACCATTTTTGTGATTTGTGTCTATTATATTTACTAAATTAAGTTAGAGGTCCCACAAACCATTTTTGTGATTTATGTCTTTTAACTTTTATATTTCATAAGTTTACACTATTTATATTAATCTTATTAACTTTTAATTTAAATATAAAATACAATTTACAATCGACGAAACTTATTTTTTGATTAATATTGAACTTTTACATTCCTTTTTGTAAATTTATATGGATTGGTTGCTTAAAACAAATAAAAATTTAAATTTTTACATTTTCGCTAGAATCTTATAATTCTATTATGTGACTTTCTAAACGATGTACCACGGTAAGATTTCAATTTTGAAAACCTTTATTACACGCTTTATATGTAAATAAATGCGATAAAGATTCAGACCGCTTAAAAATTAGTTAGCCAATTTAATTATTTTTTTATTGGATTTAATACAATAATGTTCATAGATAGCATAAACAAGTTACAAAATTGAAGTGGATTCAAAGAACTGGGCCTGAGAGTTGACTGATGAGTAGTCGGTGAGCCCAAATCTCTGCATGTTGGTCCTGGAGATCCAGAGGAAGTTATTTTTTTGGAATTAAATCACGGAAGAATTCTATAGTGTTGTCATTATCTCATGCTTTAAAATTTATACTGTATAAATATTTATTTTTTATTTTAAAATAATTAGTAATACACACGAATTAAAAAAATTATTAAATTATAAATTAAATTAATTTTTTACATTAATAACTTTATTATATAATTCTCTCACTATTAATATAAATAAATTATAAGAAAAGAATAATTATTTTAAAAATATAACAATATAATATTTCAACGATATCTTAAAATTTTTCTTATTTAACCGACCGCTATGCCTGTGGCTGTAGTGTATAGCTGACGTCCAGGGATACCAGACTCGAAGATTAATTGAGTTTGCAGTAGCTTTCAATGTTCTGGTCTTTTATCGAGAATGCTAGTGAGTACGTTATATTAATTAGGCCGCCTCCACGTTTATTCCACCGTCTCTAAACATGGCGATCCAAGCAGCAATTTCCACAAGGGCAATGATATTGCCACAGCAAAAATCTTATTGTCACAACATATTTTTCTCAAATAACATAACTGCCCTTATAATGCTAATCACTTATTTAGGTCTCGCTTAGGTAAATATCTTGGCATAAAGTAAATAGAATTTTTAGAGGACTTGAATGAAAATTTCTGAAAATTTTCCACAATATTCTACCACTACTCCTCGACAAAAAAGGAAAGGCCATCTCCATTACAACGATCCCATCTTAAAGAGTCATAATCCCAAGTCCAAAACCCGGAGTTCATCTACTCTTCTTTTCACCTTCTTTAAGTTGTTAAAATAGATTTTGTTGACTGGAGAAAATTTTTGGGTTGATAATTAAAGAAAGAAAAACAAAGAAAAATAAAGGAAAAAAGAGGGCTTGTGGTGGGGTCTACAAAAATAAGTGGAATAGCTGAAGGGGTAGTTATGTCATTTGGATGTGTATATGTGGCAATAAGATTTTTGGAAAAGGCAATATCATTGCCTTTTCCATAAATTTCTTTCCATGGCCCAAAATGTACGTTTCTTTCCATGGCCCAAAATGTACGTGGCAAATTCGCAAGTACAGGCTGTCTCTTATACACATCTAGAAAATAGTACTCCCGTGTCGTCGAAAATTTAATTTCTTTACAACAATGATTTGAATGTAACATTAGTGCTTTGCTATTTATTTTACCTCTTATATTTCAAATTTTGAATTTAAATATAATATTACTAAAAAGTAAATAGAGGATAGTGTTAGAAAAAGAGATTAAAGATCATTTTTTACTTTATTAACATGGCAAATATTTTAATATTTTAAAGTAAAAAGTGTGACACTTCCAACAGGATAGAGAGAATATATCTATTACTAACATTTCACTAGATTCATAAAATAATGAATGAAATATAATCAAATATTATAGGTTAGTATTTTTAATAGAATTTTAATACATAAATTGGTCATCGTAAGTGGACAAGAATTCTCTTCCTTTAGGAGTAAATGAAGGAGTTTCCATTTATATTTAAAAATTAATTTTTAAAAAATATTTTTAAATTTTGATACTATTCATAATTTAAATCATGTTTCATATAAATATTTTGCAAAAAATTAAAAAAAATGACGTTTTACTGTTTGATTAAAATACTTTATATTTCATCGAAACTTGAATATTCTCCACCGTGCAAATGTGATATGAAATTCAACGGTAAATTAATTTTTGGATATAATGATCTACTCGATAAGATAAACCTAATGGTATGTTTAGATTATCTTCTTAAATTTTAATTATTAGATATAGATAAATAGATAATAAATAGAGAAAAATTAAATAGAGAGAAACTAAATCGAGAGGATCCAAAACATTGGTAAGTAATTTTAAATTATAATTTTTTAAATAATTTTCCAAGAAAAATGACAAAATTGGGACATAAAATGTTAGACTAAAATGCATTTTTTGTTCTTGTTATTTTGGGTAATTACTAAACTAGTTACCAAAGTTTTGGGTAAGACAAATTTAATCTCCAGTATTTTAAGTTTTAGCCAAAATAGAGGTAACTAACGGTGAAGTGAGTATTCTAATCGAAAATGATGATGTGTGAGTCACGTTGCCATCAAGTTTAAAGAGTTAAAACAGAATTCTAAGTTACAAAAAAGGGTAAAAAAAAATACTTTTAGTTCTCGAAGTTTGGTTTGTTAACATTTTTTGTTTTTAAATTTTTATCAAAATCAAATAACATCTTCCATCTTCTAAATTTTTATTAAAATAGGATAATGATAGAAAAATGATATGTTTTTTTTGACTGTTAAAAATTATAAGAAAGATCTATTTTTGTTAGTTTAGCAAGAGAAAGTAAAAGATAAAACGTAATTTTTTAAGTTCATTAGATAAGGAATTAAAATTTTTGTTAGGGTAGAGGCATAGAGACAAAAAAAATTATACTATTTTTATATCAATTGTCTTAATTAAGTAAAAATTTCAAAGATGGTGGACATGATTTATTTTTTATGAAATTTTAGGGACTAAAAATGTCAACAGGCCAAACATTGGGAACTAAAAGTGTGTTTTATCCTTATAAAAATTTCTTTAAAATATGTCTCCAAATGTTGCCAAAGTGTGCAAAATAACCCATAGATATTTTATTTTTTTTTTAAAAAGAAAAAAAAAATTGATAATTGAATTATGCACTACTTTCAAACTATTTTCTGATTGGTGAAAATGTTAATTTGACAGAAAAGAAGACAAGCTAGTAGAAATTTGTTGGGATACCAGTTTACTTTTCATTCAATGAATCTGCATAAGTCTGTCCAAAACCGACAAATAAAAATAAAATACAGCAGAAATTAAAACGGCATTGACCTTGCCACGTTTTCTATATTTTCTAACGGTGTTAATAACAGGTGGTCCTGAATAAGGTGAATAATTATATACCTCTTAAATTTTAAAAAAAAAACTATACATTTTACCTCCATTTTTATTGCTTATTCTTTAAAAATTTTAAATATCAAAAAAATTAGTTAAATGACTAAAATATCTTTAGTATTATATTTTGTTTTTTATATATTTAATTTTGATCTTCAATAGATATAAATAATTTAAAAATAAATTAAAATAACAAATTGATATTTTTTACTTTAGGGAGTGAAAATGTGAGTAAATATTGAATTAAATTATATCCGACATTAAATTTGCATGTTATGTTAAATATTAAAATTATAAACTAGTAAAAGACATCAAAAAATTGAAAATGTTTTAAAGAAAATATATTGTCACATAATAATCTTAAACAAAATTTTTCAATAGAAAATAAGACTATTTAGGGAATTATTATACCACTATAGTGAAACATTCAAATTCAATATAATATCAAATGAAAACCAAAAATTAAATAAAAATTGACCAAGAAATATATTGAAATATTATAGTAGTTTATTTTTTCTTATTTTTAAATAATTATCATATTACTATCAAAATTTAAACACATCAAAAAATGATAATATAATATCAAGGGTATTTAGTCATATAACTAGATTATCTTGATGGTTAAATATTATTTTAATTTAGGTGACAAAGTATAATTACTCACCTAATTTAGGGGAAGTGTTATTAACCCTTCCTAATGCCTCAATATTTATTATTTCAATCTCGTCCCTTTTTTTTCTTCGAAAGGCTTACATGACAAATCTGAATGAAGATTTGTTCTTCTGCGGATAATTAATAGACAAATTATTTCCCAATATTTATTTGTGCGCTTTCATTGACCTTTTTTCTTTTTTTTTGGCTTAATTACAATTCTCCCACAGTAAATAGAAAATAGTTATAAATTATCTTTTTCTATATTTATTTTATCTACAAATTGCTTCCAAGATTAAATGAAATTAAAATTTTCATTTAAAGAGAGTAGTAATGTTATGATTGCCCTCAACCTTTTAATTACCTTAGCTAACATAAAATTAGGTTGAGCTGTATTTTGGTATCTGATTTTATTTTATAAATAATTTGTCATTCAAAAGTAATTACGTTTTTTCATCCAACATTACTGAAAAAGTTTTTACCACTTCAATATTAATTGTATGAATTAGTTTACTATTTTTATGTTCTTGTCTTCACATTTATTTTTATCATGCTAACACATACTTGGTCCGTCAATATTATTTTTATACCTATAATAAAGTATTTTATTTATTTAATCACATTATTTTAGTTTTATTATTTTTTATTTTCTGTACTATCAATAATTAAATCATTATTTTGTATTTAAAAAATCACAATATTTGAGTAAATACACTACTTTGAGATATGATCAATACATATTTCAAGTAATTTTAAGTTGATCAACTAATTCGCGCCTTCATGTTACCTAAAAAATAAAATAAAAATTAGAATAATAAACTTAGTTTATTATCATTTTCAAATTTAAAAGAAGAATTTTAGTAAAAAAATTCACAAAGTGTAACTAAAAATATTGAGGACAACTGATATTTTACTACTCTCTCTAGATAAAAAATTTAATTTTATTAAACTTTAAAAACTATTTGTAGATAATATAAATATAATTTTAGTAAATTTATTAATTATCCTCTATTTATAGAGGCAAACTATAATTAAGCATTTTCTTTTTGGGTCAAGCGTTTTTTGGATGCGAAAGCACAAAATGTCTCCAATCAACATAAAATTACATAGAAAATTCTGCATGGTATTCGATTTGACTCGTCAAACCAATAATGATCCATCCTAAAATGATACAGATATGAAGCTTTTTCTTTCTTTTTTTTTTTTTCGAAATTTGATAATTATAGCTATATTCCATCACAAATCAAAGTTGGTAGTTCTCCAACCATTTCTTAATGGCTCTTTTCCCATCACGACTCTTTTGTGGATTATTCATTTTCTTAGAGTAGGGGAAAAAAAAACCCTAAAAACTCAGTGTTATGTCACAAGATCCGTTTAGGCAATGACTATTCTCTAAACACGTTTTTAATTATTTTTTTATTTGCGTATCTTATATTTTAAAAAATTATTATGATAATTATTTTAAATAATATTTTAAATAGTACTAATTGTCTAACTGGAGGATTTTTTCGAGTTCTGTCATGATTAGAGATGTATATATTTTAGCTGGAATTGTCAATTACAATGATCTCAAAATATTCCCAAAAGTACATGATTTCATATTCAAGCATGTGAAACTGAGAATCAAGTGAACTGATTAATCTGACAAACACTGCTAAATTAAGATAAATATTTAAATAATGAAGTGCTTAAGAAGATGCCAAATCAGTATAGTTGGGTAAACTATATTATACTCAAAATGCTTCCTGCATCAAAACATACTCGTAAATAAAATAATGAAAATGCGTACCCAATTAAATACCTAATCTTTTTCTATCAGTACTTATCAAAGTCGCAATAGTGCTGACAACCTTTTAAATATTGATTAATTAGTTTAATTTTTAGCATAAAAAAATAAAACAATTAACATGCTGATGTGAAGGACATGTGGATTAATTGTTTCTTCCTATTTGAACTACTAATTGATCTTACGTTTATGATTAAGAATTTTACTTAATCATTGGGTTAATTTCAAAATTGTTCGATTTTATCTTCTTTTTTTTTTTTTCTTTGTCACTTTCATGCTATTAGTTTCTAGTTTTTTCAGTAATTTTGAGCTTCATATAAATTACTGACTGGTATAGGATATCTTATTTTATATGCTTTGATTAAAGGAGAGAAGGAAATATAATGGGAAGTGAAAAAGAACATACAAAAAAATAATCTTGGTTAAATTTGTTGAGAATTGAATTCATTGGAGGCAATAAAACAACACCAGAAACAATTTTCTTATTTTGGTTTTCTCATTCATAAGTATGACTGGACAATAACAAAAACATATAAATTATACATAAATTATTTAGGACACTATCAATAATCAATTCTTGTAATTTTCATTTTCCCTATGATTCACCCTATGATCTTCTATATTATTTCATGTAACTCTCACTATTTTATATAACTTATATAATTATATATGCTCGTGTAATATTCAAATAATGTTATGAAAATAATGAATCTTATACCTCTAAATAGAGACTTATTAGAATACTTTTTCCAAAACTATTTGCATCTAAATGAATTTTAATATCTAATACTTATGATAAATAATTCTTTTCACTGATATCAAGGACCACAAACTCAATTTTGTAAAGTTAGCCATTTATGATAATTGACCGAACTTTCCGGTGTTTTCTTTATCATTCATCGTTAACAAATGGGTCCATCTGCATTTTTTTCCACTGAACGAATCAGTTTGTCACATTAACCTGCACTGAAGTTTTGAAAGTTCAAATAACTTTTCAAAATTGTAAGGCTCCTTAATTTAGACGGTGTTTGGTGAATTTTTTGAAGCATGTTCGAAGTCTCTGTTTTCAAGAGACGTCTTCTTCAAAATGATAAATGGTATGAAATGTGTCAAAATAATTAGATCAAAACAAGCTTTCAAAAGTACAACAAATTATGAAAGTCTCACTTTTGGCATTTTCGAAAATCGAAATGATCAATTTTTAACAACATATTATTTATCACTTTCTGTAAACTGTACAAAATAATACTATCCAATTTCTCTAAATAAATATTTTGTATCAAGTTTATTTAAATGAAAATTTCAAATTAGAAATACTTTCACTTTGAGTACTAACTTCATTTACAAAAAAGAAATATAAAATGTCGGATCGTATTTCAACTATCTTTTTACTTAATTAAACGATATGGTAAATCTACTACTAGTTTTTACTTTCTTCCTACATATGTATTTGGACTTCAATTTGGGAGGTATTTTGTTTATAGGTACGAGGGGAATAAATGAAAATTAAAATTAAAGATATTTTTAAATATTGTTTTATTAATTACTTTGTATTAGAATGAAAGTATTAAAAAATCTTCTTATTTTACAGTCCCTTTAGGGAATCATTTCCTTGATTTTAAAAGTTTGTACAGTTACAAGCTAATAGAGTACATAATAAAAGGGAAAAAAATCCCAATTAAAAACTTAAAAAATGATTCCTTAAAAGGAACTGTAAAATTTTTCTAAAAATTATTCACTTTAAATTTTTTTTATTAATAACTTAAATTTTAAATTAATTTAATTAATACCATTTCTATTCAAAATAAATAAATTTAAAAAAATGATATCAATAATATTTCCCAATGCAGACCACTTAGTACTTCTTGTCAATCATAATTTAACCGAGACCATGAACACGTACAATTGCTTGAAAGCCAATCACGCAACCAATTTCAACCTCACAAAATTAAATGAATCCCATCAACCTATATGAACGCATGTGGCTCTGCAATTTTTTCATTATATCGCGTTTGAAAGGGGGAATTTAGACAGTTTTGGATTTTGAATCTAAATTTTTTTTATATTATTCAAATAAGTTGAGTGATTTAGTTAGATATTTAAAATTTATCGTAAAGGTAAGTTGAAGTTTTAATAATTAAAATAAATAAATTTTAAATTCATTTAGATTTTAAATAATTTCAAATTCATTTAAATTTTAAATAATTTCAAATTCATCCCTCAATCCCCTTCATTTGAAATCCTCTCTAGAAATTAAATTCATCAATCCAAACGAACCCTTACTATTCAGTTTCCAGAACTAACAACATTTTCAAGAATTAATAACTGGCTCGTCCCTAATTAGCAAATCTAGTATTCTTCGAAAAATACTTAAGAAATCCATGTTCACAGCTCTAGCTAACTCACCTGTCGCTTCAAAAAATAATTATAAAAAAAAAAAACTTATCTCATTCTCACCTGTCTCAATATTTTCATCTGGAAAACTATTTCCGTTAAAAACAGGAAAAAAAAGAAATAAATCTGAATTTATATGTCTTTTTAAAACTAAAATATAATATTAATTTCCTAATGTAAAGTCTTTGAAAGCTGACCAAATATGGCAAACATGGCCTTGAATGTTTACTTTTCAAAGGAAGACAGAAAAAGGGAGGACCTCAATTAATTGATCTATAACAATGAAATCAAAATTCTTCATCCAAATAGCCAATGCTTTCCTCCCTCTTCATAAAAATCTATTTCAATTGTCTTCAACTAGAAGATCATACCAAATAAAAAAGAAAAAAAAAATCAAACATCCAAATGCTACACAAAAACCTTCAAGAATGAGCTGCTTCATCAAGCCTCAATTTTACCCATTTTTTCTCTTCTTCACTCTGTCACTTCCAAATCTTGCACACAGCTCTTGACATCCTTACTCCAATTCAACCACTGACAAAAGACCAAACAAAAATCTCACCAGGGGGAGACTTCGAATTAGGCTTCTTCAGTCCTAGAAATTCAAAAAAATGGTATGTGGGAATTTGGTACAAGAAAGTACCAGACAAAACTATTGTTTGGGTAGCTAACAGAGACAATCCTCTCACAAACTCATCAGGGATTTTTAAGATTGGCGAAGACGGCAACATTCAACTTCTTGATGAATCTGCCAGTACAACAATATGGTCTTCAAAACGATCCAATGTAGGAAACACTAATACTGTAGCACAGTTACTAGACTCTGGAAATCTCATACTTCGCTATTCGGAAGATGCTGATCAAGAAAATTATCTATGGCAAAGTTTTGATTATCCTACTGATACATTGTTACCGGGGATGAAGCTCGGGTGGGACGCGAAAACGGGTTTAAACAGGCACTTGACAGCATGGAAAAGTGCTGATAATCCATCTTCAGGTGTCGTAACTACAGTTTTGTTCTTGATACTCATGGATTTCCTGAAATTTTCCTGATGAACAAAAATACAAGAATTTATCGTAGCGGGCCCTGGAATGGTGTTAGATTTAGTGGTGTCCCAGAAATGAACGCTACTAGTCCTATAATAACATTTTCATTTATAAATACTAAAGATGAGGTATATTATTCATTCAAATTAAATAATTCGTCGTTATATTCAAGATTGGTTGTGAATTTTTCCGGCAGTCTTCAGAGATTTACATGGATAGATGATAGCAAAATATGGAACCTTTTTTGGTACGCCAAAAAAGACCAATGTGATGCCTATAAAGAATGCGGGAACTATGGTGTTTGTGACACCAACGCTTCGCCAGTTTGCCAGTGTACGAAGGGATTCGAGCCTAAAAATCCACAGGCTTGGAATTTTAGAGATGGATTAGATGGCTGTGTTAGGATGCACAAATTGGATTGTGGGAATGACGGGTTTTTGCCTTTGAATTACATGAAATTGTACCTGAGAGTTCTAGTACTTTTGTGGACTCGAGTATGAGTTTAGCTGATTGTGAAAAGATGTGCAAAAATAATTGTTCTTGTACTGCTTATTCTAATTTGAATATTACAAATGGTGGCTCTGGATGTGCTATTTGGACCACGGATCTTCTTGATATGAGGCAGTATGCAGCTGCTGAAGGTGGCCAAGATCTCTACATCCGGGTGGCAGCTTCTGATTTAGGTATGTATGTTTTGATAAAGTATGTGTTACTCACCTTGTAAGAGAGTAGAAAAAAGGGACGGAGAAGGAAAATAAAAACTTGTTGTAAAACGAAAAAAAATAAATACTTATTCTCTTTATATTAGTACCTTATGCATAAAAAGTGAATTTATTGTATATTATTTAGGTAAACTTTTTTTGTTAGTATTAGAGTCAATAATATGTAAATGGAGGTTGAAGTCTATTTTCAAAAAATCAGAGAGGAAGATATGGTAATTAAGCAAAACATGGGGAACTTTTCTATAGGTCACCTATTTGATTAATGTTAAATTCATTTTTTTTCTTACTAGTTTATCTATTTCCACAGTGGTTTTTTTTTTTCAAGTGTTTTTAATGTGAGAAAAAATTGTTTGGTGCAACGCTTTGGAAATTGATGGAGTTAGTAATTGGATATTTGAAGAGACTATGTATCACATTTTTCTTTGAAAAGGTGTAATTTCAACGACCTAAGAACAGCCACTGGTTTAAAGCCCTTACATGGCCACCATCTTAATGAAAGAATTTAGTAGATATCGTATCAATCATGCTGCATGTCGCCGTCTAAAATTCTAAATCAAATAAAGTTGCACGTAATTTTAGCACTTAATAAAGCTCCATCCTTTAAGTTTTTAATTGGGATTTTTTTCCCTTTTATTAAAGCGGATGATAGACATCATAATAAAATATGGTTACTACCATATATTATTTGAGTTTAATATATTGCAAGCTTTATATTATGTCTAAGCTTTTTTGAATTCTAACTAATTACTATTAAAAATGCTAGTCCTTTAAAGTAACCTACAAATCTCGATACTTCTTTATAAAATTATTTAGTTTAATTTTTTTTTTTTTTTTTACGTTTTTGGTGTTAAAAATACTCTACAGATATAGAAGGAAATTCAATATAAGACAGAAAATTTTCTACTTAAGTTTGTGTACCTAAACCACTAAATAACAAAATAAAATTTATGAAATAGCATTCTTTATTTCAGAGTCGGTCTCAGAAATCTTAATTTGAAAATAAAACTATTATGCCTTCTGACTATCTTGTAATTATGTAGTGTAATCTTCAATTTATATCATTTTCCGTCTTGGAAGAAAAAGAATAGTTCTCACAGAAATATTATGAATAAATAGGTTTAGATGTTTCTCCTCTTACAATGTAAAAATCTTGTTTTATTTTTTCCTTGGTAAAAATAAAAAATAAAAATGAACATTTATGTCATAGTATATGTAGACATTAATTTATTTTATCTATATATATTCGGAGTCTTCAAAGCATGTTTTGCTATTCGGCATCTAGATAACATAAGAGACTCCATTGTACAAAATTAGGTTTTGAATATTATGCATTTCATTTGTATCAAGCGTCTTCGATCAAAATTTAGTTGGAACCATCAAGAATCCTTGAAGCCTTGAACGATTGCGTGACATATTAATATTAGAGCCAATTTTGTGATTTGTAGAATTCCGTCAATAATTTTCAAATAAAGTGGGTCCACCTAGTAACTGTATACTTTGCATCGAGTCGAATGTGACGTGACCTAATTTTTAATAATTTGTACAATTATTTTTTAAAATATTATATAAAATGTCACTGATAATAGTAGAATCATACAAATAGTAATTTTAGATCTATAAATACTACTTATAATTTGTTAAAAAATATTTTATTTTAATATATGAGTATTTAAAAATTAAGAATATAATTAATTTAAAATTTAAGATGAGAAATAAGATTTTAAAGTTTGGATTTATAATTTATTAAAATATTATACTTTATAAATTTTTTATTTTTAGAATAATATCTTGAATAAAACTAAATGGGTTTTCGTTATTCTTCTTTGTAAAATTTTACGGATTTACAAATTGCCCCTAATTTATTTTATAATATGTATAAATTTAAAAAAAATGTCATAGTTGCTCACTTTAACGCCTAAGTTTTTTCTAGTAAACTATTCACAACCAATCTTGAATATAAAATATATTAATATTGATAAGATAAACTGTGATTAAAAAGCATATCCGGCAAGTCTGTTAAAATATTATTGAGAGAAATAATTCAATCCAAACATAACCTTAAACTTCAACCAGCCCATGCCCATGGCCGACATTGTTGACTTGCTATCGCTGTGGCGTTAGGAAAGACTAGGAAGTTAATGAAGTTTGGATTATGACTTGCAGTTTGGAAGCTTGTATTGTACTGTGCAGATTATTTCATATTTCACACCAAAAATCTTTCTCGACCATAAAAATGAGGCCCCACATTCCCCTGGATGTTTTTTTACTAGATCATAACAATAATCTTACCTTTCACCTTTTTATGGCTGACCAAGCTTATTCGTTAAGATTATACTTGTAAATAAACTCAATCTATTCGATGATTTAATTGAATTTGATTTAATAAAAATTTAATCGAATTTAGTTCTTTAATAATCAAATTAATTTTTAATAAAATTTAAAATTTATTAATTTTTTATATTTGATTTAAACTCGTTTTGATAAGTCATAAATTTTAAATTTATATGTAAATATGTAAATTACTCAAGTTCGATTAGAGTTTGACACGATAAAAATTCAATTAAATTTAGCTCGAAACATTAAAAAACTAAGTTTGAATAAAATTTCAAGTTTGTTAATTAAAATAATCAATACAAATTTGAACACTAAAGTATCCGACTTATTTATGTTCATTTATACGCCTAAGTCCTAACTAGGATACATAAATAAAATTTTCCAATTTTACATATGGCTATCAAAATTCAAAAAATCTTCCTCACTTTGTACAACTTTTCATTTGAATTACAGGTCAAACGTAGGATTTGAAAAGTGCATATTAGTTAATTTCTTTTGGAATACTGCAGGTATTTTAACTTAGACTGAAAAGAATAATAACTTCTTTTGGTTGTGAAAGAAAATTTTCTGTCATTTAATGATCTCAAGATTGTTTAAAGAAGCCTAAATTGCATTTTTTTTCTCTTTGAAAATCTTTGATATGTAGTGTTCGGCTACTTTTTTTATTTATTAAGGAAATTTTTTATTTATTACAGGATAACTTGATTAAAAAAAAAAGGAAAATAGTAGTAGTTTTCTATTCCTGATTGTTCCAATTGAATTTCAGATGGTACTGGAAATGATTCCGACAAGAGAACAAAACGGATCATCATGGCAGCTGGGATAGCAGTTGGTATTCTTGTTATACTCTCAATAATAAGTTTACTTTTTGTTCGGAAGAGGAAATCTCTAAATGCCCAAAGGAATATTACAATAGACCATAAAGGTACGATAATTCAAAAGGTTCGTAGAAAAATTAATTTTCTAAAAAATTCAGCTTAATTCTTTTGTATTAGTATTAATTTCTTGTCACTCTTATAACATACTTCAAAAATCTGTTCTCATTTTCTCTAGGTTCAAGAGAAAGAAGTCAAGAATTTCTGTTTAAAGCACCTGCAATCCCAAGTAAAAGAGAGTATTCTGGTGAAAGTCCAACTGAGGAACTTGAGCTACCTTTATTTGATTTTAGCACTATAACATTGGCTACAGACAACTTTTCTGATAACAATAAGCTGGGACAAGGTGGTTTTGGTTGTGTTTACAAGGTATGTATGTCAATTATGGTTCAAGAAATTGATACATTCAATTACTCCTCCGTTTTATTTATCTGTCATTTTAATTTGGTGCACAAAAATTAACAAAACTATTAAATTTCCTCAAATTTACAAAAATATAATTTAAATTGATTAAATTATCCTTTCATATTAGTAATCTCCAACTACATTAATATGACACTAAAGTTAAATTAGTAGAACTTGAAAAATGAAAAACTTATTGAAATGTTGGTATTAAAATTACTACCAAATGACCGTAGCAATTAAAAGAGAAATAAGAGAGGAAAAGAGTGTAATATATACATCGACTTTTATATTAAGGTAAAGTTGAAAGAAAGTCTCCTAGTACTTTTTTTTTAATTTTTTAAAGCGTGATAAGATTTTTTTTAAAAAAAAAAGAAACGGATATCTTTTACCTATTCTCAAATAATTCGAACTCATGACCAATAGATAATTTGGGACAAAATATTTTGTTTAAAGTGACGCATAAAATAAAACAAACGAACTACATTGAAAACTTAATAATAATAATAATAATAATAGCTTAATTGTGAGAATGTTGTTGTTGATGGTATGTGATATATATCAGGGAATGTTGGATGAAGGTCAAGAAGTAGCCGTAAAAAGGCTCTCCAAGAACTCTGGACAAGGAATTGAAGAATTCAAAAACGAAGTTAGATTGATTGCAAGGCTCCAACATAGACGAAATTTAGTCCGGCTTTTAGGTTGTTGCATCAATATGGAAGAGAAGATACTTGTATACGAGTACATGGAACACAAGAGCCTCGATTTGACCTTATTTTATAAGTCCATTGATTTCAGAAAAAAAGAGAAGTCTTTAATATGTGCTTATTCAGTTTACTATTGAATGATTAAAAAGTAATACGATTATCTACTTTTTGATTTCTTTATTATCGTTGAATGATTGAAAAATAATATAATTACCTAATATTCAATTATTTCAACAACTATAATACCACCCGCATTGCTGAGGCCTTAACAACTATGGTTTTGATGGAACTATGTTAATTTGTTTAGACAAAGAGAGAAGCTCAATATTGCTCCATTGGCAAAGGCGTTTCAACATCATTTGTGGGATTGCTCGGGGGCTTCTCTATCTTCATCAAGATTCGAGGTTCAGAATTATTCATAGAGATCTCAAAGCAAGCAATATTCTCCTTGACAGAGAAATGAACCCCAAGATTTCCGACTTTGGAATGGCAAGAATTTTTGGAGGAGACCAGACAGAAGCAAATACGAGAAGAGTTGTTGGAACATAGTAAACAACAAATTAATGAAATTTCTTGATAGCATTTGGCTTAATTAACACTAATATAGTATGATTTACAACTAAATCCTGTGTGTTATTCTTTTTGCAGCGGCTATATGTCCCCCGAATACGCAATGGATGGTGTCTTCTCTGTTAAATCTGATGTTTTTAGTTTTGGAGTTCTAGTGTTAGAGATAGTCAGTGGTATGAAGAACAGAGGATTCTATCACATGAACAACCAACTCAACCTTCTCGCACATGTAAGTATAAGATATTCATGAACGAAAATGATTCAAAAAGTAGATATTCATGAACGAAAATGATTCAAAAAGTAACGAAATGATGCAAGACCACTCTAACGTAACAAAATCATATCAAATTACCAGTCCCTGATTTTAGATACTTGCTTACATTTCATTCCTTTCTTTCATAAATAAAGTAACATGTCAGTGGTATTTATAACTTTGTCACTTTTTATAAAAATACTGACAATGACAAGCGTATGAAATATGCAGGCTTGGAAGCTATGGAGGGAAGGAAGAGGGCTAGAACTAATGGATTCAGCAGCAGGTGAAATGTATTCTACATTTGAGGTAATAAGATGCATACAAGTCGGCCTACTATGCGTGCAGGAGCAAGCAGAAGATAGGCCTAACATGGCAACAGTGGTACTGATGTTATGCAGTGAAAGTGCATCACTTCCACAGCCTAAACACCCTGGATTTTGCGTTGGAAGAAGGCCTAATGAAACAAGTTCATCTTCAAGTAAACAAGATGAATCTTGCACTGTGAATCAAGTTACAGTAACTATCCTCGATGGCCGCTAGTTTGAAGGTATTCCACCCTGATATTGCAACAAGCAGAATTGCATAGTTCAAAGGAATTCGAAAAATTTGCAGTGAATTCCTCTTGCATCGTGATGTTATAGAAAATATAAGTCTTCAGTTGTGGCATTATGTGAAACTCACTAATATTGTGAGTCGTGCACGTAAGTATTTGCCCAAATTTTCTATTTATACTCAGTTTTTGTACATTTTAGTTGAAAGCTAGAGTATCACAGGTTTTTTTTATGCAAGACAGAAATCATTAAGTTTAAGCTCTTCTTTTTCTTCTTCTCTCTGAAGTTCATTGTAAATTTAATTGGTTTCTTGAAAATGTTGGTATCGTAGTAATTATGATCGAATTTTCGTACTTAATACCTGTTTCAGGTCACCAAACTTTAGTTTGTCAAAGGTATGTATAATATGGTCACTAAATTAATAGGCCAAATTACTCTAATGTGTTAAATTTCATTTCCTCTTCCAATATCATGATACTAGTAATTTTGAGCTTTACATTGATGTGGACGTGTGTTAGACCCTTTGGCAAAGTTTCACGCATCGGCAAGGCTGCGTGCAGGCCTGGCCCCAAACATCCTGCACGTCGGCTAGGCAGACTGCCTGTCGGCAAGGCAGTGTAGCGAGTTCGGCAAACAGAGGTGGGCCGATTTGAGCCGTTGACGTGCGAAGTGCTTCAAAACTATGCAATGGTGTGCTGGAAGTCCTTAGGCAAGTGTTGGCTTCGGGACGTTGGCAAACGTTGGTTGTGGACAGCTCAAGACATGAACGAGCTGGGCAAATGGTGGCAAACGGCAGTGGCACGAACGGACCCGTGCACACATGCACACGAGATTGGCATAGCTTGTGGCACAATCTTCGCGTTACACATCCCAAGTAAAGCCTTGTGGGTGGCAAGGCTAGTCGGCAAGAGTGTTGGCCGAGAAACGTAGGCAACTGGGTTGCTTACGTGCTGGACAGTGCGGGAAACGGTTAGGCAGCGTGCACGTCGTGCAAGTGCACTCGAACGGGTGTGGTGATTAGCAGAAGTTGGACTTCATGTAGCTGAGTGAGACTACTTGGCCGAGCTCTAGATGTGAATATGACAGATTGAGGACAACCCACTATTTTTCGGATCAAATGGAGTAAGTAGTGGGCGGTTATGGCGATTACCACCTTCAGGGCATGACCAGGCCATGTGTCTGCCAGCAAACCTAGTTGTATGCATTTTGTTTGTCTAGCAAAGCTAAGCGGTGTCTCTTATACAACCGCACTGTGTATAAATACAGGATGTAGTCAGAGACTTGGCATAGGAGAGGAATCTGTTTGGATTTAGGCTAAGAGTGTTCTGCACACCAAGTGTTTGTAGAGAAGTCCCGTTGTAAGCTTTTAACAGAAATAAAGTGTTGCAAGGGTTGGATGTTGGGGCCGTAATTTGTTTGTGTACCGTTTACTTACGTTTTGTTGTGCTTTGCTCTTATGAGTTGCCTAAAATTCCGGTTCCGTGTGTTTGAGTGAATGCTTGTTTGCGAAACGAGTGAAAACTAAATATGAGTGTGTGAGGCTGACTGAAAATTCGGTTGGAGGATTTTTGGTGCCGGTGCGAGCTTTTTATTCAACCTTGGCACGTTTGGGTGTCGTGTCAAGTAGAAGTTTCGTGACAACGTGTGAATGTAAAACCTATAACATATAAACCGTGATATTGTATTCATTATTATTTCTCTACATTTTCATGGCCTTACACCTTTTCTATATAGTGTGCTAATTTTTTCTTTATACTTGATTATTAATTAGTACCAAACACAAGATAACTCGATTCTTATACCAAAATCTTATAGACCACCATAAAAGGCTTCTAGATAATGAGGATTTGATATATAATAAATGTCGAAGATCTTACTAATGCTACGAGACATGGGAATCATGGGTCATAGATCTTCTATTTTATATTTTATGTTATATTTTGTCATACTATTTTACGAACTGTTAAGATTTTGTGAAATAATTTTAATTAAATAATATTATTATTTTTGTTAAATAATGTAATAAAAAATAATATAAAATGTAAAATAAAAAATTTTTGGCGAAATCATCGTCGGGCCGCCAGGGTTGTGGAGTCATACTTGCGCCAAGGGCAACTTCAAAGGAAAATTGACTTGACTCATTAATTGGGTCAAATGTGTAATATAAATATAAGGGAAAGATTTAGATAGATCAGATCTTTAGTCTCACTTGTAAATTTTGTAGTATGGAATAAATGTTATAAAATCTATGACATAAGTTGATATAAGTAAAATTTTATAAGATTTATTTTTGATCGCAAACTCTACAGGTGAGATCAAACACCGAATCTATATAAATATTTTCCTAAATATGATTTCTTGGTAAACAGATAACATGGGACCGTGGACGCCAACTTTAATAGTAGTTTCCTCAGTATTCACAATCAATCCTTTTTTTTGGGTGGGAAAGATGAAAGTGCATTAAATAAGCTAAACGTGCAAATTAATCAGAGTTAAATCTAGTCTGATAGGAGTAATAAAATCTTGACTACGTGGACTTCATACAAAATAAAATCTTCCAATTCACATAGCTATTAATTTATTTGTAAACATGATCAAATGATATTTGTGGTATTTGCCTTGATTGAAAATGATTCCACACACCTTTGTATCTTTATACAAAACATGTGTCTAATCATTCTTTCTTGAGAATGTTATTGTTACCGTAACAATTATTAATGTCACAATGAAAAAAAAAGATCAAATTACCTTGGCTATCCTAATATTCGTTTATGTTTAAGAATATTTTATACATTTTATTATTTGTAAAATACATTAACAAATGCAAATCCTAATGACATTAACAGTTGTTATTATCACAATAACTAGATGCGCTTGAATGTAGTATCAAAAAACTAGGATTAGGTAAATTGTGGTGAAAACCTTTAAAAAAAGTTCATGGCTCACCTAGATTACATAAAAAGAAGTTTCTAAGAGGCTATTATGAGCTTATATACTGATTATAAACCAACCACCTAGACTTTGAAGCGTTTTAAAATTAATATTTGGCTCTAATATAGTAATATGTGCAGATTATTCCTTGTTTTATTAAACTTGGAGTTTACCCAAGATTTGCAAATGTTTAATGTCAAAAATTGGTCGGTTGACCGACTGACTAAAACCTGTTAGCCTCACATTTGCTTTCTTTCCTTTTCAAAATTAAAAAAAAAAAAAAAAAATCCTTTGGGCGTATTTTGGTCTTTTAACTCAACAAGTGAGATCTAGAACAAATAATCGGTTCAACCTCCCATCCGGATTTCTAAATTTCTAGAAGTGCAAAAAGTTTGGCAAGAGAATTTTATTTGGTTAAGAAATCAAATTGGACAAGTAGTAATCGAAGAAATGTCACTCCTTCCATTTTAAAATTATTATTAATTTAAATAATTTATTTTATATCATATTATCTGTCATTTTAAAAAATTAAAAAAATATTAATTAATAATATTTTTAAAATTTTTATCTTTAATATTACATTAATAAAAAGAGAATTTTATAATTAAAATATTAATATAAAAAAATAATTTAACTACTTTAGTTATTTTTTTATAAAATTAATATAATTTAATAAAATCAAAGGCCCACAACTCAGAAGACCTAGCCGCCTAGTCAACTTGGGTCAATCTGTCAAATCGTCAATGCTTTTAAATTTCTTCCGCGGTGCATTTATTCCAAAGGAGTTGTTTTGCACAGTTGCACCTCTAACCGAGTCCTAGCATGACCGTCGTCAAGCCACAGTATCAATTCAGGGTGATGTGCATAGGACGAATTAAAATCAATGGGGGGTGTTTGGCTTAGAAGTATTAGGGTCAAGAATAGGCACATGTACAATTTTTTTCGATAAATCAGTCATTACTAGAATCAGTTTAGTCGTATTTGCGTTAAACCATGTAGAGTAACACAAATTTACCCTTATTTGAAGTCTATCATTTCCATTTCTGATTTGACAAACCAATTATAACTGTCAATTAAGTTGGGTTGATTCAAACTTACTACATTTGATCCGAAAAATAATAGGTTGTCCTCAAGTAAATTGAGCTAAACTGAGTTAAATTTGAGTTTAACATTTTGATCTGATTTCATTGTGAGCTAAATTTGAACCACACTAAACTCATCTTATTTACTAGCTTATTCCCAATAATATATATATATATATATATATATATATATGTATATATGTGTATATAAATAAACCTATTACCTATATATTAAATGCGAGTTGTTTTTCCCCTTTAAGTGTTTTTCTCTTTTTTACATGACTAAAATATCCACCATAATTCCCGATTCCCAATAGAAAACATATTCAAATGTTCTTCCCCTTTTTTTAATGTCTAAAATATTTACCTTTAATGAAATATAATAGCTAATTCTCAATATATAAGAAAATATATTTAAGTATTTCTCTCTTTTTTGTGTGATGTCTAAAATCTCACATTTAATAAAATATAATTTCCAATTCCAATAGGAAAATATAATTAAATTACTCAGCATGTATTCTACCTAATTTTTTAGGTGTCTTACAATCCTATCCTAGGTAAACTATATACTATATATATATACATATTATTAAATTTTTCTTATTATTTTTGTTGTACCTAATATACCATTACTTAGATACATGAGATACTCATAAGTGAAAATTTTAAATATTTAGAATCAATTATTCAGAATAATGGTGGTCTAGATTGAAATGTTATACATCGAATACAAGCGAGATGGACTAAATGGAGAATGGCATCCGGAATATTATGTGACCGCAAAATTCCTTTACGACTTAAGAGTAAATTCTATAGAATGGCAATTAGGCCAACGATACTCTATGGGTCTGAGTATTGGATAGTGAATCGCACACATGAGCAAAAGATGAGAGTAGCAGAAATGCGAATGTTAAGATGAATGTGTGAGTACACTAGGATAGACAAGATACGAAATGAGTATATTCGTGAGAAGATTAGAGTAGCATCTATTGATGAGAAAATGAGAGAAACACGCTTAAGGTGGTTAGGTCATGTATTAAGACGACTAGTAGATGCGCCTATCAAGTGAGTAGATTTTAAAGAGAGTAGTCAACATAAGAGGAGTAGAGAAAAAAGCGAAAAAGACTTGGTGGATAACTTGTAAGAAAATATATTAGCCCATCTAGAAATTGAAGAGGATATAGTCCATGACAAAGTAATAGTGTAATAGTGTAGCAAGATTCATACAATCGACCCTACTTAAGGGGATTAAGGCTTAGTTGATTTGTTTGTTTGTAATATACCATTAATAATTAAATATTTTCCTTCCTAACATGTCCTTAATGAAGAATAATTGACATATCTAAAATATAATCTAACAAGACTACTTATTTTTTATAATAAAATTATATATTTATTTTATTATATATGTTAGTGTTAATAACTTTGCCAAAAGAAATTCAACTCCATTAAATATTTAACAAAAAAGGAATTGAAGAACACGAAGTGTATCTAACAAACTTTATACATTCTGTTTGATTTATTTGGTTTGAATTTAATAACACATCTTTTTAATATTAAAATTTTACTCTAATTTAAAAATCACAAAATTAATAATCATATACCAATTAAAAATTTAAAATTTAACACATCTTTTTAATATCAAAGTATTGCTCCAATTCCTTGAGAAATTATAATGCAAGTTGTTATATTATTTGATAATGCAACAAATAAATGTTGGTTTAGAATAACTATTGATCAGGTAAAAAAAAAAATAATCCACGATTCTATATATGCCCAAAATATTTTAGAGTAATCATGACAAAACTCTATGTATAAATTTTAGGAATGACAATATAGAAACCTAAGTACGTAAATAGTTTAAAATATAACATAAATTATGCAAATAAAATCATACTATTACATACTCTAAAATAATTGCAGAAATAGATTGAATTTACATGTCAAGTTTCAAAAATACAATGCAATTGTTACACTATTTAATAAATCAAGAAAGATGTATATTAAAAGTCTTGGTAAGAAACACAAGGAATTAATAAAAAAAGAACGTAAAAAAAAAAAATTCACACATTTTAATAACCTTTAATTTTGTTTATAGTACATGCAAATTTAAATTTCATAGTAAAGTAATATATCAAAATACAATTTTAGAGTTAACCACATTTGATGTCATTGAGGATGAATTAATATAAAAGTTTAGAACGTCAATTGAGTCATAACGTGAATATTATCATAAACTTACGAAATATGAAAAAATACCAATATATTCTCTATATGTGTATATATTTTACTCGATATGTTAAAAAAAGTTAATGGTGATTGAAATTATATAAAACTTACGTATTATTTTCGATGTCTTTATAGCTATATATTTTTCATTAGAGTGAATGACACACTTCATCTAAAAATTGATGTTTAATACTTGATAGTGATTTTATCTTTAATAATGATAAAGAATATATAGATATATTTAAAAAGTTCAATATATATAAAGTTTTTATCTTTAATTGATCAATATAATCCAGGAACCTAAAAGAGAAATATAAACTATTTTAAATCGGGATTAACCATATTTTATATCATTCAAAATGAGTAGATAGTGCAAAGTGTTAATTGTGTATTGAAGTGAATGTTATCATACGTACCAATATATTCTCTATATACATATCTACATTTTAGAGAATATGTTAACAAAAATTAATTATGATAGAAATTTATGTAAAATCTCACTTAAAATAATGTGTAATTTTGTATGTCTTTAGAACTATATATCTTTTTATTAGCATTGCATGTATTTTTAATAAGATAAAGGATTATTTTTTTGACGTTTGGTGCATGTCAGAGAAAGATAAAAAAAAAAAAGCTTATTATTTCAATTTATTATTATACTATGTGATACCTATCCATAATTTTGAGAATATATTAGTTTAATCTATTAAGTTTTCTATACATAAGATATAATTTTTGTTTGATATATTTCTATTCATATTTTACTTAGATTCATTTGTTTCTTATTTTTTGAAATTTTAATTAGTCATTTTTGTAATTGTTATCCATATATCATTTGATTTCCTATAAATATTTTTCCCTAAGAAAATAATTTCAAATACTTCATCCATAAAATGATGTTTGATATTTAATATATGCTTTATCTTTTAATAATGATAAAGAATATAAGAGATATAGATATATTTAAAACATTTAATACTATGTAAAATATATCTTCAACTGATCAAATAGTTGGTGTTGTTGCTATAAAAAATTATAACATAAGCGCCTAGAAAAAAATAGAAGCACGATGTAAATATCATATATTATTCTCATGAAAGATAAAGTTTCTTTAGTTATTTGAAAAAAAAATGAAATTTACATATAGTTGTAACAAATAATATGAAAAAATATAAAAAAATTAAGTTCAGAATAATCACAAAGAAAATAGCAAAGATATTATATATTTAAAATATATAACTTTTGGGTAAAAAAAAAACTCAACATATTGAATTTTTATACTTGGTACTTTATGTTATTATTCATTCAATATTTATTTATTTTTAAAAAAAATTAGAATTTTTAACAAATCAAGAGTATTACACGTATGTAAATATCTTTATCTTTAATTAATCAAATAGTTGGTAGTGTCGCTATAAAAAATTATAACCTAGACGCTTAGAAAAATATAGAAGCAATATCTGTCGTAAATATTATATATTATTCTCATGAAAGATAAAGTTTGTTTAATTATTTAAAAAAATAAAATTTATATATGGTTGTAACGAATAACAAATAATATAAAAAATAAGTTGGAAGTAATCACAAAGAAAATAGCAAAGATATTATATATAACATTTGCATAAAAAAAAACTCAACATATAGAATTTTTATACTTGGTACTTTATGTTATCATTCATTGAATATTTATTTTTTTTAAAAAATTAAATTTTCAACAAATTAGGAATATTTTTTAATATCTAACAATTTTTCAATAGTCTTTTGAAAAAGTGATACTACCAACATGCACCAATGTATAAACCTATTCTGGATAAGAAAAAAAAAAAAAAATTGAAAAAATATCAAACATCAAGGACAGATAATTTAATAAAATTTTGTCAAAATAAAATTTTTATATTATCTGTCCTTGATGTTTGATATTTTTTCAATTTTTTTTTTTTTTTGCTTATCCAGTAATAGGTTTACACACTATTTTGTTTGGAAGAATATGTAATGTAAAATATATAATATATATTGTTTATTGAATATTTGTTATATAATAATTTTTTAATACAATTTTTGTACATATTAAGTGATATTGGTCAAATAAATTTTTATATATTTATAGAAATATATAGATTTTTTCAATTTTTTGGGGAGAGATGTTGTGAACTTGGCCTGACCTAATTTTATTCTAAAACTCAATTAATTTTGTGAGTTGAGTGTGAACTTTATGAATTGTGAGTTTTTGTAAGTTAAATTTAGATTGAGCTCTTATGGCGCTATTAGTAATAAGCATTCGATACATGTCACAATAGTATCGAAAAGGTATTAGTCATTATATGTATATATATATATATATATATATATAACTTGAGTCCTAGCATGACCGTGGTCAAGCCACAATATCAATTCAGGCTGATGTACACAGGATGAATCAAAATAATGGGGTGTTTGGTTTATTAGGGTCAACAATGGGCACCAATTTAATAATGTCCATATATTTATTCAATAAATCAATCACTACTGTTTTGACGGTGTTTTTATTAAACCATGTAAAGGAAATTGATCTGTAATACAAATTAACACTTATTTTCAATTTGGTAATGCAAACCAAACCATGGGATCAAATTCATATTAGTATTGATCACAGTATCAGTGATAAGCGTTTTATACTTTCGCAATAGTTTCAAAAAGTTATCAGACATTAAATTTAGATAAAACTAAAAAGTAAAATAAAAGTTACAAATAATTGTATCTAAATTAATTTTAATGGTGTATTATTGTCGAATTAGAGTGGATAGTTCTAAATACGACTCGGGTGAGTCGACTCGAACTAGGCCGGTTCAAGATCGAGTTGCCCGAGTCTTTCACCATGAACCAAAAGGCTTCTAAAATACTTAGTAATTAGCAACAAGTCAAGTATCAATATTGTTCGTATTCAGCCCACGAGAGGCTAAAAGTCAAAGATGGTGACGAATATTGGAGTTACCTTTTCTTGCACTCACCTTTCATCGTCAATTTTCAAACTTCAAAGACAAATTTGATTGCATATATGGACATATTAATATGAATAATAAAGGTCCCTTTACCTTGCCAGTTCGAAAGAATGGACTTTCATCATCTCCTATTTTCAGTTTCAGCTTTTTCCATGTTCACATTTCTCATCTCTTATCCATCCCTGGCAAATACAACAACAGACACCTTAACACCTAATCAGAACCTCACTGATGGCCAAATCTTGGTGTCTTCCAACCAGATTTTTGCACTGGGATTCTTTACTCCAGGCAATAGTACAACTAATTCTGGTCAAAGATACTTAGCAATTTGGTACTATAATCTTCCTCAGACAATTGTTTGGGTAGCAAACAATAATAATCCTATAAATGATTTATCAGGGCATCTAACCATCAGTCCTGATGGCGTTTTATTGCTTTACAACAGCTCCCTTGCTAGAGTTTGGTATACAAACGAAACGATCGCAGGCAAGAACCAGAGTGGTCCTCTGGTTCTCCAACTTTTAGGCACAGGTAATCTTGTAGTAAGAAAACAGGACGAAATTGATGTAAATGAGGATTACTGTTTGGCAGAGCTTTGATCATATGAGGGATACTATGTTGCCTGGAATGAAACTTGGATGGAAGTTGAAAACGAATACGAGCAACTTCTTGAGGTCCTGGAGAAGTTCCGATGACCCTTCTGATGGCGAGTTTACATTCAGCCTGGAACCTCCCGAAACGCCTCAGCTGATTCTTCGTAGGGGACCAAATAAAGATTACAGGTGGGGGCCTTTTGATGGTGACAGGTTCAGCGGCGGCAATAGATTGAGGAACAATACAGTTTTCAAGCCTATGTTTGTTTCGACTGCAGATGAAATTTATTATACTTTTGAAGCACTGGACAGTTCTACATTAGTCCAGTCCGTTGTGACACCTCTTGGTGCGATTCAGTATCTCACTTGGCGAAATGGTAGTAGAGATTGGAGCACAACGGTGGAGGTCAATAGGCTGTACTGCGATAAGTATGGAATGTGTCATGAAAATGGAAATTGCTATGCGGATGATTCGCCGTGCAAGTGTTTATACATTTCATGACACAAGGGTTCGTTCCACACTCGCCACAAGATTGGAGACTATATGATTATTCGGAAGGTTGTAAGAGGAGATATGATCTGAATTGTAACGATGGGGATGGTTTTGTGAAGTATAATCCACTCAAGTTGCCAGATAATGTAGTTGTGTGGGCAAATTATAGCTCTGAGGAATGTAGATCCGAGTGTTTGAAGAAATGTGATTGTATGGCCTATACTAGAATCAATCCTCTAGGTAATGGCAGCCAATGTGTGGTTTGGTTTGGTGATTTGATTGACCTCAGAGATTTCCCTGATGGAGGTGAAGAGCTATATATACGAATGGCACGTGCTGAAATAGGTATGCACTTACACTCTTTATGTACTCTTGATTGTCATATTCTAGGATGGTAATGTCGTACTATTTGTGACATTAGGCATGCACTTCTATAATTCTGCAGAAGAAGTATAATTCTTGTGTTCATGCAATGTGCTTCGATTTCTCTTAATGTGGAAAATCATGTGCTAGTATATACCCACTGAAATTGAAATTGGTGACTAACTGTAACAAGAATTTCAGACAATCTATCTTATTTATGTTCATCAGATCAAATTTGTTAGCCTAATAGGATTTGCTGAAATCAAAACCATGTAACAAAGGGAGTGCTTTCAACTAAATGATTTTTTGGAGAAGTCTTTCCAAGATTGACATAGTGAGCAGAGTCTCAGCTGTAAAAACTTTAGATCTTCCAGGTTGTTAATCTTCATTTCAGATCTGTTGTCTGATGTGAATCTTTTAGCAAGCTTTGTCAGAGGTTACGTACCTAATTAATGTTGCTTCCATCTCTTTGTTATCTGGAATCTGTTGCTTTAAAGAATACGCTGCAACCATTGAAATAAAAAATCGCATTTCCTTTCACCATAAGGGTGTAACTGATGTAGCCAAAATTTAGATTCTGATTTTTTTCTTAGCTGTATTTAACTGCTAGATTCAATTGCTAAAAACAAATGGAGAAAGCATATCAAAGTAGCTTTGTTTCCGTCACCATATTATCGGCTTTTGTGCTTATCTTGGCCATCTTGGGTTGGTACATACTGAGACAAAAGAGGAGAAGAGAGGAGGATACCATATCAATGCCAATAGGTAATTCATGTCTTCCATTTCCTATCGATTTTTGAGATTTGTTACATGGTTTTAGTTCTTTGAAATGTGCTTACATTCAAATTATTAGTGCTTCCATGGAAAGGATCTTTGTGATGTGAAAACTAATAAACGTATTGTTGATAGTTCCTCCTTTGTCTAATTCCATGTAATGTTTCAGCTCATGACAGAAATTCATTCCCACATTGTCTGGAAGAAAGTCAAGAGGAAGACTTTGAATTACCTATGTTTGATCTAGCAACCATTTTTGCCTCTACTGATCAGTTTGCTTTAGGAAATAAGATTGGACAAGGTGGTTTCGGTCCTGTCTATAAGGTATGGCTTATTCTTTCTACATCTGAGAAATTAGAAGACAAATGCAGAAGAGAAACTACGAAATAAGAACTTACCAATCATTAAGCATGAAATTACCTTCTTTTGTATTTGTACCACAGGGTGAATTACCTAATGGACTACAAATAGCAGTGAAGAGGCTTTCACAGAATTCAGGTCAAGGCCTAGTAGAGTTTAAGAATGAAGTTATATTGATTGCAAAGCTTCAACACCGCAACCTTGTTAGACTTCTCGGGTGCTGCATTCAACGAGAAGAGAAAATGTTAGTCTACGAGTATCTGCCAAACAAAAGCTTGGATAACTTCATATTCGGTACCTCCTGTTCATAACTCAATACATGTTGTCCTAATGATTATACATCTTTTAAACATAAGATGAATCGACTAACCTGCATACTAATTTGCATAAATTTGCAGATGGAATGAAAAGAAAGCTACTACCATGGAGTATACGCTTCAACATTGTTTTAGGGATTGCACGAGGCCTGCTTTATCTTCATCAAGATTCCAGATTGAGAATTATCCACAGAGATCTGAAAACTAGTAACATTTTACGCTCTTGATAGTGAGATGAATCCAAAAATCTCAGACTTTGGCACTGCAAGAATTTTTGGAGGAGAACAAACAGAAGAAAAGACTAGGAGAATAATTGGAACATAGTAAGTAGTAATTCTGTAACCTGAGACATTACAAACTTCATAGTACTTTTTGTTATTTTTTCAGTTTGATTCAGTTTTGTGACTGATATTCTTAAATGCTGATTTTGGATGCAGCGGTTATATGTCTCCCGAATATGCAATGAGTGGTCATTTTTCTGTAAAGTCAGATGTATTTAGCTTTGGAGTTATAGTGTTTGAGATTATTAGTGGTCGGAAAAACTGGGGTTTTTATGATCCTGACCATGACTGTAACCTAATAGGACATGTAAGTGCACAAGCATGAATAACATTTACTTCTACTGTATATATTTCTTGTTGAAATAATTTAGTTTGCATCATTCTCACCCATTGCACTCAATCTGTTTCAGACCTGGAAGCTCTGGAATGGAGAAAGATCAATTCATACTGAACTAGTTGATGAGATATTGCACGGGTCGTTTTCAGAGAATGAAGTCATAAGATGTATCCAAGTGGCCCTTTTATGTGTCCAGCATCGACCTGAAGAAAGACCGACAATGAGTGCTGTGGTATTCATGCTAAGTAATGAAAATGTTGAGCTGCCACAACCCAAAGAACCTGGTTTTGCTTCAGAGAGATCTGCCATAAAGATGGATTCATCAACTAGTGGTCAAGATTTCAACACAGGCAATGATATAACTTTCACTACTGTGGAAGGACGATAACATTTAGACAAAAAAAGTAAAATTTTCTGGTTTTGTACAGCTCTTAGCATTTTGGTTACATGGTCACAAGTGAGGAACCTCTCTAGCATCTTTGTTTTTGGTGTATCATGCTTCATCTGATTTTACAAAAGCAACTTAAAGTTGTATTGGATAGAGTGAGGTTTGGGGGGTTTGGCTTATTATTCCTTAATTCTTTGAAATCAAAGAAGTGTTTATACTAGTACTGAGAGCATACTGGTCATTTTCATACTTTTAAGTCTCTTTTTATTATGTATGACTGAAAGGATTAATATGATAATCCAGTTAAAATTATAATTACCAGATTCACGATATTTTTCGATACGTGATGATACGTTACATTGCTAAAAATGTGATATTATAAGAGTAGGCTTAGTTGGAACGTTATTTTAATACGTGGTGCGCTTGATTAATTTAGTTGGTACGCTCTAATGTAACACTTTTAATAAAGTTAGAATCTCATACAAATTTATATAAAGTTATTAAGTTTTGTTACAATATTATTGTAATTAATATCAATAAAAGTATTAGTCTAATTAATTAATTCCATGTCAGATTGAATTATAATAAAAGTAATTCATAATTAGTAGGCTTGACCTTGATTTTGTTAGTTTGTGAGAGGGATATTTGTTCCGTGACAATTAGGATAATTTTGGAAGCAAAAACAAAAACAAGTAATTTATATATGCAAGTAAAATTCAACTTTTAAAGAAGCATTTGATTTTTAAAGTTATAAGCCAATCAAAGGATAATATTCAAATAAAAGGAACCAAATTAGTATTAAAAATGACAAAACTACAAAAAGTTTAAATTTAATTAGTTAATCGTTCACGAATTAAGTCTGAAAACGGTTCGCTAGATTTGGTGAATGAGTACGTGTATCATCATATTTTAAATTACAAAAGTACAGCAAATCAGAACGGGCAAACTCATACGCGATACATAATAAATCTGGTAACTATGGTTAAAACTTAAAACACTGAACAAAACCGGTTGGCCTGATCTGGTTTTTCTCCTTTTCATTTTCTTTTTGTAGTATTTTAGTTTTTGACTCAACAATAGTGAACCTGATGAACCAGTGAGATCATGAACAAGTCATCCTGTTAAACAATTTTGTCCTAGTTTTCTAGAAGCATAAGGCGTTTCGTAGCATAGTTTTATTTGTTTAATCACTCTTACGTCTTAATTAGACAGGTAACGTGAAAGAAACTGCTGCTATTCTAATGGCCTAGTAAACTCTGGTCAATCTGTCATGTTATTTAATTTTATCCCTGTTGTTTTCCCTTTCTAAGTGTCCTGGAATATTCATTAGGCAGGTAAGACAAGTCAATACTAAGTATTAGGAACAAGTCAAGCTATAAATTCAGCATATTAGGCCTTGGAAGTCAAATATGGAGACTAATAATGCAACTTTCTCTAGCATATTAGGTCTGACTTTTCATCACATTTAGTTCCCATATGAATTTTCTTAATGAAAACAAAGAGGGCCTTTGTATTGCCAATTGGAAACAATGGACTTTTGTCTGATATTTTCTGCCTTTAGCATATTCACATTTCTGGCCTATCACACATCCATTGCAGCAGACACCTTAACGCCTAGCCAGAATCTTACTGATGGCCAGACCTTGGTTTCCTCCAATCAGATTTTTGAGCTGGGATTCTGCAGTCCGGCCAATTCAGGTAGAAAGTACTTGGCCATATGGTATTACAAACTACCCCTACTGTGACAGTTGTTTGGGTGGCCAACAAGGATAAACCAATCAACGACTCATCAGGCCGCCTAACGGTTAGTTTAAACGGTTCTTTATCTGTTTACAATGGTTCTATGGCAATTGTTTGGTCTACAAACGAAATGATCGCGGGCCCAAACCAGATTCCAATAGTTCTGCAACTTTTAGGTACAGGTAATCTGGTAGTCCGAAAACAGGATGAAACTGATGGAAATAATGATTATATATGGCAAAGCTTTGATCATATGTCTGATACTTTGTTGCCTGGAATGAAGCTTGGGTGGAAACTGAAAACAGGTACCAAAAATATCATAACATCCTGGACAAGTCCTGATGACCCTTCAGATGGTGAGTTTACATTTAGTTTGGATCCTCCAGAAACACCTCAGCTGATTCTTCGAAAGGGAGAGCAAAAGCTATACAGGTGGGGTCCTTTTGATGGCGATAGGTTCAGTGGTAGCAATGAATTGAGGAACAATACAGTGTTCAAGCCCATTTTTGTTTCCACTTCCGATGAAATTTATTATACTTACGAAACTCTGGCAGATTCTACATTAGTTCGCTCCATTGTGACTTCACTTGGTTCAATTCAGTATCTCACATGGAGAAATAGTAGCCAAGGATGGAGCATAATTTCAGAGCTGAACAGGCTCTACTGTGATAGATATGGGATGTGTGGACCCTATGGAAATTGCTACACTGATGATCCAAATTGCCGGTGTTTAAATGGTTTTGTTCCAAACTCGACACAAGATTGGAGGTTGTTTTCTACATTAGGTGGTTGTAAGCGGAGATACAATCTGAATTGTAGCAACGGGGATGGTTTTGTGAAGTATAAACCTCTGAAGTTGCCGGATAATGCAGTTTTGTGGACAAATTATAGCCTCGATGAATGTAGAGTAGAGTGTCTGAAGGAATGTGATTGTATGGCCTATACTATAATTAATGCTCTTGGTAATGGCAGCCGATGTGTGGTTTGGCTTCGTGATCTGATTGAGGGACCTCAGAGATTTCCCTAATGGCGGAGAGGACCTCTATATACGAATGGCGCGTGCTGAACTAGGTATGCACTTCTTTTCTACTGTCATTTTCGTAGTGTGGTACTACCACCTCTGAAATTAATTAGTAACACACTTTCATTCTGCTGAAGATATGGAACTCTTGTCTTCCAGTAATGTACTTCATAATGATAAATTTATTTACTCAATATTTTGTTCTCATCTTTTATTTGCAATATTGTAACTGTCAGATTCAATTGCTGATAGCAAGAGGAGGAGACGTATCAAAGTAGTCATTGCCATCACCTTATCAACAGCTTGTCTTCTTCTTTTCTTGGCTATTTTGTGTTGGTACATAATAAAGAGATCAAAGAGGAGAGTAGAGGAGGAATCAATATCCATGCCTATAGGTAATTAATAATTAACTGCAGAATATCAATTTTCCGGCTATATTTAAGTTTCTGTGTGGTTAATTTCTCAAGAAAGTTAATACTTTCTATTCTATGGATAATACTAATTAAATCCATATTTTATTGCTTCCAGTGAAAGAATCTTCTGTAATTTGTAAACTAGGAAAATAGTTTGAAACCTTGACTCATATATTACATATACTATTTCAGTACATGACAACAATTCTCACAAATATTATGAGGAAGAAACTCTAGATGACGACCTTGAACTACCCATATTTGGTCTATCAACCATTTCCGATGCTACAGATCAATTCGCTTTCAGCAATAAGATTGGACAAGGTGGTTTTGGCCCGGTCTATAAGGTATGCAAGTTTTTGCCATTGTTTAGAATGAGAAGTTATTAGCTTAAAGTAGAAATGAATGACAAATCCTTCATCATGATACTGTGTTCATGTTTTTCATGGTGCCACAGGGTGAATTAGCTAATGGATTAGAAATAGCAGTAAAGAGGCTTTCACAGAATTCGGGACAAGGGATAAGAGAGTTCAAGAATGAAGTTATTCTGATTGCGAAGCTTCAGCACCGCAACCTTGTCCCATAGGCTACTTGGTTGCTGCATTCAAGGTGAAGAAAGGGTGTTAGTCTACGAGTATATGCCAAATAAAAGCTTGGACAACTTTATATTTGGTACCACCTTTAATCTCAAAGCTTCTAGCTGCAACAGTTTAATCTCTTATATCTGCAAGCTGAATTAGCTAATCTACACAATTGCATGTAACTTGTAGATCGAGTAAAAAGAAAGCTATTGCCATGGGAGAAGCGTTTCAGCATCATTTTGGGAATTGCAAGAGGGCTGCTTTATCTTCATCAGGATTCCAGATTGAGAATTATCCATAGAGATCTAAAAACAAGTAACATTTTGCTTGATAGTGAGATGAACTCCAAGATTTCTGACTTTGGAACTGCAAGAATCTTTGGAGGAGAACAGACAGAAGAAAAGACTAGGAGAATCATTGGAACATAGTAAGTAATAGTCAATCATGAGGAAAATGATTTTGACTTGATAATTCTATCTTTTTTGATTCAGTTTTGTCACTTATATATTGTTAAATACTTGATTTTGGATGCAGTGGTTACATGTCTCCTGAGTATGCAATGAGTGGACATTTCTCCGTAAAATCAGATGTATTCAGCTTTGGAGTTATAGTACTGGAGACAATAAGTGGAAGGAAGAATTGGGGATTTTATGATCCAGAACATGACTATAACCTGATAGGACATGTAAGTTCAGCTGCAAAATTTCATCTTATCAGAATAAATGTATTTGATTCCAATCATTCTGATCACGCTGATAATTGTTCTGTTTCAGACCTGGAAACTCTGGAATGAAGAAAGATCTCTTGAATTAGTTGATGAGATGTTGGATGGATCATTTTCAGTGAATGAAGTCATGAGATGTATCCAGGTAGCCCTTCTTTGTGTCCAACAACGAACCGAAGAAAGACCATTAATGAGCACTGTGGTTTTCATGCTGAGTAATGAAAATGTGGAGTTGCCACAACCAAAAGAACCTGGTTTTGTAACAGAAAATTCCCCCTTCAAGTTAGATTGATTCATCATGGAGTGGTCAAGATTCCAATACAGGCAATCAAATAACTATTACAGCAGTGGAAGGAAGATAAGATTGACAATTTGTATAATACAAACTTTCCAACTTCTGAACAGTTTTAACAGTAATTCCTCTTCTGTTATGTCCTGAATAAACAACAGACATGTACAAATAGATAATATAGAAAGTAAAAACTAATGGTCTATGCAAATCACAAATAGGTAACATGAAAGTGGGAAAAATCCCTTTAACATCCTGCTGAAAGATATGCATGATGTATCATACATATTTCTGTCTTTATATTCAACAATAGAATTATGAAATTAATCAAATGCGCGCAGACTTTTATTCTTGGTCTGCTCTGCATTGACCTGTACATTTGACATAAGAAAGATTTTTGACATGTTCTGATGTTAAGAAAGATTCCAAATTTTGAGAACCATGTAGGCTTTGCATATTAATTGGTGTAAGTGGAAGAATATACACTAAATTGTTTTGACATTACCTGTTATGTCTGTCTACTTAGTTGAGCTAGTGCTGGTGTGTTCAATAGGAGGGGACAAGTAATCAACTTCTTTCTGAAGGTGTTGCTCTGTCTTTTTCTTTCAATTATTGATCTATTAATCATTCCAAAAAAGTTCCTTTATCTTATTATACCAAATCTTGTCTAGTTATATAAGTTCTTAAAAAGTGGTTAATCAGGCAAGAATTATCAGCATTTGACTCAGTAAGGGTCAGTCTTGGCAGCTTGATTTCTGCTGAAATCCATTTATCAGTTCTGAATTAGTCAATTCACAACTCAATCTTAATCTTGGTTCTTCTTTTTTTCTTATATTAGCAAAATGCACGTGCGATGCACGAGTTGACCCATATATCTATTGTGTTTTATTTATAAATAAATTTATATATGAATAATAAATTAGCATATAGCACACATGATGTACGTACACAGTCTTAATTTTTGTTTTAGTAGAGGAAAGCACATGCATTGTAATTATATTTAAGGATTAGATTGTTAGTGCATAAGATAACGTAAAGCAATTTTAAATATGAAATTACAAACATTACATAAATTAATCCTAAGAACTAAGACTATACTTAATCAACTACAAGAAGTGTAACTTAAAAGACTGAAGTTGTTATCATACGTAAATTAAATGTCTATTAATTTAATTAAATCTAATAGAAAAATTAGTTTCATTTTATTTTTCTTTTTGAGAAATTTGGCATCGAATATAGACCTATAAATTTCACTAAATTTAAGCAATTAATTATTTCTTCAGATTTATTTTGGTTTATTTATTACAATATCATGTAGAGACTGCTGTTTTTAAGTCATTAATATTTTATTTTTAACTTTCCTTTGGGTGAGTTAATCACAAAATTTTATTTTTCTTGAAGTCTTTGAAAAATTAACATTGTGCTTTTGTCATTTTGGTATTTATTATTGTGGTGTCACCTCAAATAGTTTTTAATAAATGATTATCATGATTTTCAACCTATGTTTTATTTTATGTGTATGTTCTTTTTGGGAAATAATATCTTAAAACCTACTTTTTCTTAGGCTTAATTCTTCCTTTAAAAATTTCATTTTTAGAAAGTCAACTTATCTTTCATGCGGTTGTCATTTTCAAAATCTGTTGGTGGTCTTGCCTAGAATAAATGGCTTTCATTGCCTTGCTTGTATTTTCATATAGCTTATTTATCAATGAAATTATTTATGCTAACTATCTTATTAAGTCCATATCTAATCACATAAAGTTTGGGGTTAATGTTATTTTGGCCCTCCAAAGAGTAAAAGTTTCAATGTGACCCTCTAAATTAAGAAAGTCTCAAATCGGTCGTCCAAACTAAAAAAGTATTCCAATATGACCCTCCAAACTAAAAGAGTATCAGTTTGGACTCCAAACTATAAAAAGTATTCTAATATGGCCCTTTAAACTAAAAGACTCAATTGGACCTTTCGAATTGAAAAATAATTCTAACATGATCCTTCATTTTAAATACATAACACGTGTGCAGGAAAGAATACTATTTTGGAGTGTAAAAATATTATTCTCTTTCTCAATCTTCCACTTTATTTTTTATGCGTAAGGCTTTTTTTCTCTATTTTTAAAAGAATATACTGAAAATAAGGAATTAAATATCTATTGATAAATAAAAAATTGTGATTTTGATTATTTGTAAAAAAAAATAAGTTATTATTTTTTGTTATTTGAGATTATCAATGCTTTGAAATACAAAAATGACCCTAGAAAATTGAATTAAAGGGCGATATTGGTACTTATTTTCAATTTGGAGGGTCTAACTAATATTTTTAGTTTGGAGGGCCACATTAGAATATTTGTTTCAATTTGGAGGGCCAAACTAAGATCTTTTCATTTCAGAGGGGTCAAATCGAGAATTTTTTACTTTGAAGGGCCTATTGAGACTTTTGACCCAGTTTGAATGGCCAAAATGACATTAATCTAAAGTTTGGTGAATCTTTTTTAAAAATATATGAACATAGGAAATGGATAGTTTTTTGGATTTCCACATCAACAATATTGACTGAAAGATAATTTTATTACTTAGAAGTTTACATGATTTCATTCAATCCTACCTTTTAACTTCATCGCAACCACGGCATATTACTCAAGTTATAGCTATTATTTTATTTCTTACTCTTTAAAGACTACTATGTACATTATACATATACATGTTAAACCTTTTTAAATAAATTAAAAACTTGTGATATTAATCTTGAAAGTTTGTATTAGCATGACAACCATATTTGTGCAGGGCATTTTTAAGATCATGAACATTAGTTATATTTGTTATAATAACTTGTCTACCGAATGTTGACCGACAATAACTTATATTGAAAGAAAAATAGATTTTCATAATCTTAATAGATTATAATTTTTGGACATGTTAATCATTTAAATTAAAAGGTAATATCAATCATTGAATTAAAACATAAAAAAATCATTTTTCATTGGATATTAAATGGAGGAAGAAATAGTACAAGAACATGCCTTCAAAAATTCTATAGTAACTATAAAAGTTTTACAGGCTACCTAACTTGGAAAATATTGCTAGAAAAAGTGAATTGATATTATGTAGGCCTTACTTTAATTGCAATATGCAACATACCATGTTGAATGTATGAAATAAAAACAAATTCAACTATTAATTACTTTATTTTTTAGTTTGAGAAGTTGTGTTCCTCTTGTCCAGTTTAGTTAAAAAATAAGAAGGCCAAAAAATTCCTTTTCAATAATGTATCTTTTTCATGTACCTATCAGGAAAACATAATAGTTACATTACAACTATTACTTCTATAGTTTTGCAATTGGGACACTCCTTTATTATAAATTCATACTATTATTTGTTATGTTAAAATGCGAGCGCACACACATATATATTAAACTATTCTTTCAAAATTCGGGTACCATGATTTTATTATGGATAGATTTTGTCGTTTCCATTGTTCTAACTACTTTCTATAACTATCCTCATATTGCTCTTTTTTTTTTTATAAAGTTGCAATCATGTATTCCCTAGGGAATTGGAGCTTTTATTGTTTCACTGGGATCAATAACCTACCAAATTAATGAGATTTTTTTGTATTATGAAAATTGTTTACCATATATTTTGTCAGGTTAAATGGCAGTTTCCTGTCCAATCTTATTTTGATATTATGAGATTAATATGAAAATTCCCTCTTGATGTGATATATATGATTTTTCTACTTATTATTACTATGGAGCTTGTCTTGTCTTGAGTTTTTTTCTTCATAATCTTTTTGCTAATTAACTAAAATTTGTCTTTTGAAAGAAGTATACTCGATAGATACTTTTTACTGAACTTGATTTCGTAAATAATTTGTATGGTGGCTCAACCTTATATGTGGATAATGACAGGTAAATATAGGGGAAAGCCGTAAAAATGAATAATATTCTCCCTTCATCCAACATCAAAAATAGGCTAATTGAAACAATATAGTCCATAATTATAAAGGCAATTGAATAGGAACCCAAGAACAAAAAAGAATTGAATATAAACATCACGTTCTATGAATAATTTCAATAATTTTGGATTGAGATAAAATTACATACCTTCTGTGGTTGAGAAGATGAATAGAGGTTTTTCTTTCATAGAACTTCCGGATAATACAAGCTCGAATTGTGGAAACAGTATAAATAGCATATTCTAGTCCATAAACCTTTTCAAACAGTTCAAAAAAATTCTTTGATTAATTCTTATATCTTGTTTCCAAGGCCAAGTTTATTGTGATTAATGTTAAATGAACATTAAAGAGACCATACAATGAAGACCATCATATTAGTTACTTGCAGCCTGAAAAAGCCTTGGCTAGCTGATTAAGATCTTCCACAATTACGTACGTATCCGAGAAGTCTAAGAAACAAATTGAAAATGGTCAAGCGATTATAATTAGTTTTTAAATAAATAAAAGTAGTAGGATATATAACAAGTAATTACACAGATTGATATATACTAATGATCTATCGATGAATAAATAAAAGTAGTAGGATATATAACAATAATTAATTACACAGATTGATATATATTGATCTATCGTGTCATTGGGTTCATTAATATATAAATGAACATTAATGTTAATGTTCCAATGGTAACCTGGATATCCAATACTAACTATTATACCCGTTAGATAATGGTCAGATATAGGCCAGCTACTCTTCACTGGATGGAGTCAAACATAGGCCAGCTATCTTCTGCTGGGTGGAGAAATAGGAAACTAGCTCCCACCGACATCACCAAAATTATTCCAAGAGCCAAATCACTTTTCATATATCAAAATAAGGAAGCATACATCACACAAATATTATATTTAATCAAAGTGCCACTTACTAAATTCATATTAAGAAATATTAAATTAGTCATACATAATCCGAATTTAATATGTAACATAATATTTTGCAAAAATATAATTTTCATATAAGATTTTTTTTAAAACATACCAGAATCACTTACATTCCAATAACCCAAAGCACGTGAGCTAAACTTCGATAACTCGAAACTCGTGAAGCCTTGCTCTCTAATTCTTAAAATTATTTTATCTAAAATTTTATTTTCAAAAACCTTTTAGGTCCCACCCAGATCTAACTCTTAAACTTTATTGTCCTTTCTATAAATTTAAAAATAATTTTAGAGACTGCTTTGGTTATTATAAAATCATTTGGGTCAAGATATAATTTTCAAAACTTGAAAAGGACCAAATTTGTTTCACAAAAAAACTTTTCGGATTTAAGTAAAAACTTTAACAAACTTAAAGGACTAATCTACAAAAAGTACAAATCCCTGTCTTCTTCAATTGATGACCGGATCGCTGTACTTCTATAATTTTTTTTTTTTCAAAAATCCGTATTCTTCTTTTATTTTATTTTTTTAATAAAAATATATATAGCGCCCAAAGTTCACATCTTGATTTAACAAAAACATAATCTATCAAAATATATTCTTGACCACAGTATTTACTTCTAATTTTAGATTATTTAATATATAAAAATACCGAATAAAATATATCATTTAACTCATAAAAATTACGTAAATCAAAATCATACCATTAAATCCGTCCCTTACAATTTACAAAATCCTAGCCAAGAAAATAATTACGAATTTAAAATACTAATAGAAATAAGAAGAAGCTTACTACTATTTTCTTGAAAAATTCTTCTTCTCTACCTCTTCCGAATTTGCTCCAAAAATGCAATTATTTTCTTGTCCTAAAACCCAATATTTATAGACAATTAGATCCTAAAATTTCTTCTATAATTTAGGCTAGTCTCTAATATTAATAATATTACTATTTCACACTTGTTTCCCTCCTAACTAAAACTCTAGTATTTGGAATCTTCCAAATATTTATTTTATTTTCCTATTTTTATTTAACTCGAAAATTGCAGGTTTCACAAAACTAATGGGCGCTTGATGTTGATAATGAGGTTAACTAGCTTGATTTATAATATAAGGAAAGATAAATGTGACTTTGAGAATTTGTAGTTAATCTATAAATTAGAATGACTAAAATGTTGCAATAGAAGGGTTTTATTGATGTTTTCATAGTCACTATTAAAGTGGAAGGAAGGAATTAGTATTCATTAATTAGAGAATAATTTAGTTAGTGTTCATTTTCACTTAATTGTTAACTTTACAAAGTGTCTTAAATGCCCCTCATTTTTTATGGTTGAAATAATAACTAAGAGGCTTTTGATGTTGACAATGAAATTAATTAGTTTGATTTGCAATATAGGTAAAAGATAAATGTGGATTTAAGAATTGAGTAAAATGCACATTTAGTCTTCCATGTTTGGGGTATTACAAAAACTAAAATGTGTAAGAAATAATCTCCAGAAGAAATAATTCTTTAACCATTCATTTTTACGTAGTAAGGAATTAATATTCATTAATTAGATAATGATTTAATAAGTTATTCATTTTTCACTCAGTTGTTTACTTAGCAAAATTCTGTAAATAGACCTTATTTTGTGATGCTTGGAATACTAAACAAATGGACATTTTAGGAATTAAAGGTCGTTTTTGCTTTAAAGAAACAAATTTTTGACTATTCTGTTTTTTCTTAGTGTTAATTAAATAGAGAATTATTTAATTAGTAATTATTTCCCATTTAATTGTTAACTTTTCAAAATTCCCTAATTACCTTTTTTTTTAGATGCTTGAAAAACTAAATTAAAGGGTATTTTATGACTTCAAAACGTCAAAAATAATAAGCTAATTTTCTAGATGTAGTCAGGAATTAGTATTCATTAATTAGAGAATGACTTTATTAGAGTTTATTTTTCACTTAATTATTAATTTTTCAAAGTTCCCTATATATCCCTCATTTTGTGATATTTGGAATATTAAACTAATGTGCATTTAGGAAAAAAAAAATAGTCCCTCAACTTTTTTACTTTAGCCAAAATAGTCTCTCAACTTTTTTGTAGCGTCCTTCATTTTTATTTTAACTTTTATTTTTAGAAATAGTTTTTGAGTCAATTTTTTTTTTATTTTTAAATTTCATGAAAGGACTATCTTTAAAAAAAGTTGGAGGACCATAGTTGAGGGACTATTTTGAAAGTTTTAAGAACTTTTTGGCGATTTTCTTAGGAATATTTATTTTAAAAGAAATAGTTTTTACATTAATTTGCTTATTTTCTTAGTATTCATTAATTAGAAAATTATTTAATTAGTATTCATTTCATAGTTAATCATATTCACGAGCAGTTAATTGTTATTTTATTTTAGAAATTAAGGGGCGTTTTTATTTAAAAAGAAACAAGTAGTTTTTTGACAATTCATTTTCTTTTTTTTAGGCGGCTGTTCTTTTTCTTAGTGTTCATTAATTAGAGAATTATTTATTATTATTCATTTTGCAGTTAATTGTTATTTTGTTTTAAGAATTAAGAGGTGTTTTTTCTTTAAAATAAATAAATAGTTTTTTATGGTTCATTTTCTTATTTTTTAGGTGACTGTTCATTTTGTTAAAATTTCATTGAATTATTTAATTTGTCTTCATTTTGAAGTTAATTATATTAATTTTGAAGTCAAATGTTTGTTTTAGGAATTAAGGGGCGTTTTTAAGCTTTAAAAGCAATAATTTTTGGACAACCCATTTTCTTGTTTTTTTAGGTGATTGTTTATTTTCTTAGTGTTCATCAATTAGAAAATTATTTAATTAGTCTTCATTTTGTAGTTAATTGAATTCATTTCTGCAGTTAATTATTATTTTTTCAAAATTTCCTAATATCCCTTATTTTGTGATATTTGAAGTATTAAACCAAAAGGCATTTTAGGAATGGAAAATGTCAAAAACAATAAGCTAGTTGGTACTTTTTTTTGACCATTCATTTTCTAGATGTAGTAAAGATTAGTGTCCATTAATTAGAGAATGATTGCTTGGAATGCTAATCTAATGTACATTTTAGGAATTAAGGTGCGTTTTACTTTAAAAGAAACAATTTTTTGACAGTTTATTTTCTTTTCTTTAGGTGACTGTTCATTTTCTTAGTGTTAATTAATTAGACAATTATTTAATTAGTATTTATTTTGCCGTTAATTGTATTCATTGTGTAGTTAATTGTTATTTTGTTTTAGGAATTAAGGGGGTTTTTTAAGTAGTTTTTTGACGGTATATTTTCTTTTTTTTAGGAGACTATTCATTTTCATAGTATTCATTAATTAGAGAATTATTTAACTAGCATTCATTTTGCAGTTAATTATATTCATTTTGAAGTTAATTGTTATTTGGTTTTAAGAATCAAGATTCATTTTATTTTAAAAGAAATAGTTTTTTTGACGGCTCATTTTCTTTTTTTAGATGAATGTTTATTTTCTTAGTGTTCATTAATTAAATAATTATTTAATTAGTCTTCATTTTGCAGTTCATTGTATTCATTTTTAAGTTAATTGTTATTTTGTTTTAAGATTTAAGAGGCGTTTTTTACTTTAAAAGAAATATTTTTTTGATGGCTAATTTTTTTAGGTGATTGTTATTTTCTTAGTATTCATTAATTAAATAGCTATTTAATTAGGGACATTTTATAGAAAATGAATTATTTTTCAAAATTTTCTATAAAATAAACATCATTTTATGTCTCTTACACACTAGTACTAAACTAAATGGCATTTTAGGAATGAAAAATATCAAAAACAATCAGTTAGTTAGTATTTTATATATAATATAGATATAGATATTTATAGATATAGATAGTTATAAATATAAATATACAGATATAGATTAAAATTTTTGCCTGGAACGAGTTTATTTTTATCTTAAGTCCCATGAAACTTAAAAAATCGCCTTTTTACTCAATTGTAAAGCGACATTGACTAGTTTTATAAGACATATCAAAAATCATCTAAATGAAAAAAAGACCTTGTCTTGATACAATATCGTATGAGCAGAATTAGAGCTACAACCACGGAAAATATTTAGGTAGATCATATTTTTGATTTCATTTATAAATTTTTTAAATAAAATTAAACTTTAAAAAATTTCATTTACCAACTAATGTCATAAATTTTTTAAAATTTAATTTACATCACAAAATTTATAAATAAAATAAAAAATTAAATTTTTTTTAAAATTTAATTCACATCACAAAATTTATAAATAAAATCAAAAATTGAATGTATCTAAATATTTATTTGTCTCTAACCATAATCTAGCTGTTCTGAGCTGGAGGAATAATTGGATTCAAAACTGCTTTTGTTTAGCAGGTCAATTATTTAACAATACTTTTGTTTGCAGTATTCGATAATGAGCTTGTCGTGTAAACTTACCATGATTCACACTTTCACAAATTTAATTGAACAAATCATAATAGTGGAGATAAATACCTTGATTCTATAGAGTAGGGGGTTATAGTGCTGGATGCTTCCTTTTTATACTGATATTTAATGTGATTTTTGCCTAATTTGATCAGCTAAAAAACTAGAGACTGACTTGTCAAAAGAATACCAAAAGAATTGCAGATGAAGACATTGAGTTACCCTTATTTGATTTTATCACCATTTCGAAAGCTACTAATGACTTCTCATTCACAAATAAGATTGGAGAAGGTGGTTTTGGTCTTGTTTACAAGGCAGTTTTTTTTGAATTCAATGACTTCCTTTCGCATTATTTGTAGGGCTTGAGGCTAATTCGCTCCCCTAACCTAAATTCATGTTGCTTTGCGGGGTGTCCTTTCAACAGGGCAAGAAAGACTCAAAAGATTCTGGACAAGGTGTTGAATAGTTTAAAAATGAAGTAATCTTAATTGCAAAGCTTCAGCATCGGAACCTTGTCAGGCTGCTAGGATGCTGCATTCATGCGGAAGAGAGAATGTTAGTATATGAATACATGCCCAACAGGAGTCTGGACTTGCTCATCTTTAGTAAGTTTTTGTCTCTACTACTCATCCTCATGCTGATTCCTGTTTAAGTGAAAATGGCTAACTTAAGTTCAATTTGTCAAAGACCAAGCAAGAGGAAAACTACTTGATTGGGGAAAACGCTTTCACATAATTGTTGGTATTGCTGGGGGACTTCTGTACCTTCATAGAAATTCAAGATTGAGAATAATTCATAGGGATTTGAAAGCAAGTAACATTCTCCTAGACAGTGAGATGAATCCTAGAAATCTGTGACTTTGGCCTAGCACGAACATTTGGTAATGGTGACCATTATCAGGATAACACCAATAGAGTCATGGGAACAGAGTAAGCACATTTTCTTATCCCTGTCTGTATTTCGACTGCACCGGCAGCTAATTTGCAAATACTTATGAATTCTCTTCTATTCTTGCCTGTAGTGGGCATATGGCTCCCGAGTATGCGGTACATGGCCTCTTTTCAGTGAAATCCGATGTTTTTAGCTTTGGTGTCTGGGTTTTAGAGATAGTGAGTGGTGAGAAGAACAGAGGATTTTGCCATCCTGATCATGACCTCAACCTTCTAGGACATGTGAGTCCAAAACTATACCTTCTTTTCAAAAAAAATTATACAGAATAATCTAACTAAATTCTGGATGACCTTGAATTTAGGCTCGGAGACTGTGGAACGAAGGAAATCCTTTGAAACTAGTGGATCGTTTTATGGAGGGAGGCTTCTACACCTGAGCTGTTAAGGTGCATCCATGTTGGCCACTTGTGCATTCAACAGCCGCCTGATGACAGGGTAATACCTGCTATGTCGAGTGTTGTATTACTGTTGGACAGTGAGAATCCAACCTACCACAACCCAAACAACCTGGTTTTTACGTAGAAAGAACTGTTATTGACACAGATTCTTCGTCAAATGAGAAAAAACCTCATAATTCTACTGATGTAACAGTAACATTGTTGCATGGTCGATAAATTTTGATTCACAACATATTTCTTTCAAAGAAATAAAGGATTTGTACATTTAATTCTTGATACACATTTCCAAAGTCTATATTAGTTAAAGATAATTAATTTGATGCACAATATGTAAGTAGTGGCAGCCTCATTTGTTTGTTGTTGTGAAAATGAGCCATACTTGTGGTTGAATTTTACTTCAAGTTTGAACCACAGAATACCAGGTCAGTGGTTTATTGCACCTGATTAGGCCTTTAAGAATTTATTGTTTGAGTTTTTCAGCCTTGATAAAGAAATGTTAATCTACTAGTATATTAGACTGACTGCAATAAATCCATCCACCTGTGCTGAGACTAATTCATGCCTCAGATTTTTTTAGAGCATGTTTGATCTGTTAAATAAGAGATTGTGAGTTTCATAGAAGATTAAAAAATGGCATACGAGCTCAAGATGGAAAGCAACAAAACAAGAAATATAAAAGGTGGCCTGACTTGATTGAGTGAAGGGTACCTGGCTGAGAAAGATAATTTTTGTATATTCCCTATAGGGTCTATTTCAAATAATGAATGTGCAAGTGTGAATTAGTTAAATATATTTTACTCAAAATGAGAAACGGAAACATAATTATGGTAACGAAATTAGAAGGCCTAGATGGATAATCATCTCAGAAGACAGTACTGACAACTCCCAATGTTTAGATTCCATTTTGCTTCACTTGCAAAATTAGAATAAATATTTTCCTTAAAATTTTATGTTCTTTAATATTGCCACTTAGATGACGGCCTCATATATGAATGGTAACTTTTGGGTTGTCTGTTAATGTTCGATTTCAAATTTCCATGAGAAAGTACACATGTAGATTTCCTGTTTCACGAGTCAAATTCACTGAAATGGGATTTTGTTCATAATTTGGCTTTCTTTGTTGTGTCAATTGATGGATATTTCTGGGAAAGTATTGTGATAGAGTCCCTCCCCAAATTCACAGAAATTTTTCTCAATAGTCATCAGAAGTGCATTAAGCTCAGTTTCAGATCAGGTATTGCTAGCCTATAATTGTTGTATGGTATTAAATAATCAAGTCCTATAGTTGCATGTTAGGCATTAATCAAGAAGTCTGAATGATATTATTACCATGAACCTCAGTCCCAGACCAGGTATTGCTTAATCTATATTTGTTGTAAGAAATCAGATATTAAATAATTAAGTCCAATAGCTGCATGTTGGGTACTACGCTTGTGGTAATCAAGTTGTCTGAATGATGCTATTAGCCAGTTGAATTCTTCATACTAAGCTGGCTTTCAAATTTGCAACAGTTTAGGATCTTTTCAATTTGACTTTTAATAGCAGTGAACTAGCTGTCTCTACAACGACTCTCGTCATCTTGTTCAACTTTAACTGCTTATGTTAACAGAATTTAGTTTTAAGTTGCACAAATAAATGTTCCTTCTTCCATGTGTTTGGGCTTAGTTTCAACTCGAAGTCCATCTATTGTAGGAAAACAAGAACTTGGAAGATTTTCTTTCGAAATCTACAGCTTTGAGCTTGAATATACCTTCACATTTATCATGCAGCAAACGGTCAAACTTCAATTCCATACCCTCTGCCAGTTTTGTTTTGCAGTTCTATATTTCACAAAAACCTTGGCAGCCGATGACATGCTAACTCAGAACCAACTTGTCAATGACAGCAGCAGTTTAGTATCCTCAGGGAACAAGTTTAAGCTAGGCTTCTTTACTCCTGGAAATTCTAATTATCGATACCTGGGGATGTGGTATAACTACATCCCAGTTCATACTGTCGTTTGGGTTGCAAATCAAAACTCTTTGTTCAATGACTAGTCTGGAATTCTGAAGATTGGAAATGATAACATCTAGATGGGAACTTGATTCTTCCGAATCAGGCGGGAACAATAGCCTGGTCTACAAATATCATGAATAGATCATCGAAAGCTACTGTAGCACAGCTTTTGGACTCGGGAAATCTCGTGCTGAAAAATGAAGGTGATACTAACTCTGATCAGAACTATCTTTGGCAAAACTTTGATCATCCTACGGATACCCTTTTACCGGGCAAGAAGCTAGGATGGGACTTCAGAATTGGCTTAAACAGGTATTTGACATCTTGGAAGAGTGCTGACGACCCTTCACCTGGAGAATTCTCTCATGGCATTGATCCTGGCAGCTGTCCACAAATGGTCCTGAGGAGCGGTTCTATAAAGCAGTACAGAGCTGGATTATATGATTTGATACAAACCTGAATGGAACCTGACAGAGACCAAATCTTTTCTTCAGCCTGAAGTTCATCTCTAATCAGGAGGAGTTCTATTTCGAGTATAATCTCTATAATGATTTGACAATATTTGCATTGAGTTATGCGTGGAATTGTTCATCGCCATGTTTGGGACAACAAAAGCGTTGCCTGGTTTGACACGGTAATCCACCCTAGTGACCCTTGCGATATTTACAACCATTGTGGTCCAAATGCTATTTGCACAATTAACAACTCTACTCAGCCATGCACCTGTTTCAGTGGATACGTGCCTACATCTTCTGATGGAAATAACATGTTAGTATCATCTGATGGCTGCAGTAGGAAACACCCATTGAACTGTCCAAAGAATGAAGGATTCATAAATGTTGACAGCATTAAAGTTCTTGATGTGTTGCAGTTCCAAATGTACCTGAATATGACTCTTGAACAATGCCAAAAGGAGTGCTTAAAAGAATTGTTCTTGCACAGCTTATACCATTCAAGATTCCAGTGGAGGTGACACTGCTTGCTTGCTCTGGTATGGTATGGAGATTTACTTGATGTCAGAAGGCATGTAGACTGATCATATTAGTCTTTATGTTTGGGTAACAGCTGCTGACCTTGGTGAACTTCAATTATATGATTCTTTGCCATTTCATCTTTTAAATAATACTGTACATACATTTGGGATTGGTTTTCTTAGCGCAGGTTATTTCATATATCTTTTTTGTAGAAGCATTATCAATTTCTAAGAAGAAAAAGCACCTCACGATAACCATGATTACTCCGCCAGGAACATTTTCCTTGCTTATTGGAGCGTTATATGTTCTATGGAGAAAACAAATTCACAGAAAAGGCAATCACGCAATTTCCTTGACAAGATATGTGCATTTTCCTCAGAAAGGCAAATGAAGTAGTACATCATTTTCTTATATTGCATTGCTATCTCTATTCTCAGCTTTTGTATGCAAGAGACTCTTACATTCTTCCCCTGAAACTCATCTATTGATGGTTTTAGTGCAGAATTTCTAGAAAAAGATGAGGTAAACCTTGATTATTCATTTTTGGTATCACTATCATTCAAGAAGCAGCCAAGAATTTCTGTGGTTCAAGAAAAATTGGAGAAGGTGGTTTTGGCTCTGTTTGGACAATTATCTCTTATAATGTACTTCCATTTTATTTTGGTACTTAGTTATATGTTAAGTGTACTTTCCCAGTTAGCATTATAAGTATCATTGGCTATTTGGCTTGATATCATTAAGCCTTTGTTGCTCATGCGTAGGGCCAGCTACCGTCTGGACAAGAGATAACCGCTAGGAGGCTTTCAGAAAATTCAAGACAAGGACTCCATGAGTTTGAAAATGAAGTTATTTTGATTGCCAAACTTCAACACAGAAATCTAGTTTGGCTATTGGCATGTTGCCCCTCAAAAAGTAGAGAGATTGCTTATCTACGAATATATGCCCAATGGAATCCTGGATTCTCTTATTTTTGGTTCGTCTAGATCCAATCCTTTTTTCACAAGAAGATGAAAGTGATAAAAATGTTAACGTGGCGATGTATATCATCGTTGTTTATTCATAAATGCATATGCTTCATCTGAGGATAATGAACATGCAGGCCAACCAGGTAGACAATATGTTTCTCTTGTGTGAAGGCGTTCTTTGACATCATTGTTGGAATAGCTTGGGGGATTCTCTATCTTCATCGAGATTCTTGTCTCAGAATTATTCACTGGGACCTAAAAGCAAGCAATGTGTTACTGGACAGCTAGATGAATCCCAAAATATCGGATTTTGGAATAGCTAGAATTGTTCCAAGAGATGAGTTTTGATACCCGAAATATCCTTGTCATACTTTAGTCATGTTAATTTTGAGGATTAGAAATTTTTGGGGTCAATCTATAATTAGAACAAAGGTTGGGGGTCAAATCTAAATAATTAAACTAGTTTATCTACTACTAAACAATTTTCTTCTTCTATTTTCCTAATTATTCCACTTAGAGCAAGGGTTTCACTTCCAAGAGTTTGAGGGAGGAGGAGAAACAACAAATTCAACCACAAATTTCCATAATTGAGGTAAGAAATTCATTCTTTCTTGAGTTCAATTAGCTAATTTGAAAGATTAAGAGATGGGGTTTAGGAATTTTTCAAGAATATTATGGGGCCTTTCAAAATCTTAGCTTGTATAATGATTTAATGGTTATAATTGGTGTAATTGGATTTATTTTCTTGCTCTTTGTTGTTAAAGTTAAACCTATGGATGTATGTGTTGAATTTAAAGGATTTGGATGGTTTAATAACCAAAAAAAAGGCAAGAAATATGCTAAATTCGTAGCTGGAAATTCGCAGACTGCACTGCGTAACTTTAGAAAATTGGTCATATCTCAGCGTAGGAATATCGAAATTGCACACTGTTTGTTGTGTTGGAAATTATACTCGCAGCCCTTCGAAAGATATAAAGATGTTGTTCTGTTTTTCAGTATATTAACAGCAGTTCGTCCATAAAGTGGACTGAAAATCTGGTTCTGCAGCAGAGTATTTTCTGAATTGCGAGCCGTTTTTGAGCAAGTTGTGTTTTGAACTGGGAAATGTTGTCTTCTTGAAACATCTAGTAAATTGAGTCCAGTTTCTATCGGAATCATTTTTGTGGCTTTTGGACGAATATATCCAAACTTGAGTTATGGTCATTTTTGTTCAGCACTGTCAATGCTGAAAATATCATAGCTAGCCTTGTTATGCTATAGATCATGACTTATTAGAATTTAATGAGGCTAATATTATTGTAGATTACCTTTTAGGTTATGAGGAGATGGTTTATGTTCTGATTTTATTATTTAGGAAGGATTAACGGGAGTTCAAGTAGCTTGGATTTCGAATTGGAAACATTTTAATTAGTTGGTAAGTGGTTTGTTCATATTTCTATTGTTTTTAAAACCGATTTCTTAAGTACTTTTGTACTAAATGATTGTTAATGCTTTGAAAATCTATGTGTATGAAATTGGATTGAGCATATGGATAATTTGTTTAGTGATTATATGTCTGTGAATGATTGTTTATTATGCTATATTTGGTATCATTGGACTCATTAAACTAGTAAAGGAATGGGAAAGGCTATTAAATTGCTATGTTAAAATGTCGGTATGGCCCTTCCACGGGATACAATAGTGGACATCTCATCTAACGGCCCTGTCACGGGTTATAATAATGACCGTAGTATGATATCCGGAACTACGTTTAACCAACATATGGCCCTACCACGGGTAAGAATAGTGGGTTACCCACGGGTTATAATAGTGACCATAGCATATTCTTTAGCTGAAGGCAAATGAAAAAGAAATAGATTGTAAGAATTAAATAGAACAAAATATGAGAAAATGTGTCTATTATAGTTGTGTATGCCATGTATATATGATGCTTGATTGTGGTTAAATGATTGTTGTGAAATGATTTTCATAAAATGTAATATACACTTTTAACGTGCTCAATCCAGTGGAGATATGAGTGAGTTACTTACTGAGCAAATGAAAGCTCATCCCACTTCCCTTATGCCCTTGCAGGTGATCACGTTTAGATCGCTTTCTGGCGGAATTTTGATATATTGCCGAGTAGAATTAGCTTTGTTATGTTTCACCTTGTTTAGAAAGTCTTGTGTAGTTATATATATATAAGGCTATGGTGATTCTAAAACAGTAGTGGGATGTTGTGGTTATGCTTTTCTTCTAGGTTGAAGATTTGTGGTGTTCATGGTTTGAATTTATATAAATATTTGGGTTTGTATTTATATAGGTTGTGTACGTATGTTTTGGCAATTGTTACTTATAAGTGGAATAGACGGCTTTGTATCCTCTTGAGAGCGTATGCCGGTGCCACACTCTAAATTACAAGTTGTTTTAATTATGCAGATTTTTGGGATGTGACATGAGTTGTCTGGCAAAACAAGAGTAGTTGGAACAAAGTGAGTTGTCTCACCTTAGTTGCAACTTAAATATTGACTTTATTCCAAGTTTTTCTACTTAACATGTAGACACTTTCATGCAGTGGTTATATGGCCCCGGAGTATGTAATTGGAGGGTTCTTCTCAGAGAAATCAGACATATTTAGCTTTGGAGTATTAATTCTGGAAATAGCTAGTGGCAAAAGAAACAAACAATTTGATTATCTGGACCATGAGCTCAGCCTTCTTGGATATGTAGCATGCAGATTCAGTAACCTCATTAAGACACTCTAAACTATTTCCTTATATTTTTATACAGTTTCTTGAACTGCAATGTTATATATGTTGCAGGCATGGAAACTCCAGACTGAAGGAAACATATCTAAGTTGATAGATCAACAGATGGAAGATTTATTTCCCATGTCAGAAGTGGTTGCATCCAAATAGGCCTTTTGTGTGTTCAGCGAAGCCGTGAAGACCGGCCATCAATTTCATCTGTACTTCTAATGTTGGACGCTGAGAGTGTAACACTACCTCAGCCAAAGCAACCTGGTTTTTATGCAGAGAGAAGGCCTCAGGAGAAGGAGAAAAATTCAGTACTAATGTGATTGGTATTGCAGAGTTAAAATGTAGATAGACATAGGAATTTCCGACTAATTCGATTGGAAGTAAATACTATACAGTTCAAAATAGGATTGATTCTTAACGACTTTAAAAATAGTGCTCATTTGACATGTTTAGTATTTAAACCGAGCTAGAGTTGACTCCCGCTCAACTAATTTGATTCTTGTCAATATTATATTCATACTTTATACTTGAACTAAGTTTGAACAAGGTATAAATGAGCTAACTCAGGGGAATCTGGAGTATTTTAATTTTGGTTGATAACTTGATAATGCGACTTTAGTTACACATTGCAAAATTTAGTGACTCCTGAGAGAATCAGTGATTGTTTTGCAAGAAAGTTGCGACATAAACAACCTTCAGTTAATGAATGTTAATGCTTGTTTGTCAAAATTCACCACTAGGAAAATATGGTGTTCAAATTTGATTTGGCTAATGGGTTTTGTGGGCCAAAACTATCAACACCCGGGAGACTTTGATTGATATGTGGGGTTAAATGACTTATACTTGGCCTTTTGGGATTGGGTTATTGACTATGGAGATGTTAATGGTTAAGGGGAAGATCACAAGAAATGTGGCTTTTCGTCTTTACATGAGACTTTGTTAGGGGAGACTTAGAAATAGTCCTTTGTTTTAGAATCAATAACTGTGACAATAGTCTAATAACCTTTTTTTGTACCACAATATAATAATTTAAGGTGTTCGAGAAGGTTAAGAAAATTGAAAGTATTCCTTAAATTATTGGGGGATATCAGATATATATTAATATGGACTCCGGTGACTGCAGAAGAAGTTTCATATATCCCAGCCAGGACTAAAACAAAGTTCAATTCAGCTTTTTGGACTATACTGCTGTTTGCTTCACCTAACTGTCTTGGTTCTGTACTTCTTCCACCTTAGTGTCTATGCTTATTCATATGGAGATGATTGTCAAATTTGCCTGTTTATATTACGGTACATCATTCGTAATTTCCCTGGTTGGGGCTACTGATGTCTTAACTCCATCTGAGTCTATGACTGATGGTCTGACCTTGGTATCTGCTAGAGAAGTGTTCGAGTTCGGCTTCTTCAGTCCTCCGAGTTCCAAGAACAGATACCTGGGAATATGGTACTATGGGATTAATCCTCAATCCATTGTTTGGGTAACAAACAAGGCAAACAGAAATAGCTCTCTCAATGATTCATCAGGAGTTGTCAACATTGTTAAAGATGGAAATTTGGTCCTTCAGGATGGTACAAAAAGAATTTTCTGGTCTACGGATATTCAGGAAAAATCCTCAAATGGGACTGTGTTGCAGCTCTTGGACTCTGGGAATCTTGTTCTTAGACGTGATTACAATGAAAATGGTGAAAGGTATATCTGGCAAAGCTTTGATCACATCACTGATAATTGGCTTGCGGGTATGAGAATAGGGAGGGATTCCAGGACTGGCCTGATTCGAAATTTGACATCCTGGAAGAGTCCAGATGATCCATCCCCAGGGGAATTCACTTATGGCATCAATCGTCCTGGACCTACGCTGGAGTTTCTACTCTGGAAAGGTAATTCTCTAGAGTTTCGAACTGGACCATATAACGGTGCTGGTTTTAGTGGAGTTATTACTGTACCAACCCCGTCCTTCTACCTGAATGTCATTGTCAGCACAAATGACGTTCATGTTACTATGAGGTTCCTGAAAGCATCCCAACTCTTACAAGGACTGTTGTGAGCTACTCTGGTGAAGTACACCGTTACGTATGGAACAGCAGCAGCCTAGAGTGGCTAGTCTTATATAGTATTCCCATAGACTCTTGTGATAATTATGGCCATTGTGGTGCCAACAGTATTTGCACGATAAATGATCCTTTTCGTTGCAATTGTTTGACTGGATACATTCCTAAATCACCTCAAGATTGGGGAATTGGTATTCGATCAAATGGATGTGTTAGGAAACTACCACTAAACTGTTCACAGGGAGAAGGTTTTGTTGAAGTAAAAGGCGTGAAGATTCCCGATCATTGGATATATTGGAAAAACACCACGATAACCCTGAAGGAATGTAGAGAGGAGTGCTTGAAGAATTGTTCTTGCACTGCATATGCAAATTCAAATGTTTCTGGCAGGGGAAGTGGTTGCTTGCTATGGTATGGGGATTTAATTGATATTAGGCGATTAGAAAGATCACTAAGTGCTCAAAATCTTTACATTCGGGTTGAAGCTCAAGACCTAGGTACCTATAAAGGCTTTATTACTTCATGACGTCTATTTAATTTGTTCTTGTCTTGAACATTACTTCTGAAATGTCATCGAGTACACATTTTATTGATAACAGGTTCGAAGAAGAAAAAACAGGTCATTCTGGTCATAATGCTTTGCTCAATAGCATTGGCAGTGCTAGTTTTCGTGTGCAGCATCATCCTATTGAAAAGAGCACAGAAAAAAGGTCAATTCTGAATCTCTGAATTTCTGTTTTCAATGTAATGCAACAAAATTCTGGTTTAAATGGTCAAGCTAATTGCTTCCCCATGGATGATCCACAATATTGGGTTTGTTTGCCTTCAGTTCACAAGACAGAACACTACCCAGTAATGAAGATTTCAGTATTTTTATCTTGAACTATGCAGGGTGTTTTTGCTGATGGCACTCATCTTTTTAAAGTGGTGTTTGGTTTATGGGTATGAGGGGAAGGAATGGGAATCAAAGTTAATGTACCCACAGATGTTGTTTGGTTAATTACTATGGGAATGAAAGTGTTAGAAAATACCTACTTTCATTTCCTACTTGTGATAGGGGTTTCAAATTTATTAACTTATCAATATAATGAATCACATTCCTTATTCAAAACAAACAAATAAAGGGGAATGACATAAACCCCTACCGACAGTGGAGTTTATGATTCCCATTCTGATTCCGATTCCTAAACGCAAACCAAACACCTCCTATTTTTTTTTCCCTGTTTTTTTGGTTAAGGATGTAGTCCTCCAAATGCTTGCTCCTCGTAATTGCTATTATATTTTAAGAAACATCTACCTGATACAGTTGGTCAGGATTACATCCTTCAAATAGTTCCTTCTGCCTAATGATATAGGAATTTTTTAGCACCAGGTAGCTAGCTGTCTGAGGTAGTACACAGAGACACATTCATACGAAGAAATGATAAAGGTGCAACTTGGAGTTGGACCATCCATTAAATACCGGTCTAAGCATTGTTTTGAGAATGAACTACTGAAAAGTGGGTTGAAGATATTATTGCATGTTTATCCTGTAAAATTTATTTTTCACTTCTATCACTTCAAGTCTACCAAAATCTAATCATTGTACTAACGATTCTAGAATGAAGATTAAAGACTCCCCCTAGAATAGGTCAATAGATGCGAGATTGGACATTTGAGACCTTACTTGCTTTTAAGGAAGTGTTCAGTTTATATTGGTTAAAACAAAATTGTGTTGCTAGTTTCTGCTTTAATGTTGTGGGTGTAGGCAAAAAACCACAGCCAGATTCTAGAGGCATGGAAGATCTTGAATTACCCACTTTTGAGATGATCAGCATTGCAAGAGCAACCAACAACTTTTCTGACTCGAACAAAATTGGAGAGGGTGGTTTTGGATCGGTTTACAAGGTATCCTCGAGGATCAGTAAAGCATTTAGGATATCCAATCTTACAGGCAGTTTGTTGAGTTTTAGTTTCTTCCACTAGTATATCCTGAAATATGAGGCATTTAACAGGGTGTGATACCAACAGGACAAGAAATTGCAGTGAAGAGACTCTCATTAGACTCCAATCAAGGACTGGTTGAATTAAAAAATGAAGTTATCTTGATATCCAAACTTCAACACCGCAATCTGGTAAAACTTTTGGGGTGCTGCATTCAAGGAGAAGAGAGGATGCTCATTTATGAGTTTATGCCAAGCAAAAGCCTGGACAACTACATATATGGTTTGCCATCTTAAACCTTCTTGCTTAATTGATTTCTCTTGTAAGATCCAAATAAAAGAAGAGAGTAGTAGGAAAAAGTATTACAAGCTGATTCTCGATATCAGAAAACAGTTTGCTTTTCTGATTAGAAACTCTTGCAGATAGTACGAGAAGGAAACTGCTAACATGGACAAGGCGATTTGACATTATTGTTGGGATTGCTCGAGGGCTTCTTTACCTGCATCGTGATTCAAGATTGAGAATAATTCATAGGGATCTCAAAGCAAGCAATATTCTTCTGGATAGTGAGATGAATCCTAAAATTTCAGATTTTGGCATTGCTAGAGCTTGTAGAGGAGATCAGAATTTGGAAAAAACAAGAAGGGTCATTGGCACTTAGTAAGGGAACAAGAAAGCTATCTTTGTCATTTTCTGTTTTCATTTCTTTATTCAGTGATAACTTTATTTCATTTCACAACAATAAACTACGATGTGCAGTGGCTACATGTCTCCTGAGTATGTCATAAATGGGCTATATTCAACAAAATCTGATGTGTTTAGCTTTGGAGTGTTAGTTCTTGAAATTGTCAGTGGCAGAAAGAACAGAGATTTTAGCCATCCAGACCACAACCACAACTTACTTGGACATGTAAGTAGGACAGGTTTGATTCTTCTTCCTCAAATTTGTCCATATGAAGTTCTCTTATTCACTGTGGTCCTATAATGTCAGGTGTGGAAACTGTGGAGAGAAGGGAATGCGAGTCAACTGATAGATGAGCTAATTCGAAGAACCTTATCCAATATTAGATGTAGAAAGATGCATACAAGTTGGCCTCCTGTCTGTGCAGCGGCACCCTGAAGACAGGCCAAGTATGTCCACCGTGCTGTCCATGTTAGATAGTCCGAATTCAATGCTGCCCCAACCTAAGCAGCCTGGTTTCTATTCAGAGAGGAGTGGAAATGAAACAGAAGATTCATTGGACAAAGAGAAAACTATTACAAATGATTTATCCATAACTTTATTAGAGGGTAGATAAAGATTTTTTTGAAATTGAATTTGCTTGAACACAAATTTTTCTGCTATAAACTTACTTCCTTGTTAGAATAGAACTAAACAGGATTTTTTATCACACAAACATCCTTAGCTCCATAATTTCATGTGGCCGCATTGCCATTACTTGTTTATGAAGTTTGCTACAGGGAGAAAATTTTAAACGAAGTCTTAGAATTCTGAAATGCTTGTACTTCTAGATTAACAATTATTTACCAACGGAGGAGTGACTGTAGACTGCTAATAGCTCAGTAGAATCAGAGAACTGGGCATCTCATTGAATTGATATCAAGTCTTATCTCATTGAATTGATATCAAGTCTTAGGTTGATTAACTGCAAAATGCATCATTGAAAGATTCTGATTGAGTTAATTGCTTTGGTCTCTTAAATTTTTGTAACTTCTGGATTTAGTTTTTATTAGTTAAATGTTAACTAGTTTAACTCCTTACTGTAGTTGGTGAGTTTACGACATTTGTCGTAGAACATACCAAACCTATTCTTGATAACAGTAACTGCAAAATTATTCACATATTCAAACCATTCAAGAGGAGCAAAAAGCATCTCTTTTGTTAATATAATTTCCTATTTTACTAAAAATGTCATGCATATGTCTGTCTATTCATATATAGTATCCCAATAATACGAGTTCTTAAGATTTTTCTTTTTCGTGGAACATGATGTTTGTTTCAAAACTGACTGCTAAGAAATTCACTGATCAAGCCAAAATGTGCTCAACGTATTATTTCTTTTTTTTTTTTTTTTTTGGTAAACTAAGTCAGAATGAAGGGTGTACATAGGTAGAAGTCTTATTGGAGTGGGGGGCGACCTTTTATCCATCATCTTTTATGAGTAAAAGAACAATATTATTGATTAAAATGAAGATCCTCATTAGGATCGACTAGTACAAATTAAGGAGAGACTCCCTCCCAGAGATGAACACCAGAGACTTATGTAGCATTCTTGGCCAAACACTGAACCACTATTATGCTCAATTTGAGGGAAAGAATGATGAAGCTGTTTTATTAGGTCCACAAGTGCACCTGTATCAGAATAGTGATCATCTGGTTTTGCAGAAGATTAATAACATGCTTCCAATCCCCTCAAATTAGATTTAATAAAGGGTTGAGTGGGCCTAAACTATAAATGTCATCGGAGACTTTGACTTATGTATGGAGTCAATTGAACTATACATGGTCATTTGAGAACTGAATTTTATCAACAATTAGACAGGTAGGTGGAAGATGGTGGATGCAAGAAATGTGACTCACTCTTTATTGTATTTGACTTTGCTAGAGGAATAAATTGTACACTCTTGTTGACACCAATATATCTCTTAGACCACTTTCATCTGGCTGACTTTTGTTTCTCCAAGTTTCTCAGCTGAATTTATTAACATAGCAGATCCATTTCTATGGAGATGATTTTCATATTTGCACGTTTGTACTACATATTACTATTAATTATCTTCCATGTTGGGGCTACTGATATCTTGACTCCATCTGAGGCTATGACTGATGGCCCGACCTTAGTTTCTGCTGGAGATAAATTCGAGTTCGGCTTCTTTAGTCCTGAAAATTCCGAGAACAGATATCTGGGAATATGGTACTATAGGATTGCCCCAAAAACCGCTGTCTGGGTGGCAAACAGAAACTATCCTCTCAATGACTCATCAGGGATTCTGAACATTGTTGAAGATGGAAATTGGATCCTTCGAGACCATGCAGAAAGGATTCTCTGGTCTACTACGAAATATCCAGGAGAAATCATCAAACCAGACAATTCTACAGCTCCTGGACTCTGGAAATCTTGTTTTGAGACATGGTAACAATGGAAAGGCAGGTAGCTATCTTTGGCAGAGTTTTGATCATTTTACGGATACCTGGTTAGCAGGCATGAAAGTAGGGAAAGATTCCAGGACTGGCCTCATACGAAATTTCACATCATGGAAGAGTCCAGATGATCCATCTCCAGGGCCATTCACTTATGGTATAAGAACCCGAGGACCTCCCACGGAGGTTGTACTTTGGAAAGGCAACTCTGTACAGTTCAGAACTGGACCTTGGAATGGTGCTGGATTTAGTGGAATTATTGTTTTACCTAACACTTACTTCCACCTGGACCTCATTGTCAATGTAGAAGAGGTTCACTACCAGGTTTCTGAAAACAGTCCAGCAACTCTTACAAGAACTGTTGTGAGCTACAACGGTGAAGTCCACCGCTATGTGTGGAACAGCAGCAGCTTGGAATGGCAGCTGCACATGTATACTATTCCTATCGACCCTTGTGATAATTATGGTGAATGTGGTCCCAACAGTATTTGCACGATAAGTGATGCAAGTATCTGCAGCTGTCTGACAGGATACATGCCTAAATCACCCCAGGATTGGGGAATTGGCATCCGGTCAAATGGATGCGTTAGGAAACATCCTTTAAATTGTACACGGGGAGAAGGTTTCTTGGAAGTAAAAGGTGTTAAGGTCCCCGATCAGTGGGTTTATTGGAGGAATACCACTTTAACCCTCAAGGAATGTCAAGAAGAGTGCTTGAACAATTGTTCTTGCGCTGCATATGCCAGTTCAAACATTTCAGGGAAGGGAAGTGGCTGCTTGCTGTGGTATGGGGATTTGATTGATATAAGGCGATTATCCTCCCCCAGCAATCAGAATATTTACCTTCGTGTAGAAGCCGCAGACCTAGGTACAATAAAATGCTTAATTGCTCTATTATTTCTAAATAATTTGTCTTTGACTTGCAGACCACAGCAGTTTCACATCAATTTTTGAAATGTTATTGAGTTTATATAGTTCATAACAGGCTCAAAGAAAAGAAAACAGGCCATTTTAGTTGTGGTGGCCTGCTCAACTGCTATGGCCATGTTGGTTTTGACAATCTGTAGCATCTTATTGAAGAGATCAAAGAGACAAGGTAAATTCAGAAACTCAAGATTTTTCTTTTCAAGATTTCATTCCAACAAAAATGTCGTTGTCATCGTGCACTCGTTTGCATTAATGATTGCCGTAAACATTCATTACAACAGACCGAGAACATACACCAAGTAGTGAAAAATCAAGTATTTATCTTCAAATATGCAAGACCAGGCATGAGTAGTTTATTAGGATAGATTTTTCTTTTTGTTTTCTTCTGATTATTTGCTGATGACAACCGCCTTTTCTGAATGTTGCATTTCTAAGGGCTCTGATTGTAAATATTCCCATAAGCCCTTGAATTGCCTTCTCGGCTGCTCCTTCTTCAACTGCTCTACTGAGATAATTTTGTAACATCTTGCTGGATATAATATGTCAAGAATACATATTATGGGTTCTATTCTTCTGCTTGATGTCACAGGGAATTTTCAAGCCAACAACAAGGATAGTTGTCTGAGGGAGACACACTTGACTTAAATGTGCTAAAACAGAAAAGATAAATGGCTACTTCTGATCATCTAGCAAATGATTTGAGAATGAACCAAGTTGAGAAAATAGCACATATATGTTGCTATTTTTTTTTTCTTGCTTCTATAATCTATTTATTTACGTCTAAGAAAAGGTAATATTGTATTAGGGGCTTTAAATACCAGTCAACAGATGCCAGTTTCATGTTAGACACCTCATGTGCACACTAGTTATTAACACAAATTGGAATTGCTTAGTCTATTTTCAATGTTTCAAATGTTTTGGATGCAGTAATAAAACCTCAGCTTAATTCTGAAGGCATGGAAGACCTAGAATTACCAACTTTTGAGATGATTAGCATTTCTGAGGCAACCGACAATTTTTCTGAGTTGAACAAGATTGGAGAAGGTGGTTTTGGACCAGTTTACAAGGTATTCTTAACTCTCAAACGTCAGTAAAGCATTTATGATATGATATCTTACTGGTTAGATTGTTTAGTTCAAATTTCAGCCATGGTATCCTAAAATGTTGTGCATTTTCCAGGGTCAGATGCCAACAGGACAAGAAATTGCAGTGAAGAGGCTCTCAATAAATTCTCATCAAGGGCTCATTGAATTCAAAAATGAAGTCATCTTGATATCCAAACTTCAACATCGCAATCTGGTTAAACTGTTGGGATGCTGCATTCAAGGAGAAGAGAGAATGCTAATTTATGAGTACATGCCTTGTAAAAGCTTGGACAACTACATTTACGGTTAGCAATCCTATACTCTTTTGCTTAGTAGATTTGTTCTTGAAAAGAAGAAAAAAGTATGAAAATTTATTACACAGATCTTTATGCTTTCTCTCAATATCAGAAAAATATTTTGCTTATTGTTGCTTAGCTGATGTGCAGATAGTACGAGAAGGAAGTTGCTAACATGGACAAGGCGGTTTGACATTATCACTGGGATTGCTCGTGGGCTTCTTTACCTGCATCGTGACTCAAGATTGAGAATAATTCATAGGGATCTCAAAACAAGCAATATTCTTCTAGACGGTGAGATGAATCCTAAAATTTCAGATTTTGGCATTGCTAGAGCTTTTGGAGGAGATCAGATTTCAGAAAGAACAACAAGGGTTATCGGCACTTAGTAAGGAAGCTAAAACTTTACATTCTCCCTTTAATAGTGTCATTTCTTTCTTGAGCAAGTACCTTTGTTCGGTCTCATAATAACGATTAATATTAATGTGCAGTGGCTACATGTCTCCTGAATATGTCATAAATGGACTATATTCCATGAAATCCGATGTGTTTAGCTTTGGAGTACTAGTCCTAGAAATCGTTAGTGGCCAAAGAAACAGGGATTTTTGTCATCCTGACCACAATCTAAATCGTCTGCTGCTAAAAGATGTGATTCTAGGACATGTAAGAAAAGGGATTCACTTTCTCATCTCCAAAAATCTGTGCATATGAATTTAAGTTCTTTTCTTGATCACTTCTATCATACAATTTCAGGCATGGAAACTGTGGACTGAAGGGAATGTCTGTCAACTAATAGATCAACTAATGGATCAATCAGTTCCCTCATCAGAGGTAGAAAGGTGCATACAAGTTGGCCTTTTGTGTGTGCAGCAGCTCCCTCAAGACAGGCCAACCATCTCCACTGTTGTGTGGATGTTAGATAGTGAGGGTACAATGTTGGTGCCCCAACCTAAGCAGCCCGGTTTCTACTTAGATAGGAATGCAAGTAAAACAGACTATTCATGGGGTCAAGAATGTCCTATTACAAATGACATGACTATTACTCTATTAGATGGTAGGTGAAAAGATTGTTACAATTAAAGTTCCTTCAACAAAATATTCATGTTTTTTTTTGCTTTCACTATCAATTTCTTCGTTGTTAGAGGTTAGACTATAGACAACTCGGAGAGGTTATTCATGAAGAAATGGTTTTAAGCTCTAAGGTAGCCTCATAATTTTCTAGGAAATTAAAGAAAATGGCTAAAAACAGTATAAGTTTTCTAGTTCTGCAACACGTAAACTGCCATATTAATATCCGGAAGTGTTTTATTAGTCTGCCATGAGAAGTGAATAATTCAGCTCAAACTTAATAGATCATAGAAATGACTAACTGTATATTGTGTCTCACCTTGATTAGTTTAGTAGATCAAGTTTAGTAGATCATAGAAATGACTAACTGTATATTGTGTCTCAACTTGATTAGCATAAAGATACATCATCAAAGTGTTGATTAGGAATTCAGCAAATCACTATGGTCCAATAAATTTTAGTAATATTCTAAAATTAAATCTTATAAAATAGTTGAAGAATATAGTTTAGAAATGTCTTTATTTTCCTAAAGTATTTTAAGAATCACAAAGGGAAAGAAGCAATTAAAATATATGTAGCAGTAATAGAATGAGATATATGAGGCAGAGCTCAAGCGATTTCATTCTTGTAAATGTAATTTTCGTATTTGTGATGATTGAGCCAAGTTTGAATGAGATTTAAATGAGCTACTTCAGGTCGAGTTAGGAATATTTAGTTAATATTTTAACTTTTATTTTAGAGGAAAAAAATGTCTATTGCGACTGATCGTTTCATATAAAATGTGGGTCGTACTTGTGGAATTCTTGTGGGACTGCATGTATACGTGACTGTCCATCCATTGACCCGGTCTGTCACAGAAATTTCGTCGGAGAAATTTGCAAATTCCATGAAATTAAGCTTTGAAAAAAAAAAACTGATAGTGGGCCTAAAATATCAATGTCTCTAATGACTTAAATGACACTTGAATGACATGTGGAGTCAACTGACCTGTAGATGTCAATAAATGTTGGTGAAGTCAATTGGACTGTTAGATGCCTGGATGGATGAAATTGCTTTTTCAAACAGTAAGAACGAATTTTTCGTTGTGCTGTTCGCAATTCAGCTAATTTGGTTTTAGTATTCATCCACTTTCTTAGCTAAGAGTGTTTGTATCGGTTGTGTTCGTTTGAATTGAAAATATTTTTTTTAAAAAATATTTTATATGAAAAAGTCTATTTTTCATATAATTTTTGGTGTTCGGTTGACAAAATGAAGATATTGGAATTTGCACAACTCAGTAGGAATTGATCTTTTATTACCTGTCTCTTATACACATCTAGATGTGTATAAGAGACAGTTTTTCGGATAATTCAAGAATGACAATAAACCTCAAATACTTACTTTTAGATTTTCGTTTGTTAAATTTATTTTCGTTTTTAATTCTTTTTCATTATATTAGAATACCTTGTAAACTGAAAAACGAATGAAAAAGATCTAAATGTCTCTTAAAATAAATTTAACAAACGAAAATCTAAAAGTAAGTATTTGAGGTTTATTGTCATTCTTGAATTATCCGAAAAATAACTTACATTCAAAAATTCCGTAAGTTATTTTCCACAGAAAAATATTTTTCGGTGTTTAGCAAAAAATTTTCTGAAAAATATTTTTTCAATCCAAACGAACACACCTTAGTGGGGTTGATTTTCCATGGAAAAGATTGTCAAATTTGCTGGCTTTTACAACTATATAGCATTGATATTATTTTCCCATTTTTGCTGTTTCTCAGGCTACTACTGACATTTTAACTCCATCAAAGGCAATGACTGATGGCCTCTCCTTGATATCTGCTGGAAAAAAATTCGAGCTTGGCTTCTTCAATCCTGCAAATACCACCAACAGATTCTTGGGCATATGGTACTATGGGATTAGTCCTCAAACCATTGTGTTGTCGTGCAGGATGCTTTTGCATTCTGATACAAGCAACCAACCACCACTTCAATTTCTTTACGAAATTGAAATAGTGGTATCCCATACTTGTAGTCAAGATAATTTGATTTGTTCTTGGATTTTTATGGGCAATTTTGCCTTACCTCTTCAGCTGCACCACAAATCGAAACAAAAACACAGAATTCTTAATATCAGTGTTTAGAACTTGTTTTCAGTCTAGTTCTCAAGTGTTCATTTAAAATATTTCTCTTTCGGTCTTTCGTGATTTTTTTTGAAACTTTTGTATCTTTTTCATATAGTGAAATATTGCTCCATTATCCGCCTGTGGACGTAGGTCTAATTGACCGAATCACGTAAATCTTTGTGTCTCTTTTCATTTGTATTTTCTCCGCATATTTCGTTATATTTTCATTATCGTCGTTAAAGGGTTCGCTAAAATTAATTTAACTAAATTCCTAGAGCACGGATCCTAACAAACTGGTATCTGACCTTTGACATCCCGGGTTAATTTCTAGTAGTCAATTGATAAATTCATAATTGTGCTATATCTTATGTGTCATTTATCATATTTTTATGTGTTGTAACTAAGATTTAAGTTATTATTGAGCTTAATTTGGTTATTCTTAGTTTTTGTACGGTTAAAGTGAAAAAGAGCTAAAATAGATGGAAAAGATGAAAAGAAATGCTAATGGTGGCACAACATGCACGAGTATGATGCTATTATGAACACTATTTTGTATTTTAAGCGTAACTTTGATGTTCGAGTTTCGGTTGATGTGATTTAACATGAGTTGGAAAGATGAGAAGGAGAACTATAATTTTTGTGTTTTACACTTTTCTAAATTCCAAAAGCATCAAAGTCAAAATTGAAACCGAATGTGAAGTTTAGTGTGAAGGCCCAGCGCACATACTTCGGGGTTGTGCAGCGCATGTGCACTAAATTTAGAAGGGAAAACTTCAGCACTGCCTAGGGCGTATATGCGCACATTCAGGAAGCATGTGCGCTCGAAACAGCAGGGTTACTTGATTTTTGGATTTTGACAGATTTTTTCAACCGGTTGGACTCTTTTTCATACGATTTCACGTTCTTATCCTTAGACAATGATTGTAATCCTAGTATGCAATATAAATACCCCATGTAAGATGATTAAAAAAGTCGACACTTTAATTTCTTCATTTTAGCTAGGGTTTTCAATAGAGAAAAAATTGTTGGTTATTCTTCTATGGCACATAGTGTCTAAACCTTTTTTCTTAGTAGAGGGAATCGAAACCAGGTCAATTTTACTATGTTGTGAGACTCTTTGTTCTTAAATTTATTCATTTTTATATCAAGTATTGATTATTTTTCTGCGATTTAATTTATGATTGTTCTTTTAAACTTGTTATTACTATAGAATAATTATGTTATTAGAATTAATCTACTGCTAGATTGTTTTAATTATGTGTGTTTAATTTAATATGTGAAGCAACTAAATTTGATAATTGCTCGATTAGTGTTATTGAATTTAGGAAAAATAATTAACTAATTGGCATAACCGTTTATGTTTAATTAGTCTAATTTTTCTTGTTGATTTTAATACTTCTATTAATTAATTTTTGGCGCGTGTGTGAAAATCCAAATCGGCCCATTATTGATATTAATTAAGCCATGATAATAATAGTAGTTTTAAACCCACAAGTTATTAGGTTAGATCAATAAGTAATTAAATTACTATCAAGGAACTTATTATTAAATATTAAAAGTTATAAATTACTATAGATAACTAGGGTTAAATAATTATACAACATATCATATTGGGGGAAAAAAGTTAATAGCCGTCAAGAGACAAGGGAGAAAGAAGAAGGAAAGGAGCTTGATCTCGGTGATACAAGGCAGAGGTAATCTCAAATCCGTTTTGTTTCGTTTGTAATAAGAGACAGCAAGAAGAGCATTACGTTAGATTAAAAACTTGATATGTGTAAACAAAAAAAAAAGAAAAAGAATTGTAGTAGACACGCCGTAATGGTTCATGGATTGAGATTTGGCAGCAAGCTTGCTGGCAAATCATATTAGTGGTTAAATTATAAAAAAAAAAAAGAAATTTGATGTCAAGGATGCTACGTTTTTATTCAAGGAATTGAGATTTGGCAGCATGAGGTTGTTTGTCGCCAAATTGTGTTGGTGGTTAATTTGAAAAAAAGAAAAGAAAAGGGGACTAGAAAACAATCCCATGACGAAGTGCCATGCGAATTGCTTACAGGGTTGCTTGGCCGAGGATTATATGGTGTGTGCAATCAATTTATAATAAGTTTGTGAATTATAAATTGTGTGGTATTAAGACTTTGAGAGATAAATAAGATAGTGATGATGGAATGAAAACCCTAAACCCTAATAATTAAATAATTAAAATTGTTGATTGGAAAGATTGACTATTTCATTCATAAATAAAATAAAACAAAAGGATTATTTTGGTTCTGTCAACAAGTCGTAAAATTAGACACTTAGAATTAAATTGATAATGATAACGTGGTCTTTAATTTCGAAATTAAGCAGTCAATCGGCTTTTAAAATAATTAGGTTTTACGTTTGATTTTGTCTGAGTTTTAATTAAAGGACCGACTATTTATTATTTTAAGAATTAGTTAAGTAAAAAATTGATTGTATTGTATCTTGGGAACTTATTTGACATTGTAGGGTTGAAAATTAAATTTCATTATGATTGTGTTATAGGTGACGAAAACTCTTAGTACTCGAATATTTGAGTGAAGTGTAGCACTTTGATTAATCATTGAGGTAAGGGGTTTTAATTCTCTTTCATATTTTTAAAAATTATTTGTAAAACTCTTGTTTGAAAGTTATATTTACGTATTAAATCGGATCGAGTATGGTTTACTTTTCTTATTTGATTATATAAAACTATTGTAAATGGCAATTTGACATGATAAATTACTTGTGTGATGCATGCTTGATATTTTAACTATTGTATTGTTTGGCTCCTGGCTATCTTCGGTGGAATTGGTGGGAGTTAGTTCCCAATACTCTATATAAGTCTTTGTATGGCCCTTTTTCCTGTCTTATAGTAGTTGGACTTAGTTGTGTATAATTTCCTAATAGATTATAGTAGTTAGGATTGGATATCCAACTTGCCGATAAAGCTATAGAGAACCCATGAACCTAAGATTGATTATTGTACATGTGTTTGTACTTTTGTCATGGATATTTAGTATTGAATTGTAATTATTGATAAATTATTGATAATGCCACTTATCTATATATGTACTTGTACCTTACCGCCTTAAAATATTTGCTTATATATATGTATGCACGTTACGATGTGTTTGGAACAAGTTTTCAAAATATAGATATTATATAGCATACTCGTTCCAGTGGAAGAGAATCCGAACTTCTTACTAAACAATGTATATGCTCACCCCATTATATAATATTTTTGTAGGTGTTCGTAATTTTCCTTTGAGGCAAGTGATTGGATATTAGAGATTTTGAGTCTTGTGTCATCGTGGGAAGGTGAGGGGACGACGTGTTACATCTCTGATTTTGGAGCGTGACATTTAATGGTATCAGAGCATAAGTTGTCGATCTAAGTTATTTAAGTTGAACATGTATTGAGTCATATTCAAAATAAAAGAATTATAGGTGATGCATAACATGAGGATGTCTGGCCCATATTGAGTGCCACTCATTTCCTTCGAACATTGTATAAGAGTAGTAATTTTGAAGTTAAGTGGTTTAAATATTTGACTCTTCTCACATCTTGTTTCAGGATTTATAACAAAAATACATTGATTGTATAAATATTAGAAATAATAATCATGTTTTATATATATATATATATATATATATATATATATATAAACACACGCAATTAGAACAATCTAACAGTAGATTAATTCTAATAATCGAGCAATTATCAAATATAGCCCTTGCAGTTAACAGATTTAAATGAAACACACATAAATTAGAACGCAGAAAAATAATCAATACACATCTAGAAGTGTATCAAATTGCTGTGAAATATGAACTGCTAACATTTTCATAATAGCCTGTTCTTATTCAGTTAGTGTTAGTAGTGGTAAGTAAGGCTTTGGATTTATGCCGGCATCATCATGATTTCCAGTTTAAAAGTAAATAATTTAAGGGTATTATTTAATGTATAAGGATCAATTTTGTTAGAGGTTATCTTTTGAGTTGAACCTTGATGTCTTCTCCAGCAATTATGCATACTCTACACTTAATTAATTATCGTCCATGAATGTTTATTTAGAAAAGTTAGTTTACTTTTGATTTTAGAGAACGAAAAACATTAGTTGTGCGCTATTTTAATAAATTACAGACATTATTTGTTTAGAATTAAATTTTATAGTATTTGTGTTTTTGGTGATGAGAATTTTTTGGAATCTAAATATTTGAATTAAGTATAATATTTAGATAACTTGTCGAGGTAAAAGTATGATAAGAGTTTAGAATAAACAATTGATAAGATTTTATATTGCTGATGGATTTGGATGGATAGATTTATACCTAGATAGTGTAAGTTAGAATTTATTACAATTAGTATGTGAAGGGTTAAATATTTCTTATGTCGAGCCTTTTTAATTTTTGTAGTGATATTCATATTTTGGTTATAATAACAATAGTTGTAATATAAGGTATAAGGCCTTGAAATTTGTTAAGTGAAAAAAAAAAATCTTTGTTTTCACTATTTTTTTTAAATAAATGGTATATTTTTATTCACAAGTATTTATATAAGAGTTTTAATGGATTTTGAAATCGATTTCAAAGCATGAAACTCATTTATAAGAGTTTGAAATTAAAATCCTAGTATTTGTATTTTTATTTATTTATTTTAAAAAAGTTTTGAGTAGTGATTTTTCTTATGAGCGATAGCTTGTTATAGACAACTCCAAAATGATCGCCGCTTGTTTTGTTTGGGAAGTAGATCATAAATGTTTTATTTGATATAAGAATCATGATCCTATTCTTTATATATTATTTTCAGTAAATTTTTGAATTTGACTAAAATTTTCATTTAAACGAAAATAGATATGTGTAAATTTTTCTCTAATTTGGGGATAATTTACATAAGACATGATATGGTTCCTGAATGATTTCTTTATTCGTGTTTTATTCTGTCGAAATATATTTTGTATATTTATAAAAGTAATTTACAAAAAAAAAAAAGGTATTAGATTCAAAATACGAATATTTCAATGTTATTGGATACGGTATATATATTTTTTAAAAGCTTGTAAATATAAGGGCTAATTTTTTCACCTGGTTATTATTTTTTTTTTAGAGATTGAGATTTTTAGAAAAGTTACTTATTATGAATCTAGATTTGTTATATTCAAAGTTATATCTATTTGAGTCATATACCTCAAGATACATTGATATCAATGAATATAGAATGTCACCAAAATGTTTAAGATGTTTGTCCGAAATTTTTTTGGACAATATTGATTACTTTAAAGTTTTTGATATAGAAAAAAAAAATCTTCATAAGAATTTTATTTTATTGAGTTAAGTTTCTAAAAACATCAAGGTCATAAATTTTAGAATTGCATAATTCAAGATATGATGATTTTAATTAATCTTGCCAATTTTGAAAAAAAAAAAAAAAAAAAAGGCTTCAATAGCATGACTTTTAGGCAATTGGATAATTGAAATTGTATATATGGATACTTAATTCATGCTCCCATGTGTTGTAGTGTGTGATCTTTTTGAAGAAAGTTTTATATATGTGGGATATTAGATAATTGTTATTGGAGCAATTTAAGCAGTCTATCTTAAGGACTAATGTGGAAGTTCCACATATCTATGTACATTTATGAATACATAACAAGAAGTTTTGCAGTAAGATATTATATTATTTTTATCTAGGAGAAGGATATTGCAAACTTAAAAGAATGAATTGAATTAAAGTGTGAGTATTCCATTTTGGAAATTGTATGGTTCTATTCTCTATATTCTAGATGTTTTAATTTAGTATTTAACTCAAATAAATTTGTGGGTAATTGATGTAAATTAGGAAACAATGTATGTCTATTGTTGTGGTTAAGGCCTCGGTGGATTTGTGGTAGAATTTATCACTAATGAGACTAAATTCGACTACTATAAGTTTTGGATTTGGACATTAGAGAATGTTTTTTTTTATTATATTTATTATGATTATTATTTCTATTATTATACAATAGTTGTATTTTCGTTATAAATTTGAGAAAAGTAACTCGAGTAAGTTTCGAGGACGAAACTTATTTTAAAGGGGATAGAATGCAAAAACCCAATATCTTATCGGCCCATTATTGATATTAATTAAGCCCTAATAATAATACTAGTTTTATAACCCACAAGTTATTAGATTAGATCAATAAGTAATAAATACTATCAAGAGACTTATTATTAAATATTAAAAGTTATAAATTACTTATATATAACTAGGGTTAAATAACTATACAACATATCTTATTGGGGGAAAAAAGTTAACAGCCGTCAAGAGACAAGGGAGAAAGAATAAGGAAAGGAGCTCGATCTCGGCGATTCAAGGCAGAGGTAATCTCAAATTCGTTTTGTTTCGTTTGTAATAATTTTTGCAAGAAAAGCATTACGTTAGATTAAAAACTTGATATGTAAACAAAAAAAATGTGGTAGACACGCCGCAATGGTTCATTGATTGAGATTTGGCAGCAAACTTGCTGGCAGATCATATTAGTGGCTAAATTATTATTAAAAAAAACAAGAAGAAAAACGAAAATTTGAAGTCAAGGCTGCTACATTTTTATTCAAGGAATTGAGATTTGGCAGCATGCATGTGATTGTTTGCTGCCAAATTGTGTTGGTGGTCAATTATAAAAAAAAAAAAGAAAAGAAAAGATTAGGGGAATAGAAAACTTTTCCATGACGATTGCCATGCGAATTGCTTACAGGGTTGCTTGGCCGAGGATTATATGGAGTGTGCAAGTCAATTTATCTAAGTTTGTGAATAAGTGAATTGTGTGGTATTAAGACTTTGAGAGATAAATAAGATAGTGACATGATGGAATGAAAACCCTAAACCCTAATAATTAAATAATTAAAATTGTTGATTGGAAAGATTGACTATTTCATTCATAAATAAAATAAAACAAAAGGATTATTTTGGTTCTGTCAACAAGTCCTAAAATTAGATGAAAGAATTAAATTGATAATGATAATGTCGTCTTTAATTTCGAAATTAAGCAGTCAATCTAATTTTAAAATAATTAGGTTTTACGTTTGATTTCGTCTGAGTCTTAATTAAAGAACCGACTATTTATTATTTTAAGCTGTTAGTATACACATCTAATGGTCAAATTCATTCCTACATAAAATACAGGATTTTAATTTGACATTGTAGGGTTATCAATTACATTTCATTATGATTGTGTTATAGGTGATGAAAACTCTTTAGTACTCGAATATTTGAGTGAAGTGTAGCACTTCAATTAATCATTGAGGTAAGGGGTTCTAATTCTCTTTCATATTTTCAAAAATTATTTGTAAAATTCTTGTTTGAAAGTTATATTTACGTATTAAATTGGATCAAGTATGGTTCACTTTTCTAATTTGATTATATAAAACTATTGTAAGTGGCAATTTGGTATGATAAATTACTTGTGTGATGCATGCTTGATATTTTGACTATTGTATTGTTTGGCTCTTGGCTATCTTCGGTGGAATTGGTGGGAGTTAGTTCCCAATACTCTATATGAGTCTTTGTATGGCCCTTTTTCCAACGGGTTATAATAATTGGACTTTGTTATGGCCCTTTTCCTAGCGGATTATAGTAGTTAGGATTGGATATCCAACTTGCCTGATAAAGCTATAGAGAACCCATGAACCTAAGATTGATTATTGTAATGTGTTTGTACTTTTGTCATGGATATTTAGTATTGAATTGTAATTATTTAAATTATTGATAATGCCACTTATCTATATATGTACTTGTACCTTACCGCCTTAAAATATTTGCTTATATATATGTATGCACGTTACGATGTGTTTGGAACAAGTTTTCAAAATATAGATATTATATAGCATACTCGTTCCAGTGGAAGAGAATCCGAACTTCTTACTAAACAATGTATATGCTCACCCCATTATATAATATTTTTGTAGGTGTTCGTAATTTTCCTTTGAGGCAAGTGATTGGATATTAGAGATTTTAACCCTTGTGTCCTCGTGAGAAGGTGAGGGTACAGCGTGTTACGTCTCTGATTTTGGGGTGTAACAGCGTGTCTGGATTAAATTAATAGTTAGGGTTAATTTGATCGCGTGTTGAAAATTAGCCAACTTTAGAAAGAAATGAGAATCAACTTTTTTGAATTGGAATTTGGGTTAATTCTTCAATTAATGCTTGATATAGAAATTGAATTATCTTTGTTGTTATGGATCGACTAGTAAAATTGTCATGGTGAATATGACTAAAACCAAGATTTTTCTTAAATTGAATTCCTTCCAATTTAGATTATTGTTTTAGTTTATAGTTTAAAAGCATTCAAAAACCCCTATTTCTTTTGACCACAAGAATAAACTCTGTTATTTGTCAGACGACCTGTACTCATCACTACTATAATGTTATTGAGAATTGTTTAATTTTGGGTGCCTACGATAGTATAGACCACCAATATGATGGTAACGAAATCATATGTTGAGAAATTTATCGGATTGTCAATTTCGGTATGTGGAAACTCAAAATGAAGGCTATCCTAATTCAGGATGGTGTTGATATTACCCTACAGGGAAAGGAGAATTAATCAAAGAAAATATCAGACAAAGATTTTGCCAACTTGGATAAAAACATTAAGTCAGGTATCGTCTTAAATATCTCTGATGAGATTTTATGGGAGGTAACCTCCGAAACCATGGCAAAAGGCATGTGGGACAAGTTGAAGGCTCTGTATATGAAAAAGACAGTGGTAAACAAACTTTATTTCAAACAAAGTCTGTACAAGTTCCGTATGATCGAAGGTACTTCTATACTCTCATATCTTGATAAATTTGATTTCATTCTTATGGATTTGAGTAATATAGAAGTTAAAATTGAAGATGAAGATCAGGTCTTATTATTGTTGTATCCTCTACCCCAGTCATTTAAGTATTTTAGAGATATAATGCTTTATGGAAAAGAAACTATCTCTATAAAGAAATAAAATGTATTCTGAAATCAAAAGATCAGATAGATAAAAATATTACTAGAGAAACTAGTGAAAATCTAGGGAAGGTTTATTCAGTAGGGACAGATCTGAAAAGAGACATACAAATAGTAAAAAGTCAAAATTAAGATCCAAATCCAAACATAAAAATTTAGTATGCAATTTTTGTTGAAAACAGGACCACATTAAGTCCAAATGCTTTAAATTGAAAAATAAGGAAAAGTATAAGGAGAAAAATGAGCAAGAAAATAATGATACCGCTGAAGTCAGTGTTGCAATTGATGAGAATGATGGAACTATATTCTTAACCACTGAAAATAATTCAAGATCTAACAATGAGTGGATTTTAGATTCAGGTTGTTCATATCATATATGTCCCAATCGGGACTAGTTTTCAACATATGATTCAGTTGAAGATGGAGTTGTCCTAATGGGAATCAACACCATTTGTAATGTTATTGATAAAGGTACTGTCTGAATCAAAATACACAATGGTGTGGTGCGGACGCTCACCAATGTTAGATATGTTCCAAACTTAAAGAAAAATATCATCTCTTTAGGTATCTTAAAAGTTCTTGGGTGCAAATATACAAGTGAAGGTAGAATTTTAAAAGTCACTCACGGTGCTCTTGTGGTCATGAAGGTGCACAAGTCTGGTACGTTGTATATTTTGCAGGAATATCTACAGTTATAAGTATTGATGATGTTTCTACTACAGATCAATCTGATGCTGACACACCAAATTATGGCATATGCATTTGAGGCATATGAATGAAAAAGGTCTATTTATTCTTAGCAAAAGAGGTTTTCTTTGTGGACAAAATACCAGAAAGATGGATTTCTGTGAACATTGTCTTTGGGAAGTAGAAAAGAGTCAGTTTCAAATTTCTAGCAATCCACTGAACAAAATGTACTTTGGATTACATTCATTCAGACCTTTAGGGGCCTTCTCGTTCCCCGTTTAAAGGTAGTGCCAGGTACATGTTGACTTTTATTGATGATTATTCAAGAAAATCTAAGTATATTTCCTGAAACACAAAAATGATGTTTTCCTAACTTTCAAACAATGAAAAGTTTTATTGAGAAACATACAGGAAAACAAATCAAACAACATAGAACAGATAATGGCTTGGAATTGTGTGAAGGCGAATTCAATAAATTCTGCAAAAGTGGAGGAATTGTTCAATACCATACCGTGAGAATGACACCTCAACAAAACGCTGTGGCGAAACGGATGAACAAGACTCTTTTAGAAAAAGCTCGTTGCATGATCTCAGATGCTGGATTAACGAATGATTTCTAGGTAAAGGCAATCTCTACTGCTTGTTATTGATAAGTTCATAATTGTGCTATATTTTATGTATCAATTACCACATTTTTATGTGTTGTAAGAAAGATTTGAGTTATTATTGAGATTAATTTGGTTATTCTTAGTTTTTGTAGGGTCAAAGTGAAAAAGAGCTGAAAAAGATTAAAGAAAATGCTAAGGACGGAACATGCATGAGTATGAAGCCATTTTGGATGCTGTTTCATATTTTAAGCACAAATTTCGAGTCCAAACTCTGATTGAGATTATTTTGGTTGATTTGTAAATATATTCAAGATTTCTACAACTTTCATGTTTTGAGTTCTCCAAGATTCTATAGGCATCGTGTTCAAAATTGCAAAGTTAGAAAATGTGTACTGGCGAGGAGTGATTCCTGACATAGTTTGGTAGATTCAACTTTCTTATCTGAGCTCCAATTGAGGTGATTCAATATGTTTTAAAAATATAAGACAGAGCTATAACTTTCATGTTTTGAGTTTTTCTAAATTTGGTATGCACCAGAGTCAAAATCGAAACTGAAAGTGAAGCCCAGCGCACATGCGCTGGGTTTGTGCAGCGCATGTGCGCTGGCAACTTTTCAGCATTGCCTAGCGCGCACATGCGCCCAAAATTGGCAGCGCATGTGCGTGGAGAGCAGAAGAAATGTGTTTTTGAGTTTTTTGATAGATTTCTTCAGCCGATTAGACTTTTTTTTCACCCAATTTCACGTTCTTATCTGTAGGCATTATTTGTAACCCTAAATACTCATTATAAATACCCCAAGTTGGGTGAGAAAAAAGGATCGACACTTTTATTTTCTTTTAGCTAGGGTTTTAGCAGTAGAAATTCCTCTTTATTCTTTCATGGCACTTTGTGCCTAAACTTTTTTCTTGGTCGAGGGAATTGTGAAGCCATGGTCAATTCTACAAAGTTGTGACACTTCTCGTGCTTAAATTTATTCACTTTTATCTCAAGTATTGATTATTTTTCTACGATTAAATTTATGGTTATTTTTTTTAACTTATTATTGTTGCAGAATACTAACTTGTTGAAATTAATCTACTGATAGATTATTTTAACCGCGTGTGCTTAATTCAATTTGTGAAGCAGCTAAATTTGATAATTCTGGATGTATAGTAATTGAATTTAGGAAAAGATCATCTAATTGGCATACACGTGTAGATGTAATAATAATTAGTCTAATTGTTCTTATTGATCTTAAAGCTTCTATTAATTGATCTTTGGCGCGTGTCTGGGTTAAATTAATAGTTAGGGTTAATTGGATCACGTGTTGAAAATTAACCAACTTTAGAAAGAAATAAGAATCAACTTTGAATTGGTATTCATTCGGGTTAATTCTTCAATTAGTGCTTGATATAAAATTGAATTATCTTGTGTGTCAAGGATCGACTAGTGAAATTGCCATAGTGGATATGACCAAAACCAAGACTTTTCTTACATCGAATTTTCTTCAATTATTTTATTATTTTAATTTTAGTTAAAAGCATTCAAAACCCCCCCTTTGTTCCATTAGCACGAAAATATACCCCGTTCTCTGTGGGACGAATTCGACTCACCACTACTACATTAGAGTTGTTAATTTTGGGGGCTTACGACGACATTGCAACTCGACAGTAGCATAATTTTGTGTACACTAGTTATATTATCAATCATTCTCCTTCTGGACCTTTGAACTTTAAAACTCCAGAGAAAATTTGGTCAGATACTCCTGCTAATTACTATGATTTAAGAATATTTTTGTGTCATGCATACATACATGTAAATAATAAAAAATTAGAACCAAGAGCTAAAAAGTGTATTTTTCTTTGGTATCCATCTGGGGTGAAAGGATATCGTCTATGGTGTTCTGATCCCAAATCACCTAAATTCATAATTAGTAGAGATGTAACTTTTGCCGATGAATCTTCTATGTTGTATCCAAGAAAAGAATATTCTAGTTCTTGTAACACAGATAGAAAGGAGAGTATGCGAAGCCGGTGGAGGTTGAAATTGGCAACACTAGTCCTCCTCAACTAAGTTCTTCTACAGTTTCACTAGATGCAGATGACACACTTGAAACTGAACCAAAAGAAGAAGAATATTTCATAGCCAGAGATAGACCAATGAGATAAATTCGACTATCACATATTTGAAGACAGTTTCACATGTTGATTCATCTAAGTAGGTGATTGCAATGAATGAAGAGATTGAGTCTCTCCACAAAAATGGTAAGTGGGTTCTTATGAAATCGCGTCAGGAAAAAAAAATTTGTTGGTTGCAAGTGGATTTTCAAGAAAAATGAAGGAATTCCAAGGGTTGAAGATGCAAGATATAAGGCACGTTTAGTAGCAAAGGGATATAGTCAGGTCCAAGGTGTTGATTTTAATGATGTTTTCTCATCCGTTGTTAAACATAGCTCTACGTATACGTGTCCTAGTTCCTTTAGTTGCCATGTATGATTTGGAATTGGAACAACTTGATGTTAAGATAGCTTTCCTACATGGCGAACTTGAAGAACAAATATATATGAAACAATCTCAAGGATTTGAAATCGAAGGAAACGAAGACCATGTTTGCCTGTTAAAGAAATCCTTGTACGGATTAAATCAATCTCCAAGGCAGTGGTATAAGATGTTTGATTCTTTTATGTTAGGTCATGGTTATTCATGGATCATGTATGATAGTTGTGTTTACTTCCAAAAGTTGAATGATGGTTCTTTCATTTATTTGTTATTATATGTTGATGACATGCTCATTGCTGCCAAGGATTTGACAGAAATTCACACTTTGAAGTCTCAGTTGAATAGTGAATTTGATATGAAAGATTTGGGAGCAGGTAAGAAAATTCTTGGCATGTAGATCAAAAGAGATCGAGGAGTCAGAAAGTTATTCTTAACCTAGAAAAACTACATAGAAAAGGTCTTCGGGAAGAGATTTGGCATGAAAGATGTTAAACCTGTAAGCACTCCTCTTATTGCTCATTCAAACTATCAGCCACTCAATCACCACAATTAGCTGAAGAGGAGTGGTATATGGCACGTATACCTTATTTCAATGCAGTCGGTAACATTATGTATGTAATGGTTAGCACACGTCCATACATTTCACAAGTAGTTAGTGTAGTAAGCAGATACATGTCTTGCCCAGGTAAAACACATAGGCAGACTATGAAGTAGATTCTCAGATACTTGTGTGGGACTTCAAACGTATATTTAGAGTTCGGAGGAAATATTGACACTTTGATTGGCTCTATAAATTCAGACTACGCCAGAGATTTTGACAAAAAAATATCATTCACAGATTATGTATTTTGCATTGGCGGTTGTGTTGTTAGCTAGAAAGTTACCTTACAACATGTTGTCGTTTTATCTACTACTAAGGCAGAGTACATGGCTATCACTAAGGCAATCAAATAAGCCTTGTGGTTGAAGGGATAGTTTGCAAGACAAACTCAGTCTATATCAAGGTGTAATTACTATTTACTGTGATAGTCAAAGTGTCATTCACTTAACTAAAGACCAAATGTAACATGAGCTGAAGAAACATATTGATGTGAAGTATCACTTCATTTCTGGATACCATTACTGAGAAGAAGGTCTTTGTCCATAAGATCAATTCCAGAGACAATCCCGCCGACATATTTACCAAACCTCTTCCAGTTGCTAAGTTCAAGAACTGCTTGGACTTGATTGGCTTTCATGGTGATGAATAGGCCCATAAGGCTTATTTGGAGAAGGTGGAGAAAATTTACTACTTTTGTGTCAGATACAAAATCAAGGTGGAGATTTATCGCCATGTAGGATGCTTTTGCATCTTGACATAAGCAACCAACCACCACTTAAATTTCTTCACAAAATTGAAATAGTGGTCTCCCATACTTGTGGCCAGGATAATTTGATTTGTTCTTGGATTTTTATGGGCAATTTTGCCTTGCCTCTTCAGCTGCATCACAAATCGAAACAAGAAAGACAGATTTCTTAACAAGTGTTTAGAACTTATTTTTGGTCTAATTCTCAGGTATTCATTTGGGATATTTCTCTTTCGGTCTTTCAAAATTTTTTTTGAGGCTTTTGTATCATTTTTATATAGTGAAATATTGTTCCTCTCCACTCGTGGACGTATTAGACCTTGACTGAACAATGTAAATTTCTGTATCTCTTTCCATGAATATTTTCTTCGCATATTTTGTTATATTTTCGTTATTGTCGTTAAAGGGTTAGTTAAAATTAATTTAAATAAATTCTTGGGGCACGGATCCTAACACATTGTCTAGGTGGCAAATAAAATAACCCTCAAAAGGATTTATTAGTTTTGGAGATTGTTACAAATGGAAACTACTTGATCCTTCGGGATCGTATGGAAAGGATTGTCTAGTCAACTGATATTCAGGGAAATTCATCAAATGGGACACTTTTGCAACCATTGGACTCTGGGAATCTTGTCCTGAGAAGTATGGATAATAATGAAGATGAAGAAATGTATATTTGGCAAAGCTTTGATCACCTGACTGATAATTAGCTGCTAGGGATAAAAGTAGGGTGGGAGTCCAGGACTAGTGTGATTCATAATTTGACATCCTGGAAGAATTCAGATGATCCATCTCCAGGGCTATTCACTTATGGCATCAATCGTCCATGACCTGTAATAGAGTGTCTGCTCTGGAAAGGTAATTCTGTAATGTATCGAACTGGACCATGGAATGGTGTTAGTTTTAGTGAAGTTATTTTTATGCCAAACATTGTCTTCAAGGTGACAGTACTCATTGTTAATACACGAGATTTACTATGAGTTTCTTGAAAACTATCCAACAAGGGTTGTTTTGAACTATTTCGGTGAAGTTCAGCGCCATGTATGGAACAACAGCAGCCTGGAATGGCTAGTTTTATATAGTTTACCCTTTGACCCTTGTGATAATTATAGTTAATGTAGTGCCAACAATATTTACACGATAAACGTGTATACCCTTTAATTTGCAGCTGTTTGACTGGATGCATGCCTAAATCACCTCAAGATTGGGCAATAGGTGTCTGGTCTAATGAATGTATTTGGAAACATCCATTAAAATGGTTCACTGAGAGTATGTTTTAAACCAGAGAAAAATGTGAAGGTTCCCGATCATTGGCTTCATTGGACGAACATGTTTGCAACCCTGAAGGAATATGAAGAGGTTTGCTTGTAGAATTGTTCTTGCATTGCATATGCTAATTCAAATGTTTCAGGTCAAGGAAGTGGTTGCTTCATGTGGTATGGGATTTGATTGATAAAAGGCGATTAGGCATCCCTAGTAATCAAACTCTTTACATTCAAGTAGAAGCTCAAGACCTAAGTAAATGACTGATTACTTCATAGGTTCTAATTATTTCATCAATGTCCTTGACATATATACTGGAAATGATCAAGTTCATAACAGACTCAAGATAGAAAGAAAAAGGTCATGCTAGTTCTGATACCATGCTTAATAGCTGCTGTCTGTTGGCAATGCTACTTTTGCGATGCTGTGTTATCCTATTGAAAAGAACACGAAATCAAGGTAAGTTTTGAATCTCTAACTTTTTGTAATACAAGAAGATATTTCAATATTTAATATACCTTCAAATATGTAGAGCTGACATAATGATCTTATAGTCCAACAAACATCAGGATAGGTTATAGGTTGATGATACTTCCAGCAAACTGTCTGCCTGATAGTCATGGAAAATTTTAATTCAAGAGCAGTTTTCTGATGAAATTTTACTTTCTACATATGTCTCATTTTATTCTAAATACTCTATGCTTTAACGTTAAAGTTCAAAGAATTTACCAAAGATCAGGCCAAGAGATGAAATTTTTCATGTTTGAGACTTCATTTTCTTCTCTTTTGAGGAGAAATGGAGACTACATTTGGAAACTGAAATTTTGAGCTTCTAATTGCTTTTTAATGTTGCACATGTTGCGAGTTCAGGGGAACTGCCACAGCTGCATTCTAGAGGCATGTAGGAGACCTAAATTTACCCATTTTTGAGATGATCAGTATTGCAAAGGCAACCAACAACTTTCTAACTTAAACAAGATTGGAGAGGGAGGTTTCAGACCAATTTACAAGGTATCCTCAAGTATCAATGAAGTATTTATTGAGTTCAAAATTTTCTGCCATGGCATCCTAAAAATTTTGTTCATTTTACAGGGTCAAATATCAACAGGACAAGAAATTGCAGTGAAAAGGCTATCGGTAGATTCCAATAAAGGACTAAATGAGTTCAAAAATGAAGTTATCTTCATATCCTAACTTCAACATCGCAATCTGGTTAAACTTTTGGGATGTTGCATTCGAGGAAAAGAGAGAATGCTCATTTATGAGTATATGCTATGTAAAAGCTTGGACATCTACATCTATGGTTCGCAATCTTAATACTACTCTTAGTTGATTTACTCTCTATTAAAAAAAATGAAATAAGAAACAGTACAATTTGTCTTAAGAGCACAATGTTAAGCTGTCTCTGTTTTTTGAGACAAATATCAGAAAAACCTTTGCTTATTCGATTAGAAGCTGTTGCAGATAATGCAAGAAGGAAGTCGATAACATGGAAAAGGCACTTTGACATTATAATTGGAATTGCTCGAGTGTTTCATAGTGATTCAAGATTGAGAATTATGCATAGGGATCTCAAACCAAGCAATATTCTTCTAGACAGCAAGATGAATCCTAAAATTTCAAATTTTGGTATTGCTAGAGCTTTTGGAGGAGAACAAGGTTCAGAAAAAACAAGGGTTATTGGCACTTAGTGAGGAACCAAAAAGTTACATTTTCTTTGATCTAGATCATTTCTATCTCCAGCATTCATTTGATTTCAAAACTACTCATATTGTTGCGCAGCAGGTACATGTCTCCCAAGTATGTCATACATGGGCTATATTCTACAAAATCTGACATTTTTAGCTTTGGAGTATTAGTCCTGGAAATTATCACTGGTAGAAAGAACAGAGATTTTTGCCCACCTGACGATACTTACCTTAACCTACTTGGACATGTAAGCAAAAAGCTTGGCTTTCTCATCCTCAGAATTGTGTGCATATGAAGTTTTCTTGTTCACTTTTGTCATAAAATCTCAGGCATGGAAACTGTGGAGTGAAGGGAATGCCTGTCAGCTAATAGACGAGCTAATGGAACAACATCTTCCCATATCAAAGGTAGAAAGGTGCATACAAGTTGGCCTCTTGTGTGCGTAGCAGAGCCCTGAAGATAGGCCAACCATGTCGTCGGTGCTGTCGATGTCAAATAGTGACAATACAATGCTCCCTCAACTTAACTAGCCTAGTTTTTATACAGAAAGAATGGCAAAAAGTACAGAAGATTCATCAAAAAAAATTCCTGTTACAAATGATATGACTATGGAAAATACTTAGATAGATTCGATATTTGGTTTTACTTGTAAACTTGTAGTTAAGATTAAATTTTAAAAAATCTTGCTTACATCAGCTGATATTATAGATTCTCTAAAATTTAATCCCCACCACTCAGGATCTACAAGTGGGATAAAAAATCGGATCTACCTATATATTTGCCTTTATGTAGAGGTTTCTTTTATTATTTATATCGAAAACTATTTTATAAGTCTCCCAATTTTTTATGATCCAGTGAATGAATATATAAAGAAAATGCTCTCTATAAATTAAGGTTGGCAATTTCTCATACGATTCGATAATACGATACGAAATTGACAGATTTTGACACGACTAAAATTTTATCACGTCATTATTAGATCAAGTATTCATGATACTAAATTAAACGATTTAAGTTGGGTTAAACCGTTTTAACAAGATAACCCATTAATTAAGTTGTATCAACCAGTGGATTAACAAGATAACCTATGAAATTACTAATTGAATAGATTTTACTAAAGTGTTTATCGATTATAATTTAATATACTAGTATACTTGAAAATTGTGAATATTAATTTTAATATAATATTATTAAACTAAACCTAATAATTATTTTAAATATTATTTAATGAATTTCATTTAATAATTTTAATAATATGTTCTAAATTGGTATGATAACAAGGTTAATATTAATAATTTTTAAATTATTAAACAGTTAACATTTGATATTTTAATTTAAATAGATTGCAAGTTATTTAACTTGTCAAATAGGCTGATATATTTTTGTTAACAGTAAATAGGTCAAATACGAATATAACATGATAAGAAACAAGCTCCATATGACACGATAAGAAATGCGTCACACTTTACACGATACGATAATCTTACAACCCGATCCATTACCATCCCTAGTATAAATGATTTTTTTTTATAAATCATTACACCCTTGAATCATTTATAGAAGTGAAGTCTAATTTAGAGTAAATAAATATTATGCATCTCTAATTAACTTTAAATTTTGCATTCCAATTGTTGTTTAAGACGATATTTAAGGGTTTTTTTTTTCTCCTTTTAATAAATAAGGATTTACAGTAAATTTTTACTTAATTTTTAGTGATTCGGACCTAGGTCATAAGAAAAGTGCAATCTATAATGAACCTATCCTATAGAAGCACACCAAAGGGTAGAGGTTATTGTAGTTACAAGTTGAGGGCTCCTAGTGTAAATGTGAAGTTGAGGGCTCCTAGTGTAAATGCTTTTAGGAATTAATTTAATTGACCTCTTTTAACCACTTAAGGGATTGAACTACTTCACTTGAACAACAAAAAATAAATTTATACGTTTCAAAAAAATTTAAGACAACAGCAACAACCTGCATAATTCTACTTCTCAAACAAAACTTTTTGGTGAAGGACTTAACAGCGACATTTCTCAGTAGTAACTTGTTTCATGTCATCGAGTTACTACAAAATTGTGAATGAAAGCAGGTTTTCTAAACGAGCCTAAAAGGATAGACCACATAGAGCTCAATTGAGGTTCTTTGCATGATCAAACTTAATACATAAAAGTTTCTGTTTTCAATAAATTATACATCCTCTTATGCTTCTCGATGCCGGAAATACTTACCTGACCCGTGGACCCTTGATAAAGCCACATTAATATCTTTCTTTCTTTTTTTTTTCTTTGTCTCTTAGAATTATAAAATCTCATATAATTCGTTTCTTAGCACTACAGCTAAGACTTTATGAATTTAATTCTCCTTCATCTGCAATCATGAAACTGCTGGCAGCAAAACAGAAAAAAACCAACATGGAACTAGCAATTACACAAGCCCTTCCTCCTCTTCAAACTAAAAATTGAAGACTACCTGGCGTCTACTTCTTTACTCTAGGAAAAGCCAATAGACAATGTTATGAGAAAACCCATTTCATGAGAAATTCCCTAATTCAAAAAAGACCCAAAAGTGTAAGTTGTACAGAATCAAAAACCTAAACCTAAGTATTCTATGTGCGAATCTTAAAAAGAAATTCGTGACTGTGACTTGAGAGTTTCATCATTTGTCCCTCTATTTTTCTTCCTACCACCACCAATAGCAACAGTAATAAGCACAACGACCACCATAATAATGGTGGAGGAGGAGTGAGGTTGCGCAACCTGATCGGCAGACGGTGGCTTTGACAGCTGCCCTGGTGTGGAAATCTGTGATGAAATGATTGGTGTTTCCGTCCCTTGGAAAGCTAAACAGGCTATGATGGTTTTTTTTTTTTTTTAATCCAATTCTTGTTGTGTGGATTTGGATGAATTTTTTTTGTACTGTTTCAACTTCTTGTTGTTGTGCTTATTCGGATGAATTTTCTTGCATTGCAGCAGCTCTCATAATTTGATTAATTCAAGTATTACTGGAGCTGGAGGAGTAGAGCAAATTCAGCAAGTCAGGCTTCACAGATGAGTTAGGGATTAATTACAACTACATCAACTCCACTGTTGCCGGGTGCAGCTTCATGGTTGTAATTTGTAAATGAAAATATGATGTTAAACTCAAAAAAAAAAAAAAAGGAAAAGAAAAATTAAAATCTTAACCCTGGTTAGTTGTAGTGGGAAGAAAAGATTTTTATGATTTTTTTTTTAGTGCTAGTCCAATTTTAAAAAGAAGGGGAAACGTGGCTTTATCCAGACCAAAAGGTCTACTGACCCCTGTGGATTCGGTGGCTTTATCCAGACCAAAAGGTCTACTGACCCCTGTGGATTCGGTGCAGATAAGTATTTTCTCTACACAAATGATATTGTAGTATGGGAAAAAGATTTAGGTACGACAATTTGTAGATTTTACAACGTGTCTGAATAAAATTTTTTAAAATTTATTTTTATTTATAAAATTTATAAATAAAATAAAAAATCGAATCCATCTAAATATTTTTTTTTAAAATACGTGTTATTGATCGATCAAATACTTGCACGACTGATGCAGTAAAAAAGCAGAAGCCTCATAATGACATTCAATTTAATTATAGCTCATTAAAAATCTTTGAAAGTTCAGACTGGCTGACAATCAATAAAGAAAAGCAGCAAAACGGGAAAACAACCAAAATGGTCCCTGAACTTTTTGCATAAAATAGTGTTAGTCCTTAAACTTTAATCTGTACCACTTAGTCTCTGAACTTTTTTTTTTTGCCCAACTGACTGAATGGCCCCTGATGATTCAGTCTAAAACTTCATCGGTCTCCAACTTGGACGGACAAGAACAGGAGTAAACAGGAGATATATATATAAAAAAAATGTAGATAGATTTGAAATAACAAATAATAAATAATAAACTCCAACCACCACGTCTCCACCTCCACCTCCCTCCCCCTCCAGCTAACATCCCCCTTCTCCTTCCCCTCCAGACTCCTCTCCCTACTCCACCCTTTTCAGATCAAGGCCCGTCCCTCTTCAATCGCCATCCTCCTACAATTTATCCTTTCTCTATGATTAATAAGTACTTTACAAATATTTTATCCACTTATCATGATAGCTGAATATTATAGAAACAAGCATGAAAACCAGCCTAATTGTTGTGGGATCAAACAATCAGTTGTAAGAGCAACAGCAAACTGTTACATTATATATTTTTGCAGTATGCGAATTGAAAGGTTGCCAAGATATTAAGAAAATATCTTAATTTGTAACCCCAAAAATTTATGCCCCTCTTATGGAAGAACACAACTTCTCAACGAACAGATACAGGAGAAGAAATCTTGGGTTGGGGGAGAAGGTGAAAGGGGCGCTGGAAAAGAGGGGTGGTGCAGTGGTGGAGGAGGTTGCTGAAGTTTTGGGATAAACTACCGGAATATTTTGGTGTAAAGAAAAAAGTTTAGGAACTAAAAAAGTATGAATTAAAGTCCAAAGATCAATACTGTTTTATGAAAAAAAATTCAAAGACTATTTTAATCGTTTTTCCCAACAAAACTATTCAAAAAAAAAATTATAAACATAATACATTGTCGGTTACAAAAATATGTCCTAACAGATCTTTCACTACAACTTTAATCAGTTGTTATTAATTGTATAAGCACTTCATAAACGAAAATACCCCTCACACACCAAAACTAGCACGGGTATCATGCTTGGTTGAAAGTTACACTACCTAAATTGTACTCACACAGGCCACAGTGAGAGTTAACAAATGAAGTAAAAAGTTAGTGAAAGTCATGGGAACATCATGCCATTTCTTGAATTAACCTATGATTTCATTTTATCAGTTTAACGTTTTGAATTATTATTATTATTTTAGTCTTTAAAATTATTTTTAGGCACTTAATTTTTTAGATTAATGGTCAAATCTAACAATGTTAAAATTTTGACTAAAAGGATATTTTTATCTTCAAATTATTGATTGTAGATAAATTTTTCTATAACATTCAAAATATCTTATTTTCTTTTTGTGAATAGAACTAAATGAATTTTGAGATATTGTGACGAAAGATGAAAATTTTTTGAATTATGTCAACAAAATAAAAGAGAAATTGGTAGTAAGATAATCTTTCATCAGGACAAAATTATAAGGATATTTTTGTTGAAAAATAACCCAAAATGTTGAGTTAAATTTAGCAGTAGAAATTAAATACCTAAAAAAAACCTTAGATATTAAAATGATAATGACTCATGTGATCAACTGAACCCTTAATCTAATGCGTGTATGTTTCAACAATGTCCAAAATCCTATTGTTAATTTCTTTTAGTAATTTTTTTCTCAACCACTTTTTATCGTTTATCGTTAAATGATGCATTAATTAATACACAAGCTGGCCTTCCTATACAGTATACACCTCCTTTATTTAAACCTCCAATTTCCAAATGCATAGAGAAAAAGCCTTCTTGAGAACAAACCATGCAAATATGCTACAGCAAAATAGGTACGACTACTACTACTATTTATTGATTTCTTTCCTTTTTATAACTCTTCTCCAAATTTGCACTTCCAAGGATACCATCACACCAAATGAATCCTTCAAAGATGGAGATCTTTTAGTTTCTAATGGAAACTACTTTGCTTTTGGCTTCTTTAGCCCTGGAAGTTCTGTAAATCGATACATCGGTATTTGGTACAACAAAGTTCCAGAACAAACTGTTGTTTGGGTTGCCAATAGGGACAATCCAATCAATGGAACCTCTGGAGTTGTTTTTCTTGAAAAATCAGGCAATCTTGTTCTTCGCGACGAATCCAGGAAATCCTTTTATTATGGTCTACAAATGTTTCGGGCACGTTATCAGCCACCAGCTCTTTTTCTGTTCAGCTTACCGAAACAGGGAATTTGGCGCTGTTTCAAGATCAAATCAGGAGCATTGTAGCTTGGCAGAGCTTCGATTATCCCACAAATACTTTGCTTCCTCACATGAAAGTCGGGGTGAATAGGAAAACTGGATTAATCCCAGTTATGACATCTTGGAAGTCACAAGACGATCCAGGAACAGGCGATTTTCGGTTCTGTCTCTTGGAGCTTAATGGTTCACCACAGTTCTTTTTATACAAGGGATCGGACCGGCAATGGAGAACAGGGCCCTGGAATGGGATTCAATTGAGCGGAGTACCAGACATGACTTCAAAATTCATTTTCACAGTCAGCTATGTTGATAATGATGATGAAGTTAGCCTTTCGTATAGTATTCGTGATCCCTCAATTTTCTCCAGGTTAGTTTTAAACGAATCAGGCACCCTGGAAAGGTTAACCTGGCAAATAAGGAGGGGAGGGTAAATGGGTAAAATTTTGGGCTGCCCCGAAGGACCAATGCGACTTTTACAGCCATTGTGGTGGATTCAGTGATTGTGACCCTTACAATTTGGGTGAATTTGAGTGCCAATGTCTCCCAGGCTTCGAGCCTAAAGTGAAAAGTGAATGGTATCTAAGGGATCCCATCAATGGATGCAGTAAAAAACAAGAACAACAAACGTGCGGTAATAGTACTGATGGGTTCGTAAAATTGACATTTGTGAAGGTTCCCGACACCTCAAATGCAAGAGTAAACAAGAGTTTGGGATTGAAAGAATGCAAAGATATGTGCTTAAAAAATTGTTTGTGTACAGCTTATACAAGTGCAAATATTAGTAGTGGTGGTGGAAGTGGCTGCATAACTTGGTATGGAGACTTGATAGATATGAGGCAGTTTTCAAATGGGGGCCAGGATGTTTACATCAGAGTTACAGCTGCAGAGTTAGGTGAGTTGTCAATTTTCTAATTAATTTGCTTCTTATTCATTCATGTTTTATAGGTAAGTTTTGGAGTTTCTTGTTTAAATTCCTATGAAAGGGACTTCAAATTTGAAAAAATACAAGAGCATTACATTTCGAAAATTACGCAACTTAGACACTCCAATCACATTGAAACATCAAACCAATTGTGCTTGCATACATCAACAACAAAGAAAACTTGTAGTCAATATTTTGAGACTATTCTTTGAATGATTGACATCTAATTTGCAGTACATGCTGAGCTAATTAATTGACTGGTGATTTCTATCTTTTCAGCTCAAATCTTGAAGAATTCGAAGGGCTCGAATAGTAGAAAATTGGTAATCATTCTGGTACCATCTGTAGCAGGTGTTCTCATACTGTTGTTTGTATCCTGCTTGGTACTCAAGAATAGAAAAGGTGAACAAATTAAAGTAACATTCTAGATTCTCATTTTTTCCTTTGAGAATAGGGAGAACCAATACTTAGAATTAGAGAAATGCATTTGTATTTTCACACCATTTCAAGGTGGATTTCAATCCACCAGAAAAATCTAACTAGACAAGACTAACTATTGACACTAACTAGACATTGACCCAATTCTCTGGTGTACAAGGGCATGAAGGTAAAAGACAATACATCAAGAGGTTGCTTAGCTTTAACATTAGTCCAAAATCATCCTATGGAGGTTCTTCAACCACAAAGGAGATGGATGAAAGTGCAGATTTGTCCATTTTCGACCTAAAAACCATAATTTCAGCCACTGATCATTTCTCCTTTGCCAACAAACTTGGAGAAGGTGGCTTTGGCTCAGTTTACAAGGTGACTATAATTTCTTGGTTGACAATAACTTTTCTATTCCCATCTATTTGGCATAGGGCATATAAGATTACAAACTGGTTTCTTGGAATTTGATTGATTTCAGGGTCGGCTTCATAATGGTAGAGAAATAGCCATCAAAAGATTGTCCAAAAGTTCAGGACAAGGGATTGAGGAATTCAAGAATGAAGTTACATTGAGTTTGCAAGGCTACAACATAGGAATCTTGTTAAGCTCTTGGGTTGTTGCATCCAGCAAGAGGAGAAAATGCTAGTGTATGAATACTTGCCCAACAAAGGACTGGATAATTTCATCTTTGGTATGTCTCAATCAGCTGAATTTTACTCTCCTTGTGCATACATGCCTGGCTTTTTCATTCTTGAAATCTTGCCCCAAAAAAAAAAAGGTAAAAATGTAAAATGTTACGCATTTTATTGATACCAAGCTATATTTTACTCGTATGTTTTCCCAAAATTCCAAAATGTGAAATGTCACACTACGTTTTACTCGTATGTTTTTCCAAACTCCAAAAGGTGAAATTGCACGGCCCTGAATTCGCATGCACTGCTTCCTTCTACATTGAGCAATTATTTTCTTCTTTAATTTGAATGCCAAATGTCTGCTCAAATGTTGAATGAATATGTCCAGATAAAGAAAAAAGGGCATTGCTCAACTGGAGAAAACGCTTTGAAATAATATTGGGTATTATTGCTCGCGGGATTGTGTATCTTCATCGCGATTCAAGATTAAGAATTATACACAGGGATCTGAAAGCCAGCAATGTTTTACTAGATGCTGCTATGGAGCCAAAAATATCAGACTTTGGTATGGCTAGAATATTTGGAGCAGGCCAAATGGAGGCTAACACAAATAGAGTTGTAGGAACATAGTAAGTAAATATTGCCACGTTTTTCTTAATTTTCAGTTATTTTCTGAAAATGTAATAAATTTGTATGCTGATTATTATGAAGAGGTCACAAATGTATGTACTAACTCAACAATTTGATTTATTTTGTCATGCAGTGGTTATATGTCACCAGAATATGCAATGCAAGGGCTCTTTTCTGATAAATCAGATGTCTTTAGTTATGGGGTTTTGCTGTTGGAGATTATTAGTGGCAGGAAAAATAGCAGTTATTTCCATGACAATGTCATCAATTTAATTGGATATGTAAGTATAATCACAATATAGTTCTGCAATTAGGACTAAAACTAAAAGGCGAATCAAAATATTCAATACTCGAATCGAAAAATTTAGCTTTCGATAACATTTTGAATTCGATCTTCAATTCAAACTTGATTAGATAAAAATTCATTTAATTTCAACTGAAAAATAAATGAACCAAACTTCAACATATTTACAAACTCCTTAAAATAATCAAATAAAATTGAATACTAGAATGTACAACTTGTTCAATATCATTTACACCCTATTTGAGAAAATCTAATTTTTTGTATGATTGATTTTTTGCTGCAGGTATGGGATCTCTGGAAAGAAGGCAAGGCCCTGGAAATAGTTGATCAATCAATGGGGGGCTCATTTAATCAAGATGAAGTTCAAAGATGCATTCAAATTGGTCTTTTGTGTGTTCAAGAACATGCAACTGATCGACCAAACATGTCCCAAGTTCTTTCCATGCTATCAAATGAGACATCACTTCCTTCAGTTTCTCTTAAACAACCTGCATTTATCTTAAAAAAAGTTAATAATAATAATATTCCATCATAATAATAATAATAATAATAATAGTAATGTTCCATATTCATCATCTGCTAGTATAGGAGCATTATCAGTGGATGATGTGACAATTACTATGGTCCAAGTTCGTTAAACAACTTATTAATTTTTATACATTAGTGTATGCATATAATTGCATGAATATTTAGACTGATTGATTGTATATGTTGTTCCTTGAATTAAATTTGATATAATTACATACAAAATGAATGTAGCTTGTTATGTGGATGTAAAATTCATCTATATTCATAATCAATCTGAATTATATTGAATTCAATAACTTATTCTCTTAATCCTAGATTTCAACCTTAGTCAAATTTTTAATTTGCTTTAGCAAAAAGTTAAAATCAAAATATTCATTTTTATTTTATAATAGTGGTGCGTGATTACTAAGTTATAAGCACAATTACCTTATTTATGATATTAATATATAACTGGTATGCAGTATTGCAATGCATCAATTTCTATGCAATTAGCAAAGTTACCTATATAGACAAATTGGGCAACATTATCTTAAAGATGTTCAATGAGATTTTTTGTTCCTCCCATAATCTTTTGTTCTCTCCAGAAAATAATAATCGCTTTTATTTTTTTTCCGGCCATTAAATCTACTTCAAGAAGTAGTTTATAATAGAAAGCAATAACAAAATAAAATTCTTAACCAATCTTATTTAACAGGAATAATATTTAATTTGTTTGCGTTTTGTTTGTAAATCCATCTCCCATTAATTAATTTAAGGTAGTAGAGATTTAGTTATTTTGGTTATTAAATGTTGGGTGGCCGACATAAAAAATCAAAGAGCAGAAAATATCTGAATTTCTTGTGTGATGATTGCTTAAATTGGTCCCTCATAGCCATTACGGCTTACCGATTGAGAAACTTCAAAGCTCATTGCCGTTCTGTCCAACTTTGGAACTCACCAAATGAAAAAATTGGGTATTGTTGACTGTGATTGCAATTTGCAACTTCATGTTCTTAAACGCTCACCTATTTCCAAAAACAGAATTTTTGGCTTTGCTTTTGCTTGAAAAAATTCAATTTTTCTGTTTGAAGAGGTTTAATAAATTTGAAACTTTGTTAATACTTGATTTGCTTTTAATAAAATCAATTTTGAACGATTTCTTACTGAACCACTTCCCTTCAAATTTAGTAACTTTGATTCCTCTTTGAAAACCCAGGCAGTGGACAACAAAATATAGTTTGGTTAGTAAAATACTTTCCTCTTATTTACATGTTTCGGATTAGAGCATAGACAAAAATCCAAAATTGATCCTTTAAAAAAAATTTAAAAAAAAGATCTTACATGTGGTCTGTATCACTATTTCTCTCACGTTGCATAATAGAATTATCATTTGAGCTATGTTACAATTAATCCATCATGTGTGTGATATAATCTAACTAGATGTCCCGAAATAAATGTCTCCTGCGTCCCACAATCATCTAACCAATCATGTTATAGATAATACTAAAAAATGCACGTGTTTCGCACGTATAATATTATGACTCGTTGAATATTTTTATTTTTTAAAAAATAAATAAATAATCAGTGAATAATAACATAAAATACAAAATGTAAATATTTTATTTATTGAATTTTTTTTGTACAAAAAGTATATATTTTAAAATATATATTTAATATCTATGCTCCTTTTTTCTTAATTATTTTTACATTTCTTTTTTAGTTTTTTTTTCACTATTGTCTGTTATTTGTTTAATATTATTCATTTTTACGACATATGATACTATTTGCATCTTATTTCTACTTCTCTTCTATACGCTTAGATAATGATTTCTTATGGCGGCACCACCAATTACTTGATATGCTTTATCATTACTAAAAGATAAAATCACTATTAAGTACTAAACATTATTTTATAGACTATTGATATTATTTGATTATCAAAAAATATTTATATGAAATCAAATGATCTATGGATAATAATTACAAAAATTAATTATAATTTCAAAAAAAAAATGAATGTGATTAAAATGTAAAGAACGAATACATCAAGAAACATCTACAATTATTATAAAAATTTAAAAACTAATTAAACTAATATATTATGCATATTAGTGAATATATTGGTATTTTTTATATCTTAAGGCAAGTGATTGGATATTTGAGATTTTGAACCTTGTGTCCTCGTGGGAAGGTGAGGGCATGGCGTGTTATGACTCTGGGAGAGGAATGTGATATTTAATGGTATCAGAGCCCAAGTTATCAATCTAAGTCACTTAAGTTGAACATGTATTAGCTCATACTTAAAACATAGGAATTATATGTGATGCATAGTATTTTAGACACGGCCAGCTCATATTGAGTGTACTGTGTTTTCTTGAACTCAATACAAGTGTAGTGATGAGTGAAGTTTAGTGTTTGAAAAGTCCGAATTCTAATTTAAAGTTTGAGAGATTAAAAGTTAAGAATTTATTGATGAAGAATATGGGAATTTTGGAATGTTAGCCAAAAGTAAAAATCTTAAAAAGTGAATGATAATTGGACTTTCAAGATTTGATAGTAATTGGTTTGACTTTTGAGAATTTATTGTGGTTGAAGTAAAGATATAAACAAACAAACTAACTAAACCAAACCTTATTCCGACTAAATAGGGTTTATTGCATGAATCCTACTACGACGCTGCGTTTTGTCATGGATCATATCCTCCTCAATTCATAGATAGGCTATATCTTCCTATAAGTTACCCACCAAATCTTTTTTGGTATTTTCCTACCTCTTTTATGTTGATTACTCTCTCTAAAATCTACTCATCTGACAGACGCTTCTACTGGTCGTCTTAACACATGATCTAACTACTTTAAGCGTGTTTCGCTCATCTACTCATCAACAGGTGCTACTTCAATCTTCTCACGAATATACTCATTGCGGTAAAGATATAGTAAGGAATTTGAGTAGATAATTGATAAGTTTTAATAATGCTAATGAATTTGGGTGGATAGACTTATACCTATGTAGCTTAATAAGTAAAAATCTATTATATATTAATATGTGCAAGATTGAATATTACTTATGTCGGAGAGGTTTTTAATTTTTTGTAGTGGAATCCATGCTTTGGTAATAATAATGATAGTTAGTCGTAATTTTAGGTATAAGGCTTTGGAATTTGTTGAGTGAGAGAAAAAAATTTTGTTATCACTATTTTCTAAATAAATGGTTTGTTTTTATTCAAAAGCATTTATATAAGAGTTTTAATAATTTTGAAAACGATTTCAAAGCATGAAACTCGTTTATAAGAGTTTGAAATTAAAATCCCAGTATTTGCATGTTTATTTATTTATCTATTTATTTTATTTTTTAAGTTTTGAGCAGTGATTTTTCTTATAAGTGATAACTTATTATACAAAACTCCAAAAATGATTACTGCTTGTTGTGTTTGGAAGTAGATTATAGGTGTTTAATTTGATATAAGCATCATGATCCTATTCTTTATATATTGTTTTCACTAAATTTTTTGAATTGGACTAAAACTATCTTTGGAATTTAAAAAGTAGATATGTATTAATTTTTCCTTTTTTATTTTACTAAGTGTTTTTGCTATTTTATATAAGACATGATGTGATTCTTGAATGGTTTCTTCCGTCATGTTTTATTCTATCAAATTATATTTGATATATCTATAAAAATAATTGATAAAATAAGATATTAGATTTAAGATACGATTAGTTCAATGTTACTACATACAATATATTTTCTTTAAAAGCTTATTAATATAAGGGTTAATTTTTCACCTATTTATTATTTGAATTAGAGATTGAGATTCTCAGAAAAGTTGCTTATTATGAATCTAATTTTGTTATATTCAAAAGTTATATCTATTTGAGTTATATACCTCAAGATACATTGATTTCAATGAAATAAAGAATTTAGAATGTTACGAAGATATTTAAGATGAGTCTGATTTTTTAGACAATATTGATTACTTTAAAGTTTTTGATATGGAAAAGTTTTCTTTATAAGAATTTTATTTTATTGAGTTATGTTTCTAAAACCACCAAGGTATTAAATTTTGGAATTGTATAACTTAAGAGAAATATGATGATTTTAATTAACTTTGTCAATTCTTAAAATAAAAAAAAATCATAATATTACCTTTATAATAATTTTATAAATTGAGATCATTTATGGGCTAATTTGAATAGTGATTTAAAGAAAAAAAAAATTCACGAAAATTTTATTTTAGCATTTGAAGTTTATAAATACAAAGTGTTAACTTTTCACATTTATAAATTTTGTGATATTCTTGATTTATAAAACACTATTGAATGTGAAATTTTGCTTACTTGATAGTTTTACTATTTTGACAAAAATTCATAGTTCAATAATCAAATGAAAATGATTCATGATGTCATTCATTAGCTTTTAGATATATATATATATACTAAATAAACTAAACTATGAATTTTCTTGATTCATAAATTTCAAAATATGCTTATTCTATTAAATAGTATCGAAATTGAAATTGAAGTCACTTAATAGCTCTCTATTATTTTGAACAAAGTTCATAAATGTACAATAAAATTAAAGTTACTCTGATATCGTGTTTGTTATGGGAGTTTCAAAATAATAATAATAATAAATTACTTCAATAGACATGACTTATAGGTAAAAGTATTGATTACTATTGGGCTTATCTTTACTGTACTGTATAGGAATGGATACTTGAAATTGAATATAGATACTTAATTTTTGCCCCCATTTATTTTAGTGCGTAATGCATATTGGGGAAAAATTTTGTATATTTGGGACATTAGATAATTAATATTTGAAGAGCAACTTAAACACTATATTTCTTAAGGACTATTGTGAGAGTTACACATACCTTCGTACATTAAGGATGCATAACAAGAGGTTTTGAAGTAAGATATTAAATTATTTTTATTTAGGAAAATGATATTGCAAACTTAAAAGTATGAATTGATTTAGAGTGTGATTATTCCGTTTTAGAGATTGTATGGTTCTATTATCTATATTCTAGATATTTCAACTTGGTATTTAATTCAGATAAATTTGTGGGTAACTGATATAAACTATGAAAAGGAAAAACTAAAGATTGAAATTCAAAATGTTGCATAGTAGTCATGGTCTTGAAAATTAGATTTTTTTTGTGAATATTTGAATTGTTATGTCACTGTAACTCATTTACTGGAATCTTATATTTGATTAAACAATTAAATAGAACATACACATAAGAGACGAAAAGAAATAGGTTATAATTTATGTGTGTCCTAGACTGGAGATTTAGGATATCAAACTATGGTGTTTGTCATAGTTAGATGTGAATATGTAGTTTTAAGGTTTTGTGATATATGTTTTGACATTTGACTGGTGTTTTGGAAAGTGATAGGTTAAATTGGATCCTTTTGGCATGAAATTTTACTTACTTGATAGTTTTACTATTTTGACAAAAATTCATAGTTCAATAATCAAATAAAAATGATTCGTGATGTCATTCATTAGCTTATATATAAACTAAAAAAGGATTTGATAAACTATGAATTTTCTTGATTCATAAATTTCAAAATATGCTTATTCTATTAAATAGTATCGAAATAATTAAAATTGCAGTCACCTAATAGCTCTCTATTATTTTGAACAAAGTTCATAAATGTACAATAAAATTAAAATTACTCTGATGTCGTTTGTTATGGGAGTCAAAATAATAATAATAATAACAATAATAATAAATTGCTTCAATAGCATGACTTACAGGTAAAAGTATTGATTACTACTGGACTTATCTTTATTGTATAGGAATGGATAGTAGAAATTGAATATAGATACTTAATTTTTGCCCCCATTTATTGTAGTGTGTGATGTTTATTGAGGAAAAATTTTGTATATTTGGGACACTAGATAATTAACATTTGAAGAGCAACTTAAACACTATATTTCTTAAGGACTATTGTGGGAGTTCAACAAATCTTCGTACATTAAGGTTGCATAACAAGAGGTTTTGAAGTTAAGTATTAAATTATTTTTATTTAGGAAAATGATATTGCAAACTTAAAACTATGAATTGATTTAGAGTGTGAGTATTACACTTTATAGATTGTAGAATGGTTCTATTATCTATATTCTAGATGTTTTAACATGGTATTTAACTCGGATAAATTTGTGGGTAACTGATATAAACTAGGAAAAGGAAAAAGAAAGATTGAAATTCAAAATGTTGCATCGTAGTCATGGTCTCGGAGATTGAATCTTTTGGTGAATATTTCAATTGATGTGTCACCATAACTCATTTACTAGAATCTTATATTTGATTAAGCAATTAAATAGAACATACACATAAGAGAGGAAAAAGAAATAGGTTATAATTTTTGTGTGTGTCCTAGACTGGAGATTTAGGATGTTAGACTGTGGCGTTTGTCATAGTTAGATGTGAATATGTGGTTTTAAAGTTTTGAGATATGTTTTGACATTTGATTGGTGTTTTAGAAAGTGATAGGTTAAATTGGATCCTTTTGGCATAAAAAACTTAAGATCTCATATGATCTTTGAGTTGGAGTGGCCAACTAATATTTATATCCTTGTGGTACTTTGGATTAGAGTATTGATAATGCATCATTGAAAGTTATTTGAAACTAGTAGATTTGGGCAATTTAAGTGTTAAACATCGATAATTATAAGTTTTAATAAGAGTGCATAGTAAAAGGGTAGTACGTGAAGTTTCGAGGGTGAAACTTTTCTTAAGGGGATAGAATGTAAAACCCAAGTTTTGTAGCCCATTACCTATTAACTATATTCCAAAATGGAGTATGTGGAGGCCAAAATACAATTTAGGCTAAAGGGAGGACTTAAGTAAAAATTTAAGAGTTTATTTTTTTATAAGTTACGATTATTCCCCCTTTCTAATCAAATAATCGTTACTTAGAGTTTAGGATTGCCGAGAGAACAAAAGAATCACCAAGAGTTAGTAGCGGTGAATAATTTTTCAATAATTCACAAGAATTCAGAGGTAATTACATTAAATCTTATTATTGGATGATTTAGTACGTGCTTATGGACGGAAATTATAGAGTTAATTCAATAGTGCTCATGAAGTTAGGGTTCGTATTTGGAATTCACTTTGACATGAGAATTATATTGACTATTTTATTTAAGATATTGGTAATTATATTGGTAATAAAGGAAACAAAAAAAGATTGAACGAAGCATTGCTGTTGAGGCCATATTCCAATAGCTTTGAATTCGTTAGTTTGGTAGTATGTTTATTGCCAAATTAAGTTTTGATTAGAGGAAGAAAAAAGACAAAAGTAGTCACATGGCTTAAAGCCATACGGACTGCTACTATAATACATAAATCCCGTGAATGACTTATATTATTTTTAAGGAAATAAAATAATGATGATTATGATGATGGAAAGATTATATGATTATTTTATTAAAAAATATATGAGCCATGGGTTATGATTATTTACTGGAGAAAAGATGATATATGGTATTACTAGGAAAATCTTTTATCCGCATAGTAGTTTTAACTTTGGTGTAGTTTTGCTATTGATCAATTAATTGACTCTTGAGAAAATTGACTTTTACTTCTTGTATTCTTTGGATTTTAATTTGGGATTCCTGAATATATATTATTTTAGAGTATTTTAGGAGTTAGTTTGAGATAAGAATTGACTGTGTTCTATTGTCTAATAGGCCAAAAGGAACTCGGAGGCACAAGTACTTGAGGTGTTTTATTTACTAGGTCTATTGAGGTAAGGAGTTCTAACTCTCTTCCACATTTTTAAAAATTCTTCGTAATCCTCTTGTTTGGAAATCATATTTATGTATTAAATTGAATTGAGTATGGTTTACATTTCTTTTTTGATTATATAAAATTATTGTAAGTAGCAATTTAATTTGATAAATGACTTATGTGATGCATGCCTAATGCTTTTAGCTATTTAATATAATTTGGCTCTTGTCTATCTTTGACTTGGTGGGTGTTAGTTTTCAATACTCTATATGAGTCTTTGCTTGGCCTTTTTTCCAACGGATTATAATAGTTGGACTTTGTTATAACTCTTTTCCTAGCGGGTTATAGTAATTAGGATTGGATATCCATCTTGCCAATAAAGCTATAGATTGAACTGATGATCCTAATATTGATTATTGTATTGTGATTGTATTTTTGTCAAGGATATTTAGTTTTATATTGTCATTCTTTGAATTATTCATAATGCCACTTATCTATATATGTACTCGTACCTTACTACCTTAAAACATATGCTTATATATATGTATGCATGTTACAATGTGTTTGAGACAAGTTTTAAAAGTATAGATATTATATAATAGCTCGTTCTAGTAGAAGAGAACTCGAACTTCTTATTAAGCAATGTGTGTGCTCATCCCATTATATAATATTTTTTCAGGTGTTCGTAATTTTTCTTAAGGCAAGTAATCAGATATTTGAGATTTTAAACCTTGTATCCTTATGGAAAGGTGAGAGTACGATGTGTTACGACTCCGGGAGCAGGGAATGACATTTAATGGTATCAGAGCCCAAGTTATCGATCTAAGTCACTTAAGTTGAACATATATTAGGTCGTATTTAAAACATAGAAATTATATGTCATGCATAATATGAGAGGCAGCCGGCCATATTCAGTGTATTGTGTTTTCTTGGACTCGATACAAGTGTAGTGATGAGTGAAGTTTAGTATTTGACAAGTCAAAATTCTTATTTGAAGTTTGAGGGATTAAAAGTTAAGAATTTATCAATAAAGAATATGGAAATTTTGGAACGTTAGCCAAAAGTAAAAAGTCTAAAGAAGTGAATGATAATTGGACTTTCAAGGTTTGATAATAATTGGTAACTTTTGAGAATTTATTATGATTGAGGTAAAGATATAGTAAGGAATTTGAGTAGACAATTAATAAGTTTTAATAATGCTGATGAATTTGGGTGGATATACTTATATCTATGTGTAGCATAATAATTAAGAATATGTTATAGTTAATATGTGCATCGTTGAATATTACTTATATCGAGCTTTTTGATTTTTTGTAGTGGTATCCATGCTTTGGTAATGATAACAATTGTTAGTCTTAATTTCAGGTATAATGCTTTGAAATTTGTTGAGTGAGAGAGCAAAAAAAAATTGTTATCACTATTTTCTAAATAAATGGTATGTTTTTATTCAAAAGTATTTATATTAGAGTTTTAATGATGTTATAATGATTTTGAAAATGATTTCAAAGCATGAAACTCATTTATAAGAGTTTGAAATTAAAATCCCAGTATTTGCATTTGTATTTATTTATTTATTTTATTTTTTAAGTTTTGAGCAGTGATTTTTCTTATAAGTGATAGCTTGTTATAGAAAACTCCAAAATGATCACTGCTTATTGTGTTTGGAAGTAGATTATAGATGTTTAATTTGATAAAAGAATCATGATTCCAATCTTTATATATTGTTTTCAGTAGATTTTTTGGATTGGACTAAAACTATCTTTGGAATTTAAAAAGTAGATATGTATTGATTTTTTCTATATATATTTTTTTTTGCTATTTTATATAAGACATGATGTGATTCTTGAATGGTTTTTTCCTTCTTGTTTTATTCTATCAAAATACATTTGGTATATCTGTAAAAATAATTGACAAAAAAAGGTATTAGATACAAGATACAATTATTTCAATATCACTAGATACAATATATTTTCTTTAAAAGCTTGTTAATCCAAGGGCTAATTTTTCACCTGTTTATTATTTGAATTAGAGACTGAGATTCTTAAAAAAGTAGCTTATTATGAATCTAATTTTGTTATATTCAAAAGTTATATCTATTTGAGTTGTATACCTCAAGATACATTGATTTCAATGAAAATATAGAATTTAGAATGTCACAGAGATGTTTAAGATGATTGTCTGACTTTTTGGACATTATTGATTACTTTAAAGTTTTTGATATGGAAAAGTTTTTTTTCATAAGAATTTTATTTTATTAAGTTTCTAAAACACCGAGGTCATAAATTTTGAAATCGTATAACTTAAGATGTGATGATTTTGATTAACCTTGTCAATTCTAAAAAATAAATAAATTATATTGTTACTTTTATAATAAGTTTATAAATTGAGACCATTTTTGGGCTAATTTGAATAGTTACTTGAAAAAAATAAATTTCACAAAAGTTTTAGTTTAGCATTTGAAGTTTATAACGATATAAAGTGTGAACTTTTTTATTTATAAATTATGGGATATACTTGATATATAAAACACTATTGAATGTGAAATTTTAATTACTTGGTAGTTTTACTCTTTTGACAAAAATTTATAGTTCAATAATCAAATGAATTTGACAAAAATTTATAGTTCAATAATCAAATGAAAATGATTCACGATGTCATTCATTACCTTATATATATATATAAAATAAACTAAACAAGGATTTGATAAACTATGAATTTTCTTGATTCATAAATTTCAAAGTATGCTTATTCTATTAAATAGTATCGAAATTGAAATTGGAGTCACTTGATAGCTCTCTATTATTTTGAACAAAGTTCATAATTATACAATAAAATTAAAATTACTCAGATGTCGTTTGTTACTGGAGTTTCAAAATAATAATAATAACAACAACAACAACAACAACAACAACAACAAATAATAATAATAATAATAATAATAAATAGCTTCAATAACATGACTTATAGGTAAAAGTATTGATTACTACTGGGCTTATCTTTACTGTATAGGAATGAATACTCGAAATTAAATAAAGATACTTAATTTTTTTCCCATATTTATTATAGTGTTTGATGTTTATTAAGGAAAAGTTTTGTATATTTGGGACATTAGATAATTAATATTTGAAGTGCAACTTAAACACTATATTTCTTAGGGATTATTGTTGGAGTTCCACATATCTGCATACATTTAAGGATGCATAACAAGAGGTTTTGTTCTAAGGTATTAAATTATTTTTATTTAGAAAAATGATATTGCAAACTTAAAAGAATGAATTAATTTAGAGTGTGAGTATTCTGCTTTGGAGATTGTATAGTTCTATTATCTATATTCTAGATGTTTCAATTTGATATTTAACTCGGATAAATTTGTGAGTAACTGATATAAATTAGGAAAAGGAAAAAGAAAGATTGACCAAAATTCAAAGTGTTGCGTAGTAGTCATGGTCTTGGAGATTGGATCTTTTGGTGTATATTTGAATTACCGTGTCACAGTAAGGCCCATAACTCTTTTATTGGAATCTTATATTTGATTAAGAAATTAAATAGAACATACATATAAGAGAGGAAAAAGAAATAGGTTATGATCTCTGCGTGTGCCCTAGACTGGAAGTTTAGGATGCTGGACTGTGGCGTTTGTCGTAGTTAGATGTGAATATGTAGTTTTAAGGTTTTGAAATATATGTTCTGATATTCGATTGGTGTTTCGGAAAGTGATACGCTAAATTGGATCCTTTTGGCATAAAAAAACTTAAAATCTCATATGATCTTTGAGTTGGAGTGGCCAACCAACATTTAAATCCTTGTGGTACTATAGATTAGAGTATGGATCATTGAAAGTTATTTTAAACTAGCAGATTTGGGCAATTTAATTGCTAAACATCAACAATTATAAGTTTTAACAAGAGTGCGCAGTGGAAGTGAAATTATAGTATATGAAGTTTTGAGGGCAAAACTTTTCTTAAGGGGAGTAGAATATAAAATCCAAGTTTTGTGGCCCATTTCCCATTAACTATATTTAGGGCCCAAAATAGAGTATGTGGAGGTCAAAATATAATTTAGGCTAAAGGGAGGACTTAAGTATAATTTTAAAAGTTTATTTTTTATAAATAACTATTATTCCCCCTTTATGATCAAATAATCGTTCCTTGGAGTTTAGGGTTGCCAAGAGAACAAAAAGATCACCAAGAGTTGACAGTGGTGAAGAATTTTTTGATAATTCGCATGAATTTGGAGGTAATTACATTAAACCTTGTCATTTGATGATTTAGTATGTGTTTATGGATTGAAATTATTGAATTAATTCAATGGTGGTCATGAAGTTAGGGTTCGTATTTGGAATTCTTGACTTGAGAATTATATTAACTATTTTATTTAAGGTATTGGTAATTATATTGGTAATAAAGAAAAAAAAAAAAGATTGAACGAAGCATTAATCACTGTCGAGGCCATATTCACGTAGCTTTGAATTCGTTAGTTTGGTAGCATGTTTATTATCAAATTAAGTTTTGATTAGAGAAAAAAAAAAGTGTATAAAAACAGTCGCATGGCTTAAAGTCGTGCGGACTGCTACTTGGCCAAAAATCCCGTGAATGACTTGTATTATTAAATAAAGAAATAAAATAATGATGATTATTATGATGATGGAAAGATGATATGATTATTTTATTAAAAATTATATCAACCATGGGTTATGATTATTTATTGGAGAAAAGATGATATATGGTATTACTAGGAAAATCTTTTATCCGCATAGTAATTTTATCCTTGGTATAATATTGCTATTGATCAATTAATCAGCTCTTGAGAAAATTGGGTTTTACTTCTAATTAGGGATTAAATATATATTATTTTTGAGTATTTTAGAAGTTAGTTTGAGATAAAAATTGAGTATGTTCTATTGTCTTATAGGCCAAAAGGAACTCGTGGGCACATGTACCTGTCTCGAGGTATTTTATTTACTAGAGCTATCGAGGTAAGGATTTCTAACTCTCTTTTATATTTTTAAATTTTTTTCATAAAAATCTTGTTTGAAAATCATATTTACGTATTAAATTGGATCAAATATGGTTTACTTTTCTTGTTTGATTGTATAAAATTATCGTAAGTGGCAATTTGATTCGATAAATGACTTATGTGATGCATGCCTAATGTTTTTGGCTATTTATATATTATTTTGGCTCTTGACTATCTTTAGTGGAGTTGGTGGGAGTTAGTTTCCAATATTCTATATGAGTCTTTGCATGGTCTTTTTTTCTGACGGATTATAATAGTTAAACTTTTTTATAACCATTTTCGTAGCGGGTTATAGTAGTTAAAATTGAATATCCGACTTGTAAATAAAGCTATAAAGAACCCATGAGTCTAATATTGATTATTGTATTGTGGTTGTACTTTTGTCATTGATATTTAGTTTTGTATTGTCATTATTTGAATTATTGATAATGCTATTTATCTATATATGTACTCGTATCTTACTATCATAAAACATATGCTTATATATATATATGAATGTTATGATGTGTCTGAGACAAGTTTTAAAAGTATAGATATTATATAACATACTTGTTGTAGTGGAAGAGGTATTCGTAATTTTTTCAAGGCAAGTGATCGGATGTTTGAAATTTTGAGTCTTGTGTTCTCGTAGGAAGGTGAAGGCATGGCGTGTTACGACTCCGGGAGCAGGGTGTGATAATTAGCATCATGCATACAATTTTTGTATGTATTACAATGATTATTTTGAAATATTTTAGACATTGCATCGTATCATGGTTGAATTTATTTTCTATCTCATCAAAAGTTACTTAAACCAATATTTTACAAAATGATATTTTTAAAGATAAGGATTTTATAATCAAATATTACTATTAAAGATATATAAAATTAACAAATAATTTTATCTTAGTTAAAAATTGTGAGTTTTCTATTTTACACCGAACTTTAGTTTCATTGCTTGGTTAAATCTTTTTCCTTTATGTAGAAAAGGGAAAAAAAAATCTAAATTAATCGTAACAAAAGAATTTAAATGATATAAAAAAAATAATGTTATATACTCCGTTATTTTTTTACATCTATAAATATTAAATTTTTATTTGTACGATTATTAATTTTGTGATTTTTTAAGATAGAAGAAAACTTTGATATTAAAAAGGCAAATGTAAGTTTAAAGTGAAAGAATCTATTAATACTAATAAATTTGAAATTCGATCCAATAGTTTAACTTATTTGCTACGATGAATAATAAGTTAGTTATTATACATAAAATTTAAACAACAATAATTTCATGTTATAACTTTATAAATACATGATTAATCACATTATAATAGAGTAAAAAAATTTATATTTTTACTCAAAATAGTTATAGATGTTTTTGGCATATAAAAAATATATAAATTAGGAATAAAAAATAAAATAATTTGAATATCTATAATAGTTATAAAATAATATTTTTATTTATTTCTTTGCTCATGTATAATAACTTTTCTACTCTTAAAAATTTATACCTTCTTGTTATGTATTTATTCCAAAATTTCGTACTAATGTGAGGAAGAAAAAAATTGAATATACATAATAGTTATAAAAATTACTTTTATTTTATTTTTGATTAAATATAAATTTTTTATTTTAATAAAATTTTTACCATCTTAATACATTTATAACCAAATTTTCATATAAATCTAAAGAATTATGTTATAGAAGTTTAAAATATATAATAATAATAACAATAACAATAACAATAATAATAATAATAATAGAGATGATCTTATTATAAAGGATAGATGATTTTATTATATTAAACAGAGGGGATTTTAGGTAGGCTATTTATACTTCATGAAGGGCATATTAGACATAACTATTTAATTAAGGGTGTATTAGGTAGGACAAAAAAAAAAGATTATATATCTCGTACAGGATTGTATGACTAAAAATAGGTAGTGGTTTATTAAAAAATAGGTACTATTAGATTAGAAGATGAGTAATTTAGTTATGTTTTTTTATTGAATTATATTTCATTAAGGATGGATATTTTAGGCATTACAATAAGGAAAGAAATACTTTAGGAGAGAAACAAAAAAAAAATAGAGAAACAAATCGTGTGTATATATTATATATATAGATAATAAATAAAAATTAAATTCTTGTCTGACCATAATTATTTAATTCATTATATAACCATGCAAATTAGGTATCAATTCGGATTTATTGGTACTGCGTAGCACTTAACTAATGTACATATTCATTATATATTTTTAGCAGTGACATTACTACGGATACAGAAAGAGTAGTGCATATTCGATAACTCTTGTCCCTGCTCACAAAGCATCCTGAACAAAAAAATGTTAAACTAGCATAGCTTGCATTCATGTCCAGATTCCAAACACAAACAACATTCCATGGAATCATTGGTCGAGTAAAATAGAACTTCAACATGTATAAATCCATGGACTTCAACATGAGAGCTATTGACTTTTACCTCTTATCATTGCAGTATCTTTCTGGTTCCACTGCTGCAACTGAACAGACATTTTAACAGCATCCTAGTTCATTTCTGATGCTAAAAATGAATCCCTTTTGTCAGCAAATGGTAACTACAGCCTTGGCTTCTTCAGCCCTCAAGATTCCCTGGACAGGTATATATGCAAATGGTTTAATAAAGCTTCCCAATAGACAGTTGTTTGGGTTGCCAGTAGAGATTATCCACTAGAGAACAGAAATGGAGTTTTCAGAATCACTGATGATGGCTCCAAACCTCCAATGTTGCAATTTCCCAGCATCTGATCAGGTTATTTAACTCTGACTGCTACAAAAATGATATCAACTAATTGAAATGGTATGAGTGAAATCATCCCCAGTCTATCAATTAACAGCAGAAGAGGAAGAAATTTCTATAATATGATGGGGTAATGAGTAGTAGGATTACAAAAGACTAGGTGGAGTAACTGAAAATCTAGTCAATGCTCTATAGTCTCTTATCGATTGGTCCATACTAGAAATAATCTTGTAAATGTTTTTCTTTTTGATAGCATGAACCTAGGGGGACCAAAACCACCGCCATTTGAGTTTACGACTCATAAATTTCTTTTTCTTTTCAGGAGGGAAGATTCAACGGGCCTCCATTAATGAAATAGTAACATCATTTGCAGAACAAACTGCAAAACCGCTTCCATTTGAGCTTGCGTCCAAGAAATTTCTCCAAGTTGTAAAAGCAGGCTGGTTTGGTGATACTAGTGATATTTGTTCATGACTCAACATTGCGACAACATTAGACATGGTAGGCCTATCGGCTGGATTTTCCTGGACACATAAGAGACCGATACCAATGCATCGTACTAAGTTGGATGAAGAAGAAATTTGCAGTAATGGATCTATCAACTCCAGCACTTTATCACTTTTCCACAGCTCCCATGCCTGAAATTGAAATCAATCTGTTATAGAGAGAAAAATATCTTGTTTATTATTACACTTTTGTCAAGATTGGTAGTATATAACATCCTTATATATACAAGTGTAGAATAATCTAGATCCTAAAATTAAGCTAATCAATTTATATCCTAAAATCAAGCTATCTAAATCCTGCAATCAAGGTAAATCAATTATTCTACAATCAAGGTAAATCAATTAGCCTACAATCAAATCTTACAATTAAGTAAATATATTCACTTACTATATTTACAACACAATTCATGTGCCTAACTTTTTCGAAGTCTACCATAATTTTTACAATTATTTATAATTTCAGCTAAAAATTCAGAAATGATATTTAAAAAAAAAAAAACTGCAAACATCAGGGGCTTACATGTCCAAGAAGAGTCAGATTCTCAGAACCATAATAGCCAGTGCTTTTCTTACCACTTATAATCTCCAAAACCAATATCCCAAAGGCAAAGACATCTGACTTTGTAGAGAAAAGTCCTTCCATGACATACTCCGGAGACATGTAACCACTGGTCGAAATGAAAGGATGATTAGGCAAGAGAATATCGAAAAGAATGGCAATCTGGATTATCGAGATATGATTCTATAGCAAATGCATTTGAAGGTGTGCACACTTACTAAGTCCCAACAATTCGGTTTGTGTTTGCTTGCATCTCATTTACTCCAAGAATTCTTGCCAAGCCAAAATCAGATATCTTAGGATCCATATATGCATCCAGTAAGATATTGCTAGCCTTTAGATCTCTGTGAACAACTCGCAACCTCGAGTACTGATGAAGATAAAGAAGCCCTTGAGCAATGCCTTCAATGATGCGTACACGTTGTTGCGAGTCCAAAATATCTTGCTTAGGCCCTTAAAAAGTGCATGCAGTCGGAAGAATAAAGGAGTCAAATACCAGAATCAGGTAAGAGCAAATAAGGAAGTAAAAAAATGGACAAGAAGAAGAAGATGTTACAAACCAAAAAGAAAAGAATCCAGGCTTCTATTAGGCATGTACTCGTAGATTAAAATCTTTTCGTCCTGTTCAACACAACATCCCAAGATCCTGACAATGAAAATCTAGATTTCTGTGTTGGAGTTTTGCAATCAAATCTGTTTCATTTTTAAACTCTTCTATTCCTTGTCCTGAACCTTTCGAAAGCCTTTTCACAGCTACTAGTTCACCATTGAGTAACTGTCCCTGAATATACAGATGGGAATGGTTAGAACTCAGAAGTTGATTGAGGCACAAATACATGGATTCACATATTCTATGACTATTGATGCACAAAGATATTAATCAGCTCTTCAAAGATGGAATCCAATAATTAAAATGTCAGGAATTCGGACAACTATCGTATAATTGAATGTTGCAGATTATACTGAAGACAAGTACAAGGCAGCCAAAATCATGCAGTAAAGGACTTCTGGCAAACAAGCACCCACTTTCCCCTAAACTGTATAGAAATTTATGAATTTTTGGAAGGGGAAGAGAAACAAGAAATACCTTGTAAACAGGTCCAAACCCACCCTTTCCAAGTTTATTTGCAGAAGAAAAATTATTTGTTGCTGCAGCAATGCTTGATTTTGTGATTACAAAACTAAACATTGGCAAAGTCTCATTTTTCCCTTCTGCATGATGAGTACCTTTGGACGTGGTACCACTTTTATCATTAGGCCTATTGCTATTTAAATCAAGAAGTAACAAATTCTGATAGTTTATCCCATCTCCTGTGGAATTAGGAGCAAGGAAGCCAGTATGTCAATCCAAAAAGAAGACCAACGAAAACTTTGTCACCATGCAAAATAAAAGAAAAGTAACCGCTGTGCCTAGTAATGACATCAATAAAGTATCTTTTTGTTTGTGCTTTCTTCTCCACAGGTAATAGAACAAAGAGCAACATACAAAAATCGCAGAGGTAATGGATGCTCCTAGAGCTACTAGTAGAGACTTGTTATGTGTCTTTTTACCTGGAAAATGAAGAATTATGCTTCTCAGTTCAAGGGAACTATTGACCCCTACATGCACACAGGAAGCATCTAACCTCTTGCAGCAAGAATCTCAGATGATGCAAGTTTAACATACAGGTCTCCACCAGTCTGGAGATTCCATATACTGCCATTTTGTTGTCTTTGCAGATCCAATAGATCGCCAAACCACAAGGCACAACCTCCAGTGCTGCTGTAGGCATAAGCACTGCAGGAGCAATTGAATGAGCAAGCATACTCGCATATTTCTGTCCTTCCAACCGCCAGGGATTCCGAGTATGCAGGTAGCCTGATTTGAGATATCCTCAGAAACCCCTCTTTATCCCCGACACAATCTAGAGTCCTCCTCCTCACACATCCTCCAGAAAAGTCTGCCAAACTCCAGTCTTTTCCAAATCGTGGTTCAAAACCTGTCAAACAGCTACAAAATGGAGAACTGCTCAGATCACAAACTCCAAATCCCCCACAAACACTATATACATCACAATTTGATGCGGGCGAGTTTCTGTACACAACCCAATCCTGTCCACTTGGTGACCATGCGAGTAGTTCCATTACCCCACTATAGTTCATAACAATTCTAGATAGGATAGATTTATTACTATTAAACACCAGGTATTTACCATGAGCATCAGTTGATACATAACTGAACTTGTAAATGTCCTGTCCACTACTTTCCATAGGAGCGCTCCTCCAGTATGTCTGTGTAGTATTACTCGATGCAAAAAGTTCACCACTGCTGGTTGGATCCATTTTTAATGAATACTGACCTTGAGCCGGATTGTCCTTATTCTTCCAGGAAACAAGTCCTATTGTTAAGTTAGTGATCATATTCAATCCAATCTTTGCGCCTGGTAGCCATGTATCTCCAGGATAATCAAAGCTCTGCCATATGATATCTATGCCATTTGCCAGAACAAGATTTCCAGTATCAAGAAGTATTGCCTGAGTAGCATTTGAAGTTGTCATTATTGAACTCGAAATAGAATTTGTTGCCCAAATTGTTTTTCCCGTATTATTAATAAGCAGAATTCCATTTCGCAGTTCCAAGAATAAATTGTCAATATTCAGATGAGAAATTGGGTTTTCTCTATTTGCAACCCAAACTACGGTAGGAACTGATATATTCACTTGTACCATATTCCTATATACCAGTTGCTAGAATTACCTGGAGAGAAGAATCCGAGCTCAAAATTTCCTTCTTTTGATATTATGGTCTGATTTGGAAAGAGGGATTGGCCTGAAAAGATTGTGTCCGATCCTGTGGAAAAGCAAGCAAGGTAAGAAATGCAAGAAAGCATCAGAATTGAATGAACCAACCAAGTCCTTATTCCTGCAACCATGATACATTACAACTGTGTTTATTCTCTCAAATTCATGTAAAAGATTCAGTAGCTAAGTAGATAAAACCAGTTCAGAATGTTGAGGTATGAAAGGTTCAAAACTATTGCAGTTGACAAATAAGACTGATTGAATGATGGGCAATTCCAGTCAAACTGGCTAACTTTGACCAAATATCAGTAAACGAATTAACGTAGAATTTTCAAATGCATGTACTTCACCATAAGATGGGTGACTTTTACTTTTGCTTGGAATTGGCTTATTTAAATTGAAAAGGACATTCTTGATCATCTCAATTAGCGTTGACTACAAATCTACCATTATAGAAGCACCAACACAAAATGAAACTGTAAATTGTAAATAGATCAACCACGTTCTCTATCTTATTTTAGGGTTAATTACATTTACCTCTCAATAGTTTGTCCAAATTACAAAACAAATCCTGTTTCTTTGAACAAATTACATATACTAGCTCTTGAGCCACAAAACCCTTTTAGGAATGACCAAAACGACATAGTTCTCCGGCGCCACCGCCAAAAAAATTTTCAGGCTTTTGGTTGTGGCAAAAAATATACCCCGGACCTTATTTTGTACGTAGAGTATGAATCTGGACCCCGATTTCTCGAAAAAATGGCCAGAGGGCCATCAAGCCAGTTTGGGCAGCTGTGAGATTATTAAGAATTCGTTCAGACATTTCATCGAATAGGTTGAATTCATTACCAAATCTCATATTCTTTTTGTTGGGATTGAATTTCGAACAACATTCAAGTTTCCTCAATCTCACACACAAGCTCGTAAATCACATAAATATTATGTGCGCGTGTATTCTAGGTGTGTGTCTTTTCAAGTGTTTGTGTCATTTTATGTGTAACTGAGAAGGACAAAGAAAAGATGATGGAAAAGGAGGGAAATCAAGTAATGGTGCGCTAGTGTAGTGTAGCTGTGAGATGCAAGGAGCAGAGCGTCAGTTGGAGGACTTGGTGCTGGATTGTTTTGGGTATTTTTGTCTTTTTCTTTATCATATCCCATCGGACAACGATATTGCCACATCAAAATCCTTAATGCCACCGCAATTTTGAATTTAAATGACGTTAATGCCCTTAACAAACATGAAAATTTTCGACCCACCCTTTCTCTTGAATCCCCCTTCCCCTCGCTGGGTTTTCATCTGTTCATTCTCTCTCTGCAATAGAGTTGCAGTCCCTCAGTATCTCTTCTCTCTCTCCTCCTCCTCTCTCCTCTCTCCTCAACACAACTATTTGCTGCATGAGGATAAATTTGTCATTTAACACTCAAAATTGCTGTGACATTAAGGATTGTGCTGTAAAAATATCATTGCCCTATCCCATTGCATTCCAATAACCTAATAAATTGTACTGGAAGATTAAAAGTTAAATGTTGGAAAGAAGTAAGTTAGAAAAATTTTCACCGTTGATTGAGTAGTAGGATAAAATTGAAATGAAGGTGAGATAAAAAAATCCTTAACGTATTTGGAGAGTTTTACTAGAATTATCATTGAGAGCTAAATGTAATTTGGTCAAACTAGATAATTTGTTTGGTAATTTGAACAAAACAGGGAGGTAAATGTGATTAAACCTTTGATTTTAATTGGAGGAATGGCTTATCCGGCGACAAATAGGTTTAGATATTTAAATTTTATTTATAAATTTGTAATGTGAATTAAACCTTAGATAATTTATAATATCAGATTCGATCGTTTATTCTATTTATAAATTTTATAATATAGATTAAATTTTATAGAATTTATAATATTAATTGATATAAATAAAAAAGGACATTTTAAAATTTAATTCGAAAAATTATCTCTCCCCACCAAAAACCTCCCATTCCCAAGCTGCAGAGCAACCTCCATTTCCACTTGGGCACTCACAAATCACAGCCAGCACAGCTTTAACAAGTGAGAATCCGCAACGTTAGCAAGTGAGAATTGCACTTTGATATCTATCATCAGTAGTATTGTTGTCAAGTTCCTGAAAAAAGTTTTATCCCTTTTATTGCGTGAAATTTGGTGTTGCTCAGACTGCCTTTAAGGTGTTTGATTTTATGTTTGTTCGAAGACCCTTTACTTTTCTCTCCCTCATTCAACTTGAAAAACTGCCATTCAACTGTTTATTTTATTTTTTTCTTTTTTTTATTATTGATAATTTGAGTCCGTGCAACTTTCCAGGGAGTAAATATAATAAAAATAGGCTCATCCTTTGGTTGGATATGAACCTTATTAGTGGAGAACTGATTTTTCTTTATTTTAGCCCTTATACTCGTGTAATTTCTCCAAATTTTAATCAGAACTAATTGTACAATGTTTATGCACGGCAACAGGGTTGTTCCTGTTCTGTTGTATTCGAAAGAAATTTTTGTACAAAGATGCTATGAAAGATCTGAAATTTGAGTTATATTGAAGTATAAACGAAGAAATGCTCGTTGGTTCATTAAATACTAGACTTTCTTTGGTTTCTTTTGCATCATTCTCGTCCTGTGATACAATGGTTCATGCCATTTCTAGCTCTCCATGTTGCTCAAATGTCGTGTTGCCATCTTTGCGAAAAGATGGGCAGTTATTTAGAAGTTTGACTTGTTTTGCCAGCTCAAGGAATACTAGTTCAAGTCCAGTCCCTAATCCCAGCCAAAATCCCGATTCAAAGCCTAAAAAGTCAAATTCTCGGATATGTGAATCTAAAGTACCCCAAAATAAAGATAAAGATCCAAAGAAGATTTTCGCATGACAATTCCTAAAAAGCCTAGGTGTGGTCGTAAGAGTGAAGCAACTGCAGTTGAGGATTTTATTCGTGAGAATTCACTTGAGCGGACTAGATGAATCTATCAGGGAACATGATACGGAAATCTTGGAAGGTAAGGAAAGCATCATGAAAGGAAGGTAGATGAGGATAGTGGTTCTGATCACAGTAGTGATGATGAAGATCATGGTAATGGGAGTGGAGAGAAAAGTATGGTGGTGGAGGAGGAGGATCCAAATTGGCCTCTTGATGCAGATGTAGGGTGGGGAGTTAGGGCATCAGAATATTTTGAGCAGCACTCAATCAGAAATGTCTCTTGGAGAAGATGGTGCTGAGATTGATTGGGAAGGGGAGATTGATAATGGGTTGGTCAAGGAGATAAACTGTCTTGAATGGGAGAGCTTCGAATTCCATCCAAGCCTCTTAATCGTTCTTGTTTTCAAAAGATACAACAGGCAAGTGATTATCTTTTGGTCTTTAATGCTATATGCACTGAACTTCACTTTGATTGAATTACCTGCTTAGTGTCTGGTGGAATCAATACAATACTGTGAGATCATTTTGTCTCATTCTCTTTGCTCTCTCCAAAGTACTTGATGCCTTATAATCCTATAAGATAGCTGATATTGTAACTCAAAATGAAGGGCAAGTGAAAACTGGAAAATTTTGAAGGAGCTTGAGAAAGGAGCAGAGGTTTACTGGAAAGCCAAGAATCGATTGCCTCCTCAGGTTTGACGAACTCCTCTTTTGTCCATTTTATGGATATGTGTTGTATTTTGTTCTCCACGTGATCATACTAGCTTATCAGGAACTCAAATAAAGAAATTTTTTTGCTTAATTTATTCATTTTGTTTTATGCAATTGATGTCTGTAAAGGTCTGTCAATAAAATCATCAAGTTTTTTTGACTGTTATACCCCTTAAACAGACAGTTAAGCTAGACATCAACATTGAGAAGGATCTGGCATATGCTCTTAAAGTTAAAGAATGTCCACAAATATTGTTCTTACGTGGAAACCGAATATTGTATAGGGAAAAGGTACTGCATCTTTCCTGTTTAAGATAGATAAATGCTCAAAAAACTTCATTGCCTTTCTAAGTGCTGACATATTTGCAGAGACATGGACATCTGATGAGCTGGTACAGATGATTGTGCATTTCTATTATAATGCAAAAAAGCCTCTATGCATTAATGATGCTTATTTGTTTCCACCATTTTAGTTAAATGAAGGTAGTTCTGTCATCCCTATAAGTACCACCATTCTTTTTGCATTGCATTGCTGTATTATCTTTTGGGTATTGTTTAAAGTTAGTAACATTTATCTCAGATGAAGTAATTGATATCTGCAGGGACAGTTGAATAACTCATTGATAACATGGATCACAGTTTTGTCCACATGCATTTTGTTCAGATGAGTGATAACTCTGCTAGAAGACTAATTGAGCTTGCTGACACCCAATACTTCGTCTGAAATCTGCCTTGGCTTAATATTAGCAATTCCAGAGGGAAAAGTTACTGAGCAAATGCACACCAGGTAAATTAACTTGTGCCTCTAAGCATATAAGAAATTGGTATTGTACTCTTAAAAAGCTGTATTCCCTGGCTTAAACTAGTTACATGTAACTCCTTATTTCTCCTTCCTTCTTGATAATCAGCAGGAAGGGTTTAGTTGCTGTAAGATTTTATCGTCTATTTAGAAGCTAGATATCTTTGTGTTTGTGTACATGGCTTATCCATTTTATTTAATATAATCCAACTTGAGTTCACTTATCTCCAAGGAGTGAACTTAGCCTATATAAGCTAAAGTGATATCACCCAATTTTTCTAATTTGGCTCTGTGAATGTAAGTGGTGAAACTAGGCGCCGGAACCCTATGAGGTTATCTGAAAGGAACTTTTAAAGTAGGCAAACCTTTTTCAGCCAACTTTTATCCAATGCTGCTTTTTTTTTCCCCGAGTATTTTAGGTAATGCTGCTGGTTCTCTTTGACCATTATCAAAATCCGACCTCTAGTGAGGTTGCAAAATTCAGTTGTTTGGAGGTTGGTAAAGGGGTTGGTGAATGAGCTTAGAGAACTTAATGACTTGAACATCAGAATTAGCCCTTTACATTTTAGATAATTCTCCGTCCACAAATTGCAAAATACATGGACAACTTTGTAGTGAAAATTTTTGTTGTTATACAGGATTTTACATGCTTGTATATGATTCACAATGTGGGAGCAATATTTTAAGTCATATTGCGATGAGAAGACCAAACTTAAATATAATAACTTTCAGATGTCGGGATCTTATAACTCAAGTGGTCAGCATTGTGGGAAGCAGTCTATTAGCTTTGGCAACATATCTGTGGCTTTGGCATCACAAGGATATTACTGATTCTTACACTGGATGAGAAACATATTTTTGGAGTGAATATAAAGTTGATAATATGTCCTTAACTGCTATAAAGTCCCTGAAAGCTCTTGTTATTGTTATTTAGATAATGTATTCAAAAGGTCTCTTTGGAATTGTAAAAAAATGCACTTGAGAAAAATTCAGGAAATTACCTAAATTCTATATACAAATTCGGAAATAAGGAGCTACTTGCACCGTTAACTATTGACCATTGAGCCACCTGTTGGTGGTTTACAGAAACCACATTTCATTTCTGTGAAATCTATGTTGGACAAGTAGATTCATTTTGCTTTTTTTATTAATATGCTGTTAACTTTTGCCTCCTTCATTTTGTATCCAGCAAGTGTGGTTATGCTGGTTTCTGCATTTATTAATTAGACTTTTTGATAAACTGTTCTTTGGCTGATTGGCTAGTGTGTTCTTAATCATTTAGTTGGACAAAGGTTTTAGTGTTTACCCTTTATGTTTCCTTCTAGTGTTGCTTCTTGTTGGTGTTTTGACTGTTCTAATTCAATTGAATTCATAATATTGAAGATCTACATCATTTCAGTTAATGTTGAAGAAAAACCTGTTTCTCATGACCCAGTCAACGAAAATTTTCTAACAACCTAATCATGCTTTTCATTAAATACTTAATGGCTGCATTTTGGATGGATAAGGATTTTGAAATCCACCCACAAGTGAAGTGTGAATTTTAATGATTGATTTGAGTGAATTTCAAATCTACTTAAATTTACGTAATTTCAAATCTACCAATCCAAACGCAACCAATATGTAATGTTCAAACTTAAATAATTATTGGTCTAATTACATTGCCACCTATGCATTAACTTCTGTTTGGTCCATCCATTGCGTTGCATAATGTTATGTAATTTTCCTAGTTATGATGGATGCTGGCATCTTAGACTTGTTCATACTATTTTTCTTTGGTCCAGGTATAGCTTTACGTAATTTTCCTTGTAAATTACCAACGAGGTTAAGCACTATTAATAGCCACCCTTTGAATCCCATGCTTATTCGTTCTTGGAGCTTTTGACATAGTAATTCCCATGGATGCCAGAAGTCCAATGGCAACTTATTTTGAAGATCTCTTGCCTATTATGGCTGAGAAGCAATGGATTTCTGCTACTCATGGATGGTAAAAAGGGGTTGTTTCTTTTGACAGCCTGAAGAAGAATTCTGCTTTTCTTGGATTGCAATATTTCCAAGATGACGAAATGAAAAGTATGATTAAACAGGGAGATTTGGATGGTGATGGTGCATTTAACCGGCTGGCATTTTGCATTTTGATGTTTAGATTGAGTCCTGAGCAAATGGATGGTGCTGGAAGATTGCTAGAAGAAGCCTTTCTACAGAATCTGGAGCTATGATCTTTCCTTTCGAGCACTTTTTCTTTCACTTTTATGTTTTGGAAATTGTCTGACTACTTGGGCAGAATTGGTAATTGATTGATTGGAGATGATGGAAATCTTGTTCCTTACTATGTCATGCCTTTAAAGCATGTGCTTAACTTGATTGATGTTAATTTTTTCCTGGCTTACTTTTCAACAATGTGTTTAGCTAGTAGCGTGAAACCATTGACGTAGACATGATTTTGCTCTGTTCTATATGCCACCCTAAATATAAGTGCCTTGTATACTAGTAGTGTTGAACCAGCTTTTCAGAGATGGTTACTGGTAAATTTGCAAGATAGTTTAGAACCTTCAGTTATTCACTTAAACCATCTAGATTTAGGATTACTAGTAGAATAGCCTTTAAAATAATAATTTATAAAGTTAAAATTTAGAATCACTTATTAAAATTAATTCACGTGACAAAATTATATTTAATCACCAATATCTGATTTTAGATAATTGATCAAATTTCACATCTACTTTGACGAATTTAATGACATATTAAAGATTTTATCACTTTATCCATATTTCTTTAACTTTTAATAAGTTGTCATTGCTTCTCGTCTCTATTATTGCCTTTTTTGGTGTAAAGACAAGTTTTCTCCACATTTCATTGTTAGATGTGCAAAAGATGAAACTTGAATCAATTTGATCTCTTCACGTATTAAGAAGGATCCAGGAATTCAATGCTGTATGTTTGTTAGATTAATGATTACTGTTTCCAAAATAATTAGCTCCAAGTATATATCCTATTAGTTCCAGAGAGTTTATTATCAAACCTTTTTTTTTTCCATTATCGTAACAGTTATCTTTTGTGTAAAGGAGTTGAGTTTTCTCAATTTTGGTACTATTTATTCACTGTTTTATGATAATCAAAGATATACTTCTACAGTATTATATTTGCAAAACAACAGCCACTATCTTTTTCTTTTTCTTTTTCATGCCTAGAAAAGTTACAAATATGTTAATCCCTTCTACATCTAATCAGAAATTTGAAGCTATATAGAGAATAAGTATTTCTTCAAAAATCCTCACTTTTGTACGTGCAGTGTTTCAAATTAGAAAATTTAAGCCCCAAAGAAACATTATTTAGCCTTTAGAAGGATTTTATGTAAGATTACTTCAACAAGTTTTTCAAAATTGTTTTTAACTCATGTCCATCACATTTAATTAACTTAGTTACAATATTTTTTTACTTAACTTAGTTGGAAAAAGTTTTTTTTTTTTTTTTTTTTAACTTAAAGAATGGATCCTATAGAATTTGGATGTTAATTGAACTGCTTTTGGGTAAGAGTAGACAAATTCTGTTACTTGGTGCTTAGGAAATAATACATTGTTCTTTTGTGTTACTCTAAAATGTAATGATTATTAAATAAAATAATCTTTTATCTTACTCTACAATACACAAAATGCTAATAAAATTGTACATTTTAAATATAACTAAAATTACACGTTAGTACTTTAAGTGAGATTTTATATATAATTGTATCACAATTAATTTTTCGCTAGCATATTATGTAAAATATATATTCATATAGGGAATATATTGTTAATTATTTTCATATTTCTCAAAGTTATGACAACATTTACTTAAATACTTAATTGATGTGCTAAACTCTTTATTCATCTTTAATGGCATAAAATGTAGTTAACTCCAATCTAAAATAATTTTTAATTTTTTTTTTAAAGTTCCTAGGTTATAATTTCTGATATCAACACCACCAATAATTTAATCAATTATAGATAAAGACTTTTTCTATAATATTGAACTTTTTTTAAGATATAACTATATATTATTTATCAATAGTAAAGAGAGATAAAATCATTATCAAGTATCAAATATTTTTTAATAGACAAAAAGTATCCAAATTCTTTTATTAATGAAAATATTTACAGGATATTAAATAATATATGGTAATAATTACAAAATTGATTAATTAAACTTCAAAAAATAAGAAAAAATAAACCTAAATATAAAGAACAAAGATATCAAACAAAAATTATGTTTTCTGTATAAGAAAAATATTGAAAAAAATCTTTATATTACTCTAAATGCGCGCAACTCAAATGAAAAAATTTAATTCTAAAGACATCCAAAATAACATATAATTTCTATAATTTCTATTCTAATTAATTTTTTAACATATTGTGTAAATTAATTATGTATCCAGATAGAGAATATATTAGTATTTTCATATTTCTTAATCTTATGATATTATTGATGTTCTAAACTCTTCTATTCATCTTGAATGGTATCGAATATGGTTAACTCCAAAATTGTATTTTGATATAATATTTTAGTATGAAATTAAATTTGCATTTATTAAATATATAAACAAAATGAAGGCACAAAAAAGTGTATGGATTTATTTTTTTTATTTTTTGTACTTTTTCATTAATTCCTTTTATTATTTACCAAGACATTTAGTCTACATCTTTACTATTTTGTTAAATAGTGAAGAATTGAATCGTAATTTCTAAAATTGACATGTAAAATCAATCTATATCTATAATCATTATAGAGTATTTAACAGTATGACTATATTTGAATAATTTATATTGTCTTTACAGTACTTACTTGCTTATTTTTTTTATATTGTCATTCCTACAATTTATATGCAGTATTCTTGTAGGTCTTGCAATAATTATTCAAGATTATTTTGGGCATGAATCATACAATTGATTTAACAATTTTTACCTGATCAATAGCTAGTCCAAACTAATATTTCTTTGTTGTTTTATCAAATACTGTAACAACTAATATTGTAGTTTTCAAATTTGACATTTAAACTCATTATATACCTGCAATGTTTAGAGTACTGTTACAATTATTTTACAATATTTTGGATATATGAGTTGTATGATGGATTGAACTTATTTTCTATCTCATCAATAGTTCATCTAAATTAATATTTTATAAAATAATATGTTATTAAAGATAAAGATTTAGTAATTAAAAACTATTAAAGAGATATATAAAATTAACAAATATTTTTATCTCAATTAAAGATTGTGAGTTTTTTATTTTGTTCTTGAGCCTTACTTTCGTTGTTTGGTTAATTTCTTTTCTTCATGTAGAGTAGGAAAAACAAATCTAAATTAATTGTATTAAGACTTAAAAGAAATAAAAAACGGTTTTCAATTTATATAAATTTTAATTTTTGATTTGTATGATTATTAATTTTGTGATTTTTAAGTTGGAGCATACTCAAAAATTCTATACTCATGGGTACATTTCTCCTATTAACCAAAATTTTAAATTAAAGAAGTTACTATAATCAAGAGTCATGAAACTATTAGACGTTAATAATCAGTTAAGGAAAGTTGTGCTTGAAAAATGATGTCGACTAAATTTGTCATCTTCTTCAATTAATCCCACCAAAAAGGCTTGCAAAAATGCAAAATTCAACTTCAATGCATATTTTCATCAATTTCTACCTGAATCAAATATCCTCTTTATGAAAAGTTTATTCATCAGACAAAATTAAACAAAAAAAATATTAGAATATAATAAAAGTATAATGGTCAACATGTTTAGCTGATATAACAGAAGGACTTTACTGATCAAAAGAAAATTTTAGGCATTAAGACTGTATTTTAGGCATTAAGAGTGTATTTTAGGCATTACAAAAAAAGTAGAGAAACACTTAAATATGTTTTCCTATTGGGAATTGAAAATTATATTTTATCAAGGATTGATATTTTAGATATTACGAAAAGGAAAGAAACACTTACATATATTTTTTGTTGGGAATTAGTAATTATAATTCATTGAGGGTGAGTAATTTAAACATTACAAAAAAAGGAAAGAAACAAAAATTACAAAAAACAATTCACATATATATAATAGGATAGATAGATGGATAGATAGATATGCTCTAAGAATACCTTTCTTTGTGGTTATGAAAATGGATACACATCATCAGTAGTATCAGATCATAAGTTCTTTCCATTATCCCTCCTTGATTTAGCCATCTAAATCTTTTTTCTTTTCAACCTCCTTGATTTACCCATCCAAATCTTTTTTCTTTTTCAACCATAGGATGACATCAACTGTATACATATAGATAATGTTTATAATAGAAAAGGCAATTAAGTGAAGAAATCTCACAATGCAGCCAACAGACTAATTGTCCTCGATACTTTTTTATGTTAGATGATGAAACAAAGCTTATTTAACCAAGGCAGCTAACAATATTTGCTACTAAGAAAAACTCCAAGTACCATACTAAAATGCTACACAAATGACAACAACTAATTTAAATGGTATGAGTGAAGTCGTTACATAGACATCAACTAATAGCAGAAGAGGAAGAGAATTTCTGTAGTTTGATAGGATGTTGATTAGCAGCATATTCAAAAGACTAGGTGGAGCAAATAAATATATAGTCAATGCGCAATAGTCTTTGCTTAATTAATCTAGTATTTTTAGCATGAACCTAGGGGAATTGAAACCACCAGCATTCGAGCTTAGGACTCGTGATATTCTTTGCTTTTCAGGAGGGAAGATTCAACGGACCTTCAATAATGAAATAGTGACATTGTGATACTCAAAATATCCTTGTCATAATTTAGTCATGTTAATATTCAGAATTAGAAATTTTTGGAGTCAATTTATAATTAGAACGAAGGTTGGGGGTCAAGTCTAAATAATTAAACTAGTTTTTATACAACTAAACAATTTTCTTCTTCTATTTTTCCAATTCTTCCACATAGAACAAGGGTTTCACTTCCAAGAGCTTGAGGGAGGAGGAGAAACAACATATTCAACCACAAATTTCCATAATTGAGGTAAGAAATTCATTCTTTCTTGAGTTCTTTTGTTCAATTAGGTAATTTGAAAGATTAAGAGATGGGGTTTAGAAATTTTTCAAGAATATTGTGGGTTTCAAAATCTTAGCTTGTGGTGATGATTTAATGGTTATAATTGGTGTAATTGGATTATTTTCTTGCTCTTTGTTGTTAAAGTGAAAGCTATGGATGTGTGTGTTAAATTTAAAGGATTTAGATGGTTTAATAACCAAGACAAAGGCAAGAAATGTGCTAAATTCGTAACTGAAAATTCACAGACAGTACTGCGTAACATTAGAAAATTGGTCATATCTCAGTGTAGTAATATCGAAATTGCACACCGTTTGTTGCGTTGGAAACTAGACTTGTAGACCTTCGAAACAGTACAAAGATGTTGTTCTATTTTTCAGTATATTAACAGTACAAAGATCTTAAGTACTTTTATACTAAATGATTGTTAATGCTTTGAAAATCTATTTGTGTATGAAATTGGATTGAGCATATGGATAATTTGTTTGGTGATTACATGTCTGTGACAGTGAAATGATTGTGTATTATGCTATCTTTGGTTTCATTGGACTCATTAAACTAGTAAAGGAATGGGAAAAACTATTGAATTGCTATGTTAAAATGTCGGTATGGCCCTTCCACAGGATACAATAGTGGACAAACGGACCTGTCACGAGTTAAAATAGTGACCGTAGTATGATATTCGGAACTACGTTTAACCGACATATGACCCTACCACGGGTAAGAATAGTGGGTTACGGCCCTGTCACGAGTTAAAATAGTGACTATCGTATATTCTTTAGTTGAAGGCAAATGAAAAAGAAATAGATTGTCATAATTAAATAGAACAAAATATGAGAAAATATGTCTATTATAGTTGTGCATGCCATGCAGATATGATGCTTGATTGTGGTTAAATGATTGTTGTGAAATGATTTTCATGAAATATAATATACACTTTTAATGTGCTGAATCCAGTGGAGATATGAGTGAGTTACTTACTGAGCAAATGAAAGCTCATCCCACTTACCTTATGCCCAAAGTGCTTGTTTAGAAAGTCTTGTGTAGTTGTATATATATAAGGCTATGGTGATTCTAGTGGGATGTTGTGGTTATGCTTTTCTTCTAAGTTGAAGATTTGTGGTGTTCATGGTTTAACTTATGTAAATATTTGGGTTTGTATTTGTTGGTCCCAAAAGCAACCTAAGAGGGGGGGTGAATTAGGTTGTCTCTAAAAAACAATCCTTTTTGAGTGCTTAATAGAAATTCAAACTTTATGCACCAAATGAAAACTTAAGCACAAATGAATACAATAGATATTCAACAATTTAAGCTTAAGGAACAAATAAGAATATTGAGATTAAGAGAATCAAACCAAACTCCCTAGCTTCTCAAGCTTGGAGCTTATAACTACAAAGAGCTTCTTACAAGGCAACTAACCCAACATCCAACTTGAATCACCATAGCCTTATATCTGTCTCTTCAAAGTAGGTGAGACAATAACCTCTTGTACACAAATGAGGATCACTCTTGCTCACACTAATTTCCTTTAGTATGAGCCAAGAGTTTTACACTCACAACCTCCCTTTGTTACAATTGTTATCTCTCCACTCTCACATTTGAAGAACTTTTACACTTCTAAACTCTTTTCACACTACCTACACTATTACAACACTTGTACCCACTATTTCTCCCAAATAGCTCAAGAACTGTTAACATCAATGTAGAAGTCTCTTTTTATTAAACATCTAGATGTGTATAAGAGACACAGGGATCGTCCGAAACTTTGTCATTCGGACAGTCATTTGCGTAAACAAGTCTTGTGGTTGTTTTGTTCGGACGATCATTTGCGTCCGAACCTACCTGTTTTTCTGCACACTTGTTTTCAAACCATTAGTATGATTTGATCATCATCAAAACATGATTAACATAACTGGGGTTCAACAGTATTTATATAGGTTGTGTATGTATGTTTTGGCAATTGTTACTTATAAGCGGGATAGACGGCTTTGTATCCTTTTGGGAGGGTATGCCGGTGCCACATTCTAAATTACAGGTTGTTTTAATTATGCCGAGTTTGGGGTGTGACATACATCATTTACATCATTTGCAGAACAAATTGCACAACCACTGCCGTTCGAGGTTGCATTCAAGAAATTTCTCCAAGTTGTAAAAGCAAGCTGGTTTGGTGATGCTAAGAGTATTTATTCAATACTGAACATTGCAACAACATCAGACATGGTAGGTCTATCGGCTGGATTTTCCTGGACACATATCTTATAGAGACTGATACCAATGCATCGCAATGAGTTGGACGAAGACGAAATTTGCAGTAAGGGATCTATCAACTCCAGAACTCTATCACTTTTCCACAGCTCCCATGCCTGAAATTGAAAGCAATCCATGTGATTAAGTACTTTTAAGTCTACTATAATGTTACAATTATAACTTTAGCTAAAAAATCAACAATGATAATAAAAAAAAAAAAAAAAAGTAGTTGCAAAGATCAGGAGCTTACATATCCAAGAAAAGTCAGATTCTCAGAACCATAATAACCTGTGCTCTCTTTCCCACTCATAATCTCTCAAACCAATATCCTCCAAAGGCAAAGACATCCGACTTTGTGGAGAAAAGTCCTTCCCTGACATACTGTGGAGACATGTAACCACTAGCCGAAATGAAAGGATGATTAGCCAAGAGAATGTAAAAAAGGCAATCTGGACTGTGGAAAACATGGTTCTGTAGCAAATGCCTGTGAAGGTGTGCACAGTTACTAAGTCCCAACAATCTATTCGGTTTGTGTTTGCTTGCATCTCATTTACTCCAACAATTCTTGCCAAGCCAAAATAAGATATCTTAGGATCCATATCTACATCCAGTAAGATATTGCTAGCCTTTAGATCTCTGTGAACAATTCGCAACCTTGAGTACTGATGAAGATAAAGAAGCCCTTGAGAAATTTCTTCAATGATGTGTACACGTTGTTGCCAGTCCAAAAAGTCTTGCTTAGGCCCTTAAAAAGTTCATGTAGTCAGAAGAGTAATGGAGACAAATACCAGAATAAGGTAAGAGCAAATAAGGAAGTAACAAGATGGAGAAGAAGAAGAAGATGTTACAAACCAAAAAGAAAAGAATCCAGGCTTCTATTAGGCATGTACTCGTAGATTAAAATCTTTTCATCCTGTTCAACACAACATCCCAAGATCCTGACAAGATTTCTATGTTAGAGTTTTGCAATCAATTCTGTTTCATTTTTAAACTCTTCTATTCCTTGTCCTGACCCTTTCAGAAGACAATAGATAATTTTCACAGCTACTAGTTCACCATTGACTAACTGTCCCTGAATATATAGATGGGGTGATGGTTAGAAATGAGAAGTTGATTGAGCCACACATGAATGCATTCACATATCCTGTAAATATTGATGCAAAAACATATCGATTAACTCTTCAAAGATGGAATCCGCTAATTAAAACATCAAAAGGTAAGTAATAGAAGGTTGCAGATTATACTGAAGGCAAGTAAAAGGCAACCAAAATCATGCAGTAAAGGACTTCTAGCAAACAAGCACCCCACTTTCTCCTAAATTGTTCAGAAATTTATTAACTTTTGGAAGGGGAAGAGAAACGAGTAATACCTTGTAAATAGGTCCAAACCCACCCCTTGCAAGCTTATTTGCGAAGAAAAACTATTTGTTGCTGCAGCATTGCTTGAAAAACTGAACATTGGCAACCCCACATTCTCATTTTTATCTTCTACACAAGTACCTTTGGATGTAGTTTCACTTTTATCGTTTGGCTTATCAACTACTATTGAAATCAAGAAGTAACAAATTCTGATAGTTCATCCCATCTCTTGTGAATTAGGAGCAAGGAAGCCAGTATGTTAATCCAAAAGAAGACCAATGTGCAAGAAAACTGTCACCAAATGCAGAACAAAGAAAATTATCTAGTGTGCCAGGTAATAACAACGAATAGCATACCTTTTTGGTTGCGCTTTCTTCTCTATACGTAATAGAACATAGAACAAATGACAAAAATCGCAGAGGTAATGGATGCTCCTAGAGCTCCAGAGCTACTGGTAATGTCATGTTATGTGTCTTCGTGCCTGGAAAATGAAGAATTACGTTTTTTTAGTTAAAGGGAACAACTAACCACTATATGCTTTCCTATATGCACTCAGTAAGCATCTAACCTCTGAAAAGAAGATTAGACAAATAAGTTTTAACATAGAGGTCTTCACCATTACTACCATTTAGTCGTCTTTCCAGATCCAATAACTCAGAAAACCACAATGCACAACCTCTACTTTATACACTCGTGTAGGCAAAAGCATTACAGGAACAATTGATTGAGCAAGCGAACTCGCATATGACTGCTCTTCCAACATCAAGTGATTTCGTGTATACAGGTAACCTAATATCTGGTATCCTCAGAAATTGCCCATCCCTGCCACAAGCTAGAGCTTTCTTGCTTCTATATCCACCTGAAAAATCTCCCAAATACCAATCTTGTAATCGTGATTCAAAGCCTCTCAAGCAGCTACAAATTGGAGAACTGCTCATATCACAAACTCCAAAGGCTCCACAAAGACCATAAATGTCACAATTTGATGCTGGCGAGGACCACTGCGCAACCCAATCCTGTCCGCTTGGCGACCATGTTAGTTGCATCATTATCGCATTATAGGTCACAACAATTCTATATATCATAGATTTATTACCATTAAACACAATGTATTTACCGTCATCAGTTGAGACATAACCAAACTTGTCCTTAGTTTCTATAGAAGGAAAACTTCCACCCTGCCAAGCTGGACTACTGGTGAAACCCTGATTAATTTCATTTTTTTAAAAGGTAAGTAATTATATTTTTTTCATTTTGTTTCTTGCATTTAGAATGTAGGTAGCAATAATAGTTTAATATAATTAATTATTTATTTTATTAATTCTATTTAGAATCATCACTAATTGAAAGAATAAATAAATTAGAAAACTAGTGGTGAGAGAATATAATAAGAAAATTTATTAAATCCTTACCTTATTAGAATTTACTTATTTATAACTATTGCCTTTAATACCTTCAAAACCCTAGTACTATTCGGTATCAAGAAATGACTGAAATAAAATAATACAGAGAGGAGAAGAAGTGCGGCCGAGAGAGGAAAAAAAAAAAAGAAACAACAGAAAGAGAGAAAGAAGAGAAAAAAGAAATTGGGGAGAAAACGAGAAAGAGAACATTTGTGCTAAATAGTTTGTCATCAGGGTGATTCTTTCACTTTAATTTAGTTGAGTTTGGTTGGGTAGAATCATGCATTCTTAAGAATTTATCATAATAATTGTTCATAATTTGTTTGTAAATATGTGTTTAATGTGAAATTTATCAATTGTTCAAATTAGGGTTTTTGTATGATTCTTGTCCTTTCATTGTAGTTCCTTAATTAATTAATGTGAAAAAGTTAGAAATTTTTATATTCTCAGATTATATATGATATATGGATGGTTGTGTATGATTTATATGATAATTGGATCTTGAAAATGAGAAAAATTCATGATTAAAAATTGCCAAACCCGTAACTCAAATGGTAGCATACAGCACAACATGTCTTTAGTACAATGGCTTTAGATTATTGTAGAAAAATTGAATTAGTGAGCTGTTTTTTTTTAAAAAAAATGAAGACTTCTAGAGCTTTCTTTATGTATAAAAATCACATTTTAATCACCCGTATATTAATCACAGGAAGCCTTGGAAGTTGACTAAAAATATGTCCCAAAAATTTATATGTTCTGTTTTATTTATAATTTTTGAGTATATTGTATTTCGAATTTAAATTTGACAAGTTCTCATAAGATTTGCAGCTATCTGAATCTAGTTTCTGGACCTATAAAGAACATGGTAATCCGATCTTTATAACTTGATATATGTTAATTTTTATAAAACTGGTCTAATTTGGAAAACAGTATTCTAACAACATGATTATATATTCATGGCTAGTTTTGTATATCTTAGAGTAGTAATTTGTGCAAACTTTCTCATATAATTTATATATTATAAAAAGATCTTTCTAATGGTATAAAGTGCGCATTTTTTTAATTTATATATTCTAAAATATATTAGTATTTCTAAACTCTACCAATCTAGAAATCTAAAATGTAATTCTGAAACTTTATCACTAAATTAAGATACTTTAAAGAATTAATTTGGGGATAACTCCTAAATGAAAGTTTTAGAATTCTTTTATACGATTTATACATGTCGATATATACTAGTATTACTAAACAATACAAAATCTGGAAATTTGTTCAAATTGTCCTACTTTTATATTCATGAATTGCTCAATTGAAGTATTATTTGGTGTAATCAATGAAAAATTAGTTTCTAAAAGTTACTACATGTATTGATGTATATTGAAGTATGTTTAATTAGTTGGCTTAATAAAATAAATATTTGTATTGGAATTAATTGTATTATCTTGTGTACTTGTAAGATTTGATTAGTTGTGATAATTAAATAGAACTTATGATGGAGTATAAGTATGATTATTAGATCATAAGAATTTCATTTAGGAAGGGGGGATTGCAATATTTCGTTAATTTATTATATCCTTTAGATTGAGGAGTTATGGTTTATGTTCAGGGAATAAAGATGATAAGAGAGATATAACTATGGATTGAGGTAAATGGTTCATGTATCTTTTTACTCCTTTAATAAATGTATTTGAAAACTATTTTTTTGTTGTAAATGTATGTTCTAATAAAAGAGGATTGAGTATTGCATTATGTGTGCATTAAGATATATTATATGTATGTGACTGGTGTGTGATATGATTATGACGCATGTGGGATATGAATTGCATGTTGCATGTTTTGCTCATAGTGAACCTTAGTAACTCGGAGAAGACAATGCTATGAGAGAGCATTGTTTTCATATATGTTCTGCCACTGTTCCATTTTGTCTCTGTCTCTAGCCCTTTGTCTAGCGGATTCCTATTAGTTAGACCTATATTCAGTAGCCAAATTACCCTCATAAATCTATGAGGTATTTATTCTGTATCTGTTCTGCAATATATAATATGTTATGCATGTTTCTGGAATGTTCTGACGTATGTGAAGTATGCTTGCATGATTGATTAGTATATTGTACCCTACCCAATCCGGTAAAAGGGTATATGAACCGCTTACTGATTTCGTATTTTGCTCACCTTATTAATTTAATATTTTACAGCAATGAGGGGTTTGAGTCTTCCGTAGACAGGATTAGGATCTAAATCTTTTATAATTTCTTGTGACTCCTGAATTTATAGTCAACTTGAGTTTGTGGCTTGCGTGCCAGATAGATATTTTGTATTATAAATCAATTTATGTCACCGATATTTAATATTAGATAAAGTTTTGTTACTGCAACCTTGTACATTTTGGCCCAAGTTTCAGGGTGTGACACCACTCCTCCAGTATATTTTTGTATTGTTACTCGATACGAAAAGTTCACCACTGCTGGTTGGATCCAATTTTAATGAATATAGACCTTGAGCCGGACTGTCCTTATTCTACCAGGAAACAAGTCCTATTGTTAAGCTAGTGATCATATTCAATCCAATCTTTGCGTCTGGTAACCATGTATCTCCAGGATAATCAAAGCTCTGCCATATGATATCTATGCCATTTGCCAGAACAAGATTTCCAGTGTCAAGAAGTATTGCCTGAGTAGTATTTGAAGTTGTCATTGTCGAACTCAAACTGGAACTTCTTGTCCAAATTGTTTCTCCCATATTATTAAATAGATGAAGATTTCCATTTCGCAGTTCTAAGAATGAATTGTCAATATCCAGGTGAGAAATTGGGTTCTCTCTATTTGAACAACCCAAACTACGGTATGAACTGATATCTTCTTGTACCGTACTCCTATTTACCAGTTGCTAGAATTACCTTGAGAGAAGAAACCAAGCTCAAAATTTCCTTCTTTGGAGATTATGGTCTGATTTGGATAGAGGGATTGCCCTGAAAAGATGGTATCTGATCCTGTAGAAAAGCAAGCAAGGTCAGAAATGCAAGAAAGCATCAGAATTGGTTGAAAAAACCAAGTTGTTATTCCTGTAACCATGTTTCGTTACAATGTTGCTTATTAAGAGTTACTATGATGCTTAGATTTAGGAAGAAGATGCAAGTAGACAAAACCAGTTTAACAAAGAAGACTGATTGAACCACAGTTAATTTGGCTAATTTAACAAATAGTATCAGGCTCCTATCCACAGAATAAAAAAATCACATCATTAGTAAAGCACTTCTTTATGTAGAATTTTTAATTACATGTATCAATTCATGAGCTGTACTGTAATTTTCTATTGTATGTACCTACCACTTCACATGCTGACTTTTGGGCTTGCTTTGACAACAAATAGCTTTTTCACAAATGAACAAAGAATTCTTGATGGCAATTAGCTCTGACTGCAAGTCTAACATGTTATAATATAAAATGAAATGAGATGAAATAAAGCTTGTTAAATTGTAAATAAATCAACAAGGTTATTTTATTTTATTTTAAATTTACTTGGAGGTAAGAATATATTATTCAGACTAGCTCAACTTATAGTGTGAATATAATCAAACTTTTATGGTATAGTCACCATTTGATTATCTTATACTAATTTAATCTTTTGTGATTGTACCAAATTCAAGGTTGATGGCTTGATACCAGTGGCGATTGCAAAAGCGTTTATACACACCAAAAAAAAAAAAAAGTCAATTTTGATAACTATTATTCAAAATATTATTTGAAATAGTTATTGTAACAATTTTTTAGATGTAGTGTATATGAGATAGAAAGGTTGATGAAAAACCTATTAAAATATAATTAAAAATATTATTATTGAAAAATAATATAATTCTTACCACTAATTTTAAAAATTTCCACTCTTCAAATTAATCCGTCAAATACTAGTAGACTATTAAGTATGAGACAGAAATCTATAGAGATAAATTCCAAAAACTTTTCATTTTTTTTTTACCTGCTCGAGTCAAACTTAAAATGGGAAAGCTCTAAATCTGTCAAAAAGTTTAGGGTTAATTGTAATATGCACCTCTAAATTATTACTTTTTTGCACTTTACACCTTAAACTATCAATTTTAACATTTTAATGCCTTATAGTATTAATTTTTAAGCACATTATTCAAATTAGTTAAAAATTAGTGAATTGTGATAGCTTTTTTTTTTATTTTATGAAAAGACTTTAATATCAATACACGAATAGTTTGAAAAATACAATAATTTTCAATCAATTTAAGTAATGTGGCAAAAATTTATAGTATAAGATACTAAAGTGTTGAAATTGATTAGTTTAAAGTGCAAAACAGTGATAGTTTAGGTGCATATTACACAATTAACCCAAAAGTTTATGCTTAAGCTAAGCCATGAAATCCATACCTCTGTAACTATGAGGAAATATTATTACTACTGAAAAATAAGGGCAACTGATATTGCCAGAGCTATAATATTAATATCAGACGAAATTTTATTAATTGACAAACTTACCTTCCTTCACTAATAGTAGTAACCACCTCCCTCTCCCACGTGTCTCCTCTCCCAAAAACAGCAAAATAATTCTCCACCGACCCCGACACCCATTCCAAAATGGAATTTTGGGCTGATGCGAGGGAGAAATCGGACACATGCATTGACCCGTTTAAGGATGCTAACTTTTTTTATTTTTTTTTTTTAAAATACGTGATAGTATAGATGAAGAGTCTTTAATTTTGATATTTGTAACATGAAAGTTGAACTAGGGACAATGATATTACCAAAATAAATATTTTATCGTCACAGCACATCTTCAATAAAATGACATTACTACCCCTAATTATTCTCATTTGTTTCCTACACCTCCCACCTCCACCATCTGTATATTACAGAAATCAATCAGAAAAACTCCATTTATTTGAAAATTCTTTTAGTTTTCATACTTTTGCCTTCACTACAGGTTCATAAGTGTGTTCAGTTGAAGAATGATAACAATTTTAGGTGAAATAATTTTTTGAGTTTTAAATTTTGATGAAGAGTTCTTGATAATTAAAAGAAGCCAATTTGACCAACAATTTTGGTGGCATAGAGTCCACTGTCACGGTCATGGTAGCCGTCCCAGGGTGAATGAGGAGGCATGCATGCTTGCTTGTTTGCTTGTGTACAGAAGGAAACGGGTAAAAGCAGAATTTGGTGGTGGGTCGCTAAGAAAAAAAAAAAAAAGAAAAAGACAACACTTCCTGCGGCAATAAGATATTAAAAGGGGTAGTTATGTCATTACATTGAAGATGTGCTGTGATCAATATCATTGCCGTTTAACTGTTGTCCGATCATCCTACGACATTCTTGCGTGACTCGTGTGAACTTGGTGATTCAGCTCTTGTCCAACTGCATAAGTTTTGAGATGCATTCAAGTAGGACTATTGTTTGTGCAGGACAATGCAGCTGACAGAATGACAATGTCATCCATTGTTTTCATGCTAAGTAATGAAGCAACACTTCCTTCACCAAAGCAGCCTACATTTACCATTGACAGAAATCAAGGCTTTCAAGATTCAACCACTGGAGAAACTAAGTATTCGGTAAATGAGATGACCATTACATTGGCTGATGGCCGTTAATTTGGTATTGCTTCCAATTATTGCAAGTTAGAACTCGAAAGGTTGAAATCTCCATTGCACAAGCTGCAATCTTTATTGCACATTTAAGTACAAACTTCCTTTTTCAAGACAGCTAACAATTGTTGCTGCTGAGGAAAATTCAGAGTACCAATACTCAAATGATACATAAATGATATCAACTAATTTAAATGGTATGAGTGAAGTCATCCCATAGACCATCAATTAACGCAGATGAGGAAGAAATTTCAGTAAGATGACTCTTGGGGTAATGATTAGCAGCATATCCAAAAGACTAGAAGGAGTAATTGCAAAATAAAACCACCGCCATTTGAGCTTATGACTTGTATAAAGTTCTTTTTCTATTTAAGGAGGGAAGATTCAACGGGTCTCCATTAATGAAATAGTAACGTCATTTACAGAACTAATTGCAAAACCACTGCCATTTGAGCTTGCGTCCATGAAATTTCTCCAAGTTGTAAAAGCAGGCTGGTTTGGTGAAGCTAGTATTTGTTCATTACTCAACATTGCAACAACATCAGACATGGTAGGCCTATCGGCTGGATTTTCCTGGACACATAAGAGACCGATAGTAATGCATCGTACTGAGCTGGATGAAGAAGAAATTTGCACTAATGGGTCTATCAACTCCAGCACTTTATCACTTTTCCACAGCTCCCATGCCTGAAATTAAAAGCAATCCATGTGCCTAACTACTTCGAAGTCTACCATAATTTAGACAATTATTTATAAATTTAGCTAAATAAATTTAGTATGATTCAAAAAAAAAAAAAAAAAAAGTAGCTGTAAACACAACTTACATATCCAAGAAGAGTCAGATTTTCAGAACCATAATAGCCAGTGCTTTTCTTTCCACTTATAATCTCTAGAACTAATATCCCAAAGGCAAAGACATCCGACTTTGTGGAGAAAATTCCTTCCATAACATATTCCGGAGACATGTAACCACTGGTCGAAATGAAAGGACGATTAGCAAAGAGAAAAATAAAAGGTAATCTTTGGATTATGGAAATATGGTTCTGTAGCAATTTGAAGGTACAGAATTACTACGTCCCAACAATTCTGTTTGTGTTTGCTTGCATCTCATTTACTCCAAGAATTCTTGCCAAGCCAAAATCAGATATCTTAGGATCCATGTTTGCATCCAGTAAGATGTTGCTAGCCTTTAGATCTCTGTGAACAATTCGCAACCTTGAGTACTGATGGAGATAAAGAAGCCCTTGAGCAATGCCTTCAATGATGCTGGTGTACACGTTGTTGCCAGTCCAAAAACTCTTGCTTCAGCCCTTAAAAATTCATGCATTTAGAAGAATAAAGGAGTCAGATACCATAATCAAGTAATAGCAGATAAGGAAGTAAAAACATGTCCAAGAAGAAGAACGTGTTACAAACCAAAAAGAAAAGAATCCAGGCTTCTATTAGGCATGTACTCGTAGATTAAAATCTTTTCGTCCTGTTCAACACAACATCCCAAGATCCCGACAAGATTTCTGTGTTGGAGTTTTGCAATCAATTCTGTTTCATTTTTAAACTCTGCTATTCCTTGTCCTGAACCTTTCGAAAGCCTTTTCACAGCTACCAGTTCACTACTGAGTAACTGTCCCTGAATATACAGATAAGGTAATGGTTAGAAGTTGATCGAGGCACACATACATGGATTCACATATTCTGTAAATATTGACGCAAAAAGATATTGATCAGCTCTTCAAAGATAGAATCTGCTAATTAAAATGTCAGAAATTCAGACATTGAGAATGACTATCAAATAATTGAAGCTAGCAGATTGTACTGAAGATAAGGCAGCCAAAATCGTGCAGTAAAGGACTTCTAGCATACAAGCATCTTTCTCCTAAACTGTATAGAAATTTATTAACTTTTGGAAGGGGAAGAGAAACAAGTAATACCTTGTAAACAGGTCCAAACCCACCCTTTCCAAGCTTATTTGCAGAAGAAAAATTATTTGTTACTGCAACAATGCTTGAAAAACTGAACATTGGCAACCCCCCAGTCTCATTTTTCTCTTCTACGTGACGAGTACCTTTGGACGTGGTACCACTTTTATCATTTGGCCTATTGCTATTTAAGTCGAGAAATGACAAATTCTGATAGTTCATATTCGTCTCCTGTGGTATTAGGAGCAAGGAAGTCAGTACGTCAATACAAGAAGACCAATGTGCAAGAAAAATTGTCACCAAATGCAGAAGAAAAGATTAGTAATTGGTGTGCCTTGTAATGACAATGAATAGCATACCTTTTTGTTTGTGTCTGACCTTTCTTCTCCATAGGTAATAGAACAAAGAACAAATGATGAGAATCGCAGAGGCAATAGATGCTCCTAGAGCTACTGGTAATGACTTGTTATGTGTCTTTTGAACTGGAAAATGAAGAATATGCTTTCAGTTAAAAGGAACAATTAACCACTATATGCACTCAGTAAGCATCTAACCTCTGACAGCAGGAACCTCTGAAGCCTGGGAAACTTCAGATGAATGAAGTTTAACATATAGGTCTCCATCAGTACTACCATTTTGTTGTCTTTCCAGATCCAATAAATTATCAAACCACAATGCACAATCTCCGCTACTGCTATAGGCAAAAGCACTGCAGGAGCAATTGATTGAGCAATCATGCTCGCATATTTCTGCTCCTTGAACCGCAAGTGATTCCGAGTATGGAGGCAGCCTGATATGAGATATCCTCAGAAATTTCCCTTTATCTCTGACGCAATCTAGAGGAGTCCTCCTCACACATCCACCTGTAAAGTCTGAAATGAATCCAATCATTTCTAAATTGTGGTTCAAAACCTGTCAAACAGCTACAATGTGGAGAACTGCTCAGATCACAAACTCCAAAGCCCCCACAAACATTATACACCTCACAATTTGATGCGGGCGAGGATCTGTGCACAACCCAATCCTGTCTGCTTGGTGACCATGTGAGTTGTTCCATTACCCCACTATAGCTCATAACAATTCTAGATAGGATAGATTTATTACTATTAAACAGCAGGTATTTACCATTATCAGTTGATACATAACTGAACTTGTAAATGTCCTGTCCACTAGTTTCCATAGAAGGAAAACTTCCATCTTGCCAAGCTCCACTCCTCCAATATGTATGTGTAGTATTACTCAATGCCAAAAGTTCAGCGCTGCTGGCTGGATCCATTTTCAATGAATACAGACCTTGAGCTGGATTGTCCATATTCTTCCAGGAAACAAGTTCGATTGTTGTGTTAGTGACCCTATTCAATCCAATCTTTCCGCCTGGTACATACATCCACGTATCTCCAGGATAATCAAAGCTCTGCCATAAGATATCCATGCCATTTGCCAGAACAAGATTTCCAGTATCAAGAAGTATTGCCTGAGTAGCATTTGAAGTTGTCTTTGCCGAACTTGAACGAGAACTTGTTGTCCAAATTGTTTCTCCCATATTATTAAAGAGATGCAGATTTCCATTTCGCAGTTCCAAGAATGAATTGACAGAATTAAGGCGAGAAATGGGGTTGTCTCTATTTGCAACCCAAACTACGGTAGGAAATGATATATTCTTGTACCATATTCCTACATACCAGTTGAACAAATTACCTGGAGAGAAGAAACCAAGCACAAAAATTCCTTCTTTGGAGATTATGGTCTGATTTTGAAAGATCTATTGGCCTGAAAAGATGGTATCTGATCCCGTGGCAAAGCAAGCAAAGTAAGAAATGCAAGAAAGCAGTAGGATTTGTTGAAACAACAAATCTCTTATTCCTGCACCCATGTTACATTACAATGATTTGCTCATTCAGACTTGTGAATATAGAAAATCTTGAGGCTTAGATTCAGGAGCTAAGTAGATAAAACCATTTTAGAAGGTTGAGGTATGAAAAGTCCAAAACTAGTGCAGTCGTCAATGAAGACCGTTTGAATGACTGGGTCAATTTGGCTAACTTAACAAATATCAATCCCCTTTGTGCAGAAAAGAAAACCCCGTCATCAGTAAAGTTCTTAATGTTGAATTTTCAAATTTGAGTACAAAACCATAAAGATGGAAACTTTTGCACTGGCTTGGAATTGGCTCATCTCGAATGAAAAAAGGCATATTAGTATCATTGATTGCAATCAGCATTGACTGAAACTCTAATGTGTAGATATTCACCATTGGATTATCTTATACTACACAATTGAAGAGATGGAAATCTTTTGCTGCAATCTGACCGCTAATTTACAAATTTTCCATTCAATAAGTTGCCCAACGTACAAGTATGGGCAGAAATCTTCCAAACTTTTGATTTTGGTAGATTTTACCGGCTCAGGCCAAACTTAAAATAGAATAGGAAATTAAATGTTTGTCAAAAAATTAAGCTTAAGCTTAGCCAGGATATGAATGCATTTTTTGTGTCCTCCTTTTAAATGTCATTTCGGTTTGTGTACAAGAATTAAATAAAATTATTAAATTGTATTTTTTTCGTTTTATTTTATTTGGTATGATCAAATTTATATATAGTTTAAGAAAAATTAGTATTTGACCCACTACTAAGATGTTTTTTTCCATAATTGCCATTTAATTAAGATACGAAATTTATTAGTTGATTTTGGAATTTCAAATTTTGAAATAATTCGTAAGAGTAATTAATGCTGAAACATGAATTTAATGTCATGTCTTTGGAACTTGTATGAGGGGTAAAATAGGTAAAATGACATTTAAAATTTGCTATTTTAAAGAGTGACAAATAGTAATTTGGTATAAACTAAAATAAAAAGAGTAGCATATAAAATAAGACGAATGAAGTATTAATTTACACAAAAAAATAATTCAAAAAGACTAAATTAACTTTTTACATTAATATTTTTTAATTACATATTCTCTCCCTTCGTTACTATGACACTAAATGTACAATTAAAAAAGATACGTATTTAATACTTTCTTAAATTTTTAAAGTTATAAATAATTAGGTACAAAACAAAACAAATTGTGTAAAGCAATAATTTAACAGACTCCTCCTTTTCGGCTTATTGGCTTTAGGCTTAACACTAAAACTCTTTAAAGGGTTAATTACATTTGCCTAACCTGAAGTTTGGTCAAATTACCAAACCAATCCTATAGTTGAACCAAATAACAGTTAACCCCTTGATTGTCCAAATGTTCAACAATAAGCCCCTACCGTTACGAGACGTTAGATATATTGTTGACATCAACAAAATAATTAGTACCTTTGTCCTATTTACATTATCACCACATGCGGTCGTGGTGGAGTTGGGGCAAACGGCAACTGCGACGGCGCCGCTAATACTAGTGCTTGAAGTCGTTCCTTGACCCATACAGATTCAGAATCACCCGCTGAAATACAACAATCCTAAAAGAATATTGAATAATTCACATGGTGATTTGCTTTTGAGATGCGGGCTATTGATAAGGAGTGGATATGGCGTATGGTGTTTTTTTTGGCAAAATCTTACAACCTCCGTCCGATCAAAATTGTTATTGTTTAATTTTTCTCATCAACACGAATCTTTATAGCTTAATTTTATATAAATTTTTTTAATATTTTTAAAATATTAAATTTGTATGTATTAATATTTAGTATATATTTTACTTTTGTTAAATTTTATTAAAAATCAAATAAAATTATATAACTTATTAATATATGAGATGGTATTTATCCAACAAAAAAAAAAAAAGGAAAAAAAAGAATGAGATGGTTGAGGAAAGTATAATTGATTGTAATTTCTTTTAAAAAAAAGGTTTAATTAATGTTTGTCCTATATAAATAGGGAACATTTACAAATTGTCTAGTTCTATAGTTTAATAATAATAAAATTTTAATTTAAAGAGAGTAGTAGAATATCATAATTGCCTTTAAATTTTTAATTGTATTAACCAATGTAAAATTAGAATGAGTTGCATTTTGGTATCTGATTTTATTTTATAAGTAATTTGTCATTCGAAAGTAACGATATTTTTATCCGAAATTATTGAAATTTTTTTTACCCTTCAATATTAAATGTATGAATTAATTTGTTATTTTATTGTTTTCTTCTTTGCATCTAGTTTAGCATGCTATCACATATTTATTACATTTATATCTAGAAAAAATATTTTATTTATTTAATCACATTATTTTAGTTTTATATTTTTTCTTTATTTTCTGTATTATCAATAATTAATTCATCACTTTGTATTTTAAAAATCACATTACTTGAATAAATATATTACTTTGAAATATAATCAATATATATTTTAAATAAATTTAAATTAATCAACTAACTCATTCTCTCATGTCACCTAAAAAAAGACACAAAAATAGAATAATACATATTAGTTTATTATCATTTCAAGTTTAAGAGAATAATTTCAATAAAGAAATTTACAAGTTTAACTTAAATATTAAGGGCAATTACATTTTAGTGCTCTCTTTAAAAGAAAATTTTAACTTCATTAAATTTTGGAGGTAATTTATAGATAAAATAAATATAGAAAGTAATTTATAACTATTCCTAATTTATGGGGACAAACTGTAATTAAGCAAAAAAAAATTTACTCTTATATACAAGGGTATTTTAGGATATAAATTAGAACTTTTTGTCCACATCCGCAGTGGGTTTGTTTTGCTACTTAAAAATTAAAAATAAGGGAGATATGTGTAATTATTAAAACTAAAGAAGAGGTTTATGTAATTATTTAAATTTCAGAGGAGGAATGTAAAATTATCCCATCTAAAAGGTATTAAATGTAATTAACTCTTTTTAACGGCTTTTAACTTTATTTCAACTTCTTTTGTGTTCGAAAAACTCAGCAACACTTAAAAGCTCACATAGGTTGTGTTTGGATGGATAGATTTGATGAAATGAATGATTTGAAATAACATAAAATTTAGATAAATTTTAAATTCACTTATTCAACTATTAAAATCACACTCTCCACTTGTTAGTAGATTTCAAATTTATAACTAAATCAATTAATTTTAAAAGATAATTTATTATAAATTAGTATTTCAAATCAAATTCACCTAAATTTCTATATCCAAACACAATGATATAGAATTCGAAGTTTTTAGAAATAAGTAAATTCTAAACAATATGAAAATAAAGTTGGTTCCCTTTCGACATTTGATATTAATATATTATTCAGAATAATAGTATTTACAATAATTAAAAAAATGTGTGGAACAAATTATTATCTAAAAATATAATTAAAAAAAATCAATGCAAGCTGAGCTAATAAAATATTAGTACTAAAAAATAAATGGCTTATCCATGGAGCACTTACTAAACCCACAGAAAAAACCTCCATTTCCACTGTGGCACTCACACTCACAAGCTAGGGATCATCTCCGCAATATGATCTCTCTCCATACCAATAGTATTATTGTCAAATCCCTGAAAAAGTTGGTTACTTTTATTGCTTGAAATTTGGTGCTGCTCAGACTGCCTGTAAGGTGTTTGATTTTATGTTTGTTCGAAGATCCTATACTTTTCGCTTCCTTATTCAACTTGAAAAACTGTCATTCAACTGTTTATTTGACTGGGTTTCTTTTTATTATTATTATTATTGATAAATTGTGTCTCTTTGTTTGATGCTCTTTTCCTCTTATTATTGATAAATATGGTCCATGCAACTTTCCAGGGAGTAAATATAGTAAAAAAGGCTCATCATTTGGTTGGATGTAAAACTTATTATTGGAGAATTGATTTATCTTTATTTTAGCCTGCGTATTCATGTAATTTCTCCAAATTTTGAATTAATTTGTACAATTTTTATGCACGGCAACACAAGGGTTGTTCCTGTTCTGTTGAGCTGTGTTCTAGAAAGGAGAAATTTTGCACAAAGAGGTTATGAAAGATCCGAACTTCGAGTTTTATTGAAGTGTAAACGAAGAAATGCTCGTTGCTACATTAAATACTAGTCTTCCTTTGGTTTCTTTTTCATCATTCTCCTCCTGTGATACAATGGTTCATGCCATTTCTAGCTATCCGTGTTGCTCAAATGTCTTTTTGCCATCTTTGCGGAAAGACAGGCAGTTGTTTAGAAGTTTGATTTGTTTAGCCAGCTCAAGAAATACTAGTTCAAGTCAAGTCCCAAATCCCAACCAAAATCCTGATTCGAAGCCTAAAAAGGCAAACTCCCGGATACGTGAATCTAAAGTACCCCATGATAAAGATAAAGATCCGAAGAAGATATTCCCCGGGACAATTCCTAAAAAGCCTAGGCGTGGTCGTAAGAGTGAAGCAGCTGCAGTTGAGGATTTTATTCGTGATTCACTTGAGCGGACATTGATCATGAATCTATCAGGGAACATGATTCGGAAATCTTGAAAGATAAGGAAAGCATCATGAAGGAGACTGTAGATGAGGGCAGTGGTTCTGATCACAGTAGTGATGATGAAAGTCATGGTAATGGGAGGGTAGAGAAAAGTATGGTGGTGGAGGAGGAGGATCCAAATTGGCCTCTTGATGCAGATGTAGGGTGGGGAATTAGGGCATCAGAATATTTTGAGCAGCATTCAATCAGAAATGTTATTGGAGAAGATGGTGCTGAGATTGATTGGGAAGGGGAGATTGATAATGGGTTGGTCAAGGAAATAAACTGTCTTGAATGGGAGAGCTTCGCATTCCATCCAAGCCCCTTAATTGTTCTTGTTTTCGAAAGATACAACAGGCAAGTGACTATCTTTTGGTCTTTAATACTATATGCACTAAAATTCACTTTGATTGGATTGCCTGCTTAGTGTCTGTTAGAGACAATACAATACTGTGAGATCATTGTCTCATTCTCTTTGCATTCTCTCCAAAGTACCTGATGCTTTATAATCCTGTAAGGTATCTGATATTGTAACTCAAAATGCAGGGCAAGTGAAAACTGGAAAGTTTTGAAGGAGCTTGAGAAAGCAGCAGAGGTGTACTGGAAAGCCAAGAATCGATTGCCTCCTCGGGTTTGTCAAACTCCTCTTTTGTGCATTTTATGGATATGTGTTGTCTTTTGTTCTCCATGTGATCATACTAGCTTATCAGGAACTCAAATAAAAGAAAATTTTTGCTTAATTTATTCATTTTGTGTTATGCACTTGATGGCTGTAAAGATCTGTCAATAAAATCATCTAGTTTTTTGACTGTTACACCCCTTAAACAGACAGTTAAGCTAGACATCAACATTGAGAAGGATCTGGCATATGCTCTTAAAGTTAAAGAATGTCCACAAATATTGTTCTTACGTGGAAACCGAATATTGTATAGGGAAAAGGTACTGCATCTTTCCTGTTTAAGATATAATGCTTGAAAAACTTCTAGATCAATAAATTGCCTTTCTAAGTGCTGACATATTTGCAGAGACACGGACGTCTGATGAGCTGGTACAGATGATTGCGCATTTCTATTATAATGCAAAAAAGCCTCTATGCATTAATGATGCTTATTTGTTTCCACCATTTTAGTTAAATGGAGGTAGTTCTGTCATCCCTATAAGTACCACCATCCTTTTCGCACTGCGTTGCTGTATTATCTTTTGGGTATTGTTCAAACTTAGAACATTTATCTTAGATGAAGTAATTGACAGCTGCAGGAACAGTTCAGATACTCGTTGATAAGATGGATCACAGTTTTGTCCCTGTGGATTTTGTTCAGATGAGTGGTAACTCTGCTAGAAGACTGATTGAACTGGTTGACACCCAAAACTTCGTCTGAAATCTGCCTGGGCTTAATATAGCAATTCCAGAGCGAAAAGTTGCTGAGCAAATGCACACCAAGTAAATTAACTTGCACCTCTAAGCATATTAAGAAAGCATTGTACTCTTAAAAAGCAAACCTTGTATTCCCTGTCTTAAACTAGTTACATGTAACTCCTCATTTGTCCTCCCTTCTTGATAACCAGCAGGAAGGGTTTAGTTGCTCTAAGATTTTATCGTCTATTTAGAAGCTAGATATCTTTGTGTTTGTGTACATTGCTTATCCATTTTATTTAATATAACTCAACTTGAGTTAGCTTATCTCAAAGGAGTCAACTTAGCCTATATAAGCTACGTGATATCACCCAATTTTTCTAATTTGGCTCTGTGAATGTAAGTGGTGAAACTAGGCGCTGGAACCGTAAGAGGTTATCTGAAAGGAACTTTTAAAGTAAGCAAACCTTTTTCAGCCAACTGTAATCCAATGCTGCTGCTTCTCCCCCTCCCCGCCCCCCTCCCACGCACCAATTATTTTAGGTAATACTGTTGCTTCTCTTTGACCATTATCAAAGTCCGACCTCTGGTGAGGTTGCAAAATTCAGTTGTTTGGAAGTTGGTGAATGAACTTAGAGAACTTGGCTTGAAACATTGGAATTAGCCCTCTACGTTTTAGATAATTCTTCGTCCACAAATTGCAAAATACATGGAGAACTTTGTAGTGAAAATTTTTGTTGTTATACAGGATTTTACATGCTTGCATATGATTCACAGTGTGGGAGCAATATTTTAAGTCATATTGTGATGAGAACACTAAACTTAATGACTCGCAGATGTCAGGATCTTGTAACTCAAGTGGTCAACATTGTGGGAAGCAGTCTATAAGCTTTGGCAACATATCTGTGGCTTTGGCATCACAAGGATATGACTGAATTTCTTACACTGGATGAGAAACATTTTTTTGTAGTGAATATAAAGTTGATAAACTGTCCTTAATCCGCTATAAAGTCCTTAAAAGCTCAGATAATGTATTCAAAAGTTCTCTATGAAATTGTAAAAAATTGCACTTGAGAAAAATTCAGGAAATTACCTAAATTCTATATACAAATTCGGAAATAAGTCGCTATGCACCATTGACCATTGACCATTAGATGACCCAACGGTTGGAAGTTTACAGAAACCACATTTCGTTTCTGTGAAATCTATGTTGGACAAGTAGATCCATTTTGCTTTGTTTATTAATATGCTGTTAAGTTTTACCTCCTTCGTTTCATATGCAGAAAGTGTGGTTATACTATTGGTTTCTGGTTACACTTTCCGTCTCATTTTATTTTATTTAACATGATCAATTTTACACACAATTTAAGAATAATTGATATTTGACCAACTAGTAGAATAGTTTTTTCATTATTTTCCCTCCATTAAAATTTAAAATTTGTTAGTTGGCTTTCGATTTTTAAAATTTGAAATGGTTTATAAAAGTAATTAATGTTAAAACATAATATTAATACTCTTTTTTTGGAACTTGCATGCTGGGTAAATTAGGTAAATTGGTATTTAATTATTTGTCTCTTTAAAGAGTGACAAATAATTTAGAATAAATTAAAATAGAAAGAATGACAAATAAAATAGGACGGAGGAAGTAATTACTTAGACAACTTTTTGGTAAACAGTTCTTTGGCTAATGACTAGTGCGTTCTTAGTCATTTAGTTGGACAAAGGTTTTAGTGTTTACTCTTTATGTTTCCTTCTAGTGTTGCTTCTTGTTGGTGTTTTGACTGTTCTAATTCAATTGCGTTCAAAATATTGAAGATCTACATCATTTCAGTTAATGTTGAAGAAAAACCTGTTTCTCATGACCCAGTCAATGAAATTTTTCTAACAACCTAATGAAGCTTTTCATTAAATACCTAACGACTGTGTTTGGATGGAAGAAATTGGGTGGATCAAGATTTTGAAATCCATCCACAAGCGAAGTGAGATTTTAATGCTTGATCTGATATTGTGTTTAGATGAGTGGATTTGGATTTGAATTTGGATTTGAGAATGAATTTAAAATGAAATGATTTGAAATGACTAAGTTTTGAAATTCAAGATTTTTTATAGTTGAAGTCTATTTCACTTTTGGATGGATTTGAAATTTAGCGGTCTAATATTTTATGCACAAGCCAAACATTGGAATGAATTTGGGTTCAGAATGTGAAATCAAATCTTATTGGTCTAATTAGATTGCCACCTGTTAAGTAACTTCTGTTTGGTCCATCCATTGCCTTGCACAATGTTATGTATGTAATTTTCCTAGTTATCATGGATCCTGACATCTTAGACCTGTTCATACTATTTTTCTTTGGTCCAGATATTGCTTTGCGTAATTTTCCATGTAATTTACCAACGAGGTCAAGCATTATTAATTCCCACCCTTTGAATTATCCCATGAATCCCATGCTTATTCGTTCTCGGAGTTTTTGACGTAGTAATTCCCGTGGATACCAGAAGTCCAATGACAACTCATTTTGAAGATCTTTTGCCTATTATGGCTGAAAAGCTAGGAGGGGAGGGTTTAATTACAGAGCTATGTAATGGATTTCAGTTGCTCATGGATGGTAAAAAGGGGTTGATTACTTTTGACAGCCTGAAGAAGAATTCTGCTTTTCTTGGATTGCAAGATTTCCAAGACGACGAAATCAGAAGTATGATTAAACAGGGAGATTTGGATGGCGATGGTGCACTTAACCAGCTGGAATTTTGCATTTTGATGTTTAGATTGAGTCCTGAGCTGATGGATGGTGCTGGAAGATTGCTAGAAGAAGCCTTTCTACAGGATCTGGTGCAATGATCTTTCCTTTTAGCACTTTTTTTTTTTCACTTTTATGTTTGGAAATTGTCCGACTGCTGAAGAAGAATTGTTAATTGATTGATTAGAAATGATGGAAATCTTGTTCCTCACCATGTCATGCCTTTAAAGCATGTGCTTTAACTTGATTGATTTTACTCTTTTTCTAGCCTACTATGCCATGGATCTTTGGTCCTGGATCCATGGAAGGGCAGAGGCCATTGGTGTCCCTCCAGTCAAGATTTTTTTCATTTAGTTCAAGGAACAAAACAAGTGAACCTTTTCATCATATGATTCGAATGATTCATAATGATCATTGTAGTGGACGATCGGATCTACCTAAAAATCTCCACTTCAACAATGTGTTTAGCAAAGTGAGTGTGAAACCATTGAGGTAGACATGATTTTGCTCTCTTCTACATGCCACCCTAAATATAAGTACCTAGTACCTAGTAGGCTGGTAGTGTTGAACTAGCTTTTTAGAGATGCTTATCGGTGAATTTGCAAGGTTTGGAACCTTTTATTCAGTATAGTTTCTCACTTAAACCAAAGAAGTACGTAGCCACAGATGGATCGAATCCACCTAAGAATCTCTCCTTTTCAACAATGTGTTTAGCAAAGTGAGTGTGAAACCATTGACGTACACATGATTTTGCTCTGTTCTACATGCCACCCTAAATATAAGTACCTAGTAGGCTGGTAGTGCTGAACTAGCTTTTCAGAGATGCTTATTGGTGAATTTGCAAGGTTTGGAACCTTTATATTCAGCATAGTTTCTCACGTAAACCAGCATATCTACATTTAGGATTACTAGTCGGATAGCTTTTAAAATAATAATTTATAAAGTCAAAAATTCAGAATCATTTATTAAAATTAAATCACGTGACAAAATTATATTCAAACACTAATTTCTGATTTTAGATAATTGATCGAATTTTACATATATTTTAACAAATTAGTAACATATTAACGATTTTGTCGCTTTGTACATATTTGTGTAACTTTTAATAAGTTGTCAGTGCTTAAGAGCTCCATTATTGCCTTTTTTGTGGTGGAAAGACAAGTTTTCTCCACATTTCATTGTTAGATGTGCAAAAGGTGAAACTTGAATCAATTTGATCTCTTCACGTGTTAAGAAGGATCCAGGAATTTATCTTTGTTAGATTAATAATTAGTGTTTCCAAAATAATTAGCTACATGTATATCCTATTAATTCCAGAGAAATTTTAAGCTCCAAAGAAACATAATTTAGCCTTTAGACGGATTTTATGTAATTTCCTGGATTACTTCAACAAGTTTTGCAAAATTGTTTTTAACTCGTACACATCACATTCAATTAACTTAGTTACAATATTATTTTTTACTTAACTTAGTTGGAAAAAGTTTTTTTTTATATATTACTTTTTTTAAACTTCAAAGAACGGATCCTATAGAATTTGGATGCTAATTGAACTGCTTTTGGGTAAGAGTAGACAAATGCTGTATTTGGTGCTTAGGAAAACTTCTCTTGTAGTATGTAATAAAATTGATTATAAATTTAAAAGGAAGTGATTAACTACAGATAACCAAAACCAAATCAAGTATATTAAGAAAATGAAATTTTGCTTAAGCAAAGTAAAATTACAAAATCAAGAAACCATAAAATCTAGAGAAGGGAAAAATTTGTTGCTGCAATCTGTTGATATTGGATGTATAGAAGATATATATATGATAATAGAAACTAAGCAGATCCCTTCAATTTCTTGGCAATGCCAGCAATGTATTTGCCCTGGTGGAAAGCAACTTGTCTCTCAACTCAAGCTCAGTAGGCTTTCTGGAGCCATCTCCAGCATAGGTTCCAGCACCATATGGGCTGCCACCCTTAACTTGTTCCATCTCGGACATCACAGCTCCAGCCGTATAGCCAATCGGAACAAAAATCATCCCATGATGAACTAGTTGAGTAATGGCTGTCAATCTGCAAATTTTTTAATTATCTCAACAATCAGTTTTATCATTTAGGGATTCATTTCCAATGTTTGGATGCTTTAGACTTATAGTTACAGATACGTGAAACTTTCTGATACGTCACTTTATTAAAAATATATTATGTACACGTAGATTTAACACGCGGTATTATGTGTATACGAACAAGGTTATCCGGTGAATTATTAGGTAATTATGCTTGAGAAGTAATAAAACTAGTGCACATAATTGGTACTTACGGCGTGGTCTCTTGGCCGCCTCCTTGGGATCCAGTGGAGTAGAAAAGGCCAGCAGGCTTGCCAGCCAGTTTTTGAGCACCCCACAAGCTACCAGTTACAAGTTGCATCCAAAAAGGCTTTGAATTGGGCAGCCATCATACCAAATCTAGTTGGGAACCCAAATATGAAAGCATCAGCTTCAGGGAGTTGATGTGGAGAAATAACAGGGACATCACTCTTTGGGGGAGCTGTCATCTTTCCAAGAATTTCCTCTGAAAGAATTTCTGGCACCTGTAATTAATTTGATACAAATTACCCACATCAGCGACATAATTTCTAATTTGACTTTCACATACATTATATGTTTGGTAAAAGCAATACATAAATTTCCCAAAATTTACATCAAACCCCTCAATTTAATGACTTTTTTTTTAGGCATAACTATCATAAACTTCGGAATTAATTTCCACCTAAGATCCATGCCTTTTGAAAAGCCTAACAGAAGCATTTATTCATCATGAAGTATATCAAACAAGTAACTTTAAGTCGATTAATTACTTAGTTAGAGAACATGGAGTTGGTATCAGAGTTAATTTTAAATATTTTTTCATTCATATATAATTTGACCCTAATTCTTTTGCGTATTAGGTTTGACCTAATACTTATTGTCTTATTTATGGTATTGGGTTTGATTTCATAAATATTAGTCATGCCAATATTTATGTTCACTTATTTGAGTTAGGCATCCAGTTTCTTGTTTCAACTCTCTCATGTGAGAGGGGGTGTTAACTCTGAGTCATGTACTAGAAGAGATGTTAAAGTATAAATATTTTACATCAATTAGTCAAGAGATTTAGACCAATTAATAAAATCATGACCATTCTATTTATCACCAATTAATTTTAAAATAAAAACATCATTTTCTTTAACATAGTTAAAGAAGACACATATTTTCTGACCCTATCAATATCATCTATCCATGAACAATATCAAACAACTCTTATTCTTTGATAGTAAACATCTATAGAAAATAAAATTGCATTAATTAATTTAAACAAATGCAGTTAGGTAATTAAGTCGTACCTGCCACAGTTTTGCCTCAACCTCTTCCACAGAATCAGCTCCCTTCTTGATCCAAGTCATGGGCTAGTTTCTCAACATGTCCATAGGTAGAGTAGTAACTGCAACCAAAAAAAAAAAAACTTATTCGCTAGAAATCTAATTGGAAGGAAATAAATTGAGGATTTCTAATTAGAAACATTGCAATAATGAATTTGAGACTTAAAAAACAAAAAAAATGGTGCATGATATGATCTTGAGAAACTAGCCCCATCCCATGATTCTTTTCATTTGGAAAGTAAAGAATTGCTATAAATCCAGAATTTTTAATAAAGAAATACATGTAAAAAGAATTTAAAGATCAAGAAGAAGCATACACAATGTAGACTTTGGTGGCCATTGGATTCAGAATCTTTTAGTAAGTATTTGAAGAAGAGTAGGAAGATGAAAGAACGTTGGATGATTGGTTAGACAAAAGTGAGAAACCTGCCTGTATATATAGTGGTTGAGGAGTTGACTTTCATTTTCATTAGTTGTAATGTTTTCTTTCTTGATTTTTAATTAATTTGTTTGTTAAAAGTGTAACCAAAAGGGCTCTCAGCTGTCTTAAATTGATTTGATTTTTTATTTGTTGAATTGTCCTTTGTCTTTTTGAACTTATTCATTGAATCTTCACTTTTTCTTTCCGTTTTCTGATAAAACAAAATAATATGGAGTCTACTGCCTTAAAAAGTATAAAATTTATGTCCTTTCAATTAAGGGAAGAAAATCAATTTGCATATATGTGAGCAAGATTGCAATGAATTGTAAATCATAAGATGTGCTATTCTTATTTTTTGTTTCATTTTTTATCTCATTAATTAATGAAACATTAATTTTTTTCACTAATAATTTTTATTATATTTAAAAAAAATCTTTACAATTAATTTAATAGAGACATAAAGACTAAAATAGAATATAGAATAGAAGATTTTATAACTAAAGCACCTATGCAGATGACCAGATTTATTCACCTAGAATTGATCCTAATGGACCATTTGTTTCATTTTCCAAATAATCCGTTGTAATGAATTTAGATGTGTATAAGAGACAGCATTTAGATAAGAGAAAATACACATCTCAAAATAGGCATAGATTAGAAATAGAATTATTTGTTTCAGAGGTGATGTCACGCTTTTCATCATTACCTCGTAACATACCATACAATTTATATCTACAACATTATTTGGATAACCCAGTTTTATTATGGTAAAGATTTAAGTAAATTTGATTTTTAACTCTTGTAGATCTTATGATATAGATTAAATTTTCTTATACACATCTAGATGTAAGCATAATTTTTTAAACTTTAATTTTGACTGTAAAATTTATAAATAAAGCCAAAAATTATATCTATCTAAGTATTTTCTCTTATCTAAATGTGATAGCCGTCCTATAGATTCGCCTTACATTCCTCCACTTATGGTATTCAAACTTTCGTCGCTAGAAGGATTTTGTAACAAAGAGTTTCCGGAGTGCAAAGAATATTTAGGTGTAAATTGTCTAAAAAGAGTTTGGTATCCAATGTGAAAATTTGTAAAATAAATTAAGATAATTTTCAATAATTGACTTTTCTTGGTTTCGATCATCAGTTCCACACACAATAATAAAATAATATAACAAGTACAAATTAAACATTTTACCTTATTCAAGAGATTTCAATAACAAATGCAAGTTATATAATACAAGATTGAACCTCATTTTCAAAAAATCATTCATGTGTATATATCCCTATAAAATTTTTATTCTCCTCATTTGCAATCATCAAATTCAACTAAAATAAGTTTCATTTCTTTGATGAAACTACAATGACACTAACTCCTCTTTGTCAAATCCATTTGCTTCTCGGAATTGATTACAGTGCATCTCAAATTTTTCTTTTTAGAGAAAGATTTAGGTAGATTTGGTATTTAATTTCACTTGTAGACCTTGTAATGTGAATTAAATGTTATGAAATTTATGGCATAAGCTGATAGAGAATATAAGCAAAATTTTATAAAATTTAATCTATTTTTCATACAGGTGAATACTAAAGACCGGGTTTATGTAAGTATTTTCCTTCTTTTTATCAACCAAAAATTTAGAATTAATTGTCATAAATACTCAGTAGAATAGCATTCCATCAAATAAAGATTTTGCTTTTAGTTTTCCAGGTGAGTAAGGGAATAAATTTTAATTACTTATTTTGCAATACGAATTAAATATAATAACCATTAATATGATTAAAAAAAAATAATAAAATCATCTATTTTTATTATACTAATTTCGTATTAGCAAAGAATTTTTCCTGGCAAGGTGGCTGGTTGGTGGAGCCCGAAGCAGGCCTGCAAGGGCCTGGTCAGCAATGTCCCACTTGAGATTATTTATTTCGTCAAGTGTTTAAATAAAGTTTCTAATCAGACTTCAATTAATTTATCTTAGCAGATGCCATTCCAAGCCAAGGTCTAAAGTCACTGATTACATAAGCAATACGGCATAATTAGATAAGATAATGACTAGCAACAAGCCGGGTGATTGTACTAACATATTTAAAAAATATTTACGTAGATTCAATTTTTAATTTTATCTGTAAATTTTGTGATTAGTATTAAATTTTAAAGAATCTTATTTACATTAACTGATATCAAAAATTTTCTAAAATTTAATTCACACTACAGAATCTACCTAAATATTTGTCAATTTAATTCTACAGAATCTACCTAAATATTTGTCAACATATTTTTCTCTTTCTTGTGCTCTGAGCATAAACTTTGTTTTAAATTCAAATAAATTATTCCATTTACAACGATTTATGCTTTATCAATTATTTATCACTTAATTAATTATCTGTGAGTTCTTGGTCGATTGGTTAATTATTTATCTTATGGAAAATTTTACAATTTTTTTTTAAAATTTTCCTGTATCTTAACTAGGTAATTGTGCCCAAAGCTCCAAAAAATCATGTTATATGATTTTCGAGAAGAATTGAAAAGACAATGCGCAATGCATATAGTATATGGTGAGGAACTTTTTTGATCTCTTCAACAATTCTCATTAACTTTGGAAATTGACACCAGATTATATCTTATTATTATTTTAATAATACAATAATTATTTTTATGTAATTTTAAATCTTAGTGCAATGTTTTAACTTTTTACTCTCTCCTGAATAAGTTCTTTTAATTCATTACAAAATTACACACATATCCTTAATGTAATTTGTATTTTAGTTTTTAATTTTTTTAAAAAAAATTAATATATTTTTATACACATCGGATATTGCTATAAAACTAATAAATCATTATGCATGATTTAAGTGGTGCAACTCCCACATTTATAATGTAGTGCAGTTCGTATAACAAATACAACAAAGGGAATTTCAAGAAAATATATATTAATAGGAATCTAGTCCAAATTTTAGCATGCAATATTGATCGGCACGGCTCCGTGTAGACCATAATTATTTAAAATATTATCTTGAAAGGATAATGTAGCAATGTTTTAAGATATGATACATATGAAAATAAAATATGGTTAAAAAATGTGTTAAAAATAATTAAAAATATTATTGAAAAAATAATGAGAAAAAAAAACAATCCAAATAGAGCCAAAATTAAAACAATACAATTTAGTTTTGTGAAAGTTTTCTCACAATTTTCTACCCCTTTCCCTTTAATAAATGGCTTTAGTCCCTTAAATTCTTCATCTTATTGTCACAATATATATATATTACATCAATTTGCCCTCTGGTAATTACATAGGGACATGCAATTTCCACACTCAAAAAAAAAAAAAAAAAAAAAAAATCACTAACACAACAAAAAAGTCCAATTAATTAACAGATCCTGCTTGTTGCTTGTCATTCGTAATTATTACGTATTGCTTCTATAATCAGTGACTTTAGACCTTTGGTTTGGCATCACATTTGGTAAGATTAATCAATTGGAGTCTGAAATATATATTACAAAATTCTTTTAAAGACTTGTCAAACTAAACAAGCACAAATTTTCAGATGTGCTGACCAGATCTCCCTCTTCCGGACAGCTTCCGGAGGCTACGCCGACCAGCCACCCTCACCTGGAAAAATAGAAGCAAAATTCTCATTTGATGAACTACTAGTATTTAATTTATGCATCAAGATTCTCTAATTAGTTCGAGTGTATTTATATAAAGTAATAAAATGATAAAATTATTAAAATGTCACTAGAGAATAAAATTTGACCGAATAGTGATTTAATATAATTTTGTCACGTAAGATAATTTTAATAAGTGATTTTGAATTTATAATTTTGTAAATTATTTTTCAATTATCCCGATCTAAATTCAACTAATTATAATTTTTTGGCCGATAAATAATAAAAAAAATAGTAAAATGGTTATAGTTCAAATAGCGCGCGTATCCTAACATCCATCAATTTTAATTCCTTCCGTTTTATTTTATTTATAATTTAAATTATTTGTCTTGTGCTAAATTATTATTATTTTAAAAAATTAAGAAAGTATTAAATGATAATTTTTTAAAAATTTTACTCTTATGATTGTATCATATTAATGAAAAAATGATTATGTAGTTGGGGGTTATTAATATAAACAGGTAATTCAATTACTTTGAACTACTCCTTCTATTTTAAAATAACTGTCGTCTCTAATTGATACACACAGATTAAAAAAGTTATTATCAATTTTACAAAAAAATAGTTCAAAGTGACCAAATTTCGCTTTAGTATTAATATCCCAACTACATACTTCTCTCTTCATTCATGTTGCGCTAAGGATAAAAGTTGAAAAAACATCATTTAGTACTTTTTCGATTTTTTTAAAGTGACAAATAATATAAAACAAGACAAATTGTTTAAAGTGACAATTATTTTAAAAAGAAAAAAATATCATTTTGTAAAATTCATTCACTTTAATACTCGTTTGTTTAATTCTTAGACACCAATTCAAAACGATAATTAAAATTTAATCGAATGAGTAATTAGAAAAAGTAAACATATACTCCATTGGAATACGATGTATGATTTTTGATTATTAAGAGGAAAATTATACCAATATTAGAGAGTAACGAAATACTATTTATAGAATAAAGATTAGTATTTATTTTGTATTGAAGTTAATAATATTTACACATTTTTTTTTTTTACCTTTTTGTAAAACATAGCTTAAAGAGAAAAATAATTCGTTAGAAAATAATAAGGATGTGTAAATATAAATGGCCAGTAAAGATTTTTTTTAATATATTATGTATACATCAAAACTCAAAAGCAACTAGTTTTAGTAAATGAAAAGCTTCGGCCGCCTCAAACCCTTCATCTGCCACGTCAACTATTTTGACCATCCAACAATTCTTTAGAACTTTTATTGGTTTTTTCTAACTTAAAATTTTATTTCTTTGAAATATAAAAAAATGGCGTGGGCTTTTATATATTAAATAATGACGAAGGTGTGACGATTAAATGACGATTTAAGTTCAATAAAACAAGAACTAGATCTTTAACTCCCATTCAAATCCCACAACCATCCTTGTTCGCTTTTAACATGTGAGAGTTCCATATCCATATGTTTCTATGCCTTTTAATTACTTTTAATTTATTTAATACTATTAGTTTATCAATTGAGGTTATCGGTAATTATCTCTCATTTGTTTGAATATTAAGAAGATATTTGGTTTGTATTTAGAAATTGAAATTTTAATGAGAATTATTAATACTACTATCAGTTTGATTTTATATTATTATTTTTTAATTATTTGGTATGAACAATGAATAAATTTTAATATGTTAATAAATTAATTAATTTGACATCTAAATCAAAAATGAGAAATGAAAGTACATATTTTTTAATTTTTTCATTTCTATAGAATAATTGACTAAACAATATTTATAAGTAACATTAATTTTGATTCACATTTCTTTTTCTCATACTTATAAACTAAATATTTCTAGAGTGTTATTAGATAGATCTGACCCTACTATCATACCCTCCATACTTGAATGAATTCTTTATGGCAAATACTTAGATAGATTAAATATTTGATCCCATTTGTAAATCTTGTGGTGTGAATGATTAAATTTTAGAAAATCTATGACATCAATTGATGTAAGTAAGATTTTTTAAAATTTAATCCTGACCACAAAGTTTACAGGTGGGACCAAAAATCAGATCTACCTAAATATTTTCCATTCTCTATTTGGTGAATCTAGTTATCTCAGTTTTGGCTTCAAGGCTGCCTCTGGAAGGTGGATTAGAATATTGCAAGGATTTAAAATGACATAAAATTTGGATAAATTTAAAATTTATTTATTTAATAATTAAAATCACATTTTTATTTGTAAGATAATTTTAAATTCACTTTCACTTGTTTAAATAACATAATATGGTCTCAAATCTCTTTATATAAATACAACCTCATTGTTTTTTCTGTTTTACACTAAGAATAATTGATTGAACATTATATATACTCCTAACATATTTACACAAATTATGATAATTAATACTAGATCTGTATTAAGTTGAATATGCCTGCAAAATACCCATTTTCATTTCGATTTATCTGTATTTATCTGTCGCTTTTAACATTAGTATAAAAAGATTAAAAACTTATTAAATTTCCTCTTTTTTATAAAATTTAATTTAAAATAATTAAATTACTAATATTTGACATTAACATTTACCGAGTACCTAATCTACTCTCTCAATTAATACGAGCAAACAAAAACAAAGTTGATGGATTTTTGTCTTTACCAGTGCTGTAGCCACCCACTTCGCTTGCCAGGTCTTGTGGTCAAGTCAATAATGTGTTGTAGAATATTGATCGAGAGCGTATAATCGACCATTCCAAGATAGACAAATATTTAGATAGATTCAAATTTTAATTCTATTTGTAAATTATATGGTATAAATTAAATTTTAAAAAATTTATAATTTCAGCTGACGTAATCAATTTTTTTAATATTTAATTATAACCACAGGGTTTACATGTAGAATTAAATATCGGATTTACTTAATTCTTTTCCTTCCAAGATGGCTCATAAAAGAAATTAAAAGTTTATTACTTTTATTATTTTTTTATTCATATCTTCTCCTTTACGTCTTCCATTTTTTTGAAATTTTTTTTATATGAATTGAATCCATGATATAGTGTCATGAATCTCTTGATTCAAAAAATTTCATGTCAACTCACACTACACCCTAATTGAAAGACGTAAATATTCCTGAATTAAAAGATTTATAATATAATATTATAAATTTGTTTCATGTAAGAATTTTCCTCCTGCTAAAATGCTAGCGCATTGAAACAAAGTTGAATTATCCAAATAATATTGTAAATATAATTACATATTACGAGGTTAAAAGAAAAGCGTGACATCAACAAAAGTTTTTATGTTATTTCCATCTCTTTTAAAAAAATTGCCATATTTGATTGGTGTATACGAATTAAAAAATTATTAAATTATATTAATTTGCAAAAATATAGTTTAAACTGACTAAATTATCATTTTGCATAAATATTTTAACTATTAAAAAACTAAATTATGTTAATTTTGCAAAAAGATAGTTTAAACTAACTAAATTATCATTTTGTATTAATGTTTTAACAACACACAAAATTCTCTCTTCAATAATGTAGTACTAAAGGTAAAAGTTGAAAACTATCATTTAATACTTTCTTGATTTTGTAAAGTCGCACATTATATGACACAAATACATTATCTAAAATGATAATTATTTTGAAATGGAGATAATAATTATATTTGAAAATGACACATATCGACTCATCGGTTACATTTGTGTCAATGTATTTGAAGAATAATTTGAAATTTATTTATTTTTGGAGAGAATTTATAAAATTAAAATGAATGAATTTCAAATTAATAATAAAAATAACAGGTTATTTAAAATTCTTCATCATACAATTTTAATTTAGATAAATATAACATTCATTGATTTTAATCCTAAAAATTACTTCAAAAATTTGATAAATTTCAAATCATTAAATACAAACACAGCCATATTCATTTGTAAACATATATACACTATGGAACATTAACAACGTATATGTTTGTCTAATCATTCAATAAATGAGGACTATTAAATAAGTTAGAAACGCAGACAAATAAAAACCAATGAATAAAAAATCAGATAAATATCAAGAAAGAAAACATCACAACTAATGAAAATGAATGGTCAGCTCCTCAACCATTATATATACAGGGGAGGTCTCTCTTTTGTTTAACCATTCTTCCAACGTTTCTTTCATCTTCAAACTCTTCAAAAATAACTCAAAAGATTCTTAATCCAATGGCCACCACCAAAGTATACATTGTGTATGCCTTTTCTTGCCCTTTAAATTCTTTTTGCATGTATTTCTTTATTGGGATTTCTGGATTTATAGTAATTCTTTCCTTTCCAAATGAAAAGAATCATGGGATATGGGGCTAGTTTCTCAAGATCAGATCATGCACCCTTTTTTTTTTTTTCCTTTGAAATCTGAAATTCATCATTCATGCATATGCACATCTATGATTTATTGTATAAGTTCTATTTTGCTATACTCGGTCCTTTTCTGAATATAGAGACTTCATCTGAGTGGATCTTCGAATCATTATTGTATACTATTAATATGATTTATTAACTCTTATGATTTGAATATTTATATGTCTAAATGTAACACACGTAGACCATGGAGTACTCTTATGTTTAATAATTTTAAGTAAATTTTACTGTCTCAGACTTTATAATTGTGCATTAAATTCACAAATTCAGATTTTGGTTGATTTAAACTTTTCACTCTGATTGTTTTCTGGGATACATCAGTACAAAAAACTTTATGTGTTTATGCTCCGTTTAAGGTCTCTGCTGCAAACATGCATGTTTAATTATATCCAAATAGATTTCTATCTAATAAGGATTTCTTAGGACTTTTTTTTTTGGTTGCAGTTACTACTCTACCTATGGACATGTTGAGAAACTAGCCCATGAGATCAAGAAGGGAGCAGATTCTGTCGAAGGGGTCGAGGCAAAACTGTTTCAGGTACGACTTAATTACTTAACTGCATTTTCTCTAAATTAATTAATGCAATTTTATTTTCTACAAATTTTTACTATAAAAGAATAAGAGTTGGGATTTGATAATGTTCATAGATAGATGATTTTAATAAGGTTAGAAAATATCTGTCTTGTTTAACTAAGTTATTTATTGACTTAAAGTTGTTTGATATTCTTCATGATTAATAAATGCTTCTGTTTGTATTTTCAAAATGCATCAACCTTAGGTGGAAATTAATGCCGAAGTTTGTGATATTTATGCCTAAAAAAGTCATTAAATTGAGTGGCTATATTTAAATTTTGAGAAATTTATTCAAAACACATTAATCTTAGGTGAGAGATTAAATTGAGGGGCTTTACCAAATAGTATAATGTATGTGAAAGTCAAATTGGAAATTATGTAGCTGAGGTGTGTAATTTGTAACAATTAATTAAACAGGTGCCAGAAATTCTTTCAGAGGAAATTCTTGGAAAGATGGGAGCTCCCCCAAAGAGTGATGTCCCTGTGATCACTCCACATGAACTCCCTGAGGCTGATGCTTTCATATTTGGTTTCCCAACTAGATATGGTATGATGAACCAAGAGCTGCCCAATTTAAGGCCTTTTTAGATGCAACTGGTGGCTTGTGGGGTGCTCAAAAGCTGGCTGGCAAGCCTGCTGGCCTTTTCTTCTCCACTGGATCCCAAGGAGGCGGCCAAGAGACTACGCCGTTAGTACCAAAAATTAAGTGCATTCTTAAGCATCCAATCATTTGAAATTGAATGATAACAAAAAAAATCTGATTGTTGAGATTAAAAATTTGCAGGTTGACAGCCATTACTCAACTTGTTCATCATGGGATGATTTTTGTTCCGATTGGCTACACGGCTGGAGCTGTGATGTTCGAGATGGAACAGGTTAAGGGTGGCAGCCCATATGGTGCTGGAACCTATGCTGGAGATGGCTCCAGGCAGCCTACTGAGCTTGAGCTGCAAGTTGCTTTCCACCAGGGCAAATACATTGCCGGCATTGCCAAGAAATTCAAGGGATGTGCCTGATTTCTGTTATCCAATATATGTCTTCTCATAATTCCAATATCAATATATCACAATCATCAATAAAATTTTCCTTTTTGTCTAGATTTTTGTAATTTTATCATTTTTTTTACGCATTAAAAAAGTTAAGGTTTTTATAGATTGATCTGTAAAATTACTGATATCTGACATCGTCATCCCAAAGATTTAGTCTAACTTAAAGAGGGGATTGCTGTAAATTAAAGTTGATATCAAAGTAACAAATGAATTAATTCAAAGATATAAAATCGGACAATTTGGGATTCTTCATAAAAACTTCCCTCAGCCCAAACGTAAAGGCCCAAGAATCCAATACGCGAAACTCCTTTTTTGCGCTTCTCCCCTCACACCTCCATGGCAAAGCTTGTAGGGGGAAATTTACTACAAACACAAAAATGAAAAATAACTTTAATAGCTTTAGTGCGATTGATTTCTATCTTTAAGATATTATTTGTCTCCACTATGAATAGTTGTTGAAAGGTTTCAGACAATTGCAACTTATAACAATCACCAAAGACACTTACTTAACAATGTAAGTGTTCTTCCCAATTTGAACACTTGAGAATAAGTTTAAGACTAAAAATAAGAAGAAAGCTATAAAATCTAATTTTTTGTGTGTATATTATGCCTTTGATGGAGTCTCATATTTATAGATACATCAAACACTTCACCAAAGGTTGTCTCAATTGATTGGTAACCCTAAAAAACTAAATTATAACTCTTAAGATGAATGGACAAAACTTTTCAGTCATAACTCAAATGAAGAGGTGCTATCTTTTCATTTGAATGTGCACCAATTCATCACAAGAAAAGCTGTAAATTTAGATTTTTAATACTTAATTACGTATTAAATAAATTTTCAAACAAGTCTCGTATTAGTTTTATAAGATATCATTGGAAAATGACAAAAGGCACAATTTGAAACATGATGTTTCATGTATTTATTTCCAACAAAGCTCTCTTCGCACACCCTGATCGCACATTTCAATTCTTCTTGTCCTCGGGGTCTGCTCACTGCTCTGGGTAAACTTCCAAGTCTAGACATGTGAAGTTTTCCTCAACATAAGTCTCACTCACAACATAAGACTTACCTTTTCGAGAGTAAAAAAAAAAAAATACATCCTTCAGGATTAATTCACCCTTTCGAAGTAAGAGATAAGTCTTCTCAAGTGAAAGCTCACCAACCTAATCTATTTTCAATAATGAGACTCACCCTTTTGACGGTCAAAAAATACATTCTCGAGGGTCAACTAACCCCACCAAGAATATAATCTAAGTCTTCTCAAGTGAAGGCACATCAATTGAAGTCTCACTTCTAATAGTGAGACTTACTCTTCCGAGAGTCAAAAAATGTATCTTCCGAGGTCATCCACCCTTCAATTCATTCATCCCAGGGCAAGACCTAAGTTTTTTCAAGTGAAAGCATCCTAACCTAAGTCAAATTCTTAAAGAGTAAGACTCACCCTTTCAAGGGTCAGAAAGTACATCTCCAGAGTAAAAAAATGAAGTCTTCTTAAGTGAGTGCTATCTAATATGAGTACCTAAACTAAGTTTGTTACCAAGAGTATGATTCTCACCCTTCTAAAAGTAAATTTAAGTCTTCACAATCGAGAATTACCTAAGTACCAAAACCAAGTATCTAGGTTAGTACCTAAGTCAATTACAAACTAAGCTTACTCCGAAGAGTGAGACATAACTTTTTAGTGGCAAAGGTAAGGATTTCCCGACCTAAATTCACTCCTAAAAGTGAGACTTATCATTAATTACAAGAGCAAATATCTGTTTTATCAAGCAAAGGCTTCCTATCTAAGACTTACTCCTAAAAGTGAGGCATATCATTTTGAGGGCAAAGCTCAAGCTTACTCAAGTATAGACTTTCTAACCTAAACTTATTCCCAAGTGCTAGTTACCCAAGATAGAAAAGTTATGGCAAAGCCACAAAGTCATTCAAGCCACCTATACTTCCCCACAACTTACCAAGTATTAGTTCGTTATCGGAGCACCATTAAGCAATATCCTAAACTACTCTCAACCTTGACAAGCCTAGTTCGAGAGTGGGGGCAAGTGATGATGGATCAAAATTGCATCATCAATTGGGCAATGACACGTAGCTATGTCATGACTAACATCATCTATTTGTATGGTTAAGTCATATCTGCCTTTTTCTACTTTACATACTCTACCTTTCCTTACCTCACATATTCTATCTTTCCCCACTTCATATATTCCATCTCACTTTACCTCACTTACCCACCCCTCCCTGCCTCATGTACTCCACATTCACCACGTCACATACTCTTTCTCTTTCTATCTCACCTACTTTACCTCTCTCTCTCTCTACCCACTTTACTTTATGACGCAACATAAAGTCAATTTGGTCAATTTGACCAAAAGTCAACAAGGTTTTAATAGGCTTTATTTAGCCTACAGGCCTATTATACATATATGGCCCATCTAATACAAGTATAAATAGCTCTTTATGAAGAGCTTAGTCAACTATTATCTCAATTCATTTAGTATTACATGCTACTTCTTTCATTTTTACTATAATCTCTTGTTTAAGTACTGACTTGAGCATTCGAAGGCTCCCCAGACACAAGCCACAAGCCCAGCCTTTTTCTCAATGATGACATGGGTATGGCATAACCTAGGGCCTTTACTTTGGTAGATCACCCATTGAATGCTTACCATACCCTAATTAAGAACTTGAATAATTTTTGCATCAACAATCATGTACTTTAAAAGTTTGTACTATACAAAATTTTAAAGTCAACAAATGATCTCTTCAATGAGATTGTAGAACTTCTCTTAATTATTACGAGTTCAAAGGTTGGTCTTTCATTTGGTTACATATTGTTTTTATTTTCTTGTCAGTCATTGGTTTGCTGTAGTGCACCTTTTGTATTGAGGGGTATCCTCTTTGTAAAACTTTAAAGTTTTGATCAATTTTTTTTTTGGCATAAAAAAGCTTGCTAATATAGAATTTGACCATTATGGTAAATATGGTAATGGGATTTGCTAGCTCTTAAATGTGGGAAAAGATGTTAGCACAAAAAAATATGCAACAGAAGATAAATTTATATACACATTTATCAACACATGAAAATATGTGAAAGAAGATGAGTTACAAAATAACATACATTGAACTCTTATATTTGTACCCGCATAAATTCACGGCATAATAGCCTTATAAACTTTAGAATTTCTCTATTCTAAACTCTCAACTCAACTTTTCACAATTGAATAAACTAACAAACCCTCTATTTATAAGGTAACAAACTTGACTATGTACCAAGAAACCTAATTACAAAATAAATTTATTCAAAACATATGAAAATAAGTGGGAGAAGATGAGGAGTTATAAAATAATACACATCAGACTCTCATATTGATATCTGCATAAACCTACGGCATAATAGCCTTATAAACTCTAGAATTTTTCAACTCTAAACTCTCAACTCAACTCTTCACAACGGAATAAATTAATAGACACTTTTTTTATAGCGTAACAAACTTGACTACCAAAAAACCTAATTACATTGGGAATAATAACTCTAAACATAATTTTGATAGGAAACTAAATTGGTTAAATAACAAATAACTTAAAACCCAACAATTATTTAATTCCCAATTCATAAGAAGTTTGGTTTAATTATTCTAACAATGCCTCCCTACAACCAAACTCTCTATGAAGCTATCTATGCCATCCATGAACAACTCGATCAAGAATCTCTCTATTATATCATTAATATGTCATTTTTTCCCACGGGCTCTCTCTATTGGTTTCTCTTGCATTTGCAAATTTTAATCCTTCCCTAATAATTCTTAGTATGAATCGTTAGTTTCTTTCCTCTTAATCTTTTTAACCGTTCCTGTTTTCTATTGTCTCTTCATTAACTCTAATCATTATGATTGGTTATCGAATCCTTGGACATCTTCATTGTTCTTTTTTATTCTTTTCTTGTTGTGGTCTCTTTTCTTGTGTTTCTTTCTTTGTGTATGCAAATCTAGTGATCTTGTCGTTTTCTCCTCAGATACTCTACTTGCCCTTTCCATTACTACTCTTATAGTGTTATGGTGGAGGACCTAGCGGCTAGAGATATAGTTCTCTCAAAATCACAGAGGATGAGAAATAAGTATTCATTGTTTCGGGATTTACTCAAGAAGTGGTCTTGAAGCAAGGTGAACTGTGTGTTTTGGGAAAAGTGATTTCTACAAAACAAGTTAATATGGAGGCAATGATGTCCAAAAAAAACTTGGATCGTAATAGAGTTTTGCTTAATGTACCATGGGATTTTGATAAAAATTTAGTGGTACTGATTGATTATGATGGTGACACTCAACCTTCCAATATTGAGTTTTCTTGGTGAGAATTTTGAGTACATGTCTATGATCTCCCTATCAACCAGATGAACATAAAATGGCCCAATTGATTGGCAACCATTTAGGTAGATTGATGAATATTAAGGTAGACGAGAATGGAATTTTTAGGGGGAATTTATGCATATTCGTGTGTTGTTGGACATTCATCAACCATTATGATGATTGTTGAAAATGGATTTTGGAAACAAAATTGGCATCGTCTACCTAAAGTATGAAAGATGGAACTTGCCTATCTTTTATTATTGCTGTGGGATACTAGGCCATGGGAAATGTGATTGCGAGGTTAAGATGACATCTAGTGGCCCAAAATCAATTTAAAATCAATACGGGACTTAGCTAAAGATTGAATTTGGGTTAGGATATTGAAGCCGTAGATCCATCAATAATGGTGCGAAAGAACATAGGAACAATGGATCAAGGAATACCAGATATTCAAAATAGCAAGAATCTAGGAGTGTTTAGCCGAAAGTAATAGATTTTTACCGAAATTCTTAGGGAATAGGCATTGATAAGCCTAGTTTGTATATTGGGATTAGGAAGTGCACGACATCTCCAAATTCAAATATTGCCAAGGAAGGGTTTGCTGACTTAGATATTAATTAGAATGTTATGGAGTTGGAACACGTGAGTGAAACTCCAGTGCATGTGTCTCGAGATGTCCAGCTTGGTGTGGCCCAATATGAACAAAATGGAGTAATGGAAAATCAGTCCACCCATAAGTAGATTCTCATTACTACTTTAGGTTCTTCTCCAATGATGGGCCAAATCGTTAACTTTGGGTTAGGTAGTGGACGTAAAGTGAGTCACAACCCAAACTTTGCTCAAGCCCAGGATAAAAATATTTCTAAAATGGGGGACTTGTTCCTAATGGATGTTTTAGTAAAAAAGGACTCTACATCTAGGAAAAGGAAAGAATCCCAGAGAAATGGGGCATTATCTTTAGTCGACTTGAGGTGCACTGGTTACAAAAAAAAAAAAAAACTTGGATTAGAAAGAAGTGTGGTTCTACTCCTATGAATCAAAAACAACAACTGAGTTTATCTTTTGCCAATGTTCAGAATAAAAAGATTCCAACAAGATTCAGATAGTAAAGTCAGTGTTGAGGAAGTTCTGGTAGGTAAGAAAAGGAGAGGAATGCATGTTTTGTGTGATGATACTGACTCATTTTTAACAGCGAAGACTGGTACCCAGTTTCGTTGACAACCAAGAATTTCCTAAGTTAGAACTATTAAGGAATTTGTAATTCTTTGAAAGTTAGGTTTATGGGAGTTTAGTAAGTGAGCTCAATAAGTTAGTTAAATTTTATAAACCTTCTGTTATTTTTCATTCTGAAACTCATGGTAACAGAAGATTAGTGGAAAGTCTGAAATGTAGATTTAATATGTTTGATCTTGGTATTGATGCTACGAGAAAGTTTGGCAGCCTTGCATTGTTATGGAACAAGAATATTGATTTTTACTGTCTCAAGCTTTTCAAACAGACTAATTGATTCTGGTATGGTGATACTTGGATTCCCAAACAAATGGTATTTGATGTATGTCTATTTATGATGTGTAAAAATGCTTACTTATTAGAATAACAACTTGTGTCCTGCTACACCCAATAAGGGTAGTCATGTAATATAGCAAAGTGCAGTTAATAGGAAAGTCCTTCATAAGAGATGGTTGGTCTGACTCGACTAGTTAGAAGTTTAGACTAGCCCTATCCAGGTCAAATACCCCAATCTCAGCGAGATGGGAAAGCTCTGCCTATAAATATTAGTTAATCCCTTTTTTTACACAGATATATGAAACAACATAGACTAAACATACAGGTCTAAAATTAGATTCATCAATAACAATAAGCCTACGAGCAACTTACTTGCATATGTCTGCCTAAGTACTTACGATTCTACCTTCGGTGGCAAGTTAAATGACCACCTCAGAAGGAAGAGTATAGCTGTTTGTGAGACTCATGATGATCACCGAAGATGAGCCGTCAAAAATCTTGTTATCCAAAATGTATTCTGTGCCAAAAAATGTTAACTTGGTACATGATACGGAAGCTATTGGCAAAGGAAAGGTAATAACCAAAAGAGAAAATTAAAATGATCAGAAAAGCAGAAGGAAAATGCTAAAAGGAGCAAGAACAAGAACAGATGAAAAGTCCTAAAAATGGGAGGGAAGATAGTTGCTCAGATATATTTCAGGGAGGAAAAATCCATAAGACAAAAAGTAACTATCGGCAAAACGGATCGAAAGACATGGCACTAAAATGTGCACTAATATTAAGGGCTCGACTTTTACCTTTGTAGCCTAATCATGATGACTCTTGAGCAACTTAGGGATTGATCAACAAAACACTGAATATTAGAAGGCCGTTCAAAAATGATAAGGGCCATCATAAAAAGAAAAATATTCGGTCAGAACTCGCTAAGTTGCCTTAAAAGGTTCTGGAAGACCAAATAAATAAAGAGAAAATATTTGTCTAGAACTAGTCGAAGTACCTTAAGAGGTTTTGGAAGACCAAAGAAATAAAAAGAAAAATATTTGGTCAAAACTCGCCAAAGTGCCTTAAGAGATTTTGGAAGACTAAAGAAATAAAAAGAAAAATATTTGGTCAGAACTCCCCGAACTGCCTTAAGAGATTCTAGAAGACTAAAGAAAGGAAAAGAAAAATATTTGGTTGGAACTCGGTGCGATAAGAGGTTCTCAAAGACCAAAAAGATAAAGAGAGATGTACGAGCTTGGTCAGAACTCAGGATCGAGAAAACTGAAATAGAAAAATTTACACAAGCAATTAAATTAAGATTCCTCATTAGGATGTTGACTCAGAGCTCACCAAATAGCATAAAGAAGCTCTTCTAAGAAGCCTTCGAAGTTATGAATGTGATTATAGGACTCCCCCAAGGGACTTTCTCAATGAACACATTAAAAGATAGGAATCTAACTTCGATTCAGATCGACTAAGGGAAGGGATGACTATTATAGTTTGTCTTGGTTTTCAACTTTTGTGAAAATCAGAAAGGTTTGCATAGCAATGGTCAGTACGAGTTCGTCAAAGCAATTATTCGGACAGTAAATAACATTCATGAATGAAGGGATTAACCATCGACACAACAATTCAAAGAATGAAGCAATTTCATTAATAACACAAGATTTACAAAGTACAACTCATCCTGAAAGATAGCAAAAGATCTACAAAAATCTATTACAAATAGAAGATCTCCCTATCTATGTTAGAGAACAAAAATCAGTAGTCTTCAAAAGAATATCCATTTAGCTAGGGCAATAATTGCTTTGGAAGCCTAATTAGAAGCAGGAGGGGTGTTCTTTTACAAACACATCTCTTGGAAAACCCTACTTTCAAAGGTAAGAACGACTACCTAGCTACTTGCCAAAGACCACAGGCTATACAAAAACGACCTGTATCAGTTTCCAGGTAGATGAAAGACAAGGAAGAAGAGATGAATGCGGAGAAAAACTCCTTTTCCTACCTTGAGAATGGAGAACCAATGAATTTAGGAACAGTCTTCTCCCACCTTGCCTTCTTTAATAATAAGTCCCTTGGGAAAGATAATGATAAGCATGCATAGGGACTGAAGACCAAGCCTCAGAGCTCGAGCAAGCTCGCTTCCTCATTGAGGAACTCCATCATATACCAGACTCAAGTATACAAAAAAGCCATCTTAGCCAGAAACAAGTATCTATACCAAATCTCATGATTATGGAAAAGAGATCGGATGCTTGATTCTGGTGTAAAAGGCATCTTTGTACCAAAACAGTTGCAGAGATCACTTGAGACAACCATAAGGAATATCTTATAAAAATCCAGTGGGCAGCTGTTACAACAAAATCCCATTAGAGCCTATTTATGGGGAGAAAAGATAGCTGAAATGACGTGAAGTGAGAGAACTACTCAAATGTTTCGGCTGTTGACATTAAAAGCAAGCGATAAATATGTATGCACGTTTCTGAAAATGCTCCTTGGGAAGCAAAAAAGTTATTTCAGGTTGGAAAAACAAACCCTCAAAAAATTAACCCTTGGATTGAGGACTTGAGAATCCATGGATAGTGGATATTCAAAGGTCAGATTCATTAAATTAAGACCCAAGAATCCATGAATAATGGATGATCAAAGTTCATGGCTTATTCAAATTAAAGACCAAGAATCCACAGATGATGGATGATCAGAGGTCAGATTCATTCAAATTAAGACTCAAGAATCCACGAATGATGGATAATCAGAGGTCAGATTCATTCAAATTAAGAACCAAGAATCTACAGATAATGGATAATCAGAGGTCAGATTCATTCACATTAAAACCCAGGAATCCACAGATGATAGATGATCTGAGGTAGATTTAGTCAAATAAAATCGATTTATAGATGATGGATGATCTGAGGTCAGATTTATTAAAATTAGACCCAAGAATTCATAGATGATAAATGCCAAATTCCAGATTTATTCAAATGAAGAACCAAGAATCTATAGATGAATGATTAAAGGTCAAATTTATTCAAATTAAGACCCAAGAATCCACGGATGATGGATGTTCAAGGGTCAAATTTATCCAAATTAAGACCGAAGAATCCACAGATGATGGAAGATCAAAAGTCAAATTTATTTGAATAATGAGGGTCTAGAGGTCAGATTTATTGGTCTACGAATTATGGATGCTTGAAAGCTAGATCAATTAATAAATTAAGATCCAACAAATAAAGAGCTGAATTTGTGTACGGAAGACATCCTGACAAACTGAAGATCCATCAATAAGTTCACGTAAGCAATGAGCAAGCAAATTATCGAAAATGGAATATGTTTATTCATACTATAACTTCCCTAGCAAAAGGGAATCGAAGAAAATCTATCTAAAATACAACAATTCTCAAGATTACAAACAAACAAACAAATGAGCAACGAAAAAAATAATATTCTATTGTTGAGATGATAATACGGAATATTCCTAAGCTATGCAGGCACTTGATGCTAATCGTTCTCTTCTTGGTCCTGATTTCGTCAATGGGAAGTTGACTAGTATCAGGAGGAGGAATACCCATAATGGCAGGCATTTCGGCCAAAGCCTTATCAAAAAAGTCTAAGTTACAATTCATCAAATAGTTTATATCAAAGGAGTCGATAGATAGTAATAGATCGGGAAGATAAACTACCTTAGAGGATTGCCTTTGCTCGATGCCGCTAGCTGGATTCTTGGGAAGGACGTTGTGAGATACATTTTCTCTGTATGAGCTACTTTAAAATGGCCTCCCAAAGTCTCTACAGATTCTTTAGATACTAACAAACAATTCGATGATCAGCTATTGCATGGGCAAAATATGGGAACTCCCTTCTAGGAAGCACATTTTTGCATCCTTAAAACTGAGCTTGTGAGCTTCTTGACAGAGGTATAGAAGATCATTCTCTACCGTGGTGGAGGAAAAGAAATTGTTCACGATCTGACAAGGGTAAATTATTCTAGAGATTCGTCTGTTCTAACTTCATTGTGTTAAGCTCAGCCGTTAGCCTTTCGCCTCTATCTTGAACACCTCAGCCTCATTCCAGGTAGCCTTAGGCCCTTGGACATTTGAACAGAGACATACTTCAATTCTCTTAGGTCGAATTGATGTTGCTTTTCAAGTTCTTCCCTAAGGGCATTTAGAGTAGATTCATTCACTCTCTTTAGCTTTTTGAAAAGCGCCAAGGTATCTGGATTGCACTATTGCAATCTCTTTGACATGTCTATTATCTTTAGCTGTATATCGCCCATATCTCACAAAGCAGAGGCAACAATCCATGAACATCGGCCAGGCATTTTATTAAGAAATCAATGGCTGCAGAAGAAAAGATACTATCTATAGAGGCTCGAGCACATAAGGTTATCATCCGAGCAATTTTCCCAAAACTCTATGTCTCTAGGAAGGAAGGCATGGCCAAGAAAGTTATTGGCAATGTCTAGAGTGTTCAGGCGGCTATGAGTCATAATCTCCCAGTCCAGATTATACTTCTTAGAGGTAGAGTCCGCCAATATCAAGTCAGAAAACTTGTTGGGATGGGCTGTTGGGTGAACCCAAAAGCTGATTGGCACATCTCAGGGTCTTTATTTGAGGTTGGTTAGACAAAAACATCTTAGAAAAGCACTTAACTGGTATCCCAAGCTAGACATTTGTAGATAAAGAAGCAAGATCCTTCTTCTTATAAGGAGTGGACAGCGAAAAAGCTATTATAACTATTGGGAAAGAAAGGAAACTTACGACCGACACTAGTTTTCTTCAAGTCTGATTAGAAAGAAGCAAGATAGTGTTGGGGAGTAGAGCAGTCAAAGAAGAAAGCAAGGCAAATGAAATTGTCTGTAAGCAGCCGCGGTAGCTTGATTTGCAATTGGGGTCAATTATGGGTACAGAGGAGGATGAGGGAATGATAGTCTCGAAGGCATCCGTTCTCCTTCAGGATCCATAAATTCTCCTGCCAAGAGACCATTTGCGAGGAGCAGTACTTGGTTGACGTTCTCCTTCAGATTTATGTGTCTCTCGAGATTTTTCTTCCCGTTGAGAAGACATCAATCTTTCAAAAGTTTCTACCCATTAAAAACTGTTATAAGCGAGAAAAAGAAAAAAAAAACTACAAAACTCAAAATTGGATGGACAGATCTAAAGATTGGATTGGAAATCTTCTATTAAAGAAGCACTTCGATGGGATGAAGAAGTCGAGAAAAAAAGTAAAAATGTGTCCGGACTGAGTCAAATAACTAAAACCCTTGAAAAAGGAAGTCAAATAAATTGGCGACTCAAATATATAACCCTCTTCCTAGGGACTAAATAGAGATGCAAGAAATTCGCCCAGATCGATCAGAGCTGAAGTCTAGCCGAGGGGACTCTTGATGATACGTAAAAATGCTTACCTAACCATCAGATTAGAAAATGACATGTGTCCTGATACACCCAATAAGGGCAGTCATGTAATATAGCAAAGTGCAGTTAAACCCAGCCCCATACAGGTCAGATACCCTGACCTCAGTGAATTGGGAAAACTTTACCTATAAATACTAGTTAATCCCTTGTATACAGATATTTGAAATAAGACAAGCTAAACATACAGGCCTAAAATCACATTTATCAATAACAATAAGCCTATAGGACACTTATTTACATCCGTCTGCCTAACTACTTTCTATCTTTAACAAGACACGTCTACCCTAAATCGGGAGGAGTTTTGTCATCTATGGAGAACCATCAACATCTAATTGGAGGCATTGGTAGAATGAATTCACAAAAACAACACTAGTTTCTCGCACTCTTTGGCTCTACATTGGCAACTTTAATGATGTATTAGTATTTACATAATTTGAAGGTCGTGGGTCCAAACCTACGTGGAAAATGGATCTCTTTAAAATTCTTTAGCTATTTGCGGCTCGCATATGATTTGGGCTTTGTAGGAAGACTATTCACATTGTCTAGGCGTCAAAAAAAAGAATTTTTATCAAGAGATAGATTGGATAAGAGCATGTGCATTGGGAGAGTGAAGTTTTCTCTAAGGTTCAACACTTATATTCCCATCTATCAAACCATTGTCCAATCTTACTGCAAGTCAAAGATAGCATGAAGGTTCTCATGGGAAAAGGATTAGATTCAAAGTGATGTGATTGAAATATGAGGAATGTGCAAAAGTGGTACAAGAATCTTGGGAAATAGAAAGAACAGTTGACAGTTGAGAGATGCTTATGAAGAAATTAGAGGAATGTAGAGTGGGCTTGTTAAAGTGGAGTCGAGCTTCCTTTGGAAATATTAACAAGAAGGCCAACTTTTTAAGAAGTAGAATCCAACAATTGCAAGATTGTTCAGTCTCAGACTCTTGGAATTGGAATTGGAGATGGTATTACAACAAGAAGATCTTTTGTAGAGTCAAATGAGTAAGACCATCTCTGCAATTAAGTAGTTTAGAGAAAGGGACCGAAATACTACATACTTTCATGCCGAGGCATCAGCTCGGAGGAAAAAAATAATACAATCAGGGGTCTTATAGATAGTCAAGAGAAGTGGTATAAGGAGGAGGCGGACATAGAAAGCAAAAAAATAGTGCAGCATTTCTTTCATATTTTTGCTTCATCGAACCCCTCAGATCAAATTCTTGATATGGTGATAGAGAGGGTAAAGAGTAAGATTTCCTGGGGAATGAACAAGGAGCTCATTAAACCATTCACCACTAAGGAGATTATTAATGCTATTTTTCATGTGGATCCGATTACATCTTCAAGTCTCGATGGTTTTAGTCCTATTTTTCATCAGAAGTTTTGGCATATATTAGGTAGAGATATTGTGGCTTGCGTTCTTTCTTTTCTTAATAGTAATTGCTTTTTGCCATCTATCAACTATACCCATGTTGTGCTTATTCTCAAGTGCAAAATTCTGATATTATTTCTCAATTTAGATCTATTAGTTATTCTCTACAACGTGTCATATAAGATTGCTTCAAAATTCCTAGCTAATAGACTTCAAAAAATTCTTCCCATTTTAATTTCTGAGTCTTAATTTTCTTTTATTACTGATTGTTTAATTATTGATAATGTTTTGATTTCATATGAGCTTAATCATTTCCTTAGATCCAAATCTTGGGGAAACGAGGGGATCATGTCTATTGAACTAGATATGAATAAAGTCTACGACCACATGGAGTGGCCTTTTTTATTTTAAGATATGAGCATTAGGTATCCATCCTCGATTTATTTTGATTATTTTTAAATGTATCTCCTCTGTTTCTTTTTCATTCCTTCTTAATGGCTGCCAATTTGTTTTTATCCATCCTCAACATGGTATTCGTTAGGGCAATCCTTCATCTCCATAGTTGTTTCTAATTTGTGGGGAAGTTCTTTCTTGCTTATTGCAGGAGGCAGTTCGGAGCGGTAACCTACATGGGGTGGCAATAGCCAGGAATACCCCAAGAATAGATGTCACACCTCCTATTTGCTGACGACACCATGCTTTTTGGAGATGTTACAGAAGTTGAGGCAACTACTATTATGCAAATACTCAATTTGTATGGAAGGGCCTCGACACAACAAATTAATTTGAAGAAATTTGCAGCTGTCTTCAGCAGGAACACTAAGTAGGAAGTTAGGGATTGAGTGGCTTCTTGCTTGAATGTTCTAAAAGTTCCAGTATTTTCAAAATATTTGGGCCTGCATTCAATTATTGGCCAATCAAAAAAGGAAGTCTTTGCGTCCATAAAGGACTAGGTTTGGCAAAAAGTTCAGGGATGAAAGGAGCAACACCTCTTAATTGGAGGAAAGGAAGTTTTAATTAAACAAGTGGAGCAGGAAATCTCGTCATATGCAATGTCTTGTTTTCTAATCCCTGACGAGGTGGTCAACGATCTCAACTCAATAATAGGAAGTTACTGGAACGATAGTGATTCTAGAAAGATTCATTAGCTCAAATAGAGAAAAATATGCGAAAGCTAAAATCAATGGGGGTATGGGATTTAGGGATTTTAAAATTTTCATCTTAGACATGTTAGCCAAACAAGCTTGGAGGATCCTTGTCAATGAAGATTCTCTGCTCCACAAAATTTTAAAGGCGAAATATTTTTCGGCGTGGGACTTCCTTCATGTTGAACCAGACTACAAAACCTCTTTTACCTGGAAGGGCATCCTAGCGAGTCGAAAGGTGCTTCATCTGGGCTGCAAGAACATAGTAGGGTCTGGACATACTATCAATATTTGGAGGGATTCTTGGCTTCTGTGCTCATCGTCATTTCACATTTCTTCTACCCCAAATATTCTTCGGGAAGATGCTACCGTTGATCAATTAATTGAGCAAAGTTCTAGACGTTAGAAGAGGGATCTCCTTAATATTATGGTCAGGAAAATGGAAATTGATGCTATAATTTCCTTGTCTTTGGGTAGCTCGCAGGTTAAAGATAGGTGGGTGAGTTATTTTAATAAGGATGGACTATTTTCTGTTCGAAGTGCATACTATGTTGCTTTGAATTCTGATATCTTATCCATTAACCATGGGAGGTTTCCTTTATGCAGCTCTGGAGTATCCAAAATATGGAAATGTATTTAGAAGTTGCAAGTTGATAAGTCCAGAAAATTGGGGATGATTTATTTACTGTGAACCCTAATTTGATGTTTTGTAACCCTAATTTTATGTGTTTTGTGTGTGATTTAGGATTTTTAGGTAAAAATTAGGTTTTTTTTTATGTTTTGTTGTGTTTTGGTAATTTTTAGTGTTAAATTTGTGTTAAAATTATGTTAGTAATGTTTGTTTATTTGTTTTGTGCAGGAAAAGATAATTTTGGAAGTCCTAAAGTGGAAATTTTTATTCTTTGACAAAGAAGGAAAAGATATGGGAGAAAGCCAGGCTAGTTTGAGCCTGGCCAAATTCAATTTGGCAGAAGACATCCTTGCTGCAGCAAGGAAGTTATATGCTGCAGCAAGGATTGTGTAATGTTAATTCATGTGGGCCAGTGAGAAGTTTGCAAAGAAATCTCCCCGTAATTCAAAGTGGGCCATAGAAAAGGAATTCAAAGGCAGCAAATCAACATGGCATGGAGTTCAACGTGCAATAAAATAAGGATTCTAAGCTTGGGGGTCACAAGATGATTATTAATAAAATGCCCACATACTTCTATAAATAGTCATTTTCCTTTATAAGTTAGTATTAGAGAAAGAGGGAGAGAATTAGGTTTTAGGTATTTTTTGAGAGTAGCCGCTAGGTTCGCTCTAGACAATTTTATACTTTTCGCATTAATTTCTTTTGTACTTTTTAAATTTCAATTTCAAGAATTTGTTCGGAGATTTATTTTGATTTGTGATTTTTGGATTCGTGGATTCTCCGGAGAGCTTATGACAATCTTCGGAGGATTTGAGTTATTCATTAGTTAATTATTTTTATTTCAATTTAGCCGTTTAATTATTTAATTGCTTTTTGACTAATTTGGTTAATTTTAATTTAGGATTAAGTCCGTCTTTCTTAGTTTAATTTTGTTATTTATATTAAGTGCTTTCGTTATATCTTTAATTATTTTTAGTTAGGATTTCTATCAATTAATTATTTCATAGTTAAATTAGTTTGTCCTTTAATTCACGCAAATTTATTTTTCGTAATCTTCTAGGGTTAGTTTGTTAATTTATTTATTTTTATAAAAAAAATCCTAAAATAATTATTCTCAAATTGTGATCATCTAAATAGTAATCGATACTAAGTATTCCGTAATTGACGAATTTGATCCTCGTGGGAACGATCCTTATTACCTATATACTATTACTCGACCCGTGCACTTGTGGAAACGTGTGTTAGTACATAGTTAATTTGTGAAATTAGAATTTGACACGTATAAAGTTTTTGGCGCCATTGCCAGCTATAAAATCTTTAGGCAATATCGAGCCGCTTAGTATATTGCTAATTTAGATTTTTTTTATTTTATGTTTAATTTCTTCTCGTTTTCTTGTTGTGATTTTATTTTATTGCTTGACTTCTTTTAAATTTTCCGTAGTGGTATGTTTAACTTGTGTTCTAGTGTTGTTTTATAATTTATGACCCTTGGTGATAAAAAGCTACTTCCACTTGATTTGGAAATAGAAAGAACTCTACGTGGGTTACGGAAACAAAAGAAACAACAATAGGACCAAGAAAAATTTGCCATGGCCAATTTGAATGCACCAAGGAATGAGGATATTCTCAGGAATGAAGATGAGGAGGAAACTGTGAATGGGAATGGGAACGGGAACGGGAATGGTAATAGACAACGATCGTTAAGGGATTATACTAGACCCCTTTTGATGGGGCTAATTCTAGTATTACCAGACCCTCCATCCAAGCGAATAATTTTGAAATCAGGCCAGCTCTAATTCAGATGCTTCAAACTCATGCCATGTTTGGAGGTGGAGCAATCGAAGATCCACATGTCCATTAGAGAAATTTTGAAGAGACTATTAGCACTTTCAGATATAATGGGGTTTCACCAGATGCAGTCCAAAAGATCTGGCTTTTCCTTTCTTTTTAAGGGATAAAGCTAAATGGTGGTTACGAAGTTGCAATGAAGGAGCATTCACGACTTGGGAGGAACTTGCTCAAGGTTTCATAACTAAATTCTTTCCTTCCTCCAAAACTGCAAAGTTGAGGAATGAAATCACATCGTTCAAACAGGATGTTGGAGAAGGCCTAGGCGAAGCTTGGGAAAGATATAGGGATCTATTGAGATTTTGCCCACATCATGGCATTCCACTGTGGATGCAACTGCAAACTTTCTACAATGGGTTACATCTTGAAACCAAGACGATGGTGGGTGCTGCTGCAGGAGGATCTTTATCATACAAAACACCCAAGGAGGCCCAAAGAATGTTGAATATGATGGCCTCTAATTACTATCAAATAGTAGCTGTTCAACCAATTCAACAAGATAGGAGGGGAGTGCTAAATCTTGATCAAACTGATACCATCTTAACTCAAAATAAAATGTTGACATCTTCAGTGATGAACTTGACTGTATTTGAAAAATCCTTGGTAATTTGAATGTCAATTCGGTAGCTTCATCCTCATCAACTCAAACTATTTGTGAACTATGTGGAGGAAATCATGAGCCTAATCAGTGTGGATTTGAAGAGTTATCTTGCCAAGAACAAGCCCAATTTGTCAACAACTGGCAGGTCAATCCAAGGCCTCAAAATAATCCATATTCCAACACTTACAATCCAGGGTGGAGGAATCATCCCAACTTTTCTTGGAGTGGTAACAACAATCAACCCAACCATCAGCCAAACAACTTTTCTTTTCAACCTAATTACCCACAAGCCCAAATCTCACAGCCTAGACCAACCGTTAATCTTAACCCTCAAAATCAACCATACCAATCATTTCGGCCACCTCAAAACCAACCTCAAAATTCAAATCAATACCCAAATCAACATTCCAACCAACCCTTTAACCAACCCCAACAACTAAACCAAGGTCAAAGTTCCCAGAGTATAAAAGATATGTTTGCTCAATTCATGAGAACTCATGAAACATCAATGAGAAATCATGAAGCATCAATTAGAAACTTGGAGAACCATATGGGCCAGATAGTTAGACAATTCACTGAGAGACCTCAAGATACCATGCCAAGTGATACTATTCCCAACCCATGGGATGGTAACCAGAGGGAACATGCCAAGGCTATCATCTCACTTGATCACAATGAGCTGAATGAGAATGAGGATAACGATATGGAAAAGAAGGTACAAGCAGAGGATGAGAAAATCCAAAGAAAAGTGGGATGTCATCAAAGGAGGAACCCAAGCATACAATGTGAATCAGCCAAATATCAAATCCCTGCTAGGAGGACAAATGAAGAGAAAGTTATACCCCTTGAGCCATCAAAGCAAGTTCAAATTCCATTCCCACAAAGGCTCAAAACTGAGGACAAGGAGAAAAAGTTTAATAGAATTTTGGAAAATCTTCAAAAATTTGGAGATAAATATTCCGTTTATTGAAGATTTAGAAAGCATGCCAAGCTATGTAAAGCTATTCATGAAGCAAATGCTCATGGGAAAGAGGAAACTCCTAGGGGAACAGATCTTGTGCTTGACTGAGGAATGTAGTGCTTTAATTCAAAAGAAATTGCCCCCTAAATTGAAAGATCCGGGTTCAATCTCCATTCCATGTGAAATTGGAGGATTATTCTTTAAAAAAGCTCTTTGTGACTGGGGGGCCTCAATCAATTTAATGCCCCCTTCTGTTTACAAAAAATTGAAGGGAGGAGAATTAAAGCCTACCAATATGTCCCTTCAACTTGCGGATAGGAGTATTAAATATCTATCGAGCATTATTAAAGATGTATTAATCAAGGTTGACAAAGTATTTTTTCCAGTAGATTTTATTATTTTAGAGATTGAAGAGGACAAGAACATGTCCTATTATTCTTGGGAGGCCATTTCTTGCTACTGGAAGAGCTCTGATTGATGTTCAAGTTGGTAAACTCCAATTTCAAATTAATGAGCATATTGTTTCTCTTAATGTTTTTGATGTATTGAATTACTGTATTTCCTTCTTATTATGATGATGATGTAATGAAAATTGACATAATTGATGAGATTTGTGATGAATTTTGTGGGGCAAACCTTAAGAGACTTCTATTAGACATAGCAGTTATTGCAGGAGGTGATAAAGAAGAGCACGATGAAGATGCTAAAAAATACTTGCAGATGTTGGATGAAAATCCAATCATAAAGGGAGATGATCATCAAGAGAATGAAATAGGTAAAAAGGGGTCTAACCAATGAATCCCCCTCACTGGAACTTAAACCTCTACCATCAAACCTCCGTTATGCATTCTTAGATGAGGATAACAGTCACCCCGTTATTGTTAGTTTTTATCTTACTTATGATCAATTGTCTAAACTACTTGATATCTTAAGATTGCACCGTAAGGCAATTGCTGGAGCCTTGAGGACATTAAGGGCATAAGTCCTACAATTTGCATGCATAAAATTCTTTTCAAAGAAAATTTTAAACCATGTAGGCAACCTCAACATAGATTGAATAACGACCTACTTTGAAGGAGGTGGTTAGGAAAGAAGTGTTGAGATTGTTAGATGCAGGTATTATCTATCCCATTAGTGACAGTGAGTGGGTTAGCCCTACTCAAGTAGTGCCAAAAAAAGAGGGGATCACGATGGTAGCTAATAAATATAATGAATTCATTCCATCTAGACTAATCACCAGGTGGCGCATGTGTTATTGATTATAGAAAATTAAATGAGGTCAAAGAACAAAAGATCATTTTCCCCTGCCCTTTATTGATCAAATGTTAGAGAGAGAAGCAGGACACGATTTTATTGTTTCCTTGATGGGTAATCTGGCTATTTCCAAATAGTCACAGTACCAGAAGATCAAGAAAAAACTACTCTCAGATGCCCTTATGGTACATTTGCTTATAGGCGTATGTCTTTTGGTCTTTACAATGCTCCAAGTACATTCCAACGGTGCATGTTTGCCATATTTGATGAATTAATTGAACAATGTATGCAAATTTTATGGATGATTTCAGCGTCTTCATGGTGATTCTTTTGACACATGCTTACATAAATTTACTCTTGTTTTGAAATGTTGTGAAGAAAAACCAACCTATCATTGAATTAGGAAAAATGTCATTTTATGGTCAAGGAAAGTATTGTTTTGGGTCATAAAATTTTTGAAAGAGGAATCGAGGTTGATAAGGCCAAGGTAAAGGTAATTGAAAAGTTGCCTCCTTCTAACAATGTAAAAGCTGTCAGAAGTTTTTTAGGACATATCGGTTTTTATCGGCGTTTCATTAAAAATTTCACCCAGATTTCTAGGCCATTGTGTGTATTATTGCAAAAGGACATTGTTTTTAATTTTGATGAAAAGTGTGTGCATGCATTTGAATTGTTGAAAAAGGCATTAACTACTGCTCTAGTTATAATCGCTCCAAATTGGTCTTTACCATTTGAACTTATGTGTGATGCCAGTGATTATGCGGTGGGCACTGCTTTATGCCAAAAAGTGAACAAAGATTTGCATATCATCTACTATGCTAGTAATGCGCACACTAAATGATGCACAAGTCAACTATTCTACCACCGAAAGGGAATTATTAGCTGTGATTTTTGCTTTTGATAAATTTAGATAATATCTTATAGGAAGCAAAGTGATTGTGCATACTGATCATTCAACTTTGAAATATTTGCTTTCTAAACATAATGCAAAACCTCGATTAATTCGTTGGATATTTTTATTGCAGGAACTTGATTGGGAGGTCGTTGATAAGAAGGGCATTAAAAATTCTGTTGCCGACCATCTCTCCCAACTAGAGGGACCCAAACTTTTAGTTCAAAAAGAGGTGCCAATTAATGACCAATTCTTCACTGAACAATTGATGGCCTTGGGAGAGACACACCCTTGGTATGTAGATATAGTAAACTATTTAGTAGTCAAGGTGGTACCGTCCTCAATGGATATAAATCAAAGGAAAAAGTTCTTTGCTAAACTCAAATATTATTTTTGGGAGGAACCGTTTCTTTACTACCGATATAGTGATCAAGTGACCTTTACGTCGGTGTATTCTAGTAGAGTAGGTAGTTGATATTCTACATCATTGTCATGCCACTCCGGTGGTGGTCATCATGGATGTCAACGGACAGCTGCCAAGGTCTTACAATGTGGTTTTTATTGGTCTAGTCTATTCAAAGATGCAAGAGATTTTGTGATGCAGTGCAATGAATTCCAAAGGACCGGAAATATATCAAGAAGGAACGAAATGACGTTGACCAACATATTAGTCTGTGAAGTTTTTGATATATGGGGTTTGGATTTTATGGCACCGTTTCCTAGTTCTTTTTCTAATAAATTCATCCTAGTAACGGTAGACTATGTTTTGAAATGGGTCAAAGCAGTGGCCTTACCCATTAATGATGCCCATGTGGTGGTGAGCTTTGTTAAGAAAAATATCTTTTCACGCTTTGGCATCCCACGAGCTATCATTAATGATAATGAGAATCACTTTACAAATGCCAAGTTTGAAGCACTGTTGTCCAAATACGGGGTAAGACATCATCATGTAAGGTTTCACTTGCTTATCATCCTCAAACCTCGGGACAAGTTGAAGTATCCAATCGCGAACTTAAGCAAATTTTGGAAAAGACGGTTAATGCATCTAGGAAAGATTGGTCTAGACAACTTGGTGATGCTTTGTGGGCTTATCGCACTGCATATAAGACTCCTATTGGGATGTCTCCATTTCGAATGCTTTTTGGTAAATCATGTCACCTTCCGATTGAATTGGAACACAAGGCATATTGGGTAGTGAAAAAGTTGAATTTTGATTGGCAAGAAGGAGATAAAAAGAGGCTTTTGGATTTAAGTGAATTAGACGAATTTCGAAGAGAAGCTTATGAAAGTGCACGGATTTATAAGGAGAAAAGAAAAGCTTGGCACGATAAGCATATCTTACGAAAGGAATTCAAAGTTGGTGATTTGGTACTTCTTTACAATTCAAGAATCAAGTTATTCCCTGGAAAGCTTAAATCCTGATGGAGTGGTCCATTTGAAGTCATTGAGGTATTTTCTATATGGGGTTGTGGAAATAAAATGCGTGAAAGGAAATTTTAAAGTTAATGGTCATAGACTTAAACACTATCATGATGGATCAATTGATGATGGATGGGAAACTGTCCATTTCCTCGATTCATAATCATCTCATTCATAAGTCTAGCTAAGACTATAAATGGCGCTTCTTGGGAGGTAACCCAAGTTCATTTAATTTTCTGCTTTAGTATTTCTTAGTTTAGTTTGATAATAATTCTTTAATTTTATTAAGTAATATAATATTAATTATCTATATATTATTTTACAGGTTGGGAGTGGAAGCCGAAATGAATAAAAAAAAAAAACAAATAGTGGATGAGCTGGCTGCAGTGAGCTTGGGCTTGCTGTAGCCAGCCAATTTATTGCCCCTTTATAAAAAAAAAAATTGAAAACAATGCATAAACCTATTGCAGCAAGCTTGTCCTTGCTGCATCAAGCAAAGTGATTGTTAGAAACAAAAAAAAAAAAAATTCTTTTCCCTTCATTTTTTCTTCGATCTTTTCTTCTTCTTCTTCTTCTTCCTTTAAAACCCCATCTTACTTCTTCTTCTTCCTCTTCATAAAATATTTGCCCACTTTTCTCTCTCTTAGATTTTGCCCATTACTCTTCTCTCTTAAGATCTATCTTTTCTCTTAGATTTATTTTCTCTTCCCCCTCCATCACAAGGCTTTCAATTCAAGATTGGAGACTATTTGTCTACCTCAAGATTGGAACTTTTCACCACCAATTTTTCTCCATTGGTTCAAGTAAGATCCTTCCACTTTTCTTTTACCTTGAATCACAAGTTTTTTTTTTTTTTTATAGTTATTTTCAATATTTGATTTTTGCCTACTATTTCCTTGTTGGTAGAATTTAATATTTCCAAATTGTGGATTTTATTGGTGGACTTCCTGTTACTTCTCTTTTATGTTTGTGGGATTATAGTTGTGATTTATTTCTTTGTTATTTCCTTGTGCTTTTTTTGTTTTAACTTATGGGGAATAAAAGGAAAGCCTTGAATTCTATTTTAGCCCTTGTTGAATTAAAGGTCGTCCATTATCAGTCTCATGAACCTAAAGTTGCTCTTGATAAAAATAGATTCGTGAGTATTGAGGCACAGATGTTTTATGATAAATTGGCTTTAATTGCTTCGCCTTGTTTAGAGAGAGGTATCAATTTTTATGGACTGGACGATGATAAAATTAATAATTTGACTGCACCAGGCAAAGTACGCCGTGCTTTTCTTTCTGAAATTTTTGATCGTACTTGGTCAAGATTTGTTAGGGAAGATGCTACTGTGGGTAATGATACAATTGTTCAAAAATTTATTGCTAACAGCCATAAACTCATTGGCACTGTAGTTCAGGTTAGAAAGAGCTCGATCAATTTTAGTCGTGAGGTTATTAATACTTATTACCAAATTTCAAATATTGATGAAAGTGAGCATGCTATTTTTAAACGTTCCGATATTAATTATGATATGCTATTGCGGGAGTTATGTGATCCACATGTTCCCGATAGTATGGCTTAATCTCACTGGGAATTTTATCCGAATGGGGAACATAAACAATTTTTGAAAACTTGGTTGTCTCCTTATACTTTAGTGTGGTATCATTTTTTGACCTCCTATATTCTTCCCACTACTCATTTGACTAAAGTGGCTCGAGATATGGCTGTCCTCATTTATGCTTTGGTTAAAGGTTGGTCTATTGATATTGGTTTGCAGATCCAGATGGAGATTCTCCTTAATGGTGCTAAAGACCAGCCTAGTTTTATTTTTCCTAATTTGATTACTTCTTTATGTACCAAAGCAAGTGTCACTTTACGTACAGCCTCAAAAATCTTTCCCGACAAACCTATAACCGGTCCTTGGATACGCCTCACTTTGAAGAAGCATGATAAGTCCCTTTAGGATTTGATTGCAAAGCAACAACCTATGGCGCAAGCGGAACAAGTTGTTTTGAATTCTCAAAATCATGGTCAGCAGGGTATTTGGGAGTTGCCACTTCTTGTGCATCCTGATTATGTGTTTCGTCAACTGCCACCATACTGAGGCAGAGTTGTGTTCTTTAGCTGTTTATCATAGCCGGAGCCTTCATGCCCTGTATCACAAATTAGATATTTTGACTCAACAATTGCATCCTGCCCAACCTCTTAATTTGGCGAATTGGCCGTTAGAGCCAGATGCCCCTAGTTGGCATTTTGGCCCACAAACTGATGATGAATATTGACTTGGGTCTGAGGAGTCGGAGGACTAGTACGTCGACCATGCAGCAGATGATGAAGTTGGTCCTTCAGGATGTTCCTAGGGGAAGTTTTCTTTTCTTTTTCTTTACACTTAGATCTTTTCCTTTTTGATTGTTTTATGTGTAGTGATATGTGTTTTTGTTTTTTATTTCTTCTTCTAGTTTTGTAAAACATTGGGGACAATGTTTCACTCAAGTTGGGAGGAGAGGTTTATGCTATAGTATGTGTGTTTTCATAGTCTAGGTTGTTTGGGTTGTTTTAGGTGTTTTGTTTTAAGTTATTTTAGGTATTTTATGTTATGTACTTAAGTTTGTTTGTTTGTTAAAGTGTGTCTTAGGAGAATTTCTATACTTAATTGACTCTTTTCTGTATCAATAGTTATTGAAAAAAAAAATTGAATTATTGAATCCACATGTGTATAGGAATTTTTTGTTCTTTAATCCCATTGATTCATGGAATGTGACATCACCCTTATATGACAATGTGTGATAATGTGTGAGTATGTGTGGCAGTTTTATTAATTTTTAAATGAGTGATATCCTTGACCACTTATTGCAATTTGGATTTAACTTGTGACATATTAGTCGGAGTCATTTCATATTTGTGAAATATGAATGAAGTTTGGACTAAAGAGATGATTTAGGCAATTTCTTTGGACTAGTTGAGCCTAAAAAGTCTACCTTTTTTATGATTATCCTTAGTATTCCTTTTTGAGCCTATAAGCCTATTCTTCATTAGTAACCACATTATTTAGCTATTTTATCCTTTTGTTTTGTTATCACATTTTTCTACCCATCACCTTAGTTAGTGTTGACGAACACTTACACAACATCGATACTAGTAAGTTGTTTTTGGTGGAAGATTGAGATATGTTGTTTATTGGGACTGGAAATTAAAGAGAATATTTTGACTAGGGAAGTCCCTGTTTGTTATAAAGTATTGTGAATGCTAGTTAGTATTGTTATTATTGTGGAATCGAAGAAAAGAAAAAAAAATGTGAAAGCAAAAAAAAAAAAAAAATCAGTGAAAAAAAGAAAAGAAAAAAAAAGGTGTATTTAAGTTCAAGTATTTTTTTTGTTCTTAAGAGGGCATGTTGTAACCTTCTATGTTGTTCGTAGAATGATGGAGTGGTTCAGACATATATTTGGGATTTCGATTCAATGTCATCAAAGTGATGTAACTAAGGTGATTTGAGCTACTTTATCCAAATTTATCCTACCTATGTCCCTTAGTCTACATTACAAGCCGAAAAGTCCAATTTGATCTTTGGTCTGGATTAATTCATATTAGTGATTATGGGATGGAAACATTCTTTCGAATGTCTGACTACGTTGTCACTTGTTACGGTGAAACTATAGTTAATATAAGTCTTGTCAAGATGAGTTAGGGAGTGATTCTGCTTTCCAAACTTTTTCTTTGTGAAAGGAGTGGTTGTATTGTCATGATGAATGTGGAATTATGGATCGAAATTTTCTTATGTGTGTCTGGAATTCAACTAAATTTTTCGTTAAATTTTTTTTTGTTATTGATACATGGGAAGAGTTAGTTTTGTGTGGATTTTCTTTTTGTTAGTGGTCGTGTTATTGTATTAGTCATTTTCTTTTATTTTTGCCCAGGACGTGCAAAATGTTAAGTTAGTAGGAGTTGATAAGTCCAAAAAATTGGGGATAATTTATTTACTGTGAACCCTAGTTTGATGTTTTGTCACCCTAATTTTATGTGTTTTGTGTGTGATTTAGGATTATTAGGTAAAAATTAGCTTTTGTGTGTTTTAATGTTTTATGTGTTTTGTGTGTGATTTAGGATTATTAGGTAAAAATTAGGTTTTGTGTGTTTTAATGTGTTTTGATAATTTTTAGTGTTAAATTTGTGTTAAAATTATGTTAGTAATGTTAGTTTATTTGTGTTGTGCAGGAAAGGATAATTTTAGAAGTCCCAAAGTGGAAATTTTTATTCTTTGACAAAGAAGGAAAAAAATAAAAAAATAAATAAAGGAGAAAACGAGCCTGGCCAAATTCAATTTCGCAAAAGACATCCTTGCTGCAGCAAGGAAGTTATATGCTGTAGCAAGGATTGTGTAATGTTAATGTGGGCTAGCGAGAAGTTTGCAAAGAAATCTCCCAGTAATTCAAAGTGGGCCATAGAAAAGGAATTCAAAGGCAGCAAATCAACATGGCTAGGAGTTCAACGTGCAATAAAAGAAGGATTCTAAGCATAGGGGTCACAAGTTGATTATTAATAAAAAGCCCACATACTTCTATAAACATCCATTTTCCTTTATAAGTTAGTATTAGAGAAACAGGGAGAGAATTAGGTTTTAGGTATTTTTGAGAGTAGCCACTAGGGTTCACTCTAGACAATATTGTTTTATACTTTTTGCATTAATTTCTTTAGTACTTTTTAAATTTCAATTTCAAGAATTTGATGGAGATTTATTATGATTTGTGATTTTTGGATTCGTGGATTCTCCGGAGAACCTATGACAATATTCGGAGGATTTGAGTTATTCATTAGTTAATTATTTTTATTTCAATTTAGCCGTTTAATTATTTAATTGCTTTTTGCCTAATTTAGTTGATTTTAATTTAGGATTAATTTTTAGTTTAATTTCGTTATTTATTTTAAGTGCTTTCGTTAGATCTTTAATTTTTTTTAGTTAGGATTTCTATCAATTAATTATTTCATAGTTAAATTAGTTTGTCCTTCAATTCACCCAAATTTATTTTCCGTAATTTTCTAGGGTTAGTTTGTTAATTAATTTATTTTTATAAAAGAAATCCAAAAATAATTCTTTTCAAATTGTAATCATCTAAATAGTAATCGATACTAAGTATTCGGTAATTACCCAATTTGATCCTTGTGGGAACGTGTTAATCTTTATTATTTATATATTACTACCTGACCCGTGTATTTGCAAAAATGTGTGTTAGTAGATAGTTAATTTGTGAATTTAGAGTTTGACACGTATCACAAGTCCCTCTAAAAGTTAAGCATTTGGTTTGGCGGGCGTGCAAGGATATTTTACCTACGGCTAAAGACTTGAAGGGAAGAGGATGACGGTCGAACTAGGCTGTTCGTTGTGTCTTTTAGAAGCAGAGGACATTAAGCATATTTTCTTTGAATGCCCGATAGCTGTCCAAACGTGGGCATTGTCTTATCTCCACAATCAGATCATGAATTTAGCTCAACATGTTGGAATTGGTTGGCTCCATGAGGTCTGTATCTGCTTATCTAGTGAGGAAGGTGAACAGCTGCGGTGGTCATCTGCGTCTTATAGAATAATAGAAATTCTAAGTTGTTCCAAGGATTGCCTCTGATTCCTTATCGTTGGCTTGCTTTGCAATTTAGAATTGGAGGGATTTTTAGAATGCGCAAGAAGATTTCTGATACTACTATAGACTTCTCAGCTACATCAGATGAAATCAAATTCAATTTTGATGTAGCTTGGTCGACGATAACTAGAAAGTGTGAACTTGGTGTGGTGGTTCAAAATGGAGATGGCACTTTAGTTGCTGCTGCTTCAGAAGGTATTATGGAAGTTTCATCCCGGAGCAAGCTGAGTTGCTTGCTACTAAATTAGCAGTGCAGATTGGGAATAGAGCTTCAACTAAAGGGTTTTGTGTTGGAGAGTGATGCCAATGGTGTGATTAATAAATTACAGAGGGATGGGAAATCTTTTTCTTTAATTGGTACATTGGTCGAAGATGTAAGAACTGGTTTAGGTCTTTTTGATGTAAAAGAGGTCACATGGGTACGCAAGTGTAGGAATGCGATTCGATTATATCATAGCAAACTTTTCAGTTGGTCGTCAACTGTGGTTCTCTCAGCCTACTATGTCATTATTATAGCCAATTCTCTTGGCCGACTAGAATGTTTTGATTTGATGAAAGAATCTCTTTGTTGACTGTCTTTTTCTTTTTCAATCGCAATCTGGAACCATTAATTTGATTTGATTAGTCATCTTTAATTTTTCTTGAACAATACATGCATCTAAATAAATAATCTTTGTCGCATAATTTTTCATTAATTTATCAACTTTTATGAATTTAATGACAACTGGTATCAAAATTCTCGATTTCGAGAATCAATATTCAATTAACTTGACAAGATTTTTTTTTATCACTACATAACACATAAAATAATCACGACAATATCCTTCTTTTTAGATATCTATTTAATTAGGGTCAATGTTTTTTATGCCCTAATTGTCAATAATCGTGTACCGCAAGACTAATCTCTTGTAGTTTAATTTTCAATATTCGAGTACTCCAACAATTTTTTCTTCAACCTGTAAAACACCCCAAGATCACAGTTTAGAGCTTTGATACTACTTATTAGCACAAAAAAAAAATACAACAAAAGATAAATTTATTCAACACATATAAAAATATGCGGGAAAAGAAGAGGGGGAGTTACAAAATAACGCATATCGAACTCTTATATATTGATACTAGCATAAACTCACAGTATAATAGCCTTGTATAATAACCTTGTAAACTCTACAATTTATCTATTCTAAACTCTCTACTCAATTTTTCATAAGTGAATAAACTATAGGTAACAAACTTGATACCAAGAAATCCAATTACATTAAAAATAAAAACTCTAAATATAACTGATGATGTGGCTTAGTAACACACATAGCTTCTTACCTAGATTGCTCTAGAAGACTTCGTGGCAGCCTCATAAGAGTAGCAATTATGTAATTCAGCTTCAGCTGAGCTAGCATAGAGATAGCAGCTCCTTGATGTAAATCCATAAATAGAGTGCTACTAAAAGGGGATAGACAATTCAGAATCCAATCCACAATTAAGATAATCAAACACACACTTGCAACTCGGATACTCCACTTTCTCTCTCCTCCTAGAATCCAATTCTAGCTTCATCAATTGGCGCCGTCTGTGGGAATCGACAGATTTCCATCACTTTCAATCAAATCTCGAATCAATTGTTTTCTTTTTGCTTTGTAAAGGATTAAGAACAGTGGAACACGACGAACTGCCAGCAAGGACCCCGAAACGACCGACAGCACCTCGTAGTGCATACTGATGAACTGGAAAATGTCGGTACACCAACCGAGGCTCAGCAAAAGCAAAACGATGTCCTGAAGTACATTGCTGATCACTTCGAGTCTTTTCGAGCATTAGTGGAACAACGCGAGAGCAAAACTCCTTTTGAGCGCTCGAATCGAGTGGCCACTGAACAAGCTGAACAGAAGCGTGAGCCCAGCCGACGACCTGGCAAAGAGCTGGCCGATGCCGTGAACCCAGCCGATCTGTGGCACAAATTAACAAAGTCGTGCTCAAATGAGCAATCAGATGAGTCACACTCATCGACAAGCAAAAAATTACCGATACGTGAGAGACTAGGCGCACACTCTTCAAGAAAATCAGGATCGAGAGGACCCTCGTCGGTTGTTTTAAATACAACTCGAGGAGTAGAGCCTCGAAAACAAGATCCAAGAGATTTTGAAGAAAAACAAATTGCTCCTGAATACTCCTGCTACGGCAGAGATTGATAGAGATCCATTCACAATCTCTATCAAAATCGAACCTCTTCCAACACAATTCAAGTTGCCGGACCTAGACCGCTACAAAGGAGACTGTCTCTTAAACATCATACAACACGTGGTGGCAATAACTAGCCTTTATAGTTACAGCGACGCGATCCGATGCAAGTTGTTTGCAACAACTCTTCGAGGCCCAACACAAAAATGGTTCCAGGAATTGCCGATGAACTCAATTGCTACTTTTCACGACTTGGCAAAGTCATTCCTGAGTCACTTCAGGAGTAAATCAATATTGCAGAAAGACACATCGCACCTCATGTGTATCCGAGCAGAGGTCGATGAGTCAATTTAATAAATTTGTAGACCGCTTCAATGATGAGATGGTCCAAATAAAAAATGTTGATGAAAGAATTCTGGTTGCTGCTTTCGTTCTGCAGCGGTATCCGACCATGTGTCTTCAACGCCGAATTGGCCAAAAGAATGCCAAACTCCTATTCTGAGCTTCTAGAAAGAGCATCGGAGTTCATCCGGGGTGAAGAGTCAAACAGGACAAAAAGAGAACTCTATGATACACAAAGAGAAAAAGTCCTAAAGACTCCGAACCCCTCTTCCTCAAAAAAGTTGAGAGTCGCAGACAGATTGAGCTATTTCAGGGCCACACCTATGGCGAACCGGGTGGTTTTCCCGAACAATAACATCGGGAACCGACCCCTGCGAACAAGGAGCCATCCCGATGTGGACTTCACACCTCTCAATGTGTCGAGAAAAGAAATATTATATCAAGTCCAACAGTTAAATCTTCTAGAGCCACCTCTTCGGATGGTTTCAGCCTCAGACAAAAGAGATCGGTCAAAGTACTGCGCTTTCCATGGTCAACACGGTCATGATACTGAGGCATGCAACCATTTGAAAGTTGAAATTGAGAAGGCCATCTAGGAAGGTCATTCGCAGCAGTTCATCTGCCGAACTGCGACAGAGTTCCAAAGGAACAGTGCCAACCAAAGAAATTCATCTGATGCTGAACCGCCACCTCGTCAACAGATCCGAGACGGCCAGAACAGAAACAATCCCGTAGCAAATCAAGATGAACAAATCCTCGTAGCCGGGGTGATAAACACAATTGCTGGAGGCCCAGCAACCCGGGACTCAAACAATGCCCAAAAAAAGTATGCCCGAAACTTTCCTTCAGGAGAGGATCGAGAAAAGCGACTGAAGCCATTTATGAGCCTCGGATACACCTCCTTAGACCCAGTCCCCAGCCGAATGCCACACAATGACCCCGTGGTAATTCACATAAATGTGGCTGGATATGAAATGCACTGTGTGTTCGTAGACACCGAAAGTTTGGCGAACATAATCTTCTGGGATGCTTGGGTCAAAATGCATATGGATCATTCTTTGATAAAACCTTTCAAAACTCCATTGGTGGGCTTCACTGGAGACTCGATCGTGCCAGACGGGACAAATAATGCTTCCACTGTGTCTTGGAACTCCCCCGAAGCACAAAATTGAGATGACCAATTTTATCATCGTCAAAAGGGACAGCTCCTACAATATGATAATCGGCCGACCCACGCAGTACACCTACAGAATCCTTCCCTCCGTATTCCATATTGGGATAAAATTCATGTTGAGGGATGGGTCTGAAGGAACGGTCATTGGCGGCCAACAAGAAGCCCGAGCCTGTTATATGATGTCCTTGCGGTCCCAATCGCAAACGATGTCCATTGAAGACAAGGCTTACTTGGAAACCTTCGATGCTTCATCCATCTAGGATGTCTTTAAAGAGTCCGTGACAAGTCAGAAAGAGAGGAAAGAGATGGGGCAGCCCCGGATGGGAGCTACTGAGCTCCCCGAACCTCCAGAGCATAAAGGAAAGGGCAAGGCAAAGATCGAGACCCAAGACGAGGTTCAAATTGAGGAGATAGCTTTAGATCCGAACCTCCCTGATCGAAAAATCAAGATCTAGGTTCTGTGCTACTCTCCCAACTGAGTTTAAGGCCCTTCTCTTCAGGCTTTTAGCCTAATACAAGGATGTGTTCGCCTGGACCGTCGAAGACATGCCTTGCGTCCCTCGGGAGATAATTGAGCACAAACTTGGAGTGGACCCGGCATACAAACCAGTGAAGCAAAAGAAGAGCCTCTTCGGTCCAGAGCGCAGCTTAATAATCGAAGTCAAGGTGGACAAACTCTTAATAGCCGAATTGATTAGAGAAGTATTGTATCCCACATGGCTTTGTAATCCTGTTCTTGTAGCAAAACATGACTCTTCTTGGCGAATGTGCCAAGATTTTACTGATCTTAATAAAGCTTGTCCAAAGGACGGTTATCCGTACCCCCGGATCGATACAGTAGTAGATTTATTTGTTGGATTTTACATTTTATATTTTTTAGATGCATTCAAAGGCTACCATCAAATATACATGGCTAGAGAAGATGAAGAAAAACCTCTTTCATCACCGATCGAGGTACGTACTATACTACACTACAATGCCCTTCGGACTCAAAAATATCGGAGCTACATATCAGCTCCTCGTCAATAAAACCTTCAAGTCCCAAATAGGACTAAACATGGAGGTATATATTGACGACATGGTGGTTAAAAGCCGAACATATAAGGAAATCCTGGAAGATCTCATGGAAATATTTGAGACGTTAAAATCCATCCAAATGTCTCTGAATCCCAAGAAATGTACATTTTGGGTCCCCTCGAGAAAATTTTTGGGATTTATTGTCTCTCACCGAGGAATCGAGGCAAACCTTGAAAAGGTGCAAGCCATAATTGATATGAGAACTCCCAACTCGATGAAAGAGGTTCAAAGACTAACCGGTAGAATGGCTACTCTAAATCGATTCTTATCCAAATCAGCAGAGAGAGGCTTGCCATTCTTTCGAGTCATAAAGAAGACTGAGGGTTTTCAATGGACCGAAGAAGCTTCTAAAGCCTTTGAAGAGTTTAAAGAATATTTAGGTACCTTACAGGACAGAAGCTCGCTTCTCCTCTGAAAGGCGAACCGCTATACCTGTATATCTCGATTGCCGAACCAGTGCCCTGTATATTTCATAAGTAAAGTGTTTCAAGATCCAGAGAAGAACTACACTCCTATTGAAAAGGCTGCCTTCTCGTTGGTGGTGTCGGCTCGGAAGCTGAGGCCTTATTTTCATGGTCACAAAATAATAATTTTGACCAACCTTCCTTTGAAAAATATCTTGAACAAACTAGATGCTTTAGGCTAAGAGACTAAACTGGTTTGTAGATTGCTCTGAGTTCGGACATGAAATATACAGGCACTGGTTCAATCAGGAGCTTCAGCTGTCTCTTATACACATCTAGATGTGTGACATCGAAAAGGTTGATTTCATCCTGACAACCGATCCAGTAAAAGAGCAAAAAATGAGGGAAGACCTTGCATGGGGCTTCATGTTGACGGAGGTTTGTGTGAGTCAGGAGCCGGGACAGGGATAATAATCCAATCTCCAAAAAGGGACTATCTCACTTATGCCCTCAGATTTGGATTCAAGACAACCAACAACGAAACTGAGTATGAGACCTTTAACTGTGGGCTGGAAATGGCCCACCAGATGGGTGCCCGAACTTTAAAGATTCATTCAGATTCTCAACTGGTTGTAAATCAAAGCCTAAGAAATTACGAGGCTCGAGGCGTGATTTTGCAAAAGTACCTAGCTGAGGTCAAAAGTTGGATTAAAAAATTTAAAAAAGTAGACATCATCAAGATTGCCCGAACGAGAAATACGCACGCCGATACTCTGTCAAAACTAGCCTCGGTAATATATTCGCATTTAACAAAAGAGATTTTTGTAGAACTGCGTGAACGCAGATCTGCTGACATCTCTGAAAGAATCTCTTGTATCCAACCAGACCTCGGTTAGATGGAACCCCTGATAAGTTATTTGAATAACGAGAAACTCCCCGAGGATCATGCCGAAGCTAGAAAGGTCAAATATCGAGCCACCAAGTATACACTTATTAACGGAGTCTTATATAAAAAGGCACTCTCATACTTGTGCCCCTTGCTGAGGTGCCTCACACCATCCGAAGCTAACTATGTTCTACGCGAGGTACACGAGGGCATATGCGGAAGTCATGTCGGTTCTCGGAGTTTAGCTCGCAAGGTCTTGCTAACTGGGTACTACTGGCCAACATTACATTCAGATGCAGATACTTTGGTTCGGGCGTGTCATCAGTGTCAAGTATATGCCCCAATACCTCGAAGATCCGGCTCGGATATGGTTCCTATTCAGAGCCCGTGGCCGTTTGTCCAGTGGGAAATTGACATTTTGGGCCCACTTCCCTGAGGGATAGGCAAGCTTGAGTTTTTAGTAGTAGCGGTTGACTACTCACTAAATGGATCGAGGCCGAGCCCCTGGCAACAATCTCGGGAAAAGTAATAGAGAAATTCTTTTGGAAAAGCATTGTCTGCCGGTTCGGTATCCCTGCGATGATTATTTCCGATAATGGAAAATAATTTGAAGGAGAACCTTTCAAGAGCTTCTACGATAACCTCTGGTATCAAGCAGCACTTCACCTCGGTCGCTCATTCTCAAGCAAACGGACAGACTGAAGTATGCAACCGAACCTTGCTGACAGGACTCAAGACTAGACTTGAAAGAGCCACAGGATTGGGTTGAGGAATTGCCCAGCGTCCTCTGGGCATACAGGACCACACCTCGAACGGCTAACGGAAATACTCCTTTCAGTTAACCTACGGGTCCGAGGCTGTTATCTTGCAGAGATTGGGCTACCTTCGGTTCGAGTATCCTTGTGTAATTTGGAATCCAATCATGAGGCTCTGCTTGCTAACCTAGACTTACTTGAGGAAAAGAGGTTAGATGCATCCATCCGGGAAGCCAAGTACAAGAAAGTCATAGCTAAACACCACAACGCTAAAGTGAAGCATCGCTACCTTCGGCCCAGAGACTTGGTACTTCGGAAGAATGAAGCTAGCCGTGTAGAAGGGACTAAGAAGTTAGATCCGAACTAGGAAGGACCCTATCGTGTAATAGAAGCTCACACCTCCGGGGCTATTACAAGTTGGTTGACATGAAAGGGGATCTTATACCCAGAATGTTGAATATTGTAAATTTGAAAAAATATTATCAAGGAATATAACGAAAGTCCCTTCTCAAATGTCAGATGTTCCAGCTGCTCCAACTCTAAGAGTTTCGGATCCAGTTGAACAAAAAAACAAATGATTGAGGGCCGAGGCTTAGTAGTTCCTCCTCAAGAACTGAGGCTTAGCAGCCCCCCAAGCAAAACAAAGCCGCACCAACCCTCAGAGGTTCGGACAAGGCACTGTCAGATGTTCCAACTGCTCCAACTCTAAGAGTTTCGGATCCAGTTGAACAAAAAAGTAAATGATTGAGGGCCGAGGCTTAGCAGTCCCCCCTCAAGGGCCGAGGCTTAGCAGCCCCCCAAGCAAAACAAAGCCGCGCCAACCCTCAGAGGTTCGGACAAGGCAGCAGATGTTCCAACTGCTCCAACTCTAAGAGTTTTGGGTCCAGTTGAACAAAAAAGCAAATGATTGAGGGCCGCAGGCCTAGCAGTCCCTCCTCAAAGGCCGAGGCTTAGCAGCCCCCCAAGCAAAACAAAGCCGCGCCAACCCTCAGAGGTTCGGACAAGGCACTGACAGATGTTCCAACTGCTCCAACTCTAAGAGTTTTGGGTCCAGTTGAACAAAAAAGCAAATGATTGAGGGCCGAGGCTTAGCAACCCCCCCAAGCAAAACAAAGCCGCGCCAACCCTCAGAGGTTCGGACAAGGCACTGACAGATGTTCCAACTGTTCCAACTCTAAGAGTTTTGGATCCAGTTGAACAAAAAAAGCAAATGATTGAGAGCCGAGGCTTAGCAGCCTAGAAGCAAAACAAAGCCGCCCCAACCCTCAGAGGTTCGGACAAGGCACTGTCAGATATTCCAACTGTTTCAACTCTAAGAGTTTCGGGTCCAGTTGAACAAAAAAGCAAATGATTAAGGGCCGAGGCTTAGCAGCCCCTCCTCAAGGGCCGAGGCTTAGTAGCCCCCCCAAGCACAAATAAAGGTGCATCAACCCACAGAGGTCCGGTCAAGCTCAGAGCAATTTTAAGCTGTTCCAGCCCTCAGGGGTTCGGAACAGAGTCCAATAAAAAAAAAAAAAGAAAGCAACATAGGGAGCCGAGGCTGAACAGTTTCCTCGCAAGGGTAGAAACTAAGCGACCCCCTCTATGCAAAATGAAATGGAAGAGTTTCCGATCCGCAAAGATTCTTGAGTGACCTTCTGAAGCAAAACATTACTCTGAGGACTTTGGAAAGCTTGACTCAAGTTAAATGGCTAAGGCAAAAACAAGGGTCCAAGCTTGGTCCTTTTGCCTCAGCCCAGAAGGGTCCAAACAGAGCCTAAACTCGAAACCAAAGCATTCCTTAGGCAATTTTTTATGTTGGAATGCTTAAGCATGGAAAGTTGTTTGCCTAATTATATCATAAAATTTTTTGTTTTAAATGCAGGAAATAAAGAGATTGAAAAGTAAGTAAAAAGCCAAAAACGAAGAATGCCGAGGCCTTTATCAAGAAGACAAAGTTATGCCAAACTTAACAATTTCATTAAAAAGGCCCAAACTATTACGAAGAGGTTCTAACTATTACAATAAAATTATAGAAGAGGTTCCTAACTATTACAACAAAATCATATCAGCCTGAGCATCAATAGAGGAAGGCTCGGCAGTGGAGGTGGAAGCCTAGTTCGTGGGATCGGTCTCGACTTCGGGGTTCGGATCCTCGATTATCAGAGTCGCTCTGAAAGTTTCGGGAATCGAAACAGGAGCTTTGAATTGAGCTTGTAGACCGTTGATGACCTCCTCGGTGATGGAAGCATCGTACGGTAGCCCCTCGTACAAAGCAGGGTTCTTCACCAAGTGGTTACAGGCCAGTGTGAACCCTATGGAGAAGACCCTCTTCGTAAATTCCTTTAGCATTTCATCTGCTTCAGCTGAGGCCACAAACTGATTCTTACCCTCAATTCGAAGCTCCACCTCCCGAGACGCGAGTTTTGTGTCGGCCAGCTGAGCTTCATCTTGAAGTTGAAGAACCTTTTGCTCACTAGATCCGCGACCTTCTTGTCTCGGTCGCCAACGTCCACTTCAAGGTCTTCTTCTCTAGCAAGGATTGCAAAAGCTTGTCCCTCACCTCGGTCAGCTCGGCCTTCTACTTGTCATATTTTTTGCCCGCCTCTATATTGCATTTCATTTCATTAGCGTTCACGGCCTCCTTCACTGCCTGATTCACGCTGGACTTCACATGGGCTAACTCTTGCTTTATAGAGTTAAAGGCAGTGTTGAATTGGCCTCCCGATCTGCGAGGGCGGGCAAAATTGTAATTGCCTACAAGCAAAGGCAAAATGATTAGTTGTGTGAGTTGAAGTATGAGGTACAAAAGATTGAAAATTCACAAAGGGATAGATAGTCTTACGTTCATCAGGCCGACGTGAAGTTCGTCCAGCCTCTGTTGAGGGTGAGCCTTTTGACATAGGCCACATCCCCAGGCAAAGCCGCCATTTTGGCCTGCTCCCGATCCACCCTCTAAAATTGGGCCCGATCATTAACAGGCTCGATTGGCAGCGTGGGTCGAAAGTCAGAGCTCCCCGAGGTCGAAGGAACTGGTAGAGGGTCAACAGACAGCCGACCCCAGGGCAAATCCTGTGACCCAGCATATTTTCTCTCCTCCTCGGGAGTGTATTTCCTATCACCTGAAAAATCTAAGTGTTAACTCATAACACTGAAGAAAGGTTAAGGAATGGGAACAAATGAGGTCCAGTTGTACTTACCATATGAAGTGATGAGTTGTTTGGATAAGGGGGCATTGCCCGAGACAGTCCCCGGGGTCCGAACCCTCGCCACCGGAATATTGGACCTCGGGGGCGATGACGAGGAAGAGAGGTTTATTGGGGAAGGACCCTCCTTAAGGCCAGCAGCCTCCCTAGTCCTCTTCCTTGTAACCCGAATTGGCTCAAGTTTAGGGGGACGGATAGCCAAAGTAACTTCTCCGGTTTGCCTCTCCGACGAAGTGGCAGTCCCGGTTCGGTTCAGGGTTTCAGAGGTAGAAGGAGTGGCCTCGGTACTCCCTGACGCTTGGGGTATTGATGGTCGTAGAAGAGGATCCACTTGCTGATGAGGAGGGCTGGTTCGAGGTGCCCGCACCGATGGCAAGTGTGGCGGACACCAGTCCCCTAAGGAATGCTCCGAGCTCTGCATAAGATGAGTATAAGAGCACATAAAAAAAAATAAAAATGATGAGTGAAGTGAAAATGACAATGACCTTGTTGAGGGTCGTAATTTGGCTGATGTCATGGGAAGGAAATAGTCCTGCCTAGGCCAGAATGTTGTTTGAAAGGATGGCCTGTTGGTTATTGAAGTTTATTCAGAGGTTCGACTCGACGAGCCTCCGGGCATGAAGGGAGTCCGGTGGAGAGGCATTCTTGGTTTTTAAGTTTTCTTTTATAAGGTTCCATGGTATAAGAGACATCGGAGGATAGGTCCGAACGAAGGCTGCTAAGCCTTTGCTCAGTCAATGAATTGATTTTGGGTTACCCGAAGTGAGCTGTTTGCCCGCATGGGGAGATGTAAAAAAATCCCTTTGTAGGGGATAATTTCAGCATGTCTTCATCCTAAATGTGTCTAAAGAAAGGGGAATATCGTGTAATCTACATAAGAATGTGAAGCCAGCGATGACCCGAAGTGCGTTTGGGGTCAGCTGGGATATGCTGATATCCCAGTGGTTCGAGAGGTTGACTAAGAGAGGGGCTATGGGGAGCCTCAGCCCCGCTTCGAGTTGTTCCTGGTAGACCGTTAGGTAACCAGGTGGAGGCAAATGGCCTCTGTCCTCGGTGGTCGGAAGTTTTATGTGCACGTTCTTCAAAAAATGGCACGATCCCTAAGGATCTTGATATCCTCGGGGTCAAGAGAGTTTGATATACTTTGAGTTTGAAAGTTAGGGTGGTCGTTTTGTAGAGGTTCAGAAAAGAACGGATCGGGAGGAAAGTTTAATGGCACTGCATTATTCGAAGCGCTTTGTCGAAAGGATTTAACATCCGTAACGCCACGGAGAAGGAAGAACCGGTGTACTAATAAGAGAAGTGGGAGTGAACGTACTTGGCCATATCTTCAGTTATTGAGACATAAATCTAGCATGTGGGAGTTTTAAGAAAGAGCTCCTAGTGGTGTCCGGTGGTGGCATAGAGCAACGGTCGAAAATCGGCAATGGTGATACGGCAGAGGGCTCTCAAAAGTTATGTAAGACTCTGGTGGACCTGTCTCTTAACACATCTAGATGTGTATAAGTCTAAGTCTTTAACTTTCTGCGTAGCCTGTCTCTTATACACATCTAGATGTGTAATAAGAGGTCTTCTCCATAGGGTCTGTCTCTTATACACATCTAGATGTGTATAAACAGGAGAAGTTTCTTCCAGCTCCGTTCTGTGTTTCTGGGGGGAAAGAATTGATGGTTTCTAATGAAAAAAGGCTTTAGTGGGGAAAGAAGAGGCGTTTTGGCGTGAAAATCTAGACGTGGTATGGAGTTTCGGCGCGTAGAACGAGGCTTTTTGCTACAAAATCGGAGCGAATAATGCAGAGCAATAAATGTGAAATCGGTGCATGGGGACTCAACGAAAACGTCACCCTTGAGAGTTAATGCTGCAGGTACGACTCACATCTAGATTCTCTTATAAGGGGCTTGAGTGCTACTAAAAGGGGATAGACAATTCAGAATTCAATCCACAATTCAGATAGTCAAACACACACTTGCAACTCGGATACTCCACTTTCTCTCTCATCCTAGAATCCAATTCTAGCTTCATCAATAACCATGGTGTAGGAAACTAAATTACTTAAATAACAAATAACTAAAAATCTAACAATTATGTAATTTCTAACTTTCTTCATAAGGAGTTTGGTTTAATTATTCTAAGAGAAGATTTATTTATTTGGTTCTCTGGATTTGTTGGTAAAGAAATAGAAATTTTTTTAAAGTATTAGACCATATCGTGCTCTGACTAAATAATTTTATTATATTTAAAGCCTAGGATAAATGACTCAATTGATCCCTGATTTTTGGCCATTAATTCTATTTTGTCCCGGATCTTTCAATAGATCTTATTTTGTCCCTGATCTTTGATATTTAGTTCTAGAAGACTTTTAAGACGAATCCGTAAGTTTTAAATAAACAAAATATTAAACACATGCTTGGCATGCGACTTGGGGTGATAGTATCAAAATTTTTTTCCAGCCAATGCCCCTACACCGAGTCACATGCCAAGCATGTGTTTAACGTCTGTTAATCATAAATTCATGAAATTTGTCTTAGGAGCATTCTCGAACCAAATATCAAAAATTAGGAATGAAAGAAAATCTATTCAAAGTCCAAGGAAGAAATGGGACCAAGGGGTCAAAGTTCAGGACGAATAGGGCCATGTACCCTAAAGCCTTTGTTTTGAGTTCCCTGAATTCATGCGTTACCTCATTGATGGTGTTTTTTATGCTTGCCTGTAGATTCAAAAGACCAATTTCACTGTGGAGTTATCAAGTTAACATTAGTTTCCTCAACGATATTTACAGTTTAAGGGGCAATTTCTTTAGGAAATGAAGATAAAACATAAAAATTAGATTATGAAACAACACCTAAACGCCGGTTATTATACTCTTTCTTCCTTTTTTTTCACCGTAGCGTTCCTTCTGAGCCAGTATCAAACTTCTTCTTTTGACTATGAAAAAATACGGGTTTGACTTTCTATTTTTTTGAGAAATTTGTACATGAGTCAAATTCATAGTATAATATCACAGTTTTTTTAGTCCATGTTAAGTCAAATCATCTAACAAGTGATATTAAAGTGATGTTAGATGCTATGGTTTAATATGAATCAAGAAATTCATGACACAATATTATGAACCGAATCCACATAAAAATTTCCCTTTCCTTTTCTTCTTCATTTTCTTTTTCTTCTTTGATTTTTCATGCCACTAATTTTCTTACATAGTTGTTCTCTTTTGCGTAATCAGAATAAACTCTTTTAATTGCTTGATCTCGTTATCTCAATTTTAGTGGAATCTTTGTTTTTGCTGTTTTACACCATGAATAATTGGTTGACAATGAGATATAGCATATTTACACAATTAAATACTAGTATTAAATTGAATATTTAACAAAGTTCAGGGACTTTCGTCTTTTGTAGTGTAGCAGCCACCGGCTTCATTAGCCAGATTCTGTGCTCAAGTCAATAATGTGTTGCAGAATATTGATCGAGAGGGCATAGGAAATCCAAATGAATCATAAAAGAGAACCAAAAGTCGTCACAAAGTGAACTTATTATTACTTCTATTATTTTCTGTTTATATCGGCTCCTTTGGTCCAAAAAGCACGCTGACACGTTGGTCCGAAAAAGCATGCTAACACATGTTAAAATAAAGATAAACAAATAATTTGTAAATATAAATTATAGTTAAATAGTAATTTCACATTCAAATAAGTGATGTATTTTTTTTATGAATTTAATTTCATGAATTCAATTTATATAAAAAATTTTGTTTATATTAAATCCACTAGAATTTCTCTAACGGGAAATGACTAGAATTTAGCGCTCATCTTATGAGTTACAATTCATTGCAATCTTGGTCGTAGATATGCGAATTTTCTTCCTCTACGGTTTTTTCTTATCCGAGTAAACTTTTTAAGGTCAATAAAATCAGGAAAAGACTGAAGAAGAATAAGGACAACATCTTATCAATTGCTTCAATTACCAAAAATTGCGTTAACAAAATGTTTACCAATAACTAAATATCACAGGAAAAATATCAACAACTAATATGATGGGAACATATATTCTTTGGTGTAAAAAATTTATATTTACTGTGTAAAAAAGATTAATATCTATTTTTTTTTTAATATTTTCAATTCAGAGATAGTCTCCATTATTTTGTACTATCAAAAAAGAAAAAAGTGAAGAGTTAAAGACAGACAAAGAAGAATTCATTGAGTAAAAAATCAAATTAATCTTAAGACAGCTGAGAGCCTTTTCAATTTTAACAAAGAAATTGAAATAAATAATTAGTATCAAGAAAGAAACTTACAACTAACGAAAATGATCAACTCCTCTACCACTATAAACTATTTAAACTACAATACGCTCAGTTTTAGTCCCCACACCTTGCAATCAAACATAAAATTTTGCTTATATCAATTAATATTATAAATTTTATAACATTTAATTCACATTATAAAATTTATAAATAATATAAAAAAAAAGTTTACCTAAATATTTCCTTAATATTTATATACAGGCAAGTCTCTGTTTTGTCTAACCATTCTTCATTCTTCGAACGTTTCTTTCATCTTCCTACTCTTCTTCAATAGCTCAAAAGATTCCTAATCCAATGGCCACCAAAATCTATATTGTGTATGCTTGAACTTCTTGCTCTTTACATTCCTTCTACACTATTTCTTTACTCGGAATTCTGGATTTATAATGATTCTTTCCTTTAACAGTTGTGTCTTTTCTGCTCTTTTTTCCCCCTTTCCAAGTGAAAAGAAACATGGGATGGAGCTAGTTTCTCAAGATTTCATGTTATCTTTATGTTAATTTTGTCGGCCTGAGAATGACCTGATCACAAATGTGCATCTAATTATTTTTAAGTCTATAATTCATTATTTATGTGCATGCACATCCATGATTAGGTGTATTCAGTATTAATCTGGTTTAGCTGTTATCATTTTGAATAATTTATATGTTTCAACTGTAACAAATGTAGACCATGGAGTACAGGGTATTCTTATTTTATGTTTTACTAATATAATTTTAAGTGCATTTGACATTTTTATGAAGGTACATTAAATCCACAACATGCAGATTTTGATTTGATGGTGGCTTTTCATTATGATAGTTTTCTGTGATAAATGAGTACAAAATCAATTATATTTATTTACTTCCAATTCTATTTATATTATGTAATAAACCTTTCTTTTCCCCTTTCGTTGCAGTTACTACTCTACCTATGGACACGTTGAGAAACTAGCCCACGAGATTAAAAAGGGTGCTGATTCTGTCGAGGGGGTGGAGGCAAAGCTGTGGCAGGTACGTAATATATAACTTCAATTCTCCAAATTAATTAATGCAACCTTGCTTTCTAATACTCATACATGTTTGGTCATTAACATAATGACATTCATTTCTGTTTTAAAGTAAACAAGCAAAGAAAAATGATACAAATTTATATTGATAATAGAGTTTATAATTTCTATTCCGATTTTTGAATGCGAATCAAACATCTCGTAACTATTCTTGGTCAAACTAATTCAAAGCAATAGAGATCAATTAAGATTGCAGAAATGCTGGGTAGCTGATGTTGTAGTTTGTAACAAATTAACAGGTGCCAGAAACTCTTTCAGAGGAAACTCTTGGGAAGATGGGAGCTCCCCCAAAGAGTGGTGTCCCTGTGATTACTCCAGATGAACTTCCTGAAGCTGATGCTTTCATATTTGGGTTCCCAACTAGATTTGGTATGATGGCTGCACAATTTAAGGCCTTTTTGGATGCAACTGGTGGCTTGTGGAAAGCTCAAAAGCTGGCTGGCAAGCCTGCTGGACTTTTCTACTCCACTGGATCCCAAGGAGGCGGCCAAGAGACCACGCCGTAAGTACCAATTAAGTGCACTAATTTTATTACTTGTTAAAATATAGTACCAAATTCACTAAGTAACCTTGTTTATATTTATTGGTACCGTGCGCTTATCATAAATAGAATGTATTAAATAACATATTCTGTACACGAATTCGTACAACGTACCAAAGAAGTAGCTATTTATATAAATTTGAAATATATATTCAAACATTGGAAATGAATGATGAAATGATAAAACTCATTGATCTTGATATTAATAAATAATAATTTGCAGATTGACAGCCATTACTCAACTTGTTATGATCATCATGGGATGATTTTTGTTCCTATTGGCTGCACGGCTGGATCGGTTATGTTCGAGATGGGGCAAGTTAAGGGTGGCAGCCCATATGGTGCTGGAACCTATGCTGGAGATGGCTCCAGACAGCCTACCGAGATTGAGTTGCAAATTGCTTTCCACCAGGGCAAATACATTGCTGGCATTGCCAAGAAATTCAAAGGATCTACTTGATTTCTGTTATCCTATATTTTCTCGTATTTCCAATGTCAACAGATTACAGCAATAAATTTCCCCTTTTTCAAGATTATGGTTTCTTGATTTTGTTATTTTTACTTTGGTAAAGGGAAGTTTCATTTTCTCAAGGGTTAACTGCAAATTAATAACCCCTGAACTTTGTTCGGTGTGCAAAATACCCCCTGAACTTTTAATTGCAGCAATGTAGTACCCAAAACTTATAAATTTAGTGAATTGCTCTAATTAGCAAAATTAGACATCAAAAAATTCAATTGTAACAGATAAACCCCAAATAAATTTATTATTTTATTATCAGATGTAAATCCAATTCAAATTTGTTGTTGGGAAAGGCAGGGGGCTTGAGCATGGCATCGATCATCACAATCAACTTCAATCACAACGCCACATAAGGGACCCATAAAGGGCGCCACGGGTCGGACCTAAGGTCCCATTGGAGCACCATTTTATACTTTTATAGGGTTGAAATCCTTTTCATTCCAATTCCCTCTAATGACCTACCATATTTAAGCAACTAAAATTTTTAAAAATTGTCAATTTATATTATTAATTTTGTTTGATGAGTAGATGAACATGCTTGAAAGTCAAATATATTAAAAAAATATTTTATTATTCAATTTGGAGGAAACATTTAAATGGTGTAGAATGAATAAAAATTTAAAAAATTAATATTTAATTAAATGGAAAATTTTTATTTATTTATTCATTTATATATAGTTAACGCATACAATTAATTTAATTATTTTCAAAGGGGTTGATAACACGTTGCCTCCTTAACTTTTAGATGGGCAATTGCACTTTATTCCTTAAACTAAAAAAAATACACTTTAAAATTACATTATTTGTCCTTTAAAAATATTAAAATCGACAAGATAGATGTAGATAAATAACTTAAATACCCTTGGTACTCTATTTTGATTTTTTTATATATTTAAATTTTGATAATGATGGGATAATTATTTAAAAATAATAAAAAATAAACTATATAATATTTCAATATAATCCGTATCAATATATTTATTGGTCAATTTTTTAAGATTTTTTTTTCATTTTATATTATTTTGTTTTTAAATGTTTAACTATAGTGGTAAAACAATTTCTAAATGGGCTTATTTTCTATTGATATTTTTTTTAAAGATATTGTGTGACAATATACTTTTTTTTATAAAATTTTGAGATTTTTTTAATGTCTTTTAGACATTTTACACTTTTAATATTTAGTTTAAACTGTATAAATTGTAATGTCAAATATAATATAATTCAACATTTTCTCATATTTTCACTCCCTAATTATTTTGTTATTATATTTATTATAATAACAATTTTATTATAATATTAATTTGTTATTATATTTTATTTTTTCTAATTCTTTTATAACTATTGAACATCATAATTAAATACATAAAAAATCAAAATATAAAAGCAATGATATTTTAAGTCATTTAACTAGATTATCTTATTAATTTTAATATTTTTAAAGGATGAATAATATAAATAGGAAATAAAGTGTAATTTTATTAATTTAGAAGAACAAAGTGTAATTACTCACAAGCGCAAAGTATTATTTACCCTTTTCAAATTAATGAAGAGGCAGTTAATCCCATGAATTGGGTTTGCTTCTCAAATCTCAATAGTGAATTTGCAGTTTTACACATCCTGCCAATATATATATAGTCAATTTGCACTTAAATCTTTTACTTGTTGGTAGGACTATCAATTGGGCCTTGTGAACTGGGTTTTGCAAAGCCCAAGTTTGGCTCAAAAATTTATTCCTGGGTTTCGGGCATTAATTGAGCCGGGCCAAGCTCATAAAGGTGAAACTTATATTCAACTCACAAAATTATTCGGATTTCAGGCTTTAATCGGGTTAGCCCAAACTCATATTATCTAATAAAAATTTTTATAGTTTTTTTGTCAAAATTTTATTTTGTGCACGTGGTCAATACAATATGAAATAATATGTACTACTTATATCAATAAACTATATCATTGAGCCACAATATTTCAACTAAATTGACTAATGATGTTAAGTTATTATTTTTAATTACCCAATTTTAGGTAAGTTAATAGAATATTAGAATTATTAACCATTAACCACAAAATTAAGTAGTACTATTTAATGTAGGATGAAATTAGTATTATATATATATATATATATAAAATTGTGAGTCGAGTTTGAATTTTATTAGGTTCGGCCCGGTTAAAACCCGGCCCATATATATATATATATGGAGCGAGTTTTAATCGGGCCGAACCTAAGAAAATTTATATATATATTATGGGCCGGGTTTTAATCGGGTCGAACCTAATAAAATTCAAACTCGACTCACAATTTAATCGAACCTAATATTTGGGGCCAAACTCAACATAACTCATTTTAATATAAGTTGAGCCCATTATTTGGCCCGCCCGACCCAATTGAGGGTCCTACTTGTTGGAGAATGAAATTGACCCGTTTCTGACGTCTCCATACCAAACATTTTGTCATTTTGTGCAAAAATTCATATTTGGCACTTTTTTTTTTTTTTTTTGGCTCAATTTCCCCGTGATCTTTTTCATTCTCCAACAAGTACCTCCATAAAAAAAATATATATATAAACTAGACTAACTAGTAGATATCCTATTCAACTGTTATACGTAAGTGACGGGGGCAGCAATTTCCAGGTTTTAACTGTTGGAAACACTGGCCACACTCCCATAGGATCTGAATAAGGCTCTATCTGAAAACATAAAAAAAAAAAAATTATATACATTCGATATATAATATAGTATCATGAATCATTTATTTCTGTTGGTGACAGGATTAGGCCAAGAAGTTTGAAGAAAACTATTTGGAGTTGGATTAAATTCTCTAAAAGATTTCTTATTTCACTCTTTGTTATTATTTTTACATATGGAACTTCTATTTATACCTGAATGGTTACAGAGAACCTAAACTCCTAGAACATTGCACTAAACTTCTAGGAAATGTTTCCAACACATAAAAGAAACAAATAGACATTCAACTATTTGGAATTCTAAACAAACATTTGACTTAATTAATTAAGCATATTACTCAACATATTCCCCCTTTAATGTGTTGTTCTTGAACTCCAAGCATCTCTCGAAAATAAGAAAACTTGTCTTGAGGTAGCGGCTTTGTAAAGATATCTGCAACTTGATCTTCACTTTTGCAAAACTTGAGTTCAACTTCACCGTCTTCAATTGCTTCTCTTATGAAGTGATGTTTGATTGCAATGTGTCGAGTTCTTGAATGATGAACTGGATTTTTGGAAATGTCAATGGCTGATTTGTTGTCGCAAAACATGCACCGTAGCTTCTTTTTGCTTTTCGTCAATGTCTTCAAGAATTCTCCTTAGACAAATCACATGTGAAGTTGCCAAACTAGTTGAAACATATTCAGCTTCAGCAGAGGATTGTGTAACACTTTGTTGCTTCTTTGAAACCCAAGAAAACATGGCTGAACCAAGTGAAGAAACAATAGCCGGAGGTGCTTTTCATATCATCATGGCATCCATCCCAATCACTATCACAAAATCCATACAAAGTTGTACCAGCTCCTTTGCTGAATTTTAATCCGAAATTGGTTGTTCCTTTGATGTACCGAAGTACTCTCTTGGCTGCTCCAAGATGCAATTGACTCGGATTGTTCATAAACCTTGATAATGAACTTGTAGCAAACATAATATCCAGTCTTGTGGCTGTAAGATATAACAAATTTCCTACCAAATTTCGATACAAAGTTGGATTGGATCTCTTATCACCATCATCCTTGACAAGCTTTTCATTAACTACAAGTGGTGTAGTCATCTATGGTTGTAAGCTTACAACCATGCATGCCAAACTTAACAAGAATATTTTCAGCGTATTTCTTTTGACAAATAAATACTCCATCATCATTTTGATCAATCTCTATTCCAAGAAAGTGATGTAGCAATCTCATGTCATTCATTTCATACTTCTTCATCATGTCTTTCTTAAATTTAGTAATCATGTTCTCATTGTTACCTGTATAAAGCAAATCATCAACATACAAAGCAACAATAAGAATATTTGAAGTACCTTGCTTCTTCACATATAATGTTGGCTCATTTTTGCTTCTCTTGAATCCTTGATCCATGAAGTAAGAATCAATTTGACTATACCAAGTCCTTGGTGCTTGCTTCAACCCATACAATGCTTTCCTCAATTTGTACACTTTGTCTTCCTCTCCTTTTTTGACAAAGCCTTGGGGTTGTTGGATATAAACTTCTTCCTTCAATTCTCCATTCAAAAATGCTGATTTGACATCAAGTTGATAAAGACTTCATCCTTTGTGGGCGTATGCCATAGCAATAAGAGTTCGAATTGTGTCAAACCTTGCTACCGGTGCAAATGTTTCATTGTAGTTGACACCGGGCTGTTGAGTGAACCCTTTTGCAACAAGTCTTGCCTTCTTTCTTTGGATTGAACCATCCGGATTCAGCTTTGCTTTGTAGATCCACTTCACTCCAATGATCTCCTTGTTTTGTGGTTTGTCAACAAGCTTCCAAGTGTTGTTCTTTTCAATTGATTGAATCTCCTCTTCCATGGCTTTTCTCCAATCATTTTCGGCATTTGCTTCTTCAAAATTTTCTGGTTCAAGTACACAAAAGTTGCACCTTGAAGAAGCATTCAAGCTTGTGTATAAGAGACAGGCTATAAGAAGTTGAATGTGAACTTGGAGCCACTACAAAAACTGTTTGGTGTAGTGGCTGGAAATTCTTCCTCATTATGTTGTTCATCATCAACCAAAACAGTACCTTTCTCTTCTTTTCCATTATTCCAATTCCATGAAACAGTCATTTTCATTAAATAAAACATCTCGACAAACAATGATTTTGTTAGTTTTCAAGTTATACAAACGATAGCCTTTTGATTGTGAACTATAACCAACAAAGATGCATTTTTCACTAACTTCATCAAGTTTGTACCTTTTCTCCTTTGGAATGTGAGAATAGCAAACACTTCCAAAAATTTTAAAATGATTCTATGGCTTTCTTCCACTCCATGCTTCAAGAGGAGTTTGATTCCACACCGCCTTGGTTGGACTTCTCTTATACAAGTTTAGAATTGTATGCACCGCTTTATAATTAAATTCTTTAGGCAATCCTTTGTCATGCAACATAGATTTTGCCATCTCAATCACAGTTTGATTCTTCCTTTCGGATACTCTATTTTGTTAAGGTGTATAGCCAACCGTGAGCTATCTTTCTACTCCTTCATCTTCACAAAATTCCTGAAATATATTGGAAGATACTCCTTCCCATATCACTGTTTAAGGACTTAATACAATGACCACTTGGATTTGTTTTTCTACAAGACACTTGAACTTTTTGAATACATGAAACACTTCAGATTTTTCTTTCAGGAAATACACCCAAGTCATTCTAGAAAAATCATCAATGAAGAGTATAAAATACTTGTTACCTCCATGAGATGTTGTTCTCATTGGTCCACAAACATCGGTATGAACCAGCTCTAAAATCTCCTTGGCTCTCCATGCAACTCCTTTAGGAAATGGTTGCCGATGTTGTTTGCCAAGTGCACAACCTTGACACACACCATCCTTCTCATCAATTTTTGGCAATCCATACGCCATTCCTTTTTGTTGAAGGACTTTGAGACTGCGAAAATTCAAGTGACCAAGCCTTTTGTGCCAAAGCCACGAACTATCAATCACTTGAGCCTTCAATGCTTGATTTCCACCATAGCTGAAATTTATTGGAAAACTCCTGTTCTTCTCTATATGAATTTTCACAACAAGTTGTCTACCATCTTTTTTATCATAAATTGAGCACTCACCATCATGCAAAGTTAAGTGCATGTTTATGTTCAAGAAGCTGTCCAAGACTTAACAAATTTTGTGTCTAAATCAGGATACAAGTAGAAACATTCATGAATAAACTTAGTATGATATTTGTTTTGAACTCCAATAGTTCCCAATCCTTGTGCTTGAACAACATGTCCATTTCCCATCTTCACTTGAGTCTTTATGGACTCATCCAAGTCAAAAAATCTGGATTTGTCCTTGGTCATATGATTGCTGCAACCGCTATCAAGAAACCACACATTTTCTTTGCATTCGGTTGCCATGTGGCAAGCATAGAACAAGTTGCTTTCTTCTTGATTCTCGGCTGTTGCCTTTTGAGTCTACAATCCTTTGCAATATGGCCAAACTTCTTGCAATTGTAGCATTGTGGCTTGTCTTTGTGCCATCAATCATTCTCCACATGGTTGCTCTTTCCACAAATGTTGCAAGATTGAGAATTTTCAGCATTGTTGGTTCTTTGATAGTTGCCTCTTCCTCTTCCTTGACCAATAATTTCTGCCTTGTCCTCGTCCACGGCCACGTCTTCCACCTCTTTGGGTATGTCCTCCTCTTTGATTGTTGCTAGAAGATTGCTCTCCTTTGTTGCTATTGGGGCTGAAATTTACTTTTGATTGAAAGACACTTTCAATGGATTTTTCAGCATGCCTAGCAATCCTTTTCTCATGAGCCTTCAAAGATCCCATCAACTCTTGAACACTCAAAGAAGTAATATCTTTTGTTTCTTCAATTATTAAACCATAGAATCAAAATGTGGGGGTAAACTCACAAGGACTTTTTCTACAATTCTACTATCACTAATTTGTTCACCAAAAGTTTTCATCTCATTTACAATTTTGGTGATCTTTGTGTAGTAATCTTGGATAGTTTCACTATCACTCATTTTTATATTTTCAAGTTCTCTCCTAAGAGTTTGAAGGGTGACATTCTTTACCTTGCCATTTCCTTCGAATTCTTTCTATAGAATCTCCCAAGCTTTCTTGGCATGATCCGGTTGTAGACACCCATGATTCTTGAGAAGACAAGGACTTACACCTTGTTGGATATAGGAGAGTGCTTTGGCATCTTTCTTCCTATGCTCCTTGAGACTTCTTAATTGTTGGTCATTCATGTCGGTGGTAGAATCCGGTTCTTCATAGCCTTCTTCTACATATTCCCACAATTCTTTTGATCTGAAAATTGTCTTTATTTTGACGCACCAATGATCATAATGCTCACCAAAAAATATTGGAACCGATGTGCCATCATTTTGATTTGCCATCTCTCACTCTTTTTATGATTGTTTTTTTAAGAGACAAAGAGACATGAAATAGAGCTCCATATGTAAAAAGAATTATGTTGGTGATTAGGCCAAGAAGTTTGAAGAAAACTATTTGGAGTTGGATTAAATTCTCTCTTGGTTTCTTATTTCACTCTTTGTTATTATTTTTACATATGGAGCTCTATTTATAGCTGAATGGTTACATGAACCTAAACTTCTAGAACATTGCACTAGACTTCTAGGAAATGTTTCCAACACATAAAGAGAAACAAATAGACATTCAACTACTTGGAATTCTAAACAAACATTTGACTTAATTAATTAAGCACATTACTCAACAATTTCATATTAAGTTTGATATGACTTAATATAGATTAAGGCGTTTATGACATTATATTATGAACATGTTCCATGTAAAAATTTATCAAAAAACCTTTAAGATTATGGATATTATGATTCGAGTTCTTTTCTAATCCCATGTTTGGTACTCAAGAATGAGTTAGAATAGAAAGATTTTTTCAATTTATTCTTTCCATTTTTTGTTATGGAAAGTTTAACTTGGAAGGGCTATTTCACAAAAAAAGGTCATTCTCACTTTATCTTGAAAAGAGATTCCTCAAAAAAAATTTAAAAAAATCCTTTTCATCTTCAATTTAAAAAGAGAAAGTTATGGAATATCAGATTTATCTAATTCCTTTTAAATTTTATTCAATTTTTTTAGTTGCATCGTTGTAATATTTATTTCTTTATAAATAACTAAGATATTATATAATTAATTGATTATATAATTTAATTATTTGAATGTAAAATAAATTTAATATGCATTTTAAAATTTTGATCATTAAGATAATTTGTTAAAAGTACAATAGAATTATTTATAATTTTTGTTGTTGAGATAAAGTAGTTAGATTGTACAATATAATGTTAAAAACTTACAAAATTATATTAACCTTTTATTTACATTCAAATAATTAAATTGTTTACATTGAAATAATTAACTTGTACAATTCAATTATTTGAAAAATAAATTAAAAAAACTTAGTAATAATTTGGTATTTTTCTTAGTTCTAGCGTAAAATATTTCAAGATTTTTTTAATTGTAGAAATAGTTCATGAATAAAAACAAATACGAGAAAAGTGTTTTCTTTTATAATGTATTCTGTTTTAGCATCTAAAAAATTCTACTAAATATAAGAAAAAGCACACATTCCATTTTAATTTAAATAACCAAACATTGGACTAAAAATAAGCATTTTGACATATGTCGGATAGAAAGTGTATTCTGCATAAAATGGTTTTTCATTCTAGGTTATTCTAGTGTACTAAACATGGGGCACGAGTATCAAAAGTATTTGGACCAATTTTAATGAAATCTCTCACGTTCTATTGTGTACTAATATGCCCAAAGAACTTACCCTCAGCAAAAATGTAAAGGCCCAATAATCCAATTCTTGGTTTTGTCATTCAGTCTTTAATATATGTAAAGGCCCAATATTTTCGGTACAAGATTTTGGTTTTTGATTTATTCTTTTGTTGACAAAACTATGTTGTCTGAATTTACAAATCATTCTTGTGTGGATCCGCCAAGACACTATGCCTGGGATCTCATAATTAGATTAAAACACACCACACATATTGGTGATGTTTAAATCTGGACTATGGGGTTCAAGGCTTAATTAACTAGAACAAATCTGTCTTATAGGATAATTTAGAATTAAATGACTAATTTCATATCATTCTATGTTTGGTTGGTTTTTTGATATGGACTTATTATTCAAACAATAACTGAACTAATTTCTTGTACAAGGCACAAAATAATACCATAAGAGAGATACTATTAATTATCCTGGGATGACTCTTATATTGGATAATAAAATTTTTGACTAATTTATCCCTAATAAAAATTTATGACCTTATATTATACGATGTCATATTGGATTAGAGAAGTATTCATGTATTGGACATTAGGTCCGTATGCCTAATAGGCGACCCGATCCGATTTTAACGGGATAAGAAAAAATTGACATAATACTCGATCCCTTTACATGGTACCTGACTCAATACATTTATAATAATTTTGTGTCCTAAATTTAAAAAAATAAAAAATTTAATCCTTATAAATGAGTAGGATAGGAGAAAAAGCAATTTAATGTTAGGATAGGAGAGTGTAAAATTACAAAATTGATTTAAAAAATAAAAAAATACTACTAATTGCATATATAGAGTTGTAAATGAGTGTAGGAAGAGTTAAATTTTTCTTATTATTAGATCATAATATGTAAAATTGATATATTTGACCTTGTATATATGCATTGGGTAAGGTTATATTGGGTTGCAAATTATTGAGTCTCTAATCCTAAAACCCGAACCAATAAAGTTAAGCAATTCATATTCTAAATTTTATGATTTAAAATGGATCAGATTAATAAGATTTTTGGGTTAGTGGATCGAGATTAATACCACTAATTATTCTATGTAATAATATTTTATTTAATTCTCACATTTATTTTTAGTATATCATAATTACAATAATATTATTTGAAATATTATTTCTTGGATTACCAAAAATGAAGTACAAATTTAGGGTATTTTGGTCAATAAAATAGCTATCCATTCTTATCTTATCCCCAACTAAATGCAAGATGGTTAATGTTTTTAAGATATTCTATGCAATTTAACATCAATCAAACACTGAATAACAGGACTAATCATCCAACTCATGAATTACCTACTAACACAGCACTCATATTGATGGTGTTTAAATCTAAACTATAGAGTCCAAGACATAATTGCTGGTAACTAGATCACATCTATTTTAGAAATTTTCCGAATTTTTCATAGTTTAACTAGATAAGAATATTAAACAGAGTTGAAAATATTACTAGTACGTTACCAAAAAAAAAAAAATAGCAAACATATGAATCCGAGTTAGTGAAAACATTAGTGGATTTTGGAATAAGAACAAAAATGTGTAAAATTTGCAGTGTAGGGTACATAATCAGGAGTATTTTATAGATTAACATTTTGCATTTTAATGAAAATTAATGTTATCATTAAAAAATATAAAATGATCAATGTAAGACATAGTTTAGGATAGAGAAATTTATCAATATTTTAGATCATATCGATTTCTTAAAACTCTTAAACCTTTCCAGAAACAAATTGAGAAGTTAAAGTAATCGAACAATCCAATCATCTTAGGGAACAATCTGATGAGATTGGTTCTCTCTTTACTTCAGAGTGATGGATCACAAACTAGAAACTGATGTTGTCATGTGGCTTTTCTTTGTTCTATAGTTCTATAAACTTGAGAATAGTTTCAATAGACATTTGCACATGCATTTTACCTTGTATAGTTTGGAGGCTGTCAGAGAATATTTCCAAGAGACTCGTGGTCCATCTCATCCCTCTAAAGCAGGTCCTCCATACTAGATACTATTATGAAGAATTTTATCTAGTTTCACTTTTGCTACACTTTTTTTTTCTTTACAAGTCCATCTCCAGAAAATTGCAAACCATTTGTTAAAGAGGAAAGAAATCTACGAATCCCTCTCCTTTTTAGACTTAAAGCCCCTCAAAGCTTGTGTATGCATGAAAGTTTGGAAATTGGAATCCCAAAAAACCACACAAATTAACAAAATGTGAAAATGATGCCTCTATTCCTTCCAATCCTTTTAACCATCTTTTCTTCTTTTGTGATAGAGAAATATGAAAATGTCATTCACTGGTTACATCTATGTATGATCATGATGCACTAGTAAGACTAAGTTTAGCTTTAACGTAACGCATTATGGAAGGCTCACTGTTGAACATTGGACATATATATATATATATAAACCACTAGAGAATGCCCTAAGTAGCCAGGGGACCCTCTCTTAGAGGCCACCCCCACCCAAAGGTCGGGAGTTTGACTCCGGTCCCCGGTGATCGTGTATGTATGTATTTAGTGTAGGTTAATTTGAATTCTCTTTTATCATAAAAAATTACTCTTTTCATCTTATTTTATTTAATATGATCAAACTTGTATATAATTTATGAAAAATTAATGTTTGACTAACTAATAATATATATATATATAATTGTCCCTATTTAAAATTTGTTAGTTGGTTTTGGAGTTTTCTCAAAATTAAAAATATACACAAAAATGTTGTTGAAGGGTGATGATAAGAGATCTTTGTAGCCATCACAATATGCAAAGGGTCTACTTTAATTCCAGATGAATCACTTTATGTGGCAGTATTCGTATGAAAGGCCTTGCAAGATCAGGTGCAAAGTTTGTATAAAAAGCAAAAGACCTTTTATTTAAGAAAGACTTCTCATTGAAGATGGAATGCAGAATTTGGCCCGATTGGCCAAAACGAGAAAAGTAGTCTTATCGACTAAAGCAAGATTGTTACTTCTGGGAGTCAATGTACACTTTATTTATTAACATCACAAATGATGCCCAGATGCCTTATTAAAAAAAAAAAAAAAAATCCCAGATGCCGTTCTTTTTTAGCATTCCTTCATACTATTTCTTCTGTGTAATTATTTTTTAATTAATCATGTGGGAACCAAAAATTAATTTCTGTGAGTACTAAAGAAAGGAAGAGGCATTTATCCCTGATGCTAGAATTTATCGAAGGTATGGTATGATACTCACCAGCCGACCAATTCATTTGTCATAGAAAGACAATAGAGTGGATGACTTGGAGTTCATGGAAAAATCTTTGTTAGTAACGCATTAATGCAGGGAAAGATTCTTTGTTACTTACCTTTTATTGCAGAGTGAGTATGTTTGATCATTGAATGGTTGAAAAATAAGGAACTTCCTTCTTTAATTCAATTATCTCAACACATCTAATATGTATAAGAGACATTTTAAATTGAATAGCTAAAATTATTCTAATGCAATATTGATTAATTAATATCAACTATTAGATTCATCTAAAAAATATACTTTTTAGATGAATTTTCTATTTTATAAATAATTAAATATATTATATTTTTATATTTCAGAATAACTAATAAAGAACTAATTCCGACATGGACTGCATAGATACTAATAAAGTTTCATCTGTCAAAGTACTTTTCTATGATTAATCGCTTGTCAGAAGGATTCTTCCAATTTAAGCTTCTCAAAAAATCTTTGTACAATTTTCTTTACCAGCTGCACCTTTTTTACGTGTCCTAGAAGAGTATATAATCGATCCCAAGTCCAATTATTAGATAATGTTTTTTTTTTTTTTAAATATAATTCTGGAACCCAACGTACGTACTTTGGCTAATGTAATAAATAACTCTTCTTATTAAATATCTACTCTTAAAAGTATACTTGAAAACCTCGTGAAACGACTAAAAGGTATTAAAGAAACACAAAAATTTTCGCAATGCATAAAAAGAAAAATGGATATAAGGTCCCCAAGAGAAATGGAGCTAAGAGATTAGGACATACATTCTTTACACAAAATCACACAATTGTTAGAGTGTTAAGTTAACCTATATATGCACTTCAGTTCTCTTACTCTATCCAAATTGAATACTAATTTCAGTTTTTCTCAATAAACATTAAACAGGTTTATGTTACCAAACCAAGATGATGAATACTTTAGTGTCTCCTTCATTTTTTTTTTTTTTTTTTTCACATCATAATCCAAAATGTAAGGAGGTCATCATCTAGTGCTTCTTGTTTAATATATATATATGTCTAATCTTGTTTAATATATATATATATAACTTATGTTCCATTTAGGAAGAGCAATAATCACCTCTTTTTTTTTAAATATCTTATTCTAACAATGTGTGCAAGTACTCTTAGCTAGGTATGCTATTATAAGATCTTCTTTACATATGAAAAAAGTTTTTATTACTCATTTTATAATGTAAAGTTAAATATTCTATTATTGAATAATTAAAAAATAATAAACTCTTTATTTTTTAATTAACTCAACAACTCTAATTGTGGAGTTTACTACACATACTCATTTGATGAAAGTAGTGAAACATCACATACGGACGTTAGAGTAAAAGAGGAAAGGTTGAAAGGCCACGACACACTCAACAATGCGTGCATGCACAAAGAAACCTCTTTAGCTCGTACCAATAATTCTTCTGTCTCTTATAAAAGTTGAACAGTAAGACGCCCTCTGACTTCCACTAACATTCCAAATCAATAAAAAAAATTCTTATAGCCAAAAGATAAACAAGATATTAATCAGATCACCAAAAACTTTATGTTTTCAGGTGCCAAAAATTCAGTAAATTATGCCATTATTTCATCTACTTTATTTGTTAAATCTCATATTTCGACAAATATGCAAATTAGTTAGCAACCATCGATAAAAATGGCTCAATTTGGATTACAAAAACATTTGTTAACATGTTCTAAATAATTTTTACCTTACATACATCACATCTAAATAATCGGTGCAGTATTTATTCCAATAATATTATACTTGATAAAGAAACAGGAACAAAAATTCCCTTAATCTGCTAAATTCAGCTCCACTAACAATACATAACCCTCTCAAACTAATTAAATTAGTCTATATATATCATTCAGCTAAATTTAGCACTTGTTCCTGTTCCTAACCACATCCAATTAAGCTATTTATGAAAAACATTGATTATTAGTACAAACTATATATATATATATATATATTTTCCTTAGCTGGTAGCTTGGTACCTAATCATTTGCACTCCTATATCATTCTGCCTGTAGATGGCCCAGCATTGGCTGGCTTCCTTTCCTTTCCTTGGAGAGGGCCACTTTCTCTTTTTTTCTTTACTTTTTTTCTGTCTTGCTTTTCTTCAATACTTGCAAACTACAGCAATGTCTCATCTCTATCCAACTTTTGAGGATCATGATCCTAGTAAGATATATATTAACTTGTATATATATTTATTATTTGATCATTCTTCTTCTCTACCTAAATGTGCCACCAAATGTTGGATTCCAGAAATCAGTTGTAGTCTCAGCAGCAACTGGAAAGGTGCTTGAGATGGGCACCAGGCATAGCCCTCTACTTTTCAAGTCTTCTTTTGACCCTTCTTGATCCTTTACTTTATCCAAACACTACAAAACATATTTACATTAATCATTTACATTAGTATGGGAATCATTAATTATAGAACACACATGGAATCATTAATTAGTTAAACAAAAATATGATCATTATAGGAGTTGGCTTAATTAAGGCCGGGTAATCACATACCTGTTGACGTTGAATGGGAGATCCATTTTTCAAGTATGGATTGCTTAGCATCTGAAATGATTTACCAGGAAAAAATATAATTAACCACCTTATTATCATACAACGAAGAGCAACTTAAGTTGTAATCTTCATGTATGACCAATATATAGAGCTGAATGTACCACATATTTTTTTTTTTCGTTTTTTAATTTTCCTGCTGAGGGTTTGTGTAGCCAAGAAAGGATGATAGTTAGAGGACTTACATTGACTTGATCATGGAGAAATTTGATGTACTCAATAGCCTCATGCAGGACTGAAGCAGTATCAGTCTGAAAGTAAGAGAAAATTAGTTAACTATCCAAGTTAATTAGCCCTATATCAATATAATTTCACAAAAAGTAGGAAAACTTAAATGCTCATTTTGGACAACTATTATTTAGACTTTTATTTATATTATTTTTTGAAATAAGTATGCTAAAATTTCTTTTTGGATGTAATGCATATGAGATAAGAAGTTAATTATAATACGTATTAAAAAATAATTGAAAAATATTATTTAGAGAATAATTAATAATTTAACTGTCCCAACAAAGATCCAAATGTTTACCTTTCCGAAAGGCGAAACCAATTGCTGGAGGGCAGTTATTCGGTCCCCCAACTTCTCTTTTCGAACCTGATGTTAAAAAAGAACTGCAACTTTCACATTCGTATTTCTTTGTGCTAATAATGATTTTTACTCTTAAAGAAAAAGCTTAACTAAACCTCACTTCATCAAAAGCTTAATCGAATATATATAGCTATTGTTTATACCTTAAAAGTTGGCAATGGAGAGGGCGTTTCGATACGAGGACGTTTGAATGCTGGTTCATTGATTTTCTTGGACACCAACCCTAAACCTTGGACTTCATCACTATTAGCCTGAAACTTCAAAAGAAATATGATCAATTTTCATTTCTAAGTGAAACCCTAGTGGAATAAACATCAAACTTCTATCCACTTCCATATATTTCTTTTATTATTTTAAATAGACGGACAAAATTTTTCATTTTTACTATGTATTTTTTTTTTTTTTCACAAAATCCGTCACTAGTTATAATGGATTTTTGTTCGTAAAAAATTCATGTTTTTCTAGTAGTGGGAACAGAAATAGTGAAAACCCTCATACTAAGCCGAAAAAAAAAAAAAAAAATTTAAAGATCCTTTGTGGTGAGGTTGGGAAGATTAGGTTTCTCAGCGAGTGACGGGAAAAAGCCAGCCCTCTTATCATTCAAAGCAGCAGCTGATCCATTACAGAAGTTTGCGTTGTTGGCGGAGAACTGCAAATTGTTAGTATTTTGTATCTTTGGCAAGGGAGAAAATTTAGACAAAGAAGGTGAAAATTCAGTCTGATAACTTGTGGTAGATGGATAGTTTATCAGCCGGTTTTCGTATAAAGATTGTTGTGGTTGAAGTTGATCAGTATCAAAGAGGTTTTGCAGAAAAGTTGAAGAATAACCATATGAGACTGAGCTAATAGGAAAGCTGGTGGTGGATACACCTGTAGAAGTTGATCAAGTGATGGAATTTAAAGGCTGATTATTCTCAGAAGATTTGAAGGAATTAATGGAAGAATTTTGTTTAGTTATAGTGGAAAAATTGTTCTTGAGACTACTATTTGTCCACTCCTTTTGGATTTGATCAGCAGATGAATCATCCTCCAAAACCCCTCTTTCTTGCCGATAATTCATGCTAGAATTATGGTTTTCTTGAAGAAATTGTTGGTAATTGCTTTGATATTCAGACCTTCCAATGCTATCTTGCCTAGAAAATGACAAGAAGAAACAACCACGTAACTTTATTGATCAACTTGGCTTCCTTTTTTCCATATGATTACAAAGTGTGTACATTTAAATAATAGTTACTTTGTATTTGGCAACAAATGCATGGACCATGATGTCTAAACTAGTGGGATAAAGCTTTTTTTTTTTTTTTTTTTTTTTTTAAAGGAATCAAATATAACTGACATTTGAAGAAAAGATTAAGGATTTTGCGCTAGCTTACATCAAATTAGTTTGATTCCAATCAGTTGTTGTTGGAGATGAAAGGCCAATACCCAAAATTTGAAGAGTTGAATGATCAATAGGGATGTTATTATTGCTATTGTTGCTTGCTGAATCTGCTGGCTGGTTGGTTTTTTGCAAATCTTGAATGACTATAGATGAGCCGTCAGATGTTAGCTGAACCAGACTGATGATCATGATCACTAGACCTAATTGCTTTCATGTCTAGAAAATCATTTGGCCATCCAAAGCTAATTCCTAAATCAAGAATCCCAGATGATGATAAACAAGGAGATGAACATCCAAACATGCCTCTTGATGAATTCCACCAATTCCCACCACAAACCTCACCTTGAAACTCTTCTGCCATGGCCCTCTTTCTGGTAATTCCTTCAATTCTTGATTTTCAATGGTTTCTTGATTTTTTAGCTTTTCTCCCACTTCTTGTAGCTAGGTAGCTAGCTGTGCCCTCTTTCTAAGTTTGGCTTGTATGAAAATGAATTGTAGCTTGGTGGTGCGTATTTATATAGAGACTCACACACACACACACAGTTGTACATGTGAAATGGTTGTAGGGTACGGACAAGGAACTCCTAGAATCAGGTTGACATTTTAAGAGATAATGATTAGACAAAGCAAGGGAGAATATTGAATTATTTTGACATGAAAAAGATTGTTAATTTTAATTAATAAATTAAGATGGAATATTTAATTTGAATCGAATTCTTTGATAGTTAAATATTTTATTCTGCTCTCGATAACTTTAGATATTTTCTTTTTCTTTTTCTGGTTATATAGAATTTATTTATTCTTGTTGCTTATTAACAAGGGGAGATATGGTATGATGAGGGAATTTAACCTGGCTGCCACATCACATTTCAGACGAATATTGTATCTTTTTGCCTTGTTAAATTAATTCAACGGTTCAAATTTTATATACTTAGAGAACCCGAATTTAGGACCATGGTAGACTTCACTTTCAAGGCTCAATATGATTATGAATGATATTTATTTCTATCTGAATTGATACCCTAGAGTACTAATAATTAAGTCATGGTGTAACGAGGAATAATTACTCTTAAAAATTAAGCAGTTGATTTTAAAAAAAAAAAAATTAACAGATTAAGTAGAAATGATGAGATCAAACTATCAATTGAGTAGCTGAAGATTTCCGTGATATGATGTGTATTTCTGTTAGTTTTGTGAAAAGATAACATTGATAATGCCAAATGTATGATACAACCACAAGACTAAAATATTATATATCTTTGATATAGATTTTTTCCACTGTATATTATGGATTATATATTTGTCATGGATTAGATTCCTTTTCGTTAATTAAAGAGTACTTCACTTTAATACACCTTATAAAAATATAATTTGAAATTACTTTTTAAAATCACAATTCTTTATAATATAATTTATTGTATATGTTTACTATACATAAAATTTGAAAATAAATTAATTAATTTTTTCCGTTTGATCAAACTTTTAAATTTTTATCTTGATTTTAACACATTTTACACCATCTAAATATTTCAAGCGAGTTGAATGATAAAACACTTTTGAATATATTTGATATTAAAGTACGTTGATCTACTCATCAAAATAAAATTATTGATATAATATGATAAATTTTTTAAAATTTTAACTGTTCAAATATAAATAATCGTTGAGAAAAATTAAACCCAGAAATGTAATAGAGAGGATGCCAATCCATTTGCCATGATTTGATCACAAAATATCTTCACTGGTATATATCTTTGAGTCCATGATGTTTTCCCAACCGATAGTGATTTGACTAGTCTTAATTTTAAGGAAATGAAGTTTAGTGTTCCTAAAGACACCAACAGAATATAACCTTGCCATCAAATCATGTGGAGTAAAGTCTTCCAAAAATTTGATTATCTGAAGATTTCCAAATGAGGTATTTTGGACAATACTAACAATGATGATAAATTGGAATGCTAAAAAACTTGACAAATATACAGCCAACATAATTACAAACTGAGGTATACATGCACAAGACAAATAAAACACAATAAAAAGTTTCATTTCAAAAATTTTTTGCTATGCTGACCGCTTATTATTGTTGGCCTACTTAAAAAAAATTATTCCATTCTGTTGCAATACACAAGTCTTCAATTAGTTGGTGTCACTCATATGATTATATAGACTACAATTTCATAGAAGAAGAGTCTTGCATGGTACCAGATGCATTTGAAAGTCAGTCATTATTTCTTCTTAAGTCCACTTAAACTTGATTAATTAATTAGGTAGTTTCTATTATCCTTAAATTATACCGCAAAGTATTGAATGTAACATTAGTAAATGGCTAGGCCACTCGAAATTTGTTTTGTTTTGACTTGTGTAAATGAAATAATTCAAAGGCAAAGTTAGGTAAGTTCCATGAATTAAATTTCTTCATAAAAAAAAGCAAGGATAGTGACATCTTAATTTGCATTTGTTTCTTGGAAATCGCTGCATTTGTTCCTTGGAGTTCGTTTGATGTCCATTGCAAAAATTTCATACACAATCTACAACAGAATATATTGAATTTGACATGTTGAAAAAATATGGTCGGCAACTAACTATAGATTAACGCATAAAATTTGCAGATCTAGGACCTTTAAAAACCACAAGAATAGATGCAACTATGATCCTTTAAAAACCAGAGGGACATAAAAGCTTCCATATACCAATCAAGAAAACCAAATATAAATGAGATTTTTTTTACTCACTTTGTAATGCAAAATTAATATTTTAATTGTTTAAAAAAATCGAAAAATAAAAATTTTATAATTTTTTAATCATTTAACAGATTTAAAATACTCACTCTCAAATAAAGACTTTTTTCTGTATAAGGTGGGTGAAGTGAGAAAGACGATAGTGGACAAATAAAATTCTAAGTTATTTAAATAAGGTATATCTAGAAAAAGAATCTGAACCTGAAGTACAATAGAAAATTATTCTATGGTCAACATTAATTAAGCTTTTACTAGACCTAAGTCGACAAATAAATGTTTCTACGCTACTTTGAACTGTGGTTGCTGTGTGTAGTTGAAGCTGCATTTCCCAATCGTGTGGAGGGTTTATTTGTTTTTTTAGGAGTCTTGAGGGCATAAATATTAATACGACTGATTTTATTACTTATATTTGTTGTTTTTTTTTTTTTAAATAATGATATTTGTTTATCTATTGGAATTGAAGAATGAAAAGTTGTCATTATCAATTTATTACTTATTACCGGTGAAGCTCCTATGTCGAATTTAATCCCTATTCCTTTATAATCCATGTGACTGTATATACATTTAAATTATTCGATAATCGAATTGAATTCACCTCGTTCGCGTTTGGTTCATTAATAATCAAGTTAAATTTGACCAAAATTTAGGATTCATTAATTTTTTATATTCAGTTCGAACTTAACTCAATGAAGTAAAAATTTTAAGTATATATATATAAATTTCAAATTACTCGAATTCGATTCGAATTCAACTTAAATAATAAACAAATCAAATTTAAATAGAATTTTAAATTCGTTAAAATAATCGAATAATCTTGAATATTAAAGTGTTCAATTTATTTATATTTACTTCGAATTCAACTTAAATAATAAACAAATCAAATTTGAATAGAATTTCAAATTCGTTAAAATAATCGAAATAATCTTGAATATTAAAGTGTTCAATTTATTTATATTTACTTATACCCCTTTAATAATACATATTAAATAACTGAACTTGTATTTACTAAACGCAAAATAGTTGCACTCAATATATAAGAGCTTAGTAAAATGCCTAATTAAATACACAAAGAGGGGGCCTTCAGCCGCTCATTAGATTGAGGACGATCCGGTTCCTACCTGTAGAGTCAAAATAAATGAACGCGTGGGGTCTAGATGGCAAGCCCGCGTGACACAGTGGGCCCAACGTGTTTGGGGTGAGTCAATGGTCTGATTGTGATTTGTTACTAAATTCAACCGCCCATTGGCCATTTACATCGCACAGGGCCCGCAAAGAACCGTAATCTACTCGCGCACGTAATTTGATTAGTGTAAATCAAATTTTTCTTTTTATTTTTGTTTTCACCAAAAAATTTTGTTTTTTTTGTTCTTTATGTTTTTGGAAAAATATAGTTGCTACATATGTTTGTGATATCATTTTCTCAACATAAATTTTGAGGTCGACTTTTATTTGCTAAGGCTTGATAAATAATACATTTACGTTTTTTAATGTTATACATTGTTCCCTTAGCCTAGTAATTTATTAATCAAATGTTATAACTATAAAAATCTTGCACACACAAACTCTTACTATTTCCTTCTGGCTTTTTAAAATATGCTTAACTAAAGTGGTGGGCTATAAAAAGGGAATGAACGAAAAGATATTAAAATCTTTTGTAAGGATAAACTTGGAATATAGAATGGATGGTATTTTATATGTTAATTTTTTCATACACTTACAAAAAATTAGTGACTTTGACTCTTCTAGAATTACACCAAACAAGTCAACAAAACCTCTTTTCCTTTACTAACTCTATAAAATGGGAAATATACTCAATTTCACTTTGCACCCTCTAATTTATGATTAATTCTTCTTTTTCAGCCTCAATTTTTAATTTTTGGATGCATTGTGTACTTAACTCTTAAATCCGTCCTACTTTGGTTCAATTTTTAATAGTGTTGAAAAATTCAACGAATATTTCACTTTGGGTACGTGATGTGTATTGTCGCTTGGAAAATTCGTTAACTTTGATAACGGCGTAAAAAATTTGACTACAATGGATAATTTTAACAGTTCAGGGTGCGATAATGTCCAGAAAATAAGTATAAGGTGTAAACTGAGAATCAAGTACAAATTAAGGAGTGCAAAATAGAATAAATCCTATTTTTGCATGAATAATGACGTTACAATGGTTTCGTCATAGGTTAAAATTTATATACCATTTTTAATACCCCATTTTCTTACATATAAGAAACTAACACTATTTTAAGGATTTGTTTGCCTTAAAGTCTTATATGTTTGGACAGAATTTTTATTTATTTATTAATCTTTAAATAATATTTTGTAATCGTTCCATACATGTTTTTCAATCACTTTTTTTTTATCTCAGATATACTATATCCAAAACATTAGTATAATAATTATTCAATAATATTTCAAATAATATTATTGAATAATAATTTTCCAAATAATAATATATCATCCCGATCTATATATGAACAAGATATGCCACCTACTTCCGCGCAAAAACAATCCCATATATGGCAACAAAAACTTTCCGAGAAAAGAATGAAAAGGTAACGTGATGTCTCGTCCCACATTGAAAGTAAGAAAGGATTTTATGTTATTAATAATATTTTGAGTTCTGGATTACTAGCAAATCGGTTCAAATATTTTGAATTTGTTATTTCCAATCAAAAGTTGTTGGGCTAATTCAGGTCCGGGACATTATAGTTGGTATCAGAACGAATCTTGTGTGGTTTTTGTACAGGGTAAGATTGGGCTAGTGATATAGGACCACGCTATGCAATGTATGTGACATGCTAATTCAGGCCCGGGATATTGTAAATAGTATCAGAACGAATCTCGTGTGGTTTTTGTATAGGGTAAGACTGGGCTTATGCAGTGTATGTGACATGTTATTGGGGTCCAATTTGGGCTTTGTAAGGACACAAAGTTTAAAGGATGGATGAATATGATATCCCGTCTCACATTGAAAGTGAAAAGAGATATTGTATTATTTTATGACATTATTGAATTTTGAATTATTAACAATTTAATTTAAATATTTTGAATTCGTTATTTTCACTCAAAAATTATTGAGTCAGTTTAGGCCAAAATGTTATAGGTCATTAATTGTTGGAAATCCTATTGAGTTAATGTGGAGACAAGCAGCATTATGGTCAGGAGAAAGTAATCCTCTGACTAATCTTGTTGTTTATGTAGGACAGAATGAGATATTGACCCCCTAATATTGCAAATTGGAAAATATTTAGATAGATCTTTGATATTTGACCCTATCTGTAGTCATGATTAAACCTTAAAGAATCTTACTTATATCAACTGATGTCATAAATTATCTAAAATTTAATTTATACTACAGAATCAACCAGTAAAATAAAAAATCAGATATATCTAAATATATCTATCTAAATATTTGCCTTGCAAATTTCTCTGAGGTCAAGACACAAATAGGGGTCACTTTCATATGAAGCAAAAGGGGATTAGGTCACAGCCATCCACTTCTTGGGTGCTTCTATTTGTCATTTTATGCACTGTGGAATGTTCCTCTTCATAGAAAATGATCACTTGACCCATAACGCTCATGTCATGGTTTATCACTCCAGCTTCTTCCTACCAATTCCCATTATTACACCAAATAGCTTCTTCCCCTATTATTACACCAAATAGTTGGTTCGAGATTGTCATTAATGATACTTAATTAGAAGCATAATTATGGGATTAATATAAGTGCATCACCCTTCTACTCAGACAAATATTCACCTGCACTCTGGCTCCAGCTTGCAATTGGACAATCTATGTCTGTTTTTAAGAAAACATGATTTGATCAAACACTCGATAATCACAAGGATTAGGTCTAATTTGGTTGTTAAGTAAGACATTAGGCTATGTCTACCTAAAAAGGGGTGAATATAGTAGCTATATGCGGGATAAAATTGTCAGATCTTTTATCTTACACCTTATACTAATTTCCTATTTCATTCTTGAATACTTGTTATTTATTTGTACACTCAATATGATTATTATTAATAAGTCAAAGTACACATGACTAATATTTAAGAGGTGAGATAGAGAGTAGGACGAGGAATACGATAGTTAATATCTAAATGGTGGAATAGAGAGTAACGATAGAGGATTCGAAGTAGGTAAAATTATACAAAGATGGTGTTTCATTCAAGGACGAAGTGTGAGTGGGATTAAATATACATCATGGATAAAACAAAGTTTCTCAAAATGTTATCCGTGATGGAGATACAAGTTTAAACCTACTCGTGTAACTATAACATTAACAAAAGATAAATGCAACTTGATATATGTTGCAAACTATTTTGTAGGACAAAAAGAAAAATTCAACATTAGCTGCTCAGTTCAAAAAAAAATTGTAAAGGATTCATGCATTATGCATAAGGTACATACAATGACGTAAATAGATGAGAGTCGGTCTTGACTAGAGACCGGGAACTCTTGAGTAACATCTCGATGTCATTGCTCGGAACTCTGCACAGACCGATCTTTTCAACCTTATTTTTTATTACTATTATTTTTTTTAATAATACTCCCTACTTGTATTTTTACCCTTTAAACGTCTAATAATTTGCCAACAAATAATAGCATATCAATTATCATACTTACATGCAACATCATACACACACAATTGGATAATTATTGCAATAATTGCAACTATGATCACTTCCTTAACTAATTAATCTAAGGGCTAATTCCATTTTTCACCCCTTAACTATACCCAAGTCTCACTTTGCACTTTGAATTTTAGTTTTGAACACTTTATATCCCCAACTCTCAAATTTATTCCACTTTAGATTCTTTTTTAATGGTTTCAAAAAAGCTAAGGGAATCTTTGTTTTTGTACTAAAAAATATTATTATTCATCCTGCTGAATTTGTCGTGCACACGAAAAAATACCATTAATTTTGAGATGTTAAAAAAAAAAAAAAGAAGACTAAAGTAGGACGAATTTGAAAGTCCGAGCTAAAACCAAAGTTTGAAATACAAAGTAAAAATCAAGTATTTTAACATATGTTGAGGGATATAAAATAAAATTAGTCCTTAAAGTAATAATAGAGAACCTAGCTAATCTAATGCAGTCCATCCAGTTTTTTAAAGGGTTAATAACACTAAATTATATGGGTAATTATACTTTATCTCTTTAAACTATAAAAATATATATTTTGATCCTCATTCATATTATTCATCCTTTAAAAATTTTAAAATATCAAAAAAATTAGTTAGATACTAAAATACCCTTAGTATCATATTTTTTTATTTTTCATGTATTTAATTGATTTTCAATAGTTATAAAGAATTAGGAAAAATAAAATATAACAACACATTGATATCTTGGACTTTAGGAAATGAAAATGTGAGAAACTGTTGAATTATATTATATCCGACATCGCAATTTACACAGATTAAGTCAAATATTAAAAGTGTAAAATACTAAGAGACATCGAAAAAATTACAAAGTTTTATAGAAATTATATTTTCATATAATACCTTTACAAAAAAAAAAATTCATATAAAACTAGCCCATTTAAAAATTATTCTACTACTATAGTTAAACATTCAATTTCGAAATAATATAAAATAAAATCTAAAAATTTTAAAAATTTGACCAAGAAATATATTGATATAGATTACATTAAAATATTATATAATTTATTTTTGCTTATTTTTAAATAATTATCACATCATTATCAAAATTTAAATATATAAAAATCAAAATATAGTACGAAGGGTATTTTAATCATTTAACTAAATTATCTTAATAATTTTAATAATCATAATAGATGAATAGTGTCAATGGGAGGTAAAGTGCATATATTTATAGTTCAGAAGAGCAAAGTGCAATTACCCATATAATTCAGGGGATAAAGTGTTATTAACCCTTTTTTAAACCCTCACACCTTCTACAATTTAAAAAAAGAAAAAGAAAATGACAATCATATATCACATATAGTGAAAAAATTTTGTTACACACTCTAAATACAAAATAGGTATTACAAGACCGTTAGATAATTGAAAAATTATAAATGTGTTCACTTATTTTTTAATTATCTCAATAATTATTATATCTATTTTATATTATGAAATAAGTAACTAAAACTTATTCCACATATATAACAACACAAAAGTACTTGTCTTATTAATTCTTCATTTTGCGATATCATTCTGAGGTAATATTGATGTGTAAGAAAGAATGCTACCTAAAAAAGAAGCACGGGTTCACGTGCCATTCTGGCGACTAATTAGTAAAGAAAGAAATACAAACAGCGTCTAATTAAGTTTGCTCATTGTTGGCGTACTTTTTGCCCTACATGTGTTCCTTCGCGTAACGATCGGAAAGCTGTGACTTCTGAGTGGTGATGAGTTGAACATGTGTTTCGGAGTTGCATTCAACGAGGAATGGTAGGACTAATAACTTTATTGAGTTGTGGTAGTAGTTATGTTTTGTGAATGAAAAATATTAATCTACATTTAGTTTTCGATTTTACTTATATATCTTGTAACTTGAATTATATTGAATTCATAATATTACGAAAAACAAACAAGATTTATGATTAGAAATAAAAATTAGATTTATTTAAATATTATTTTTTGCGAATATACACGTGTACTAGTGCAATATGTATCAGTTTTGTTTTTACTTTTCAAAAAAAAAAAAAGCTGTAAAATATGAAAAATCGGTACGCCCATCATCCACTTCTATTAAGGATGCGTTCTCAATAATTTTTTTAAAATTTTTAAGGGGTGTTGATAGTTTTGTTTAATCGAATAAACTGATCAAATTAAACTAATTTAATTTTTAGTGTTTTAATAGTTGGCATACAGATAAACCAAGTAAGGAAATTAGTGACATTATTTGAATTTGATTATTAAAAATAATGTCGAATAAACGAACTTTTGTTTTTTAGTAACCAATTTCATATTTTCATTCATTAAACACTTTAATATTGTTTTCCTTATTACTTTTTAGTTTCAAGTTTTAGTTTTATTAAATTTTCATTTTTGTCTATTAATTTTAGTAATTTTATACTTAATTATTCAATTAACTAGTGAATTTCAATTAATTGGATAAACTGAAAAATTTTGGTTAACCATCCGATCGTAAAAAAGTTTAGTTTGAATTTGATTATGATTTTCTTGCACAAAAAATCGAAAAAATCAAAACTTTTTAATTGAATTTTCGAAAACCGAGAGATGAACACTCTTAGTTGTTTATAACTTTTTTGAAATTGAAAAATTATTTTTATGAAAGAATTTGTGGACAAAAACTGAAAAAAAAAAAAAAAGTTTTTTATTTTCATGTTTAAATAAATCAAAAGTTATTTTCCAAAGTAACCCTACACCTACTCTTTTAAAAGTTTTTTTTTTCGAATTTAAAAATAATTTAAAACTTTTCATAAACAGTTGAGAATAAGACCTAAATTAGTATGAATTCATTTCACGCTACTTCAAGGTACACATCATTCTGAGCTCAAGAAATTGATTAAGAAACAATGCAGTTTAGAAAAAATTCACAGGAACCATGGATAATATAAAGGAGATGTTTACTGTCCGATGATTTATATTTAAAAATTAAAATCAAAATAGAAATTTTGAACTTTATTATCAGTGTTCTCATTCTTTCTTATTTATTTTGTTTGAATAAAAAATATATTTATTTATATTAATAAACTGATCAATTTAAAATTTAAGTCATAATTAGAGAATGAAAGTAGATATTTTTTTATATTTTAATTCTCATATAATGATTTCTATAGTAATAACGTCTATAAATATCATTAAATTTAATTTTTATTTCTTCTCCTCATGTACCTATAAGCGAAACACTTCCAAAGTTTAATAAGGCTAAGGGATCACAACATAATTATGCTTATTCAAGAATCTGCAAATTTCTGTTAGAAAAAGTGTGCAAAAAAATAAAAATGTAATAAGTAGTAGTTCAACGTGCCACCGCAATAACACGGGATCAGTGCAATGTTTGTTGTTGTGTGGACTGGAGATTGCACGCCCAACGAATAAACCACTAGAAAGAAATCAACTCCTACACCTTTTTTTTTTTTTTTTTGTTTTATGTAGTCCTGAACCGTCCAATCCCCACCAAGTATTTTTGAATAGTTTGTTCATGTCAGCATCAAAGAAAGATTGTTAAAATCCTAGTAATTTTGTAATTTCTTACCTACTCTAAATGTGTGTAAACTAGCCAACTCCTTGTCTCATTAGACAATTGGCAGATATTTATGTAAACCCGATTTTTAACTCTACTTGTACATATTGTGGTGTAAATTAAATTTTAAAAAATTTATGACATTAACTGATGTAAGTAAGATTTTTTAAGATTTATCCTGACCACAGAGTCAACAGATAAGACCAAAAATCGGATCTATCTAAATATTTTGTGTATAGACAATTAATGTACATTCCCCCTCTCTATTTTATAACCATCTTTTGGATTGAATTTTGTGACTCGAAAAAAGTTTTCAACCAAAATATAGAGAAATATTTGACCCCTACTAAGAGGAATGCCAAGTCACTAATCATTTGACTTGTGCACTTGTAAATTTTCAGCAAATTGAGTCTTCAACTCGTGGGACCTTGACGCGGGTAATTGACTTGTGATTATTAACCATCCTTCTTTCAACTTCTTGCACCCCAGGTTGCTCTACAAAGAAATTCAACTATTCTATTGCATAGGAAAAAAAATCAGAGAGAAAAAAGAGAAATCTTGAACCTACAATAGATGAGGAAGATGGTCTAAAAAACATTACACAAGTTTTTTTTTTTTTTTTGAATTAATTTACATTCTTCTTTGGTCCCTATGTAATCCTTTACTTACAGACGCTGACTCTTTTTCATGAACATGATATCCTTATTACATCATTTTTATGTAATTTACGAAACATCTTAATATAGCTAATTTTGTCAATTCCAATACACATGAATAAAATGGAGGTCTCATTTCATAGGCTAGAATAAGGAGAGGGGTTGCATCATTCAGGACCATATTGTGTTTTAGGTTCCGTAGAAGTATGATGGAGTTGAGAGATGGGTTGGACCTACTCTTTCTATTTCTTTTCTTCCTTGGTCATAAATCATGATTGACACGTGACACATGTTTTCTTTTCTTTCTTTTATTTTTATGGTACATTTTTTTTTGTCACTTAATTGAGTGGATAGATCAATTTGTCTTCAAAGTCTAAATATAAAGATTAGAGAGAATATTCATTGAGGATATAGAGCTTATTTCTTTCTTAGTACAAGCCAAGAAACAAAATCAACCTACTATTTTGTTAATAACATAAAAAGTTAATTTTAATATTTAATCAATCTTGAAGGACCCCCTGTACCAGACTTTATCCAAAGTTTGATAATGTTCCATAGGCGTAGGAAAGGGTAAATATGAGAAAATAGGGACTACAGTTGCAATCATCAACTTGCCAGCCCCATACGGTAATACAGAAAATTAAATTATCGAATTCATGTAACTAGTTCAAGAACCGCTTTATTAAAAATTATTCACATCATTATAAATTAATAAATTAAATTTCTAATAACTGTGTATGATTTTAGCTAAAGGATTCATGGAACTACTATTTTTTTCCCCTTACATAAAGGCACTTAATGCTTGGGAGTCAACATTTTAACGTCCACGAACTAAATGCTAAAGGGCCGAGGAAGGTGAAACTGCTCTTCCAAATTCTTTACGAGTTGATTCTAAAATAAGTTTGACAGAATTATGTCATGTATTCTGACTAAGAAAATAGTGCAGCAGCCTTATCTACCCAACAATTCATATTTCATAGATTTGTACATGTCATATGGTTGACTATAGTTCCAAAATAATTAAAGGGGGAAAAGGAAAAAAAAAAAAAAACAAGTGTATATACAATAGATTTCCCAGCTAAAACCAATTAAATTATGATATGATCTTTATAATTTGGACCCGGATGGCAGAATACAGACATGTATATACGGCAAATTCTTCATGTTGCAAAAGATGATTTTGTTGTGTAAGGATTATATAATGAGTTAAAATAGACAAAAAATGAAAAACCATCATATGAGTTAATTAGCTCAATCAGAAACAAATACTAATATATAGGAAAATTAGACTTGCATGAATTTATTAGAAGTGATAATTATCAAATTAGAAGCTAATTAATAAATCATCTTCTTTTACGTATACCGAATGAAATTAGTTGTTGAACTTCGAATAACAATAATAGAGCTGTTAAATAATCGAACCATCCACATTACGAAAATATTTGGGAGGATAAGAGAACTAAAAGGAATACTTAAATATAATGATGTAATTATAATTGTGATATGTGTATATCTACTATGATCAACTATGAATTTTGAAATCCATCAATATCCAAAATTTATGCCCTTAAAAATAATTTATACCCTTAAAAAATAAAGTAGTGGTTAATCCAATGCTTCCTTTTTCTTGAAAATGCTTTTAAATTCAGAAGTGGCTCCTGGAATCATTTAATTAAGCAAAAGTTTTGTTGAATTCAATATAATACTTTCTTTTTACTAATTAAATATAATACTTTTGGTTCATTATAATTAGTGGTTAGTATATATTAAAAGATTCATAACTTTTAGAAAGAGTAGTTTGCACGAATTTAGTTCGAGTCAAAATTATGTGCATCTTGGAGATGTTGAATTTTTATTATTGACATATCAAGTTAGGCCCTTTTTTCTTGATCTCATTCTGCTGGATTTCTACCTAATCTTGCAACGACTCAATCTTATTTACATTAAAAAAATACATATCTAATTAATTAGTCAATGACTTAATTCTTGTTGTAGGCAGTAGGCATTGCAGCAGTCTAAAACCTTTAGACTTCTTTCATTCGTCAAAAATAAAAGATTTGATCAAAATTTTCAACGTAGATTAGCAAAACACGCAGGAGAAAATAATGGTGTCAAAGACAATAATGACAAATATCAGCATCATGGATTATTCTTAATCAACATTTTTTTTTTATTTGCTTGTCATTAACTGTTATGAAAAGCATGTTAACTATAACTTTTCCTCCGCCGTTACGGGCAAAAACACACACACACACACACAAAAAGGATGGAAGAACATGGACAGTGTTTTGGTAACTGTGGATGAGTTGAACATCTGTGGATTTGTTATGCTTTAGAAATGATTTAATTAAGGTTTAATATTTCATATATTATCAGTGTAGAAAATTTTTTATACCATTAAATATACATGACAAATATAAAAAAAATAATATTTAAAATTTAAATAATACACATGTATACGCATCTACACTTGATGATGTAAAAAAAAAATTATTTAATCGATATATACATGAAAGATTACTCCTTTAACTAATTGGATAACCTTTAATTCCATATACATGACACATGAATATTGTTAAATCATATCATAAAACATGGACCCTAAAAACCAAAAAAATTAAAAGCACATGTTTGCACTCCATTTGTGGTATATATAGGTTGAAATTTTGAAGCAAAAGGAATATTTTAGTAGCTAAGGTGTAAACAAAATCACTAAAATCTTTTGTCGCACTCTCTATACTAATTTTCTGTCTTACTTTATAAATATTTGACATGTATATTCTAATTTATAAATATCATTATGTCAAATTACATGTATCAAATATAACAAACTATGAGATAGAAGATTAGCTCAAAATATGAAATAGAAGAATTCTGCAATTTGACGGTCCACCGTTGAATAATTGTTGAGTCTCAATTCGTTAAGGTTCAATTCAAATAAAATTTGACAGTTCTAATCTAGATTGAACTTATAAATATTCAACTCGAACTCGATAAGCAGTCTTTACAAGGTGATATTTTTAAAAATTAAAAATAAAAATAAAAAACCAGCTTTGAATCGAATATAGAATTTGTTCAAGCTCAAAATCGAGCTCGGAATTTCGAAATGAACCTGACACCTTTAGAATTCGATTTGGATTAGTTTACCGTGAAAAATGAATTGAAACTTTCAGCCCACATTTGTTTCGGTTTTTTTGTGGGGTTTATAAGGCTCAAACTAGTCCTTGTATTTTGCATTTGTTTGCCATGGGCTTATGTTGCGTTTGGCAATAACATTTGTTTTCTTGGGTTTTAAGACAAGAAACTTCTCAAAACGGCAAACGAAGAACGGGCCCAATTAGAAAAACAAGTTGGTTGATCCAAGAAAATATTTTCCGGGTGATAATCCTCCATGTTTATATAGAACCATTTTAAATGGGTTTAATTTCGAACATTTTTTTTTTAAAGAAGATTTAGAATAAATCTGTGCCTACTTTTTCTTCTCATTTTTGCATGGCATTTAGATAAAATAAAATTTGAATTACAAACTGTTTTGTTTTTTTAAAATATTTTTCAAAATTTATTTTTTTAGAAATCGAGACTCCTCCATTTATCCTAAATGGAGAGGATCTTTGTCCCCTTTTTCTATAAATTTTCAGTCTCTTAAATCCAAAGTAGGGAGAAAAAAGGAACCAAAAAAAAATAAAAATCGAGATCTATTTGATGTGATTTGGAATATAAGTAAGAAGTGATAGTTTTTATTCACACCATATTTCAACACCATAACAGTATTAAACACCTCTACTCATAGTTCTGATTTAAGCTTAGGTTTGGAAGTTTATAAAATCTATATATTTTTTTTCTTACCTAAAAAATTCATGTCCGTAATATTGATGAATAGTGCAAAAAATTAATACAAATACACGTGAATAGTAAAAAACTTGACATAAATGACCACAATTTCAAATGGAAAGAATTTACATAAACTCGATTTTTAATCTCATGTGTAAACCCTGCGGTCAAAATTAAATTTTATAAAATCTTGCTTACATCAACTTATATCATAGATTCCATAACATTTAATCCACACCACAAGATCTACAAGTGGAGTCAAAGACCAAGTTTACCTAAGTCTTTCCGTTAAGTAGGTAAAGTAGGCATACGAAGCCCTTTGCCTTAGATTCTATTGGAACAAAGCAAAGAAGGGGGCGGAATGAAGAAAGGAAAGGGACAAGGGCGGTCGTGCTTGGCGCGAAGGCTGCTGGTTTGGGGGTAGAGTACAGTACTAAAGGTCCTCGCGGTTTTTCTTTTGGGCAGCTGTTCACAGTTGGATCTACACAATACAGCCCCCTATAGTTTTTGTTATCGAATATTAGATACATGCAAATAATGGTGAATTAGAAAAATAATAATAAAAGACAAAAAAAAAAAAAAAACCAAAAATAGAAGGTTGACCAAAAATTATTTGGATTAATGTAGCAAATAATGTGGATGGTAAAGGAAATATTGACAAACAATGACAAATAACACCTTCAGTACAATGCAAATTCTTTCTTCCAACTTATTATTAATTGCGAAATAACATGGATCTTATTCATATAAAATATATTTAAAAAAATATTTTAATTACTAATTTTGCATTCTTTCTTGTAACTTATTAGTATTATCAAATTAGGTATTTTCTTCAATAATATTTTTTTTTTGGTCTAAAAAGAGTTTCTATCTTGATATTTTAGAACAATAAAAATTGACCATTTAGTTTGTCAATTAGTGTATATGAGACACTCCTCTAAAAATCTGTCTTCCCTTCTTATTTCCCTAATTTCTTCCCCTGCCTTATCTGTTTTTTCCCAGCCCTCTTCCTCATTTCCTGAAACCCCATGAGCAACTCTCAATCTTTCTCATCACCTGACCAAAACCCTCAATACCAGCCTCCAATCCCACCCCAAAACCCCAACTTTTCTGCTATCTCTCCCCAACCCATTTCCCTCTGCCTCCCCATCATTCCTCCCATGCACTGTCCCACATCAAAAATCCACCCACTTATCAAGAATCCCTCTTGTAAAAGCAGCATCTGTTAATAATAATGACTTCTCTGCTAAAAGAAGTAACAGCAGCAATGAGCCCAGAGAGACTATAATGTTACCTGGCTGTGATTATAACCATTGGCTGATTGTCATGGATTTCCCTAAAGACCCTGCTCCTACTAGAGAACAGATGATTGATACTTATCTTGAAACTCTTGCCACTGTTCTTGGCAGGTAACTTTATCTTTTCCCTTCTTCTTTCTCTGATTTTTTCCCATCATTGTATTTTGAATAATTTATTTATTTTTTATTAGTTTTGTAGCTTTTGTTATGTGGGTTTTTGTGTTTTTGCTCTTTTGTAATGCATGGTTATTTTGCAATAAAATATGAATAGGCTTGCATTTGGATGAGTTCATGTTGAGGTTTTAGCAATTTGTCTGGATTAGTGGATGGAAATATGTAGTTTTGTGTAAATGGGATGTGGGAGTACTGAATAAGCTGTATGTATTTATGTGGAAGATTGGAACTTTGGTGTGAATTGTGAAATTATATGGGAAGGTTTTGAATTTACACAAAAATCCTGTACTGCATACGTTACTGAAATTTAATGGATTATTCCGTAAGATAATGAATTTGATGACTTATTTTGTTGAGGAAACTGTCACAAACAAATATCCGTTACGAAGAATTAGCAGCGCTATTACTCTAAACATGACTTATTTTACATACTACATTATACAGTTCAAAGTCTAAGTATCAGTCTTGGTGAAGACTGTCCCACATAGGTTCCAATATTGGTATCGTGCAATAAATTTGAAAAAAATTATAAAAATTAAGGTGGCAATAAAAAAAAAATACTAGTTTGTAGGTTGGTTTAAGAAGATAATCCTTTTACCAGAATGATGTATTGTTGTTGGACTGATATGATTTGGACGAGTTGTCTCAGATTTGGCCGAGGTTTTTGTTTTTTTTTTTCTTTTCCTCTTTTGTCATGGTTATTTTACAATAAAATGTGAATGGGCTTGCATATGGGTGAGTTGACATTGAGGTTTTAGCATTTTGTCTGGATGAGTGGATAAAAATGTGTACTTTTGTGCAAGTGGGATGTGGGAGTACTGATAAGCTGTATGAATTTATGTGAAAGATTGACACTTTGATGGGAAAAATTGAAACTTTGGTGTGACATTTTATGGGAAGATTTTGAATTTATGCAAAAATCTTGTATTGTATAGCTAAATGTTTCTAAAATATAATGGATGATGATATAAGATAGTGAATTTGATGACTTATTTTGCTGTAGAGACTGTTGCAAAGGAAGTTATGTCCTTTAGAAAGATTTAGCAATGCTATTAGCCTAGATTTATGAGTTTAAGTTAGGTTGGACTAAAGTTCCGAAATGAGTACGAGTTATCTAAAAAGAAGCAGTGCGAAAGGAATTACCTTCGTCTTTTAGCTAGTGAGTTTCCAGTTCTCACTCAAAATTAATTTCCTATTATAGACAAGTCCTGTATTAATTTTTTGTGTAACCTGCTCTACAAATTTATAAAAATATTAGATTTTTTAGTCTTGACATCTGTTTGATCGTATTTTGGGTGAATAAATCTTCAAATAAAGAGATGATAATACGTAGGATATTGTGGTAAATGATGCACAAGAGAAGGATGCTCAAGAGTTGGGATTGGGATGTTTCTTCATTGTGGTTTTATGTGAGAAATTGTGCTTGCTGTCAGTGAGGTCTCATATCTGTGGTCATTTTCTTGTTTGCCAGCATGGAAGAAGCAAAGAAGAACATGTATGCCTTTAGCACAACCACATACACTGGATTTCAATGCACTGTTGATGAAGAAACATCAGAGAAATTCAAGGGTGAGCAATTATGCAGAATGAGAACTGTTAAGATAGTTTGTTAAATATTACCAACTTGCATATTCATGATACTTTTGGGGATTCCTTCATCCTGACTTATTTGTCAAAACTTCCCTTTCCATATTTTGTAGGGTTGCCTGGAGTTTTGTGGGTATTGCCAGATTCTTATATTGATGTTAAGAACAAGGATTATGGAGGTTAGATCTACGAACCAATGTTTTGCTTTAGTGATACATATAGAACAACCTAATTTTTTCTCTTGTTTTAGGTGACAAGTATGTCAATGGAGAGATAATACCTTGCCAATATCCTACTTATCAACCAAAGCAGTCTAATAGATCCAAATACAAGAGCAAAGCGTATGTGATAAGTCTCTTATGGTCCTCCATCCGAAAGAAGAAGATCAAGACAAGGAGCTACACCGGAATCTGCCTCACAATGAGCTCACAGTTAGTTTTAATCTTCATCCTGGGCTTCTTATAATAAATATAGTGTGTGGTGCTTTGTGATTGTTAATGTCAGCATTCCATCCTTTTTTCTGTTTGATCAAAGTAGTAGAACTATCACAATACACACTATGTTTTCCTAGTTTGTTCGGATGAACTCTGGTTAAAAAATCGATTGATTGTTGTTGTTGACTCTGCCTTCTTGCAGGTTATTTTTATTATAGAGTCAGATCATTGTCTTGGAATGAAGAGACGCTTATAGTCAAATATTAGGAATCCTTGCAAAAATCTCAAAATTTGATGAAAGTGCTTTTGTTGTTCACTCATGTTTATTGGGTTAAGAATCAGTACTCGTCGTGAGTATAGAATCAAGGATGTATGAGCATGTAATGAGCAGTACTACCTCTGAGGTTCTGTGATGAAATTCTTTGCAACTTATGCATCTGCTAAATGTGAGTTAAATCTGTTATTATATTCATGCTCAATACAATAGACAACGTGATGTTTGTTGCCCTGTTTTTTGATCCTCCAAGAGAAACACTTGCAGTAGGTTAAAGCAAAATCCAGGTATATATTAACATTTATTATAAGGGTCGTGAAGAATCAAGTGAACTGCCTCTAGGAAGAAGTTATGTTGCTTGCTCATCTTTCACTTCAACTGCAGCCATTTAGAATTGTTAATATGCAAACAATTTGAGTTGTTATTGGCATTCCAGTCTGATTCTTCTCACATGAGAGAAGCTAACAGAATGAAAAAACGGTTTGTTAAGCTTCTCGAAATTGATCATCTAACGATAAAATATTCACTTTATATTGCGAAGTTAGTAATAAAAAATTTAACAGAATGATAAATATTTTAAGGTGTCAATCCAAACTCTCCAACATCGAAATTTCCTTTTCTGGAGTCTCCGTGCCATTTGCGATAATTGGGGACAATTTGGTGAGCGGCAATTTTTTTTTTTTTTTTCTTTCTTCCTTTTCTCTGAATTTGCTTGGCTAGCTGCAAGCTACAGTTTAAAATGGAAGTAGTCAAATCAAATGGGTATGGAATTAGTCTAATCAAATGGGTTAAAACTATGAGTTTCAATAATCGATAAAGATTTTGTTTAAGACTGATCATCACCAAAGTTCAGTTAAATGGGTCATTGAACACAAGCCCTTTAAATGGAGATAAATATGGAGCTCAAGTTACAAGCCTTCATAATAATGTGTGTAAAATTATTTGCTGGCTTTGTATGGATTATAATATTTTACAATTATTCATTCAACACATTTTTCAATAACATTTTATTTCATTTATTTCACATGTCACATTACAAAACTTGTTATGGTAATTATTTCAAATACTAGTTTAAATAATATCCTACATATTTGATAGACCAGTTTCTAGTAAATTCAACATATAATCACGTAATGCCGTTCGTTTTTAATCATAAAAGTAATTTATCTTTCATCATTTCAAGTACAATGTAAATGTCAAATTCAAGATACTTATTCTTAATAATTAATTTTGTGGCGTATTATTTCATTAAATATTTGATTAGGAATTTTGGCCTCTTTACAACCCGGGGCAACTAATTGGGTTCCATAAGGTATCGACAAGGACCGACGCAGAATTAAGATTCCAGAGTAAGGCAATCTAGATGTATACTGGAGGAGACAAAATTTAACTTTTACAAAGACACAAATACAAACAATAATGTTAGTTTTCTTAAGAGTATACAAGGCAATTTACAAACTGTCGTGTCCCAAACTCAGGACTATAATACGTCTCAAGATGATATGCTGAATATGCAAGATAACAGTATAATGAACCAAATTTAAATCATGATAAATAATAATTACCAATAATAGCAATACGTCAACTCTTAAATATATTTGCCACCTATTACAAAAGTTGGTCCCTAAAAGAATAAAACAGTAGATTAGTTCAATGTCGACTCCACAGACTCTCCAAGCATCCTCTACTCAGGAATCAACTTGTCAATTTCCTGTGTTGAAAAACATATTAAAATAATGAAGTGAGTAAATACTTTGCTCAGCAAGTAACTCTCATTTTCTTTTATTGGATTGAGCGCACAATAATATATATATTATATATGTATATATTAGCATTCAAGTAATCACGCATCAGTCACACATATTAAACAATAGCAATAAACATTCAATTGATTAGCTCATGATTCGCGTAGATTAATCGGCTACTGAATATCCAGATTTAATTATTATGAATCCGTTAGACAGGCCCGATGGCAGTAACAGTGACATTAACAATAACATTGGCATTGGCGACAATACTGATGAGAACTAATTCTCACCAAATAACATATATGCTTACCGAAGAGTTTTATATACACACATGCACTTTCGAGTACACTTAGTCACATCTAGTCACATTCTCATATGCATTTAACATTGGATTATATTATAATAGGGATATTCTACATGCATTATGTATCAAGCATATTTAATTTGATTTTTGTATAATAAAATAATTTTATAAATGTAATGAAATGTTAAATGCGTATAAAAATGTATAAAATAATTTTATTATATGAGTATAAAATAATTTTATACTCAATCCGGTCACATTCTTAGATATTTGTATTTAACATTCGATTACATTTATAATAGAGATATTCCATTTATAAAATTAATCAGTTATCAAATATTTGAAAAATAATAAAAGAAAAGAAGAACAGCTTACCTCACAAGTTCCAAGCTAAATTAGTTCAAATATTCGATTTTCAAAATATCCTTTCACCTACAAAATAACCAAAACACACTTAATTGCCAAGTTCTAATTTCTAATTGTATTTTCTATATTTTCCATACCAATGGATAATAATAAACACCCAAAATCACTCAATACCAGCCCTTAAAAGATTCAGTTAAGATCTAATAACATAACTTATTTTTAAAGCATATAATAAACATTAATTAGGATTTCTACAATTAAAATCCTTGTTATTTTCTCATTAAATTGAAGAACCATAATAATATAAATTACCCAGGATAATATGAACATTCTCAAAATAACTGATTTAACCCCTAAATAATGAAAATTCTAACGATTAAATTATAATTTCTCAAATTAACTAGAAAAACATCAAACTTTAATTATTTTTTATAAAATTCATCTTAAATCAGAAAATTATGAAAATTTAAGGAAAGATAAAGCATAAGTACACAAACAAGATATTTTTTTTTTTTATAATAAATTCCAAGTATTTTGAGAGAAATAGAAAAATAAAAAATCTGCTATAAAAATAAAAGTAGTAGTAAATTAATTTTGTCTGTTTTTCTAAAAATTCATTGTAAGTCAGAAAATTATGAACTTTAACTAGAGATAGCCTATTATTATATGAATAAGTGCATATTTTTAGTTTTCCAAATTCCAAATATTTGGAAGTCCAGAAACAAATGATTTTTTTTCATATTTGGCTGTCATAGATTGATGTTGTTGATGCAGCCCACACTGAATGGCTGGAATTTCATCAGCTGATAAATGATTCGCAATCTAGTCCTAGTGCCAATTCAATTATAGTTTCATATTCAGAATGTCCAAAGGTTGGCATAATGAAAATTAATACAGGTGTTGCTGTTCATTCCCAAGTCAATTTAAAGCTATAATGGGTGCTATTGCAAGGGACTCAAATGATATTTTACTTGGTGCCTGGGCTTCAATATACATCTTATTATCTTCAGTTTTGGTTGCTGAGGCATCCGCAATCAGAAGGCAAAGCAGATGTTTTGAAAGCACATTCATATGGAGTTTGATTCCTTATCAGTTCTCTCCATGATTCAGAATTATAGATATGATGATCCACGTTGAAGGATAGTCTTGTTTGATATTCAGTGTTTGGCTAAGTCATTTTCCTATTGTTCTTTCTCTAATAGCCCAAGAATTGGGAACAAGATTAGTCATAAACTTGCTACTTATAGGTTAAGAATTTCAGATGTGGAAGAATGGATTTCTTCATACCCTTTGTGGCCTCAAATTGAAGCACAAATGATATAAGACATTTGGCTATTATTCCTAATTAATATATTTCTATCATTTATGAAAAAAATTCCAAAGATTTTTAAGAAAAATTGTTGAAAAATAGAAAATGGATAAAAAGTCCATCGTCTAGCGACGAATGACCATGAAATTAATAGAGAACTATCTTAAGTAAAGGGAAAGAAGAATGTGGGGCACGTGCAAAGTCATAGTGCTTCGATGGTGGCTGATCAACGTTCAAACTTTTGATAGTTTTGAGAGAAAAAGAGGGAGAAAGAGGTAGAGAGGAAATCGAATAAAAAGAATGAAAATTAGGACTCTGATAGTGATACAGAATTAGGAGAAGTTACTTCAAAACTTAATATTTTTTCATGTCCCATAAGATTTAGAAAACTGTAATGAACTCCAAAATTAATGAATAGCTAAAACCTAACCCTAATTAAAGAGCTACTAAAAGTGTTGGGTTTCACACAAATTCTTAATCCATGAGTATCGATGAGGTAGCCTTTATAGTTAGGGATTGTTCTCAATCGTTTATTGGAAAATTGCATATAACTTTTTTGAAATTAAAAAAAATTATTTTTTAAAAATAATTGTTGAGAAAATCTAAATTGCTATATATATATATATATATATATATATATATTGAGAAAAGGTAAAAGTTGTTTTTAAAAGCAAATTTGCATATGTTTTTCATTTAAAAAAAAAAAAAACAGTTTATAACTTTTCATAAGCGATTGAGAATAGTGTAAAGTTAACAACTTAATAATGAGATTTTACCCATAACATGATAAAATTCCAAATAGAAAGCTAACTACAATATTACTTATAATTTTGGCATGGTTAACGGCATTGCTGCATAATTATTGTGTTGGCAAATTTCTCGTCCTTTTCCTGTGATAGTTACGTTTTGAAATAAGTTTAATCCTTTATACTCCTTGCCTCTCTCCTTACATACACACCAGGGTGTCAATACCATTAATAATATGTCATTTTCCTTGCTTCTAGTTTTTATGGAAAAGCATATTTTAAAAATTGAACTGTTCAACCAATTGGTTTCAATTCAGTTGATTTGGCAATTTGACTTGGTCACCAAAAAAAAAAAAAAAATGTTTGGTTAATCTGTGGAAACAGGAAAAAAAAATGTAAAAGAGTGATAATGTCATAAATTCCAACTCTTAATTGTGAATGCAAGATTAAGGAGGTGTTTAGTTTATGGGTATGAGAGGGGAATGAGAATCAAACTTAATGATATCTATAAATGGTGTTTGGTTGAATACTATGAGAATCATTCTATGGGAATGAAAGTGTTAAAAAATATCTACTTTTATTCCCACTTGTGACATGGGTTTCAAGTTAAGTAACTTATTAATATAATGAAACCCATTTTTATGTTAAACCAAACAAGTAAGGGGGATTGATATAATCCCATACCAGTAGTGGGGTTTATGATTTCGATTCCGATTCCAATTCTTGAATGTGAACCACACACTTTCTTAAATGTCATAAGTTTTTTCACGAAATTTGGGAAAAAAAATATAAGCAAATAAAAGCAAAATGTTCACTAGATTGATCAATATTTAACGGGAAACACATACAGTTGCACTCTTCTATATAGTCCGATCAATTGAACTCATGGGTCCATATCGGTTCTGATCAATCTTTAATATTTTATTTCGATAAGTTTTTTTTTGGTAGAATATTTGATGAATATTTTGAAATAGTACATTTATATAAAATGATTTTGTTTTATTAGATCCTTTAAAAAAATGAAATAAAGTTAATAAATTTGTAGTTGAATACTAATTTTGTTAAGCAATTTGTATATAAATACTAATTTTATTTTTAATAAGTAATTCTAAATTTATAATTTTATAAATTATTTTATCGTGAAATGTATACAGGGAGAGAAGGACGACGAAAAGGTAGAAAAGTTGGGGACAGGCAGGTCAAGAATCAAGGTACCAGGACAAAAGCACAAGACATTCCAATCAATTTTTGTACCATAAAGGCCATTCAATCATTAGCATGGCCTAGAAAGTCAAGAAGAGGAAGAAAGTGACTGTTTAAATTATGATTAAGATCATATCTGTGTCTAAACTAAGATTAATATAATTATAAACATTAAACCTTTAGGCGTCAATTTATTTGTTTACCGTCCTGTTCTTTGTCAAAACGCCCGCGATTTCAGGAGGCTTTGTGGCCTGTATTATGACCATTATAACACTTATTTATGTCTATTTCTTTTATCATGACTTTTTATTTGCTATAATAATAATAGCATGCATGCTTGAAAAAACTGAGTGGAGTTATTCGGCAATTGAAATTCAAATTCCACACATAGTTGAATCCCAAAATTTATTAATTAAATAAGTAAATAGCATCTCGTATAAATAATTTCAACCTAGTCATAATGAAAATTTTGTCATTTAAAGTGTATTTCATTGTCGACTTTAAGGCTAATTAAATATAATATCTCCACATATATTTTTGGGTTGTTTGTCAAGCATTTATTACTATTGGACGAATAATTTCCATTGAAAAAAAAAAAAAAAACTTTTATACTCATAATAAAGTGTATATATGCATGTGTACACATGACATACGTATGTGAATGCAAATTGCAAAGTTGGACTGCTACATTCATTTAAATTTGCTGGAACTCAATTAAAAGGGTTAATTTTTTATGCATCTCTGGTATAAATTTTTTTTTATACTATCAAGTATGAATGTTTGTCACATATAAAAAAATGACATTTGTAATTTAAATAATGCATATGTGACATGCATCTATACTTGATATTATATAAAAAATTTTACACTGATAGTATATAAAAAATTAATCCTTAAAACAAAAATTCATACAAGAGTTATAGTCCTCTGTTCATCACTAAAATTTGTTCCAATGTACTGATGGTTAGGTAACAAAATAATTTAATTAATGCATTATCAACTTCTTTTACGTATATAAGAAAACAATCATGGGTTGTTGACCAATATGTAAGGAAAAAACTGCTACTAGAGAGCCAAAATTAGGCGTCTAGTGCTTGAATGCATTTGCATTTTTTTCCTTTTATTTTTTGGGAAGCACAAAAGTCTTTTTTGAATCTAAGCTCAAGAATAAATCATTGACATAACTATATACAAATTTTTTAGGCGAAATTACCTACTTAATAGAACAAAAGGATAAAACATGGCATAATTAGACAGAATAAAAAGCACTAGAAAGATACAAAGCAGTTCGAACCTTGTATTTTCCGTCGTCGGATTAGCTAAAAAGAAGACAACATATTATTCGTTAAATTTTATGATTATTCTTCTTCTTTCGTCTTAAAGATTTGATTCTTCTGACATGATTATATATATATGAAACATGAAAACAAATGAAGGTGTTCGAAATTTAACTCTGAAAGAGAAATAAGATAGCAGTTGTTGGAGCTTGTCTCACCAATTTATTTTTCGAAACAAAGTGAAGCAAAACTTTTAACATCTTTATATTTGTTTTTGTTGAATTCAGATCTAATAGAAGTTTTTTTAAATGAGCAAGAACTATGAAAACAAATTACTGTAAATTTTAGTCAATTTTTTCCTTTCTTTATTTGATATGTTGATCATAGACATCACAACAAGTGTGAGATTTGAACAAACAAGCATTCAAAATTGATGAGACACACAATATTGAAAATGAGAATTGAACCATTGATAACTAAATAATTACTACTAATTATCAGAGGCACGATAAAAAAGTTGCTTGAATTCTAGATAAATTTTGTTATCCAAAAAATGAACTATAAATATTCAACAAAAGTTGTTGCATTAAACCAAGACATTAATTCAGAAAAAATGAACTAGTACCTAATTAATTAACAGCCAATCCCCCTCAAAAATTGAAATAACTTGAAACCAATAATTAGAATTATGCAAATTTAACTAAAATATGTTAAATCTAGCCGAAACCTTAAACTCTCAACTGCATCTTAAGGATTATTAAGTAACTAAACATAGTGATTGAAGGGGAATAATTCCGTTGATTTTAAAGGTTTATATAATATAAAATTTTTAAAATATATAATATTATAATGCATAAATTTTTAAAGTATAACGAGATAATTTTTGGACTGTAAAATTTTCCGTAAATAAATTAGTAGTGGACCCCACAATTCACACCATTACCTTGTTTACATGTTTAAATCCTTGTTTTTTTCCCCTTCCTAAAGACTAAAGACTACACCATTCAGGCATTCAACCTTCAACCATGGCCACCTTTCACCAAAACCTCTTCACACCATCCCTAATACATACACTTCTTCTACACCTCTTTCTTCTTCTTCCTCTCGTCTCGAGCTCCATTCATGACCTCCTCATCAGCCGCGGATTGCCGGCCGGACTTTTCCCAAAAGATGCTGTAAAATCATATGATCTTGATGAAAATGGACATCTTCAAGTTTACTTGGACAGGCCATGTATGGCCAAGTTTGAGACCAGGGTTTTCTTCGACAGCGTCGTTAGAGCTAATCTTACCTACGGTGGACTAACTGGGATGGAGGGTTTGTCTCAAGAGGAGCTGTTTTTTGTGGTTACCTGTCAAAGACATCATAGTTTATGATCCTTCTTCTGGTCTGATTCTTTTTGATATTGGCTTGGCTTATAAGCAGATGTCCCTTTCTCTCTTTGAAGATCCTCCTGTTTGCAATCCTCAAGGTAATCTTTTTTTTTTCTTTTTTCCTCTCCTTGATGCCATTCTTGATTTTTTATTTACCCATAGGAAGTTCACTTTCAAGTTTCCTTCTAAAAAAAATTCATTAGCCTGTGAAATAATATCCCTTTTATCCTTTCCTAGAAATGGAAAAGAAGATTGCAAATTTAGGCTGTGTTTGGTTCTCTGTGGAAATTGGAAGTGGAATATTTGGAATTGAGGATGTGTTTGGTTTATAAGTATGAGGGGAAGGAATGGGAATCAAGATTAATGATGCTATAAATGTTATTTGATTAATCACTATGAGAATTATTTTATGGGGATGAAAGTGTTAAAAAATATTCACTTTCATTCTCACTTGTGACTTGGGTTTCAAATTATGGAGATTGAAAATGTTAAAAAATATTCACTTTCATTCCCACTTATGACTTGGGTTTCAAATGATTAATTTATCAATATATGAAACTCATTTCTTATTCGAACAAAACAAGTAAGAGAGAATTACCTAAACCACAATGATATGAGATTTATGATTTCCATTCCTATTCTTATTCCCAAATGCGAACCAAACATAAATTATATTCAAATTAAGCTACTATTTTAAGTAGAAACAAATTCCAACTTCTGATCATGAATTCTAATAGAGAATCAAACGCAGTATTGGTTTTTTTGTTTTTCTTTTTGGAAATGAATACGAGGCACAAATATGTTGTTTAGTTTGCTAAATCTGATTTGAAATGCAGATAAAGATGTGAAGGAGAAGACTGATGGAGAGGAGAGCTTAAATCAAGTTCAGAGATAGAGAACAAATAATTGCTCATCTATCTTCAGCCAGAATTCTGATATTATAATCTGATTTTGGTGTTGCAATTTTGGTGTTCATGGTTTTGATTACATATTAAAACTGGAAAAAAAGAGAATGATCAAGTGGGATTGCAATGTTGATGGCTATATATAGTAATGTAAACAAGAAACAGACCAAGAAAATTTTGAGAAATGACTGAAGTTTGATCCTTTCAATTCTTTTGCAACTGGATTAAAGTTTACACAAACTCGATTTAGAAGAGTCTAATTATGCTTAATTGGATTCTCTTCTCATTGATTACTGTTCATTTGGCTTAAATTAATCATTGAAGGGAGCCATACAAAAATTTTCTTTTTTTCAGAAAAGAATTAATCCTTAATTAAACCAAATTTTGAGTAGCAAAGGCCTAATGTTTGCCTTAGTTCAGCAGCAAAACTATGTCTACATGAAATTAGTTGAAGGCCTTATAATGTGTGATTTATGGTAATTGACCATTTCAAAGATATTAAGATTATAAATATTGTACACTTATTACAAAGACATTTCCATAACTATTCCAAACAAATTTTTGTAGGTGACAAGAAATGAGCTCAAGTTATTTATCTGCCACCTTGAATTCTTGAAAACTTTTAATTAAGCCTCATTGGTTTGGAAAATCCACACTAATGCTTCACCTTAATGAGACAACCATTTTATTGGATGGCAATTAATTAGGCTAGACGAAGAACAATATACTGTATATTGCTTCAAGAATGTCATAGAAATGATTGGGAAACAGCAATCGAGCAATGGTGGTTGTTTTGAATCTTTATAGGTACATAATTGGTAATACTAACAAAGCTGTCCAAGACCACATTAATTTTCTTTTCTTGATGCCCTTTTGAAACAGTTGGCTAATTGTACAAGTTAATTTGCATGACAATATAATAACTTTAGGAGCGGCATTGTGGGTCCTAGGATTATGTTTTTCTTAAGCTTTTAGCAGACTAAGAGCTGTGGTGGATTCATGTGTTTGTTTTTATTTCTTTTATTTTGAATATCTTTATGAGCTAGTGCCAGCTTTGGGTGCAGGTATTTGGTTAGAATATTATATTGAGAGTATGAAAGGTTTTAATTGGATATTTTACAAGATTTGATTGCTTTGTACGTAGGTGCTTGGAGGTCAATGTTGGTTTAGCTTTCTTAAGACTAAACTATTTTAAGTTTCTCGAGTTTATTAGGAGAGTGGTTGTGTCGTGATTGATTGGGAAAATTAATGTTTCATGATTTATGTGTTATTAAATACTAAGGTAAATATCTCATATTATGTATGGAAGTACGAATATCTATATTTCATTTTTAATAATATTAAATTAATAATGGTTGGATAAATTTTTCAATAATTAAACAATATAAATACAAACAAAAGTAAATAATAATATCTGTAAATTTTTGCTAATTATAAAATAATAATGAGAGAAAAATAATTATAGATATAATTAATAAGTATGTATTTGAAATGTTTATATTACTTTCATATAAAAGTGACTGAAAAGTAGCTATATAATATAATTATTAATTAAAAAAATAATTAAATATGTATACTAGAGTAATGAAATTACTTATGGATTTCTTTTTGATATATAATGATATTACTATGACTTCGATATATGATTGTTTTGAAAACCTATAGTTATGTTGTGTTCTATGAAAAACTAGAGGATAAAACTACAGTTATATTGTGTTCCATGAAAAACTAGAGGATAAAACTCATTTTGTTGAATGTGAATGAACATAATTTCTTTTAGTTATATATGGTCACATTCCAACTCAATATTTAGAAGCATTATTTGTTTAATATGAATTAGTTTCACTTTATCATTATATATTATCAATAAAACTAATATTTTAGAAGTATTTGTCACGGTTTTTAATCAGTGGTATTTTTGTCATAATTAAAGATACTTGATATATATATATATATATATATATATATCCTAATCAGTATATTATTTGGCAATTATAATAATATAATTCTTAATTAATGTGTATCGATCAATTTTTCATATTCAATTTACTTGATGATATAAAGATAAATTAAAACTTTTCAATATTTAAAGTATCGAGATTAGTTATGTACTTTATTAGAGTATTTTTTTTTATCATGTAAAGGAGGATGAATATTAAATTTTAAGTTTTTAATGATTAATTTTTTAGTTTAAAAATTTTTCTATACACGAAAAGATAAATATATATATTATTCTTATTAATATTATACATATATATATATATGTAATTTTATAATAAAATAATTTTAGTAAATGAATAATGTCGGCATAAAACTTTTAGCAATTAAATCAAATAAAAATAAGTAACAATATCAAAAAATTTTACAATATCAGAACCTAAAAGTTAAAACATGATAGAATTATTAAATTTGCACTTAAATCTTTATGCTTCTTTCTTGGCTATAAATAATTATTGAAAATTTATGTTAAAATTAATTATATTTTGAAAATTATATTAGATATGTAGCAACAACATATTATGATTTATTATTTTTAAAAGTGTGAATGTTCTCTTATACATATTTGAAAATAAATAAACTTAATAGTATATATATATAAATAAATTAAAAAAATTAATATATCAAAGTCCTTAGTCTGTTAGTGCATGATATTTTAAGTTTCTTAAGTTAAGTAGAAGAGTGGTTGTGTCGTGATTGATTGGGAAAATTAATGTTTCATGATTTATGTGTTATTAAATATAATAAACTTTTACATTGATCATTGGTTTAATGAAGTTTGAAAACTACGGAGAAAATAAGAAACCTGGATACATTACGTGTAGAACTAATTTCTTAGAAATTAAGCAATGGAATTTGAGAATACTGAATCAAGTCATGATTCTTTTAATATATATACATATATATACAATATATGATATATATATATATATATATATTTTCAATTCGCTAAGAGAAATCCAGACCGTTGGGCATTGGACAAGCTATGCCATAGACGATAGCCTAGGGATGGCAAGGGGCTTGGGCGGGCCGGGACAAAGCCCAATAGGCCTTCACTGTTCACAAGAAAATATTAGGCCTAGGCATAATTTCCATGACAGGCTCACTATGAGACGTGCAATGCGAAGCTTAGGTTGGCCACTTTTAATTAATTGAAACTAGACTAGTTAGTATCACTTGTATTATTTCATATTAGCACATAATGGTCTAACTTATTCTACTTATTATCCACACATATTACTTAATAATCAAAATTATTGCTTATTATTTGAAATTATTGTTAATTAGTATTTTATTTTTATTACTTATCAGATAATTTATAACTAATAGAAACAAGGTTCTAAAATCATATTTAAAAAAAAAATAATAATCACCCTCCTACCATTCAAACCCATGAATAATAGTTTATAAAGAAAATATCTTATCTTCTGAGCTAGACCTTGTTGTCAGTTATTAAACTTGATTATTACTTAATTTTCCAAGTTAATTATTAGTTATTGTTTGAAATTATTAGTATTACTTAGTACTTTATTTTTCATTACTAGTAAGTATACGTATTACTTCAAGTTACAAGTTATTAGATCAAGTAATTCTTTATTTTATTCTAAGTTATAAATATTTATAATACAAGATATTGGCTATTGAAAACACGGGTCGGTGCTTGAGGGCCTAGGGTTACTCATAGAATGACTCAAATTAGAGATCCAAAAGTACAAGCCCATCAAGAAACTCCCATTAGTGCACGGAGGTTCATAATTGTCAACAAGTTTAGGCCTACTTTAATCGCTCCGAAGTCTTATTTTTCTCATGGAATATCCACAGACTAAATTTAAGGATTGGAGAAAAACCTAAGCACCATTGTATTAAGTTCCTAACTGGTTTTATTGTAAAATTTATCCAAGAGAAATAAAGCAACCTTGGGTAATCAAAAGGAATATTGATAAGATTCAATATATATATCTAAGATAAAAAGTGCTGATTTGGTTTCCGCCGTCGTGATTTGGTTGTTGTCTCATTGTCTGGGGATTCCAATTGGACTACAATATGTTAACCCTGAAATCAAATTTATCAAGAAAGATTGGAAATCACGAATCAAATTTATCAAGAAATATAGGAAAAATCACAAAAGTGGAAGATTGTCAAGTATTATAATATGTTGCTGCGTGTGCATATCAAACTAGAGGCATCAACGTTCATCCAACATCTACAACACAAAAGTTAGCACAAGTCTAACAATAGACTTATCTGATCTGAATGATAAGGGACATACGCACACTATAAAACTGATTTTTCTTAAAAAGTGTATTAGATTACTAGTAAACTAAAACAAATTTTATAGTAAAAAAATAGTAATACTGTGGAGAATATGCAAAGTGGCAAAAGTACTGTCTCCAGTCTCCACAAAGATTTCTTCAGGCTCCGTTAGGGGAGAAGAAGGTGTGGGTATGAGCACACATGGATGCTTCAACAGTCACACCATCGTCTCCTTTTGTCTCAAGCAGTTGGGTGGTGCCCAGTTTCATATCATGCACGAGCAGACCTTTTCCCCACCAATTCATCAGTAGTAATCCTCCATCTTCTAACAGGGCAATTGGTTCGAAAAATTCAGCACGGAGATGATATATTTACAAAAGTATTTAAACGTGTACCTTTTAGTCCATAAATCCCACTGATTCGAAGAACTAATATCAGCAATATTAACATTGTTGTTGAAACTCCAAATGTTGAAAACTCCTTCACGGGCTGAATCCTCAAGCAGTGATAAAAGGCCGCCGTAATTGCCATTATTGTGCCGCCCTATGAGTTTCAAAGCTCGGTGTTTAAAAGTAGCATGCTCACTATCTTGGCAGACAGGACCCGGGTGAGGCAAAAAGTGGAATTCTCGGCTTTTTATGTCGAAAGCTGATATGGTTTCTTGACAAGCATTAGGCCAAGTTAAATAATCACGTTCAGAGTAGATGTCCTCGTAACTCCCATTTATCCAATAGAGAACATCATCCAGAACTACTGGAGGAACTACACCGTACGAATTAAGCCTTGGTTGATTGTGTTTTTCTTCAAGGCGAGTTGGGATGTTTCTCCATCGGGATGGCGAAGGCCCCAGATTGAGCAACTTGAATTCTAAATGCGTAGCGTAATCGTAATCTCCTTGGATCGTTTCCTGGTGGTGATTGTGGTTTGTGTGGTACTTGGCCTAAGAGCAGGCACAATTCGTTCAGAACAGGATGGAAAAAGATTCCATAAATTAGACCTCTAATGTTATTATTGTTATTATTTGGAGCTAGTTTTACTTTTAACTTGTGTCGGGTGATGGGATTGAGAATGATAAAATAGGATGAGAATGGCTTGTCATATAAGTTGTGATGATGGAAAACTACCAGCCCACAAGACGAAAACGACATGAAGAGGGCTGTTGATTCATCTTCCTCCTCATCTGCTTCGGGGTGCCTGTATTCGGCCTCGGGGCATAATTTGACAACTTTCTTGTCACGAACTTTTATTGTTTCTCCCACGGGTGGTGGTGGTGCATCGAAGGAATAGAGTCTCTTTTTCGTGTCAGCCAAATCCTTGAGATCAACAATTAGTTGACTCCAAATATGATACTTACGTATCTCCACAAGAATCGCGTCGTGGTGGGCGGCGGACTAGGACCACGACGACTACTACTACAACTCTGCTTTTGATAATGCAAAAGAGCAAAATCATCATCAGACATAATTAAGCGCTCCCACCTTCTGCAAACACTTGCACATCTCAACACATATTTTGCAGGGAGTCTGCTGAAAATATCTTGGAGAATTTCATCATGAAGGTCTAATTTCAGCATCTTAGTATTCATCTCTTGGAGGATTTCATCATCAGGAAGATCTAAATTCAGCCTTTTTGTAGTAGTGTTCGTCAATGCGACTGCAGCACGATTGATTATTCTACAAAATTTTAACATAGTGACTGATTAGAAGAGATCAAAGATTATAAGACCAACGTAAAAGTAAAAGAAAAAGAAGAAGAAGAACTTGAAACTACGAAACCCTTAGATTCGGATTTATAAATAGGGGGAAATTCACTCCTAAATCATTATAATTATTACACACTCATATCGATACAATTACAAACACGTTTAGGATTCTTTACCTGTATGTTTCCTAACTAGCCAGTTTGATAACTTCACCTTTAAGGCTAAAAATTAAGTGAAAAAAAAAATTTACAGCATCCAATCCAAGGATGCCACATCAGCAGATTGAGAACAAATTTGACTAATATACTTCCTTAAATTTGTAAGCTAACACGTCACTGTCTCTTCTGTTTTTATTTATTTATTGTTGATAAGCATTATTTGAGGATAAAGTCTCATGGAAAAAAATAAACCAGAGAAAAGGCCGACTGCCTTATAGCTTGGTAGACAAAGATAATTTATACCATTTGTTTTCTTCTTCTTTTGTGTATTTATTTTATCTAATAAGCGGTTTTTTTATTATTTATTTTTTTTGTAAAAAAATCTTTATATCTAATTAAGGATAACTAAAACAAATAAAAGTAGAGAAAATCATATTATCATTAGCAGTAAGGCACATTTTATATATATAGAGAGAGTAAGTGGTAGCTGATTCTTTGGCAAGGGTTTTTACCGAAACTATTAAAATACTCCCTGATAAAAAAGCCAAAATTGCACGTTGAAGTGAATTTTGCTCTGTCGCTTCGCGAATAACTCAATTCTTGTCATAGGTTTATTCTATATCCTCGAATCTTTTGTTCATAAATTAGATTAATATTCCTAACTAGTTTCTTGCTTGTGGGGTTCTAAAACGTTTTAATTGTTGCCTCAGTTATTGTGAATTTTAATATTGATAATGTGCGTCTCCATCTACCGAGTTAGGTCTGGTTTATTTTTTCAGTATTTTTTTATCTGTTATTAAGGATATAGATTAAAATTTTGGGAATTTTACCGTTCCGTTGAGGGAACTAGTTCCTTGGTTTTAAGAACTTGTACAATACAAGTTTTTAAAACACATAGTGTTGTACTGTCAAGCCTTTAACATCTAGGGAATGGTTCCCTAGAAGGAACACTAGAATTTCCCTAAAATTTTATCTTCAACAATATTTATAAAAAAAGCCAATGTTTATCATCTATACTATATATGAGAGTGACTTATGAGAGTTCACACAAATATGGCACATGTATAAAAAAATTATTGTTCACGTAATCTTTTAAAGTTAATGGAATGATTTCCTAAAAAAAACTATAAAATTTCCCAATATTTTATACCACCTATTCCCTATATTTCAAATGGGATAGATATATTCTTTTAAAATGATTATTGATACATGCGGAGCTTCTCACCAAGAAAGCAATGAGGTTAGCCACATATATGAGTTTTCACAAAATTTAGTGTTTGAAAAGGATTCCAGCCAGGTGCCAAAATTAATAACGAAATTGGGGGTTGATTTTTCTCAATTTGGTTATATGTTAAAGGATATTAAATCTGCTATGAAAGTTTTTACTTCTCGGGATGTGATGTGGGTTAATAGTAAAGGGAATGGGGTTGCTCAAAAATAGCTAGGAATGCTCTACCTATCATGCATGATATTGTGTGGAAGGGTAACCCTCCTAATTTTATGCTAGACGCCTTAATAGAAGATATAATTGATTTGGAGTAATGAAATTATCTGGTTTCCCTTAAAAAAGAAGAACATGTGCAATGCACGGGATAAAAAAAATATTTTTAAAACTCATATTGTTTTATAGAATTATTTCTAAAAGATTAAAAAATTTTCTAAAAAAAATAAAATTAAATGAGACTAAGAGAATAAAAAAAAAATGGAAGATTACAAATTGTAACTTCTTTAAACCTTTATTTTTCATTCTAAATTTTAGATTGACTGTACACCCTAGTTTTTAGACACATATCCGTTAACTATCCCATAAAAATTATAAGTGACAGGTTGTAATTGGATAGCGGTATAAGTAGTGTTTTTAAATTTGGACCAGATCGGTTAATCGACTAAATAAAAAATCAGAAACAGCATCGGTCCGATTCAACATAAAACCCAGAAAGTAAAAAAAAAAAGGGTAAAAACCGATCAAAACCCGAAAACTTAGGAAAACCCGGTGAACAGATTTTGATCGGATTTTGAAAACACCAGCAGTCCAATTTGCCAGATCTAGATCCCAATAGCCAAATTAGTGATGTGTATTTTGCATCCCAAATACTAACGTAACAGCTTCCAGACTTGCAAAAATTCTCCAAAAAAAAAATTATACAAAATAGATGCAAATTAAGGACTGATAGGAGAAAGAAAAACAAAATGGGAGAGGGGTAAAGGGAAGGATGGCGGAAGAGGGGAAGAAGGGGCATAGAAAAAGCCTGGAAGGGGACAGAGACATGTGGATGAAGACGAGGGGGAGGGAGAGCAAGAGATGGAGAAGGGGAAAGGGAAGAGAGGGAGGAGAATGGATGAAGGGGAAGGAATGGGGAGGAGGCAGAAGGGGAGTTGGGAAGCGGAAGGGAAATGTAGGAAACCGTGAGTTGGGGAGGGAGAGAAGTGGAGGACATTAGGGTTTGTTATAAGATTAAAAAAAAAGAAAAGAAAAGCTTATTGTAGTTGGGAAGGCTTGAACTCAAGGCCACCCAGTAAAAGGGTAAAAGAATCGATCATCATGCCATACACATTAGATTATTAATGTTCTATTATATATAGTATCTACCAATATAAAAACATTGAACCAGCCTTAACCCAGGAACAGAGAATCCCTCTGGGTCATTTACCGATCCGAGTTTTAAAACACAAGGTATCAGACAAAATATCTTGAGAGCCCCTAAAACAGTCATGGTATCATTGTGAATATATAAATCAAAAATTGTAAAAGTCTAAAATATACGTGCCCAATTGAGATGTGATATGACTGCATCACCATGTCTATGGACACAATCTAAATCAATATATCGAGGAGTTGGATTGTTGTCTTTTATCATAAAAATAGCTGCATGCAAGCAACACCAACTATGAAAAATTCACCAATTCACATGTGATGTGTGAATAATGACAGTTGTGTACAATAGTCAATAATTAAATATGGGTAAAGGGGCATGAAATAGATATGATGACCTACAACAATGGTTAAATAACCTAACATAGTTAGGTTAAAACATGTTATGATATTATTAGGATCTCTTATAGTTGTTTATGGCCTTGGCTTATAAATGGATCTTTGTACTTAAGCTTCTAAAATATCTTCAAGTCATGATCAATACGCCAGCAATGCCTGTAATATTCGAAAACAAAATCTCAGTAAGAAAACAATCTATAGAATAATAGATAAAATATAACAATTTTCAATAATATATAGTAGTGGCAGAGGCACATTAAGTTAGTCAATTTTGAAAATACTGTAGAATAGGTAAGGAAAAATTTAAAAATTTTAATTTTTTTCTGTAATTACACGTCTAAAATTTGTTAATTTTATTTTTCTTTATATTGACCTCTAAAATTTTAAATTTCTTTAAATTATATAACTAAAAATGATAGCAATATTTGGAGAATTTCATGAGCAAGTTCTAATTTCCACTTCTTAGTATCCATCAAAACGACTGCTATATTGTTAACATAATTAACCAACTATTATCTGGATAGTATATATTTTCCATTTCATATATACACGTGTGTCAATGTGGTCTATGTTAATTTAACGGTTGTTTGATAATTCTCCACAACATAAATTGGCCAAGAATACTGAAGAAGCTAGAATTAGATTCTAGGAGGAGAGAGAAAGTGGAAGAGCTGAGTATCAAGAGTGTGTTTGATTATCTGAGTTTCGACCCCTTTTCAGTAGCACCCAAACCATTTTTTTATAGATGTACATGAGGAGGCATGAGGCTATCACTGTGCTAGCTTAACTGAGGCTAAATTACGTAATTATCCTTAATAAGGCTGCTACGTAGGCACTTCTAGAATAGTTTAGGTAAGATGCTATGTGTCACTAATCCACATCATCAATAGTCCCCTCGGCTTGGTGCCGAGCCTCGCGGTAGGGGTTGAGCCGAAAATGACTGTTCGCAACCCCCAAACGATGACAACCAGAACTTTTTATACCGAGTCGAGGTGCAGAACTTCGGAGCACTCTGTACTGCCCTTGCCGATCCGAGGTCGTAACGACCCTTGGGATCCTCGGCGAGACGTAACTGCAACATTAACACGTGGGTAACGTTTTCGCTATGTTCCATGCACTAAATTTTCATCTTATTGCATTGCATTTTTTGCTCCGATTTTGCTGCAAAAATTCTCATTTTTTGCTCCGTAACGCCAGCAAAAAGTCTTATTTTTCACACCATAACGCCTCACTTTTCATGCCATAACACCTCGCTTTTCCCGCCTAGACTCCTTTTCTCATTTCAAAACCGTCAATTTTTTTCCCCCAGAACCATTGAACATTCTGGAAGATTGCTCTCCTATTTATACCCCCCATTCTCCCCCAAATCTTTTTTCTTTCCCTTACTTATTGTACTTCATTCCTCCAACTTACAACTATTTCCTTCCTTCAACTCCTCCTTCACTCCACACTATCTTTCGCTCTTTTACTCCGTAAAATCTCACATACTCTCATTCCCTTGCCTTCATCCTCCTGCTTCCCTTTTCTCAGGCTTCAACCGTTGCTGTCCTCCGACCGCTGCTCAACGCCACCACCAGACACCACTAGAAGTCCCCCAAAAACTCCACACTCCTTCCAAATAGAAGACCATGCCCGGTACGTTCACTCCCACTTTCTCTCATTAGCACGCCGATTCCCCCTTCTCCCGTACACGCCATTGACAGGATGTTAAATCCTTTCGACGAAACCTTTTTGGTAGCAGTGCCATTAAATTTTCTCCCCGATCCTCTCTCTGCCGAACCTCCTCAGAACGACCACTCTAACCTCCAAACACAAGATGTATCAAACTCTCTAGACCCCGAGGATATCAAAATACTTAGGGATAGATGCCATTTTCCCAAGAACGTGCACATCAAACTCCGTGTCCCCGAGGACCGAGGCCACCTGCCTCCTCCTGGTTACTTAACAGTTTACTAGGAGCAGCTCGAGGTGGGGCTGAGTCTCCCAATAGCACTGCTTGTCCACCTATCCAACCACTAGGATATTAGCATAATCTAGCTGACCCCAAACGCACTTCTAGTCATTGCCGGCTTCACCTTTCTGTGTAGATTACACAACATCCCTCTTTCTTTAGATACTTTTAGGATGATGCTAAAATTATCCCCTACAAAGGGATTTTTTTACATTTCTCCAGAGGTAAGGCCGAACCGCAGGCAAACAGCTCACCTCAGGTAACCTTTCATCCATTCACGACTGGAAAAAGTCCTTCTTTTTTATCCGATACCTCGACCCTCTAATGCCTCGAGACCCATGGAACCTTATCAAAGAAAACTTTAAAATAAAAAATGCCTCTCCCCTGGATTCCATACACGCCCGGAGACTTGTAGAATCAAACCTTAGAATAAATTTCAACAACCAACCTGCCATCTGATCCAACAACATTCTTGCCTAGGACGTACTGTTCCCTACCCACGACATCTTCCTGAGCTACGACCCTCAACAAGGTCTTTTTTTTATATATTTTTTTTACTGACCTTTTGTCTTCTGCAGAGCTCGGAGCATTTCTCAGGGATTTGGTGTCTACCACTCCTACCACTGGTGCAGGCCCTTCAAAGTAGCCCTCCTCATCAACAAGCGGATCTTCATCCGCTACCACAAACACGTCTTCGGGGAGTGCCGAGGCTACACCTTCAACCTCCGCACCCTGAATCAATCCGAGAACTGGCAGCTCACCGGGGAGATCAATCGGGGAGGTAACTCTGGCCCTTCATCCCACCAAACCCGAGCCGACTTGGGTTACAAGGAAAAGGACAAGGGAGGCTGCTGGCCTCAGGGAGGGTCCTTTTTCGGCAATGACCCTCTCCTCTGAGTTATCACCCCCGAGGCCCTCCGTTCCAGTGGCGAGGGTAAGGACCCTAGGGACAGCCTCTGGAAATGTCCCCTTATCAAAACAACTTATTAGCTCATGGTAAGGACTGCCGAGTCTCATTCATTCCCACTCCTTATTCCTTTTTCACTACCGAGGGCTAACAATTTACTTTTTCCAGGTGATAGAAAATACACTCCCAAGGAAGAGAGAAAATCTGCAGGGTCACAGGATGTGCCCTGGGGTCGACTATTCGTCGACCCTCTTCCCGTTCCTCTTACCTCGGGGAGCACTGATCTTCGACCCACACCACTGATCGACATGAACGATCGGGCTCAATTCCCGAAGGTGACTCATGAGCAAGAAAAAATGACAGTGGCCTTGCCTTGGGATGTAGCCTACGTTAAGAGGCTCACCTCTCAACAGAGGTTGGACGAGCTTCACGTCAGCCTGATGAGCGTAAGTCTACCTGACCCTTCTTGAAATTTTAACTTTTTGCACCTCGTACTTCAACTTATACAACTAGTCATTTTGGTTTTTTGTAGGTAATCACAATTTTGCCTTCCATCACAGATCGGGAGTTCTCCTACAACTCCGCCATTAACTCTATGAAGCAGGAGCTGGCTCACGCCAAATCCTGAGTGGATCTAGCAGTGAAGGAGGCAGTGAACGCCAACGAGATGAAATGCAACATCGAGTCGGGCAAAAAATATGATGAGTAGAAGCCTGAGCTGACCGACATGAGGGACAAGCTTCACCAGGCCGAGTTTGAAAAGAAGACCCTTGAAGTAGATATCGGCGATCGTGACAAGAAGTTCGCAAATCTAGAGCAAAGGGTTCTTCAAGTTCAAGAAGAAACTCAGCTGGTCGAGGTGAAGTTCGCTTCTGCCTCGAGAGGTGGAGCTGCGGGTCGAAGATAGAAACCAATTTGTAGCTTTGACTGAGACAGACGAGATGCTGAAGGAGTTTACCAAGAAGGCCTTGTGACCACTTGGTGAAGAATCCTGATTTGTACGAGGGCCTGCCATAAAACGCTTCTGTTACCGAAGAGGTCATCAATGGCCTAGAGGCTCAATTTAAAGTTCCCGTTCTGATTTCCAAAACTTCTGAAGCAACTCTGCTGATCCAGGGTGCGAACCCTGAAGCCAAGTCTGAGTCCGTGAATCAAGCTTTCACTTCCTTTGTGAGCCTTCCATTTCTGCTGCACAGGCTGATGTAATCCTGTTGTAATAGTTAAGAACTTTTCATGTAATAGTTAGGATTTCTCAATGAAAATCTCAAGTTTTGATTAATTTGTCTTCCTGACAGGAGCCTCGACTTTTCTTTACTTCTGGTTTTTAACTGCTTTTCAATTTCTTTATCTCCTGCATTCAAAGCAAAAGTTTCATGATAAAAACAGATAATAAGCTTATAGCCAAACACTTAAGAATATCATTATAGAAAATTATCTAAATTTCCCTTTCACTTTGAACTTAGGCCTTGTTTAAACCCTTCCGAGTTGAGGCAAAAGAATTAAGTTTAGCTCCTTATATTTGCTTTAACCATTTAATTTGAGTTAGACCTTCCAAGGTCCAAGGAATAATGTTTTGCTTAAGCAAGGCAATCAAAGCTCTTTGAGGATCGGATCCTCTCAAATTCATTTTGCTCGGAGGGGGTTGCCAAGCCTCTGCCCCTGAGGGGGAACTGCTAAGCCTCGGTTCCCAATAATTTGCTTTTGTGTTAAACTTGATCCGAACCTCTGAGGGTTGGAATAGCTCAAACTCATTTTGTGCTTGAATTGAACCGCTGAGGGTTGGTGCACCTTTGTTTTTGCTGGGGGGCTAATTAGCCTCTGACCTTGAGGGGGGACTGCTAACCCTCAGTCCTTAATCATTTACTTTTTTGTTGAACTGGATCCGAACCTCTGAGGATTGGAGCAGTTCGAACATCTGTCTTGTGCTTTAGCGATCGAACTTCTGAGGGTTGGCGCAGCTTTGTTTTTGCTTTGGGGGGCTACTAAGCCTCTGCCCTTGAAGGGGGACTACTAAGCCTCAATCCTTAATCATTTGCCTTTCTGTTGAACTGGATCCAAACCTCTGAGGGTTGGAGCAGGAGGAACATCTGTCTTGATACTTTGACCGAACCTCTGAGGGTTGGTGCAGCTTTGTTTTTGCTTGGGAGGCTACTAAGCCTCTACCCTTGAGGGGGGACTGCTAAGTCTCGGCCCTGAATCATTTACTTTTCTGTTGAACTAGATTCGAATCTCTGAGGATTGGAGCAGCTAGAACATTTGTCTTTTGAGGAGGGACTTTCATTACATTCCTTGATAATATTTCTTTAAATTTATAATGTTTCACATTAAGGAACAGGATCCCCTCTCATGTCAACCAATTTGTAATAGCCTGAGGTGCGAGCTTCTATTACATGATAGGGTCCTCCCAGTTTGGGTCTAACTTTTTAGTCCCTTCTACACGGCTTGCTTAGTATTCTTTCAAAGCACCAAGTCTTAGGGCCACAGATACCGATGCTTGACCCTGGCGTTGTAGTGTTTAGACATGACTTGCTTGTACTTGGCTTCCCAGATGGATGTATCTAATCTCTTTTCCTCAAGTGGATCCAGATTAGCTCGCAGGGCCTCATCATTGAATTCCAAAGCACACAAGGACACTCGAGCCGAGGGTAGCCCAATCTCAGCAAGGATAACACCCTCAGACCCGTAGGTCAAGCTAAACGGAGTGTTTTCATTAGCCGTTCGAGGTGTGGTCTTGTATGCCCATAGGACACTAAGCAGTTTCTCAACCCAAGGGCCCTTAGCTCGTTCAAGTAGAGTCTTGAGCCCCATCAATAGGGTTTGGTTGCATACTTTAGTCTGTCCGTTTGCTTGTGGATGAGCGACCGAAGTGAAGTACTGTTTGATGCCAAGGTTTGCGCAGAAGCTCTTCAAAGGCTCCCCTTCAAATTGCTTTCCATTATTAGAAATGAGTACAGTAAGCCGATACCGAACCGGTAGACGATACTTTTCCAAAAGAATTTTTCATTACTTTTCCCGAGATTGTAGCCAGGAGCTCGACCTCGATCCACTTGGTGAAGTAGTCAACCGCCACTACTAAGAACTCAAACTTGCCTACCTCTCTGGGAAGTGGGCCCAAAATGTCAATGCCTCACTAAGCAAATGGCCATGGGCTCTGAATAGGAACCATGTCCGATCCGAGTTTTCAGGGAATTGGCGCATGTATTTGACATTGATGACACGCCCATACCAAGATGTTTGAGTCAGAGTTCAAGGTCGGCCAGTAGTACCCAGACAACAAGATTTTGAAACTCTAAGCTCTGAGGACTAATATGACTTCTGCATATGTCCTCGTGCACCTCTCGTAAAATATAGTTAGTTTCGGATTGCGTGAGGCATCTCAACAGGAGACACAAGTATGCTTTTTATACAAGGTTCTGTGAATAAATGTATACTTGACGGCTCTGTACTTGACCTTTTTAGCTTCGATACGAAGGCAAGTCGAATCCTCAGGGAGTTTCTCATTATTCAAATAATTTATTATGGGTTTCATCCAATCGAGGTTTGGTTGGACACAAGAGATTCTTTCAGAGAAGTCAACATACCTGCGTTCTTGCAGTTCTACCAAAATCTTTTTCGTTAAATGTAAGTATATTGCCGAGGCTAGTTTTGACAGAGTATCAGCATATGTTTTTCTTGTTCGGGCAATCTTAATGATGTCCACATTTTTAAATTTTTCAATACAACTTTTGACCTCGGTTAGGTACCTTTTCAAAATCACACCTCGAGCCTTGTAATTTTCCAAGCTTTGATTCACAACCAGTTGAGAATTTGAATGTATTTTTAAGGTTCGGGCTCCCATCTGGTAAGCCATTTCCATCCCACAGATGAGGGCCTCATACTCAGTTTCGTTGTTAGTTGCTTTGAATCCGAACCTCAGGACATAAGTGAGATAGTCCCCTTCTGAGGATCAGATTATTATCCCTGCCGCAGCTCTGATTCGCTCTCGTGAAACTCCGTCAACATAAAGCTCCCATAAGAGATCTTTTCTCATTTTTTGTTCTTTTGCTGGATCAGCCGGCATGATCAGGTTTATCTTCTAGATGTCACAGCTTTCTGCAATGAAATCTGTGAAAGCCTGGGCTTTGATTGCTGTCCGAGGCCTGAATTCTATGTCAAATTTGAACAACTCTACAGACCACTTTAGCATTTTGCCCAACATCTGGCTTGCTTTAGATATTTTTCAAAGGGAGTTTGGTCAAAATAATTATCTTGTGACCATAAAAATAAGGCCTTAGCTTCCGAGCAGACACTACCAACAAGAAGGCTGCCTTCTCAATAGGGGTGTAGTTGTTTTCTGAACTTTGAAGCACTTTTCTTACAAAATATACAAGGCATTTGTTGCCCTGTTCATCTTGCCTCAGTAAAACCGAGCTGACTACCAGTTCAGTGATCGAGATGTACAGGTATAGCGGCTCTCCTTTTTGTGGGGACGAGAGCTTCGACAAATTGCCCAAGTATCCTTTACCACAGCTCTTCAAAAGCTTTTCAAGCTTCTTCCATCTATTGAAAGCTCTCAGTCTTTTTTATGAGTCGGAAGAATGGCAAGCCTCTTTCTACTGATTTGGAAAGGAATCGATATAGGGTTGCATTCTACCGGTGAGTTTCTGAACCTCCTTTTCTGATGTAAGAGTTTTCATATCAAATATGGCTTGCACCTTGTCAGGGTTTGCCTCAATTACCCCGTGAGAGACAATGAATCCCAAGAATATTTTCTAGAGGATTCCAAATGTACATATTTTGGGATTCAGCCTCATTTTGATGGATTTTAATGTCTCAAATGTTTTCTTGAGATCTTCTAGGATTTTTTCATAGATTCGGCTCTTGACCACCATGTCATCAATATACATTTCTATGTTTTGTCCTATTTGGAATTTGAAAGATTTATTGATGAGGCATTGATATGTAGGACTAATATTTTTGAGTCTGAAGGGTATCGTAGTGTAGCAGTAAGTACCTCGGTCAGTGATGAAAGATATATTTTCTCTTCATTTTTCCTGGTCATGTATATCTGATGGTAGCCCTTGAATGCATCTAAAAAGTGTAAAATATAAAATCTAACAAATGAATCTACTACCATCTCGATCCGGGGGTACGGATACTATCCTTTGGACAGACTTTATTAAGATCGGTAAAATCTTGACACATTCACCAAGAAGAATCTTGTTTTGTTATAAGGACTGGATTACAAAGCCAGGTGGGATACAATACTTCTCTAATCAATCTTGCCACTAAGAGTTTATCCACCTTGGTTTCTATTATTAAACTGCTCTCTGGACTGAAAAGGCGCTTCTTCTGCTCACTGGTTTGTATGCCGGGTCTACTTGGAGTTTGTGTTCGATTATTTCTTGAGGGACACAGGGCATGTCTTCGACAGTCCAGGCGAACACGTCCTTGTACTCAGTCAAAAGCCGAAAGAGAAGGGCTTTGAATTTCGTTGGGAGGGTAGCATAGATCTTAATTTTTCGATCGGGAAAGCTCGGATCTAGTGGTTGACCTTCTCAATGGGGACCTCCTCTTGGGGCTCAATCTTTGCTTTGCCATTCCTCTTTGATTTGGGAGACTCGGGGATCTCAGTATCGCTTCTCCGAGGCTCCACATTTTCTTCCCTCTCCATTTGACTTGTCAAAGACTCTTCAAAGCCATCGCAGGTAGATGGGGCATCAAAAGTTTGCAAGTAAGCTTTGTCAGCAATAGACATGTAAGCATACTGGGACCGCAAGGACATCATATAGCAGGCTCGGGCCTCCTGTTGGCTTCCAATGACTATTCCCTCCTATCCATCCCTCAACATGAATTTTATCCCAATATGAAACAAGGAGGGAAGGATCCAGTAGGTATATTATGTGGGTCGGCCAATGATCATATTGTAGGAACTGTCTCTTTTGACGATGACGAAACTGGTCATCTCAATTCTATGCTTCGGGAGAGTTCCAAGGCACAAGAGGAGCATTATCTGTCCATTCGGCAAGATCGAGTCTCTAGTGAAGCCAACCAAAGGGGTTTTAATGAAGGCTTTATCTAAGAAGAATCCATGTGCATTTTGACCCAGGCGTCCCAAAAAATTATGTCCGCCGAGCTTCCGGTGTCGACGAACACGCGGTACATTTCATATCCAGCCACGTTTACGTGAATTACCACAGGGTAGTCGTGTGGCATTCGACTAGGAACGGGATCCTCGAAAGTGTATCTGAAGCTTATGAATGGCTTTAGTCTCTTTTCCTGATCCTCGCCTGAAGGAATGTTCCGGGTGTATTTTTTCCTGGCATTGTTAGAGTCCCCTGTCCCCGACCCTCCGGCTATTGTGTTTATCACCCTAGATACACTAATTTGTTCATCTTGGTTTGTCGAGGGATTGTTTCTGTTCTGGTCGCCTCGATTCTGTTGACGAGACAGCGGGCGAGGTTGCTCCGAATTTTCTCAATTGGCAATGTTTCTTTGGAACTCTGTAGCAGTTCGACAGATGAACTGCTGCAAGTGTCCTTCTTCAATGGCCTTCTCAATTTCAACCTTCAGGTGGTTACAGGCCTCGGTAGATCATGGCCATGTTGACCATGAAAAGCGCAATACTTTGTCCTGTCTCTTTTGTCCGGGACTGATACTATTTGAGGTGGCGGCTCTAAGAGGCCCAGATGCTGTACTTGGTACAAGATTTCCCTCATCGATGTATTGAGAGATGTAAAATCAGCATCTGGATGGCTCCTTGTTCGCGGGGATCGGTTCCCGATATTGTTACCTGGTAGACCACCCGGTTCACCAACGGTGTGGCTCTGGAATAGCTCAACCTATCAGCGATCCTTAATTTTTTAGAGGATGAATGGTTCGGAGTCTTCAGGACCTTTTCTCTTTGTGTATCATAAAATTCTCTTTTTGTCTTGTTTGACTCTTCGCCTCGTATGAACTCCGATGCTCTTTCGAGGAGTTAAGAATAGGAGCTCGGCATCCTTTTGGCCAACTCGGCGTTGAAGGCGCTTGGTCGAATACCGCTGCAGAAAATAGCCACCAGAATTCTTTCATCCATATTTTTTATTTGGACCACCTCACATTAGGATGAAACGGTCCACAAATTTATTAAGCGACTCATCGATGTCTTTGTCGAATGTTCATGAGGTGCGACGTGTCCTTTTGCACTATTGATTTGCTCCTGAAGTGGTCAAGGAAGGACTTCGCCAAGTTCATTAGCAGCTCCTGGAACCACTTCTGTGCCGAACCTCGAAGAGTGGTGGCAAACAACTTGCAGCGGGTAGCGTCACTATTGCCATAAAGGCTGGTGATCGCTACCACATGCTGGAGGTGATCTGACGGATCAGATTCTCCCTTGTAGCGGTCTAGGTCCGGTAGCATGAATTGTATTAGAAGATGTTCAATCTTGATGGAGATTGTGAATAGATCTCTATCAATCTCTACCGTAGCAGGAGTATTCAGAAGTAAATTATTTTTTCTCCAAATCTCTTGAATCTTATTTTTGAGGCTCTGCTCCTCGAGCTGTTTTAAAACAGCGGGAAGGTCCTCTTGAACCCAATTTTTTTGAGGAATGTGCACCCAGTCTCTCGTGAATTAGTAGTTCTCTTTGATCCGCTCGTCGATGAATGTGACTCCCCAGATTGTTCGTCTGAGAGTGATTTTGTCAATATGTGATGTAGGTCGGTTGGGCTCATGGCATCAACCGGCTCTTTCCAGGCCGTCGGCCAGGAGCCCATTCTGTTCAGTTTGTGGAGTGGCTGCTCGGTTAGAGTGCTCGGATGGAGTTTGTTTCTCGCGTTGCTCCACAAACGCTCTAAAAGACTCGAAATGATCTGCAATGTACTTCAGAACATCATTCTACTTTTGTTGAGCCTCTGCTGGTGTACCGACGTTTTCTAGTTCATCGGTATGCACCACGAGATGCTGATTGCTTGTCTTAGTGTCCTTGCTAGCAGTTCGGCGTGTTCCACGGTTCTTCATCTTTCTCAAAGCAAAAACAAACAATTCAAATGACTGAGAATTGATTGAAAGTGATGGAATCTGTCAATTTCCCCAGACGGCGCCAATTGAAGAAGTTAGAATTAGATTCTAGGAGGAGAGAGAAAGTGAAAGCCCAGCTGAATATGAAGAGTGTGTTTGATTATCTGAGTTTCGATCCCTTTTCAGTAGCACCCAAACCCCTTATTTATAGATGTATATGAGGAGGCATGAGGCTATCACTATACTAACTCAACTGAGGCTAAATTATATAGTTACCCTTAATGAGGCTGCCATGTAGGCACTTGTAGAATAATTTAGGTAAGATACTACGTGTCACTAATCCACATCATCAAATACTTTCTAATCCTAGTGGCCTACAAGTGCATGCAGTTGGCAGTTTCTATTGCTGCCGGGGTACGTAGTAAACGTAAAACTGTTGAAGAATGATTCAAAGGTTTGGTTCAGAACGTTAGTAGAGGCGTTTAAGTTAGCGACAGTGATTGAGTAAAATTGTCTGGAGTTGTTTTTGATTATAACCCTATAAATAGACTTGTTTGCTTTAGTATTTTATATTGAAAATAAGAAAGTCTCCCAGAGTTCAGGATTGTTTTCATTGCAAACCCTTTATTTGCATTTCTGTCATTCGATCGTTTCTCCAACAAAACTACTGCCGATCCTTGCCTTCAGTTTCCAATATTCGATGGGTTGCAACCCAATTTTTGATACGAACGGTGGAAATACACTTCCAAAGCTTATTCACGAGAAAAAAAGGCCGAATATTACAATCTTTTGAGTGCAACAACGAATAGGATGATCATTTCTTTCCAGGAGGATATTGACCAGCCCAAAACCTTTATTTGTTCATCTGATACTACGATCCACTTTACGGGGCGAAGCCATATCCAGAATTTAGGAGGGATAATCACTTTGGTTGGTATTGGGCAATTGTTAAAGCAAAGACAACTTATTTTATTTTATATTATTTTATTTTATTATTTTAGTATACATACAAATACAAATATAAGAATAAGATCAAATGGTGGTTGTTTTAACTTTTTATATAATTAAAAATTTATAATAAAATAGATTAATTTAGAATTGAGAATATCATACAATTTGTAATTTTATTACAAGATGTGCTTAGAATCAATAAATTTAAAATACAAGCGATATGTTTTATGCTTTTAAATGATACTTATTATTAATTTTGAAAGTATGATCATTTTTAATTGTATGATTTAATTCAACTTTTTAGGAGTCAATGTTAAGAAAAGGAGAATTTTTATAAATTTTAGGGTGTTCAATTATAGGAAATTAAAATTATTAATTTTTTCATTACCTTTTTAGTAATTTTTCAAAAGTTGAAGGGGTACAATGCCCTCCCAGGAGTTGCAGTAGCTCCGCCCTTGTCCGACTTACATCTAGGACTTGGCGTGTGAAATGTCATGTGAAATGCCACTAAAGATGTCTGCCTCACAGTTTTGACTTGGCCTGTGAAATGCTAGCAAAGATAGAAAAGCAAAGAAATTTGCAAAGATGAGTAGAAAAGCAAAGAAATTTGTCTGGGCCATAGTTGAATCCAGTGGTGTGGAGGTGATTTTTATCTCTTTTCTTTCTGGTAATAAAGTCACCATTTTTCTGTTGTATTGCGGCTGGCTATATATAGAGCATAAACTCCCATTTTAGATGTGAAGATAAAAATAAAATTAAGATAAAAATAAAATTGAATAGGTGATGATATATTAGGCCACAAAATATGAAAGTTTTTTAGCATAATTGACTCCTTTATCTGAAAATAATTTAAAATTTTGCTGCTTGCATGTCAAAGTCAAACCACTTACCCTCTGATTTCTGTAGCCAAGCAAAGCTGTCTTGTGGGTCCATTCCAAAACATACTATAACTTTTTCAAATGCGTTTAATATTGCTTAGGTTAGAATTCTCCTGTCTCATAAGGAGAGTGTTGACCAATCTTCCTTCTTTACAATCTCAACACTTACAAAAATAAACAGTCTGTCCAATTTTAGTTACTAATTTCTTCCACGTTCATTTCTCCTATCTGAAATTGCTGCTTAAATCTTTCTCAAACACCATGATTTACAAATAATATTTCCTCAATTTTTCGCTAATCCCATAACAAAAGAACTAACTTCTCACTACACTATCCTTTTGTAATTCTTTGAACATTGGAGCGGAAGTTAAGAACTGTGCAACTTCTTTTGAAAGCATGCTTTGGTTCTTGAAGAAAATGCTACGCAAATATTTGATTTCTTTGACAATAGAAAGTAGTGCAGGATCTCGAGAGTATGTTATAATCAAAGAAATAAAAGAACTTGTTTCGAACAAAAGTGGTAGCGTAGTATGCCATGAGTTTTTTCTTTCGCTTGTATTATACAACTATCATACATCTAATAAAACTAGAGTTTTTAGTGTTGATGTCATTTATGTTATGAATAGAATGCCCACCAACAAAATTATTGGGATTTGTTACATGAACACGACTATGTGTCTCCTATTCATATTACTTTTGAAATTATTAAAACAATTAGTGAAGTCTGTCATTGGCTGAATTTAGATAATGTATTGTGGATCGGGGTTTCACATCGATTATACTAGTTTTCTGTACGGTTATTTGTTTGTTTCTTTCTAAATAGTGATTAGGCAAATCACGATGTGTCTAATCCATAATATTTATAAATTCTTACCGGTTTGTTGTTATGAGAACGTAATAGTTGTCCCTCTCTTAGTCATCCTATCATTGTTGAAAAATAGATTATAAAATATGACCAACACTTGCATATTTTCCTTAAATATGATATAGTTTTTAGCCAGTTAGAGAGAATTGATGGATTACAGATCTTAATTGCCTAATTGGGTTTACCAATATTTAGTGTGAAATTGTATGTATCTTTCATTTGAAAATAGAAAATAATTATTTATTGTTAATATTTTAATTTTTGAAGATTTTATTTCTATAGTGCTTATCTTTTATGTGGAATACAAAAAATTTATTACTAAATTTTGTGAATTTGATGTTTATATATACACTAGAAAAAGGCACATGCCTTGCACGTGTATACTTTTTGAAAAATAAAATTGAATCCATTTTAAATGTATATATTTATTTGGACAAAAATATATGTAGCATAATGACGACAAACCTTACATGTTCTTGGAAAGTTAATGTCATTCAACTACAATTGTATAAGAATTTAATTCAAATGACATCATATAGTCCTTAGGGGGAGTCTTTAGCCGTATTGTTTTACGTTTGTGGATTGGATTTATGTTTTAAGCTTTTACTTTTTTATACGGGATCGAGTAGAATTAAGAATTTTGAACTTATATTTTCAGTGCTTATATTTTAAAAGTGTTTGAAACTTTTGAATGTATTATATAAATGTTTTGCAATTACTTCTTACACAAGTATTTTTATTTTTTTTCCTTTTACAAACCCTATTCAAATAATATTGTGAATAATATTTTCAATAATGAACATCCAAGTGGGTCAAAAGTTTGCCCCTATAATGTGTTAACGTAGTCCTTAACCAAAATATGTAATAAAATTTAGTTAAAATCAAGTTAACTTATTGTAGAATTTTGTATAAATTTTGTAAAGTTTCATATACATTTTACATGAAAATCTATACTTTTGTATCACAATAGTAATATTCTTTCTCTTCAAATATACAAAATCAGCGCAAATTTAACTTTTGACTTGTTTCCTAATTTTTTAAAATTTCGTCACTATCTAATTATGAATGAAAAATTATTGGAGTAATTAAATAAAAAAATCTGTATGGGATTTTTAATACATCAAATATGTATACTAACTTTAAATTGTCAATGAAATGGTTTACAAATATTCTTGATAAAAAAGAACAGTTCAATGCATATGTTCACATTAAACATAGTAAAAAAATTTTGTAATGACTAATTTATTAGAAGTTTGATCTTAGTTCTATCGATTTTCTTAATTATCTTAATAGTTTTGCTACTTTTATCTTCTTAAATTCTCTTCGGTTTTCTTTTATTACCTTGGAAAGTTGACATGTACAAAGTTTCATAGTCTAAGTTAATTAGTAATGAGGTAAATTTTATAAGGAATAACTAAGGGACAAAAAAAAAAAAAACAATAGTATGAAGTTTTCAAAAAAAGAAAAAAAAATGGATGAAGAAAGAAAATAAAAGTAATGAAGTACAAGATGCATATGAGAATTCTTTTCTCTTCTAGCTTTTCTTTCCTAGAGTACCCTTACATTTTTTTTTTTTTTTTTTTTTTGGTTTTGGTTTTTGTTCCTCTATATATCTCTCTCTTACCTACTTATCTACGTTGCTTAGAGACTTTTGCCTCATTATTTATGTTAGAGTAAATTTTACATACATTGTCGGTGTATAAAATTTTTTATAGCATTGGTCTAGATGCATGACTTATGTGTAAAAATAACTTTTCAAATTTAAATAATGCACATATGTCATGCATTTAGACCTAATAGTATAAAAATTTTTGTACATTGATGGTGATATTGACTCTCACATTTGTCATTTGCTGATGATCTGTTCGTAATGCTTCCCCTTCAAACTAGTCTGTGGTTACTATTAAATTTTTTTTTAAGGAATTTACTGTGTTATCTGGACTTAAATCTGGGGAACTGCCTGTAAAGTACGTTTGGGAGTGCCTCTAATATCCACTAGATTGTCTTCCTAGGAATGTCAACCTATCTTTGATAAAATGCTAAGGCAAATTCAGAGCTGGTCCACAAAGAAACTATCTTATGGAGGTAGATTGACTCTCATGAAATCTGTTCCTTATAGTTACATTGTATATTGGGGAAGCATTTTGTGCATCCTATATGTTTTTTGAAGAAAGTAGAAAGTACTTTCAATTCTTTTCTTTGGTCTGGTTTTGAACTCAAGCATACAGAAACAAAACTAAGCTAGAAAGAAGTATGTTATCCACTGAAATCAGGGGGGATCGGGTCTGAAATGTTTGAAGACTTGGGTAAGAGCTATGAATTTGAGGCACATTTGGGATATATTTCATAAGAATGATCCTTTATGAATAAAATGGATTCAAACTTAATGTGTTAACAATTCAAAGCCTTTGGAGCATTCAGCCTACTACTGCTTGGTCCTGGAATTCAAGTAAAATTATGAAACAAAGGAGTATATTGCATTGGAGTGTATAAATGTAAAAATAGGAAATGGTTATCAGAGTTAACTTTGGTATGATGATTGGCACAGCTTGGGTCCTTTGTTGAAAACCTTTACACTTGAAATTCTAGAACTATATTCAAGTAAACATGAAGCTAAGGTATCTTCTATAATAAAAAATGGTGTGTAGGATTGGCCTAAAGATAGAATGTTGAGAGGGGAGGCATTAGCTCTCTTTAAAGCTACTCCGGATCACGTGGTACCTCAAATGGACATGGAAGATGCGTTCACTTGGAAGATTGATCCCTCAGGAGAGTTTACTGTTAAATCAGCTTTGAGAATGCTGTGTCCTGATCTGCCTGCAGTGAATTGGTATAAAATTGTTTAGGGAAAGCATTTTGTGATAAGAGGTAGCTTGAATATTGTTCATACCACAGTAAGACATGCATGCACACTAAACTAATCAAAACGTAAGTGTTATAAGAACTAGGTTTAACTATTGTAACAACAAACTTCGCAAACATGAAGAAGTAAGTTTTAGTATATTATAAAAGTAAAAAATAATATTAATAAAAAAATTATAATCTATAAGGGTATATGGAAATTCCAACTAGAAGCACATTTGTCAATAGCAGCATCAGGTACATTAATTATATCATGCACAAAAACTGAAATGATTTTCAGAAATAAAAATTGTAAAGTAGTCGATAAACAGATAATTAAAAAAACCAGAAATAACAAATAAGCACATACTAATTAAGATTTAACCATTCCTCCGAGCTTTGATCCTCTCAAAGGTCTCCCCTCTCTTCCTCTTTTTTTTTTTTTTTTGATGGAACTGATACTGGCTCTAATTCTTTCGTTTCTAGCAGAACTTGGAGCATTTCTGAGGGGACTAGTCTCCACCACTCCTGCCCCCGATGCGGATCCTGCTCCCTCCACCGGTGTAGGCACCTCGAGCCAACCCTTATCATCTAGCGCAATTGGGTCCTTATCCGCAGCCACTAGTGCCCCATCGGAGGGTGCCGAAAGCAGCCACACCCTCCGTGCCTCTGGACATCACTTCAGAGATGCAAACAAGTCCAGCAGGCTCGGGTGATACCCAGATCATTACCGTGGCTCTGCAAACTTCCGATCAACACGCATCGGAGGTAGCTAGGGTTACAAGGAAGCGGAGCAGAAAGACAGTGGTGCTCTTCCTCTCCTAGTGGCCCCCAGCTCATCGCCCTCTCCGCCGAGGTCTACTGGCATGAGCATTGTTCCTTGGGGCCCCGGGGTGAGTTCCAAGAACCTCCCCCTTTCTAAGCAATATATTTCCTCTTATGGTAAGGCCTTCCCACCACAGCACTTTGAACTGAAACTGAACTTCCATCACATTTATCATTTTACTGACTTACCTCTTCCTTTCAATTTGTACAGGAGGTAGAAAATACACTCCCGAAGAGGAGAGAAAGTCCGTAGGGTCAAAAGATCTTCCATGGTCCTGATTCTCTATTGACCCTCTGCCAGTTCATAGCTTCTTCGGGGAGCAGCTAGCTCCGACTAATTACCCCGCTAATCGATGTTAATGACTGAGCCCAATTTGCGATGCTTTGCCACGCATATGAGTTATGTAAAGAGGCTCACTCCCTAGCAGAGGCTAGACGAGCTGCACGTCAACCTGATGAATGTAAGTATTTTTGTTCTTCTCCAAAGTAGCTTCTTTTTATCTTCAATGCTTTAACTTGCTTGTTTGTTCTTTTCCAAGCCATCACAATCTTACCCATAGTTGCCGAGTGGGAGTCTTCCTTCAATTCTACTGTCAACTCCATGAAGCAAGAACTAGCTCATGTGAGATCCACGATGGACCAGAAAGTGGAAGAGGCCGTGAAGGCCAATGAGATGAAATATAACATCGAGGCCAGTAAGAAGTATGATGAATGGAAAGCTGAGCTTGATGAAGTTCGGGATAGACTCCGTCAGGCTGAACTGGAGAAGAAAACTCTTCAAGTAGATATCACCGATCGGGACCAGAGAATCGCTGATCTCGAGAAGAAAATTTTACAACTTCAAGAAGTGAGGCAGAGCTGGCCGAGGCAAAGTTCAGTTCTCGGGAGAACGAGCTTCTGATCCAAGGGAGAAATGCATTTACTACCTAGGAAGAGGCCGACACAATGCTAAAAGAGTTTACCAAGAGTGTCTTCACCATGGGGTTTACTATGGCATGTGACCACTTGGTTAAAAATTCTGAACTCTACCAAGGACTACCTTATGATGCCTCCATTAATGATGAAGTCATCAATGCTTTACAAGCACGATTTAAGGCGCCCGTACCGATCCCTGGAGATCCTGAGATTAGAGTCTTGGACCAAGGCAATCCTTCAAAGTGCGACCCGAGTCGTAGGTAACCAAATTTTAGTGGGAATTGCAGCCTTAGACCCGTAGGTCAAGCTAAACGGGGTGTTCCCATTGGCCGTTAGAGGGGTAGTCCGATATCACCATAGAATGCTAGGTAACTCATCAACCCATTCTCCTTTGGCTCGCTCTAACCGAGTCTTGAGTCCTATCAATAGGGTTCGATTGCAGCATGCTTCCGCTTGTCCATTCGCTTGTGGATGTGCGACCGAAGTGAAATGTTGTCTAATGTCGAGATTAGAGAAAAAACTCTTGAAAGGCTTTCCTTCTAATTGCTTTCCATTATCAGAATTAAGAACGGATGGAATACCAAATCGGCATACAATGTTTTTCCATAAAAACTTTTCTATGGACTTTCTTGAGATCGTGGACAGGGGTTCAGCTTCTATCCATTTAGTGAAGTAATCGACTGCCACTACTTAGAACTCAAGTTTGCCAACTGCTCTGGGCAGTGGGCCCAGGGTATCTATACCCCACTGGGCAAATAGCCACGGGCTTTGAATAGGAGCCATGTCTATACCTGGTTTTCGTGAAATAGGTGCATGCATTTGGCATTGATGACACTTCCGCACTAGAATATCTGCATCGATATGTAAAGTTGGCCAATAATACCCAGCTAGCAAAACTTTGCGAGCCAAGTTTCTTGTTCTGATGTGGCTTCCACATATGCCTTCATGTACTCTCTCTCTTAAGACTAGTTAGCCTCAGAGAGACCAGGCACCTCAGCAGTGGGCACATATTAGCCTTGTTATGTAGGACTCCATCAATAAACACGTATTTGGCTGCTCTATACTTAGTCCTTCTAGCTTCGGTTAGATCTTCAGGGAGCTTATTGTCCTCGAGATAATTGACTATAGGTTCCATCTATCCGAGGTCCTGAATGAATATCTAAGATTTTTTCAGGAAGATCTACAGACCTGAAGTCTTGTACCTCCACTAATACTTTCTTGGTTAAATGAGAATACATCGCCGACGCTAGTTTGGACAAGGCGTCAGCATATGTATTCTTGGCTCAGGGGATCTTAGCCACGTCTATTTTTTTTTGAATTTTGACATCCAATTTTTAACTTGAGACATATACTTCTTTAATATAATGCATCGAGCCTCATAATTTTCCAAACTTTGATTCACATCCAGCTGGGAATCAGAATGTATCTTTATGGTTCGGGCACCCAATCGATGAGCCATTTTCATTCCGTCGATAAGTGCTTCATATTCGACTTCATTGTTTGTCATCGAAAATCCGATTCTAAGGGCATACGTAAGATAATCCCCTTCTGGGGAGCGAATTATTATTCCTGCCCCGACTCCTGATTCGTACGAAACTCTATCAACATGCAACTCCCATACTATGTCCTCTCTGATCTGTGGTTCTTTGAATTGTTCAACTGTCTTGATGAGGTCGATGTTCTCGGTCCCGCAATTTTCTACTATGAAATCTTCAAAAACTTGAGCTTTTATTGCTGTCCGAGGCTTGAACTCAATGTCAAACTTAAACAGCTCTACAACCCACTTTAATATTCTTCCAGATGCATCAGACTTACTCAATATATTTTTTTAACTGGAGATTAGTTAGTACGATTTTTTTATGACCATGAAAGTAAGGCCTCAGCTTCCGAGCTGATACTACCAAGGAAAAGGCAGCTTTTTCAATGGGCGTGTAATTTTTTTCTGGTCCTTGAAGTGCCTTGCTCACAAAATCTCTATATGGGACATTGTTTACCGTTCTCATCATGCTTTAGCAGAACTGAGCTAATTGCTAAATCCGCAATTGAAATGTATAAATACAGGGGTTCGCCCCTTTTTGAGGAGATGTGAGCTTCGGTAAGTTGCCCAAATATACTTTTAGCTCCTCGAAGGCTTTCTGAGCTTATTCTATTCATTTGAAACCTTCTGCTTTCTTTGTGAGCTGGAAGAACGGTAGGCCTCTTTTTGCCGACTTTGATAGGAATCGGTTCAGGGCTGCCATTCTACCAGTAAGTTTTTAAACTTCTTTAACCGAGGCAGGAGTTTTCATATTAATTATAGCTTGAACCTTTTCGGGATTTGCATCGACTCCTCCGTGAGAGACAATAAATCCTAGAATTTTTTTTGAGGGAACCCCAAACGTGCATTTTTTTGGGTTTAGCCTCATCTGGATCGATTTCAATGTTTCAAATGTCTCTCTTAAATCTTTTAGGAAATCTTCTAAGGCTCGGCTTTTCACCACCATATTCATCAATATAGACTTCCATATTTCATCCTATCTGGGATTTAAAGGTCTTATTGACGAGCCTTTGATAAGTTGCCCCAACATTTTTGAGTCCAAATGGCATTGTGACATAACAATATGTGCCTCGGTCAGTAATAAAAGATATTTTTTCTTCATCCTCCTTGACCATATATATAACTGGTGATAGCCTTTGAAAGCATCTAAAAATTGCAGGACATGAAACCCCACAAAAGAATCAACTACGGTATCAATCCGATGGTACGGGTAACTGTCCTTAGGACATACTTTATTTAAATCAGTGAAATCTTGTCACATTTTCCAAGTCGAATCTTGTTTAGTTACAAGGTCTGGATTACAAAGACAAGTAGGATACATGACTTCCCTAATGATTTTAGCTAATAGCAGTTTATCCACCTCGGCTTCGATTACTAAACTACGCTCTGGACCAAAGAGACGCTTCTTCTGCTTAACGGGTTTATAGGCTGGGTTGACCCCAAGCTTATGCTCGATATAATTTATCGAGGAATGCATGAAATGTCTTCAACTGTCCAAGCGAACACATCATTGTACTCAGAGAGAAGTCTGAAGAGAAGAGCTTTGAATTCTACTGGAAGAGCTGCGCTCAAAGTTGCGCAGATCTCAATTTTCCTGTCTGGGAAGTTTGGGTCCAGTGATATCTCCTCAATAGGGACGTCTTCTTGTGGCTCAGTTTTAACTTTTTCCTTTCTCTTAGGTTCGGGCAGCTCTGGGATTTCAACAACATTACTATATGATACTGCGCTTTCCTCTCTCTCCTTCGAATTGATCCTCTACTCTTCGGGACTGCTGGGAGCAGAGGGGGCATCAAAAGTTTGCAGGAACGCTTTGTCCGCAATAGATATAGTTTGTGATTGAGATCATAGGGACATCATATAACAGGCTCGGGCTTCCTGTTGATTCCGAATTACCGTGCTTTCAGACCCGTCTCTCATCATGAATTTATTCCAATGTGGAATACAGAGGGGGTCGACCAATAATCATATTATATGAAGAGCTGTCAATTTTTACTATGATGAAGTTTGTCATCTCGATTCTATTGTTCGGGGGGAGTCCCGAGAGATAAAGGAGCATTATCTGCCCTTCAAGCACGACCGAATCGCCCGTAAAGCCGACTAATAGAGTTTTGAAGGGTCTTATCAGTGAGGAATCAATATGCATTTTTTTCCAAGTGTACCAGAAAATGATGTCTGTCGACCTCCCGGTATTCACGAATGTTCACATGTATCACCACAGGGTCATTATGTGGCATACGGCTAGGCATAGGGTCCTCCTCAGTGTATCCGAGTCTCATGAATGGTTTGAGGCACTTTTCCAGATCCTCACCTGGGGGTACGTATCGCACGTACTTCTTTCTAGCATTACTAGAGTCACCAATTGCTGGTCCTCCGACAATTATATTTATTACTCTGGCTATGCGGACCTGTTCTTCTCACACTAGAGGATTATTCCTGTTTTGGCTTCCTTGGTTTTGTTGACGAGGAGGGCGCAGCTGCATCTGAAGTTAGCTCCATTATTGACATTTCTTTGGAATTATAAGGCAGTTCTCCTGATAAACTATTGTAGATGTCTCTCTTGGATGCTTTCTCTATTTTCATTTTCAAATTACTGCAGGCCTCGAAATCGTGACCGTGCTGGCTATGGAATGCACAATATTTTGCTTTGTCCATCTGATTAGGACCTAATATCATTGGAGGGTGAGGTTGTAGGACTCCGGTGTGTTGTACTTGGTACAAGATTTCCCTTCTTGAGGTGTTGAGGGGAGTGAAGTCAGAGTTCGGGATAATTCTTGTTCTCGAGGGTCGGGGTTCGATATTATTATTTGGATATGCTACCCAGTTAGCCAATGGTTTGGCTTGGGGATAGCTCAGCCTGTCCAAGATTTTTTGCTTTTTGGATGATGAAGTGTCTGATGTTTTCGGAGTCTTCTCCTTTTGTGAATCATACAATTCTTTTTTTGTCATGTTTGACTCTTCTCCTCGGATGAACTCTGATGTTTTTCAAGCAGCAAGGAGTAGTGAAGAGACTCCGGCATCCTTTTAGCTAACTCGGCGTTGAAGCTCCAGGGTCGGATGCCGCTGTAGAAAGAAGCAATTAGAATCTTCTCATCAATATTTTTTATTTGGATAACTTCATCATTGAAGAGATCCAAAAACTTGTTAAGTGATTCATCTGGCCTTTGGCGGATATTTATAAGATGTGACGTGCCTTTCTGCAATATTGACTTGCTTCTGAATTGACACAAGAAGGATTTTACCAGCTCGTGAAAAGTGGCAATTGAACTTGCCGGCAACTCTTGAAACCATTTTTGAGCCGGACCTCTTAGGGTAGTGGCGAACAATTTGCAACGGATAGCATCACTATAGCCGTAAAGGCTTGTGATTGCCACCACATGTTGAAGATGATCGGATGGGTCACAGTTTCCTTTGTACTGGTCTAAGTCCGGTAGTTTGAATTGTGTTGGGAGTGGCTCGGCTCTGACAGAGAATGTGAACGGGTCTTTGTCAATTTCTGTTGGAATAGTGGCGTTTAGACACCAAATTGTTCTTCCTCAATATTTGTTGAATGTTGTTTTCGAGACTCTGCTCCTCGAGCTGTTTTAAAATAGCCGAAGAGGGTCCTCACAATTCAGAACTTTTAGAGGATTGTGTTCCAAGCTTGTTGTGCACTGATAATTTTTTCGGCTGACTTGTCGATGAATTCAATTCGTCGACTGTTCGTCTGATCTAGATTTTGTGATTTTGTGCCTGAGATCACTCAGTCCTATGGCGTGAACTGGTTGTTTTCCAGGCCTTCGGTTAGGTTGTCGTTAGCCTACACCAGTGCTCGCTGATAGTTTGAGCATTCGAACAGGGTTTGATTCTCACGTAGTTCGACGAACGCTCTGAAAGATTCAAAGTGATTAGAGATGTATTTCAAGACATCATTATGTTTTTGTTGAGCTTCAGCGGAAGCCTCGAGGTTCTACGCTTCATCATTTGTATGGCGAGGTGTTGGTTACTCACCTCCATTTCCTTGCTAACAGTACGTCTAGTACCTCTATTCTTCATCTTTCTTAAAAATTGGAATCAAAGTTAGGGTTAATAGCAAAAAACCCCCGTGAACCTTTACCTAGTTGTAGTTTGCCCCATTTAACTCTGTAATAAGTACTTAACTCATTTTCTTCATATCTTGGCACAAAATTACTCTTACTATTTTAACTTAGGCCTCATTTGGGATTGATGGTGGCTTATTACAAAGCATAGTTTTGAAAGAAAGTGCTTAGTGTGTACTTAATTTACTGTTTGGCAGTAAACTTGAAAAAGTACTTTTTTGTGTTTGATAATGTTTAAGTACACACTGATAAGGTTAAAAATTCAATTTTACGTATATAGACTTCAAGATAATTGAGGTCCATTCCAAACAAACGTCTCCTTAATACCACTAGTACGTAAGCCTAGTATTTACTTTTTTCTTGAACTGTCATATTTCCTTGTGTTAGGAAAATAAAAAACCAAGCTTAGTATTTAAATTATTTATATTGTAATTAGTGGGCTACTTTTCTTATGCCGATTAGTTAATTCGGGTAGGCTTCATTAGTTACCTTTGATTGGTGATACATGGGATTGTTTCCCACAGAATAAGAGTTGTAGTACGTAGAATTCAATTGCTGCATAGGGCTTATTGGTGTTTCTACTTTCTTGTTTATCACGGTACCGCAGATTTGATCAATTGAAGAATTAAGTTTGCCCTGCACTCTTCCTTTATTTTTATTTTTATTTTTATTTTTTTTGAGTTTTCTTTTTCAATTTGATTAATACTTTGATTTATGGTCCATCACCTTGCCTACCAAGAATTCTCCACTTAACCCCCAAAATATAACCCTAAAGATAAATGAACAATTCCATGCACATGGCAATCAAGGCAATCTACAATTGTCGTTCTAAGCATTCAATATTTTCACGATCATTATCTACATCACCATCGGTTCTCATCAACAGCAACAAATACTACTATTAATCCTTCTCCATTTCCTTGTCTTTGGTTTCCAAGATTCAATAGATTGGAACCCAATTTTGAAACTGGGCAATAAAGTTTTCCTTCCCAAACTCATTCACATGCCCGATTGCGAAAGAACCCCGATTCTTATCACGTCTTGAGTGCAATACGCAAGAAGATCCTGTCTCTTATACACAAGAACCCAAAAGAACTCCTTTCGCTAGAGAATCGCAATTGCCTTGGTTCGTCTCATGGTGGGCTCATCTATAGAAACCCTTCCACAAGTTTCCTTTACCTCTTCAATCCCTTCATAGATCCCCTCTTCATATCTTCCTTATATTCCTCTAGACCTTAAAGAATCCATTAAAAAGGTTGCTTTTCTTCGCCTCCGGTTCCTCTTTCATCCGCTCATGCAAATATCAAGAAAAAAAACTCAACCATCTTGGGCATTATGGACGATGGTGACCTTGGATTGATTAAGCTTGGGGAAAAAATCCCTTGGAATAGATTGCATAGGGAACGTAAAGGAGATTACACAGAAATCGTATATTTCTCTAAGCACAAATGTTTTTATGCACTAAATATTGATTATGGATGTCTTGATGCTATTGATCTCAACAACCCTTTTTCTCCCAAGATCTCTTTTGTAAAACCTCGTCTTCCTCCAGTAATAGAAGAATTTAAGGAAGATGAACAAGGGATAAGAAAGTCTTGCAGGTTTTATGGTTTTACTCGAAACTACTTAGTAGAGTCCTCGGGGGAATTATTATTGGTTTAAAGGTCTACTGTTTACTTTGATCGTCATTTTTATCAATGGATTCATCCTTGGGAAATTAATTCCCCTGTTGATAAATTTTGGTTTGAAGTTTTTAAGTTGGATTTTGACTAAAATGATTGCATTCATCTTCCGAATATTGGTGATCGAGCTCTTTTTGTTAGACTTAATCATTCTGCGTCTCTCTCAACTGGGATTATCCGGGATTGTCTACCAATTCTATATACTTCACATCCCATGATGACTCCAATGGGAAATTCGACGTGGGCATCTACAATTTGGCCGATAATACAACTAGAGAACCACTCTATATTCGGGACATAATCAATAAGAAAAGGGAGGAAAACGCTAAAAGGTTCTATGAATTCTATGAAAAAGCTACGACTGAGCAGTACACTTCAAGTGATCTGGAAAAGGATATGATGAAGCAGTACATGTTAAGTGATCTTGAAAAGGCTTTGCAGACCCGTGTGGATTATTCCTCAAAGCTGAATTAATGAATGTCATAATTCATAGTCTTCTTGGTTGTTTTTGACTCATTCTGGATTCTTGAATTGTTTCCTTAATTTATAACATTTGTCAGATACATTCGATGTGGCTGAATTGAAACTATCCTACTTATTAGTAATACTTGTTACTGGTATCATTTGGAAGCAAATTTACTTTATTTCCCATATGGATTTTTGTTGTTTTTGGTTTAGTGCTGTGGCTGTGAACTTGTACTGGTCTGGTCATGGTAGTGGTTTGTCGTTTGGTTTGCCAACTGCAATTCTTGAAAGTTGAACGAGAGGAGTGGAGACTTAATGGAGTTGTAGAGGATCTGTTGCTCAATTGGTTGTGGTATTTGGATGAATTAATATGTTAGTTCATTTTTCCATTGTTTGATGGTTAGATTATTTTTAGTATTTTGTACTGCAGAACGTTTAATCTCTTGGTGTACATTGAGGAGTACAAATTAAGTCAAATTACTCAAAGGCAATGTGAGAGATAAAGTCAGATGGGGATCTTCTTTAGTTTATTTGAGTTTAAGAGGAATTCTATAATTCTATCAGGGTATTATATATACCACATAATGACAGTTGTTTAATCAGAAATTTCCTTTGGTGGGGACAAATTTAGTCAAGGATCCTATTCATTTTTAAAAAATAAAATTTGAAAAATACTTTTAAATAAAAAACTTTTGTAATTCAAATCATGCTTTATATGAATGTTTTGTAAAAATTTAGAAAGAATAATAATATTTTAACATTTGATTAATTAATTTCATGTTTCATCAAAAATTAAAAATTTCTATACTATCCAAATGATGACACATAAATTGAATATTGAAAATTTTTTACGAATTAATTGATTTTTGAATATGATGATTTATTAAACGAAATAAAACAAATGGTATGTTCAAATTATTTTCTTTAGTTTTAATTACTTGATATAAGTAAATGGAGGGAAATAAATGGATACGATCTAAATCCGACAATTTTTTCTGAATACATTTTTTATACTAGATCAATAGGCACACTGTGTCAGTTATTAAATATTTTATTAATGTGAAGACGCAGTCGAGTATTCCTTTTTCCTTTCTTAATATTTTTTTTTTTTAGTGTTTAAGGATATCATGATGAACATGAGTCAATGTATTGGAGCAGCCCGAAGCGAGCCACTCCTGAAAGGTTAGCTGGGAATTATCATGAGAAAAAACGGGGTAAGAAAGGGATAGCCAGAGGTTGACGGTAAAGGGGCAAAAGTCCTAATGACATGTTTAGTATCTTGAACCGCTCAATTGCACAAGGGACAAGTGTTATCAACAATAATAGAACACTGTATAAGAATTTCTATCTTTATCTATACTATATATAAAATTATTAGTTGATTTTAACATTTTGACATTTTTATTCCAAAACTAACCCTGGAAGTTATTAGTAATTGAATCGGAGCATGTACTTAAATGAAATTAATTAGCAATAGAAGTGATTTAGTTGTTGAATTGGAGCGTGTACATAAATGAAACTATAAATGCTATTTCTCAATTGAAACCATAAGTTCTTCTATTAGAATTCAATTGCCGCATAGGACTTATTGGTGTTTCTTGTATATCACAGTACCGCATCCCTTAATCACTCGAAGAATAAATTTTGCCCTCCACTCTTCTTCTTCTTCTTTTTTTATTAAAAAAAAAACAAAAATTATTTTTACTCTTCTTTTTCAATTTGATTAATACGTTGATTTGTGGTCCATCACGTTGCCTACCAAGAATTCTCCACTCCCGAAGTACAAACCTAAAGATAGATGAACACCTGCATGCACATGGCAATCTACCACTGCCGTCCTAAGCAATCAAAATTCTACATTTCCACGATCATTATCTTCTGAACTCTTACAGCAGCATCATCCATGCTCATCAACAACAACTACTATTACTAATACTCCTCCACCTCCTTGTCTTTGCTTTCCAAGATTCAATAGATTTAAACCCAATCATAACACAAATGGAATGTTTTTTCCAAACTCATTCACATGCCGGATGGCCAAAAACCCCCGATTCCTACCATCTTTTGAGTGCAATAGGAAAGAAGATTTTTTATTTCAAGCAGAATCTTGGGCAGCCTCAAAAAGAACTCCTTTCGCTTGAGAATCGCAATTGCCTTGGTTCAACACATGGTTGGCTTGTCTATAGAAACCCTTCCACAAGTTTCCTTTACCTCTTCAATCCCTTCATAGATCCATCTTCATATCTTCCTTATATTCCTCTAGACCTCAAAGAATCCATTAAAAAGGTTGCTTTCTCTTCGCTTCTGGTTCCTCTTTCATCTGCTCATGCAAATATAGATAAAGAAAACTCGACGACATTTTGGGCATTATGGACGATGGTGGCCTTGGATTCATCAGGCTTCTGGAAAAAATCCCTTGGACTAGATTGCATAGGGAACGTAAAAGAGATTACAACGAAATCGTATATTCCTCTAAGCACAAATGTTTTTATGGACTAACTGATAATGAATGCCTTGATGCTATTTGTAAAACCCGCAATTTTGGGTAAATAAAAATAGAAAAAAATAAAATAAATATTTAAAAGATTCTAAATATTTTAGTTAGGAAATAAGTGTGGAATAGTAATACATAGGAAAAATTTTAGGATTAAATTGTATATAGGAGGTTTATGGCTAGAAAACCTAAAATTTTCTTTTAGGAAAAATCGTTAGAAGAAGGGGCGGATTTTTCCAACACCATAAAATAAAAAGTAAGAGACTTCTATTTTAATTAGTACTAATTTTTGTAATTATTTATTTTATTTTAGTCTTTAATTTATTGTAAATGGTTAGGGATCATGTGGATTTAATGTTAGGATTTATTTACGTAATTTTTATGGGTTAACAATATATTTTATTTTAGTATTTTCATTTTTCAAATAATTTGAAATTAAAAATAGATTTGTGGGTCAAAATTAATATTTTTATTGGTTGATTTCGTATGTATTTAATCTAAAAAATTAGAATATATTAAGAATTATTGAGAAACTAATTTTCTATAAATACTTTTTGGAGTTTTAAAAATAAAATAAAAGAAAAATGATTTTACAAAAGAAAGGAAAAAGCAAAGTAAAGAAAGCAAACGAGATTGAGCAGCAGTTTCGAAACGACGATGAAGACGGAGTTTGGAAATATTTATAATCAGTCCTTTAAGTTTTGTAAGAATTTTACTAAAGCCCAAAATGTTTTTAATGTAATCAGGCTAGGTACTTTTCAAGTTTTGAAATTATACTTTGACTAAGATGGTTTTGAAATAACCCCAAATAGTCCCTGAAGGTATTTTTAAATTTATAGAAAGGTCCCTATAGTTTATAGTTACTAATTCATATTGTATAGAGCCTAAAATTTTTCTAAGAAATAGAATTAAGATATTTTGATTGTGTTATAGGCAAGAATTGCGAGTTTTGCATTACTTAAACTTAACTCACGTATTTCGAATTATACAAGAAGTAAGTGGCTCCTATTCTATTTCATATTTTTTCAAATTATTTTATAAATGTGTAAGTGTTTTCTAAACATCTATTTTTTTATATATAAAATGGCTCGAGCACGTGTATTTGAATGTTTTCATATATGTGAAATCATAAGTGATAACAATTTTGAACATAAGTGATTATGTGTAATTGATGTGTTTTGTATCACTTTGACTCATTGTATAAGCTTTGCTTGAGTTGGTAGGGAGATAGTTCGTGTCAGTGAGTGGCCCTTGTCCAGCGTGATATAGCTGGCTAGTGTTGTGGCCCCTCCTAGCGAGTATAATAGTTAGGACAAGATATCTTGAATTGCCGATAATGCCTGAGTGAGTATTTGAGTCTATCGAATGTGAATGATTATGATATGATGTTGAATTGTTTTAAATTATTGCTTTTATAGAAATAAATCAATGATTGTCACCTATCCTTATAATGAATTAATTACTTTTCGAAGGATCAAATTGCAAATGTCTTATAAACTATATATATATATATATATATATGTATATGTATGTATGTGTTGATGGCATTCACAGATTTTTGAAATTAATTATATAATAACGTGCTCGGTCCAATAAAAGGGAATACTGGCTACTTATCGAGCAAGTGTTCGCTCACCCCATTATATAACATTTTTGCAAGTATTAGTAATTTTTTCTAAGACAAGTGGTTGGAGATTTGAGGTCTCAAGCTTGGTGCCTTCGTGAAAAGGACACCACGTGTTACGATCCCGGTTTCGGGGCATGACACTGTTGATCTCAACGACCCTTTTTCTCCGAAGATTTCTTTTGTAAAATTTAGTCTTCCTCCAATAATAGAAGAACACTTTAAGGAAGATCTTGGACGGGGGATAAGAAGTTCTTGCAGGCAGCTTATCGCTTTAGTCGAAACTATTTAATAGAGTCCTCGGGGAAATTATTGTTGATCGAAAGATCTACGGTTGACTTTGAACCTGATTTTTATCAACCTGTTCATCCTTGGGAATTTAATGCTCCGGTCGACCATTTCAGGTTTGAAGTTTTTAAGTTAGACTTTGACAAAAATGATTGGATTCACCTTCCGAACATTGGTGATCGAGCTCTTTTCGTTGGACTAAATCATTCTGCGTCTCTCTCAACCTAGGATTATCCAGGATTGTCGTCCAATTCTATATACTTCACATCCCATGATTACGAATTTTTGAGGACTCAAGTGGGAAATGCGACGCGGGCGTCTACAATTTGGCTGATAATACAACAGAACCACTCTATATTCCTGACATAATCGATAAGAAAAGCGAGGAAAACACTAATAAGTTCTATGAATTCGATAAGAAAAGGTTGGAAAATGCTGCAAAGTTATATAAATTCGATAGCGAAGCTATGATCGAGCTAGTGCAGGTCAAGTGACTTTAAAGAGGCTATGATGAAGCAGTACTTGCTAAGTGATCTTGAAAAGACTTTGTAGCCCCCCGTGTGGATTATTCCTGAAAGTCGAATTAATATCAGTAATTAATCCACTCATGATGATTACTTTTTTGGTTTTGTTATGATTCTTAGTATTCTGGGTTGTTTTTGACTCATTCAGGATTATTCTTAAATTGTTCCCTTTATAACATTTGTGGGATACATTCGACTGCGGCTTGCTTTGATTGTTGCTCAGGGCTGAATTGAAACTATTCATAGGCACTTATTAATACTACTTAGTTTTTTCTTTTTTCTTTTTTCTTTTTTTTGGTTAATAAAATGATTACATAAATTAATTTAACAAAGCAGTTTGACAGTTACTAGTAGTATCGGTTGACCTCATCTTTACTCTCGTTTCCCTTTGGCTTTTTGTTGTTTTGGTTTAACATGCAATGGTTGTGTGTGGTCTGTTGTTTGTTCAATTTGTTTCCTTCTTATGCCATTATATTTGGATGAATGAATCAATGAATATGTTCTTGGAGCATTTTCCGTTGTTTGATGGTTAATATATTACAGTATTATCTATGCAGAAAGTTTAATGTCTTGATGTATATTAAGTAGGAGTACAAATTAAGTCAAACAACTGAAAGACAATGTGACAAATAGGAGTAAAAATGGATAAAACTACTCGATACTCGAAATCAATTCGATTCGATAAGAGTTCGTTTAAATTTGATCAAACTTGATTTTTCAATAATTATCGTAAATCAGGATTTAGCATTCATTAATTTTTGTATTTCACTTGAACTCGGATCGAAAAACTAAGAGTTTTAAACTTGTATGTAAAAATTTTAAGCTACCATGTTTCGATTTCGAGTTTGACTTGATAAAATATCGTTTGATTCATGTTGACAAGATGAACAATTCAAAGTTAAAAAAAAAATTATAAACTCATTAAAATAATTAAATAAATTAAAATACTAAAATATTTTACTTGTTTCATATTTATTTATACCCTACACAAATGCGTCTGATGGGCATCTTCTTTAGTTTATTTAAGTTTAAATATTCAACTGTCAATGTATACCATATATTGATTTTATATTTTTATATAGGAGTGCTTAAAATAACTCGCTGATCCAAAAATTGGTAAAATCAATCCATCTTGAATTGAAAAAAAGGACATTCAAACCAAGTTAAGCGACGGATTCGGGTATCAGACCAGTTCACAGCCATATCAGTTCAGGTAATAATTCACAATTTGAAGAACAGCCAGTTAGCTGAAACAGTCTATAGTGAGGGGCACTTGGACAATTTTGCCCACTTGGCTACACCACCAAAAACTAAATATTGGTAGTCACTAGTCAGCGCCTCTTCATTCTTCATCTTTCAGACTTCTCAATATCTTACTCTTCTAATCTTCTCCATCTCTCACTCTTCTAATACTATCAATCTTCTCTCGGATCTTAGTCTCAAATCGCCGTTTAAAGATATCTCTTAAGAAATCCATCTTCAAATCAACCTTTTAAAATCTCTCTTGGCCAGCTTCAAATCGATCTTCAGAAGGTTAGCCATTTTTTTAAATAAATTCGTGATTAACTTTAATTTTTTTATGGTTAAATTTTTCTATTTTTTGTAATTATTTTTTGTTCTTTGTTCATATGCATGTCTGTAATACTGCCTTATAGTTCTTTCTATATGTTCATTGTTGACTTTTAATAGCTATTATTTGGAAAAAAATTGAGAATGGATTCAGTTGATCTTTCCTTTACAAGAGCTCTAAGAATAAAAGCACCAATAATAAACCCTCTAATTAAAAATTTCCTTTACATTTCGTTTGATGTGTGATTTATTTTGCTTGACACTATTAATTTTTAATTAAATTTTTAAAAAACTTGCACAAATATCAAGCATGACTGATGGGCATCCTGTGGTTAATACTGAAAACTAAAGAACACAAGAATCTGACTCCCTATTTGTAACTTTATGTTCTTGTGTAGTTTCTTATTGGATCACATGTAATTGAAGACTAGTAAGTTTGGGTTGTTTCAGTAAACTGCAACAGACTTTGAGTCCTGGATTTGTATTTGCATGTTGATGCTGTAGTATTCTTATGTACTTGCGATTAAGTTTGAAGCTATTGGGGACTTTATTATTTTCTCAGTAAATTGGATAGTTACTACCTTAATGGAACAAAATTGAAAGTAGTTTTTATTTTTTATTTTTCCTTTTCTGCTACAGAGATTCAGGTATTTGCAGGTCTTGAACCACTTTAATTGGATAACTAGATAAGCGGCTACCTAACTTTTATGGACCGGGTACGATTTAGATTATTGGAGAACCGGATAAGACTGATTCGGATAGTCTAATAGTCTCATGGACCAAGTATACCCCTCCTTTTATTTTAGGCCGTGCTAAGTTTAATTTATGTAATACATAACCCTTACTCCACCTTACAGTCTTTTACTTATATTTGATTTTCTCTTTGCATTTTATACTTATTTTTTGGACATTGTCACCCTAAACTCTAAGATTTATTTCATTTCATTATAATTTTTAACGTCGTTACCAAATTTAATGGATGTTAAGTAAGTCCATACCACGCTTTTGTTTACGGGCATATTGCACTATGGAAGTAGCCATGGTTAATTTCATTTTGGACCCCCTAACTTATGATCAATTCTAACTTTGTACTCCGAATCTAAATTTTAAATATATTGAACCTACAGTTGCACCCCTAACTCTTAGCTTCTTCCCACTTTATTCCAATTTTATTAGTAAAATTTTGGTGAATGTTTCATTTTAGGAGCATGTTGTGCATGGTAAGAATCTCCATTAAGCTTGGTAACTGTGTTAAAAATTTGACTAAAATAAATAAATCTTAGAGCTTAAAGTATAATATGTCTAAAAAATAAGTACATGGTGCAAAATAAGAATCTGGTACAAATTAGTAGTATAAAGGGGAATAAGCCTTGTGTAAATATACAATTGTAGTTATGCGAGAGGAAGTATGTCCTACCAATCTTAGCCAAGAATGAAAAGGAAAAAATTGTAAGTTAGATAAAGTGGCTAAAAAATTAATGAAAAAGAAAATTTTAAGTGAAATATATTTGATTATCTAGTTATTGGGTTGGGTTGGGTTGGAGTTTTGTTTTTACAAAAAACTAACTAAATCTTGCAAGTTTCGGGTAACCTAATCTAAATAAATTTAAAATTGAATATCCCAACTTATTTAATTTCAAATTTATTTGAGTTGAATTGAGTTGAGTATGAAGATGCCTATCAATTAACTACAAAAATTGATATCATTCAGAGTAAGTGAATTTAATACATGTAGATAGTAAGCGTGTATAGTTTGAGTAAACTTTTTTCATGAACTACTCTCTCCGTCCTATTTATTTTTAATCAAATCAATTTTGTAATAAATAATGCATATAGATTTATTTGATTTTTCATAAAAAAATTTTAAACAAAAGTGAAATTTATATAAAGTATTATAATATGAAAGTTAAAATTTATAAAAAAAATTTAAAAATCGTGAAAAACAAAAAATTGAGCGTTGAAAATTTGAGTTGTTGACCAAAAAAATCAAACATAATAAATATATTGGCATGAAAATAATATATAATATGATGTTTGAATTGCATGCAAATATTTGTGGTGCCACTTTGCCATCGCCCGACTCATATAATTCGATTGACAAGTCTTCCTCCAATACTAAAAGATATGAAAATTCTCAACTGCAAAAGGCTGTTTTTGTCCTTGACCAACCAGTCAAAGGGTGTGTCCGTAGTTTTTCAAACTTTACGGGTACTCATGGTAATGCAAGCAAAGCCAAGGCGTCTATATGTAATTAACCCAAGTTAAATCAAGGTTTAAAAATTTTATACTTATACCCTTTGCTTTGTAATTTGCTTTGCAGCCGTTTCGCATTCCCCAGTCCACAACCCCAAAACCCGCAAAAACCAGAAATGTCTTCGCCCTATCGCCTCCTCCGCCGCATTTTCTCCACTACCACGGCCAAACCCTCAGCTATCTCCACCGCTTGGCTATATCAGAGAATCTGTTCAAAGAGCGGAACCTCAGAAGAGTAGTGGATAAATTCAAGCAGCACTCCAACTCCGACCGCTTTCGAATGAAAATTGGCGTGTATGAAAACACTGTTCGACGCTTAGCCTCAGCCAAACGCCTCAAGTGGATCGAAGAAATCCTCGAGTACCAAAAACAGTTCAAACACGATCTCTCCAAAGAAGGCTTTTCGATTAGGCTCATTAGTCTATATGGAAAATCTGGTATGTTTGAAAATGCCCAGCAAGTGTTCGACGAAATGCCTGAAAGAAACTGTGCAAGAACTGTGAGATCAATGAATGCCCTTTTGGGGGCTTGTGTTAATTCGGGCAAATTTAATGAAATTGAAGGATTATTGAAGGAGTTACCTGAGAAGTTGAAAGTCAAGCCAGACCTGGTTTCGTATAATACGTTGATCAAAGGCTTGTGTCAGATGGGCGCGCTAGATAAAAGCATTTCAGTGGTTGATGAGATGGAAAAACAAGAATGGGCTCAAGCCAGATTTGATAACGTTCAACACGGTTCTTGATGCCTTGTACTCAAAGAATAAATTCGATGATGGTGAAAAACTGTGGTGCCAAATGCTGACGAAGAATGTGGTTCCAAATATCAGAACCTATAATGCAAAGCTTACTGGATTGGTTAATGAGACTAGAATTAAGGAAGCCGTTGAGTTGTTTGGCGGATTGGGAAGTAAGAAGCTAAAGGCAGATGTTTTTAGTTATGGTGCTTTGCTTAAAGGTTACTGTAAAGAAGGCAACTTGGTGGAGGTGAAGAGGTGGTACAGAGAGCTGATTGACAAAGAATATGCTCCAGATAAGGCAATATTTTGGACTGTGGTTTCTTTTGCTTGCGAGAAGGATGACTATGACTGGGCATTTCATCTTTGCCAGGAGATTTTCAAGAGGAAGTGTGTTGTTGATATAAAGCTATTGCAGAGGGTTGTGGATGGTTTGGTAAAGGAATCAAAGATTTCTCAGGCTGATTGAGCAGGTTGTGCAAATGGGGAAGACAAATGATTTCAGGCGATATGAGCTGAAATTGCCCTCAGAGGAGTAGTGCAGGTATTGAAGGTTTCCTTTTGGTTTTCTGTGTCTTTAATCGTCTTTGCGGCTGAACAATGCCATTTCATGGTAGTTAAGGGAATGTTGGCAGTGGAATTACACAGCTCTGAAGCTGAGCAACGTCCTATGTTTTTTCGCTTCTGTAAAATCCTAACAATTTCAATAGCGAAGTTTTCTTGCTTGTTTCCTTTTTCTGATGGTGGAGTTCTGCAAAACATAATATTAGGATTATGGAATTAAAGGAATGCTTTTCTGATAGAATTATCCGGAGTATTACCCATTGGTTGTCATTATCATCATACAACTGCTTAATCATGATTAGATTCTCTGTGCGTCGAAACTGATGTGTGCACCATGTCATGTACTCCACTCAATTGATTCAAGAACTGCACCAAATAAAAAGGTAACAGTATCTTGCAATCTTAGTGGAGGAAATAGAATTTTTATTTAGTTGATAATATTGTTGTTAAGTTGCATGCTTATGGGGACACTGTGTTTTACCTCTCTTTCTGATGCATAGAAGTACTGTATTCTGAAGATGGAAGTCGTGGAAAGAATAAAGTGTGTTTGACTTTTCTTCTTTCACTAATTGTTGTGGAAAGTCAGAGATGGGTTCATTTTTAGTTGATTGGTACTTAATACGTTATAGAACCCATAGTTAGTTTTTCATAACTTACCACTGTTAAGTGTTAACCAAGTAAAGCTGTTACAAACTGTTACTTTGAGATGCCTCTGAAACATAGATGGGTAGGTGTGTGGATTAAATTTGGTTGCAGTCTCAATTAGAAAACTGCTGCCTTCTTGTGCTTTATACTTTCTTGTTGATCTCCGTACCACTTTCATATAAACCATAAAAATTGCAGGTGATATTTTTTTTTTATTTAAGCTTTATAAGGTACAACGAAAATGGAAGCATGAAAGATGTAGTAACTTATGTTACTCAGCATGGAAAGGGGAAATCATTAGATTTCTCTGGGTAATGGGTAGTGTTGTTGGCAGTGTTCTTGAGTTGTTAGCAGTTCAGTTTAGATCTTGGGTGTTTGTTGGATTTTTTTTCAGATCCGCGTGTTGCGGAAAGACAGAAGGACTGATTGGCACAGTAGTGATAAATGGTTATCAAGTTTTTTAGAAGCATACTCTGCGAGATAGGTGTAGCCTGCAATTTCATGTTAACAACATAAGTTTACATTGTTAGGACATTTGATCATTTTAAATGATTGCTTATTCTGTGTTTGTGCTATTGAAATGTGTGCCAAAGCTGCACAGTTAAGGACTCTAAAGCAGTAATCTACAAGTCATAACATTCAAATATCAATTCCACCTTTGACAATTTAGAATCATGCATTCATTTATTAATCTTGGAGTAATATGGAGCCGGAAACACATAATTCTAGGAGAGATTGGACAAACTTGCGTTTGGATTAAAATTATTTTGATTATTTATGTGCATCCCTGATGTTCTTAAAATGCTCATACCAATTGGATGTTTCCGTTTGATATTTTATCACTTGTTTGCATAGATTTGGCTCAAAAACAAAAACAATTTTAGAATTTGTAGGAATGCAGAAAAATATATTTCTTTGTTCTTCAGGTTACAGAATTTCACATTACAATAAATATGAGATATTCACATAGTGATGAATAGGACCTTAAATATATCCACAGGACAAGAGGATTATTCCTCGGACCAAGTAATTTCGATCGAGCCAACGTCATCAGGATCAGAAATACCCAAGGCTTCCCACACAGCTTTTGAACCATCGACAATGTTATTAGGACATGGAGGCTGGTAGTCATGGTCGTCATCACATCCCATTGTGGAGTCACACTCATCAACAACCATAGCCCTTACACTCTGACCGTTGTATCTAATGGTGATGTTGTTGAAGCATCTACTTCCTCCGTTGTACCACCCAGTTGAAAGGGCAACAATTGGTATGCCATCTACTGTCGGAGTGGTAGTTGTCATCACACTCTGATGGACCGCCACCATCACCACCCTCCTCAAAGCTATTAATGGTAAGAGTAGCACTTGTTTGTGAAGAAATGGTAGGTGAACACTCGTAAGTTTTGTACTTCTCCCCTGCCTTACAGCAGTCGGAGTCATTTTCTTGATTGCATTTCCCTGGAGGTGGGGTTTTACCGGTTATTGTCCCACTTGGCCTGCAAGCCTGAAGTCTACTAGCCTCAGAAGAATTACAATTTGCTAGAAGAACGAACAAAAGTAGAAAAGATGCTATCAAGCTATAGTACTTCATGTTTTCTTAGTATCTTTACACTAGTACTTCTTGTGAAATCTAGTGATGAAGTGACTGGTTTTTATATAAGTTTTAACAAAGCAAAATGTCAAGATTTTGCTCAAAGTTTTGCCCTCCACCATGCAGTTGCTAGTGATCTTTGGAAGTCATGCAAGTCCAAAATGCTTTAGTTTCAAGCGGGGTGAGTATATTTTGAAATGCTGACCATATTATTAGCAATTAGCATCACCAAGTCGAGGTAATTCATCAACTTTACTGCCACGGCCAAATAGCTTTGCATTAACGCCGTGGCAGAGAACCTTTACTGGTTTTAATACTCGGGTTCACATCTCCATGGTTTGCCAACATATATTTTCGTTTTATTACTGGACGTGATTTGTGAATAAATGCTCATGTCCGCAAATTTGGTTACTCTCACCATCAATTAGAAAACGTAACAAAGAAAAAGTTTTGGAATCCAAATATAATAAAACAGCAACCATTTCAGAAGTATAATTTGTAACGGCAAATACTTGAAGACCTAGTCTTGTAAGTTGTATTCTAGTAAATTTTGTAGTTATAATTAAATCATATAAATTATTATTTATATCCGTTAATGTCATTTATTTTATATAATTTAATTGACATCACATGATATGTAAGCGGGGTCGCAGACCGAATTTACCTAATATTTTCCATTGAAAAATAATTTACAAAGGCATAAATTCACAACTACTTGCAAAAGTCACACTACATACCAAAATCATAATAAATTAATGACTCTCTGATTTTAGATCCTCGGTTCGATTTCGTTCCTTTTTTCCCTAATCTAGTGACACATAGACTTTTATTACTTTGTTACTTTATATAAATAAATTGATTCCCATTTGTAAGATAATTGTCGTCATGTGTAATTTCATTATGAATATAGGTTGTGTTTGGACAGATGGAATAAAATTGTAGAAAATATTTGAAATGATATTGAAATAGTTGGATTTGAGTGATATCAAATTTGAATGAATTTGAAATCTACTCATTTTAACTACTGAAATGTCACTTTCATTTATTAATAAATTTTAAATTCCTAACTAAATTTATTAAATTATTTGAATAATGTAAAATAAATTTAGATTTCAAATTCAAATATACTCGAACCCACCATCCAAACACAACTATAGGGATTTGAGTGCAGTAACATTCAAGTTTGTAATAGTACCTATCATTAGAGTAGTAATGAGCTACTCAAACGTCCTAAATATCCTTGGTAAGTAGCAATGGTACTACTTCCAAACTTGAAATGGTATTTATACTATTTTAAGTTTTAACATTCAAAATTACTACTATATGTTACTTGAAATGCATTAAAATTCGTTTAATCCACTAGAGCATTCCCCGTTGAATATATTTCATTGTTTGGACATTTAAGCGACCAAATGATTGCAAATTCTATCTTTTGGCTCTTCAAAAGTTCAAACACCAAAGTTGTGCAAAATCTTGAGAATTAAAAATTCTATCATAATTTACGAGTGAGAAAGTTATCCGAGGAAGCAATTGTGAAGAAGGTGAGGTAAAAAAAAACAAAATATTGTTCTACCTTGTTGTCGTTTCATGTGAAGATTTTTTTTGAAAGAAATTAAAATTAGTTAACTTTAAGTGACTCGGTCAGAATTAATGCCTTCTCCTGTAATTCTTCTGAGGATTGATTCTATTTTACATCCCTTAATCTTATATCTAATTCTTGCTTTATACTCTAAATTTTAGTTTTGTACACCTTACCTCCTAACTCTCAAATGCTACCATTTTAGTCTAAATTTTAACGCCATCACTAAAATTAATAGAATCTTTTCATATGTGCAACAAATTCAACAAGATCTTTAATAATATTGCTACAAAATTTTGGATATACGAGTAAATATTTTATTAAATTTGACTGAAGTGGTACATTTGAATGTTGGTGTACAAATTTAAAAAATTAAAATTGAAGTGTAAAGTGGGAATTGAGTATATAATTGAGGGATGCAAAATGGAATTAGCTATAATCCTTTTGAGTGTTTTTTAATTCATGTAAGACTCTTAAAAACTTGGGAAAATGTTGTTAATTCATCACGTCAAAATGTTATGCACCTAACCAGCAAATTAAAAATTGAACTTAAATCAAAGAAAATATTTCCGCTGTAAAATTTTAGTACACATACAAAATTTACTTATTAGTCACGGGAGTATGTATGGATTTGACATGTAGCAAGAGCAAGGTGATCCAAATCTAAGTTGACGATGTCAAAATAATATACTCAATAATAATATTACATGTGGTTCCGAGCCTGGTTCATTAGGGATATTTTAATAATTTTACCCTCATAGTTCAAATAAACTCAAATGGGTCGAATACTACATATTTGACCCACGAATCGATCCAACCTATCGATTTCAAGTATAAATATCAAAATACTAGGTCAAATTCAAGGAATGTCTTTCCTAATTATGCAAACTCTAAATTCTTATTAAATTTTACTTTCTAGTCTAAGTATTAAGTTGAGTGTCGGAACCTACTCATGGGGATACAATTTTGCCTTTTTATATTCGGGTGATTCGGATAAGTGTACTACACGCGATGCTCAACCTTATTTTGGACAATACTGCACTTAAGTAACCGTAGTTCAAATTTTTGTATCAATATTTGGTGGCATCTGTTGGAAATCTGAGCTAAAAGTCATACTAAGACATGGCATTGGTCCCTAGCACGCGTAACACTCACTTAGTAATGCCAACAAAGACAAAGAAATTTTAAGTCAACATCATTCCAACTGGTCACATAGAGAGATGGATCGGCAAGGAGGACACAAAGGGGATTCCGGTTCCCAAGTTGTGGACAAGGACGAAAAAATTCTCAAGTTGAGACAGCAAAATGCTCAGTTGAAGGAAATACTCATTATGCAGCAATTGAAGTAACACCTCTCTCATGGCGAGCAACATTCTCACTATCTCGATGGCAACCCTCGGGTTGTCTAACCCCAAATTCATGCTGGCGAGGAAGAAAGGTGATCTCAAGAAGAGAGGCATAAAGATAAACAGAGGACCAGAGAACTAACTCCTGTTGGGTCCACCTGGCAGGACTATCCTCGTCAGTCTGCTAGGCAAGAGTGAACAAGCTGAACTGCCTAGCCAGACTCTAGAAAAACGACCTCATCAAAGCTGAGTGGTACTAGGGAAAGGAGCTCAGATGAAGTAGCATCTATAGCAGTGTCAGAATTTCATTCATAAGAGAAGAAGACACTAAGAGAGCGATCAAACCATGCTGAAAGTCCCAGAAAGGTAAGAGGACTTGAGAAAAAGGTTAGAAAAGTTGCAGGCTAAGGTGAACAGAATGGATGATAAGGAAGGAAGGAGTACTAGATACAATTATTCCCTTCCCTTCACTAATGATATCATGCAGGAACATTTTCTTAGAAGGTGGTAGACTCCCTACTTTGACTCTTATGACGAGAATACTAGATCCATGGGAAAATCTAGATACCTACAGTTCTAAAATGTACCTCCAAGTAGCGTCTAATGCTATCCTCTACCGAGGGTTTCTCATTTTTGTGTCTTGCTGCCTTAGACTGATTTAGGGGATATAAGAAAGAAGACATCAAAAATTTTGACCAGCTAGTAGATTTGTTTCTGAATAAGTTTGAAAATCAGAAGAGAATCTCAAAGACAAGAACACACCTGCTTACACTTATACAAAAATCAGATGAATCAATCATGGACTATGTAGACATGAATTTAAGAAAGAAATCCTCGAAATCCAAGGGGTAATGTAGGACAGATTAAGCCTTTCCAAGTCGGGATTAAACCTGGGAAATTCTCTTTAACATCAATTTGAGTCCTTCTACCACTCTCACAGCCTTCTTCCTTCGAGTAGAGAAATTTGCCTAGGCTGATGAAGGAGAAAGGAAGAAAAGAAAGCTGATGAAGGAATCAGTGAAGCAGAACCCGTGAAAAAGAGTAATGTTAGAGACCGGTTATCCATAACCGTGTCCCATAGGAGGAGTCTCGACTCTCCTAAGATTTATGCTATATTCAAATCCATTCCGACTCATATTTTAGTTATGGTTAAGAAAGAGTCATTTGTAAAATGGCAAATTCCAATGAGGAGCAACCCAGACTATAGAAACAAGAACAAGTGGTGTAATTTTTCATAAAGATAATGGACATGATAACAATGATTGCTTTTTTTTTGAAAAATATGATTGAAGAGTTCATTGAAAAGGGTTACTTGAAACCAATTTATCCAAGATTAAGAAAGAATTAGGTAGTCTCCAGTTGAAAATTAAGGGGGGTGTTACTGCTTAAACTTTAAGGAGCAGTACACTTAATGTTTTTTTTTGACTTTTCATGTAATCTCCTATGCCAAGCTATACTCTATTTGAGGTGACATAAGCTTGTGCACATTGCAAGCATGTCTTTTTCAATAAAGAAATTTTTTCAAAGTCTTTTTGTCATTTGAATTATGTAATTGATTCTCTGAGATTAGTAGTTTGGTATGGACGATAATAAACAAGAAAAATCCCACATACCCAGGCTTTTCAAAGGCACTCGTCTTTCAGGACTCAAGTATGTTGTGAGGTCACATTCTCTTCTCAAGGTAAAAGCTATGTTTTCCTATGTGAAGACTTCTCAAACTAAGTCTTACTCTCATAACGAAGACTTACCCATCTGATTGGTAAAAAATGCATCCTTCAGTCAAGGGCCCTCTGGGGCAAAACTTAAGTCTTTCCATATAAAGGACATTTCTTAGGTTAATTCATCTTCACAATAGTGAACTCACATTCTATTGGTCAAAAATAGCATTTCAGGGATTCAACACCTTCCAGGTTTGTACACTTGCTCACACCTTTGGGTTTGAGCTGGCTAAAATCCTCTAGGATCATGCCTTACCTACATTATCCGGGGTCATTGTCTGAGTCTTGCTGATGCCTTCTAGGGTCACACCTTTTCACGCCTTCCGAGGTCTTTCCCTACTTAGGCCTCGGGGATAGAACACTTCCTCACAATTTCTAGGGTTGAGTCTTGCTGATACCCTCCAGGATCATGCCTTACTTATGCCTTCCGAGGTCGCTCTTACTTCACACTTTCTAGGATGGAAGACTTGCTCACGCCTTTCGAGATTGCACCCAGCTAACATCTTCTGGGGTTACGCTTTACCTACATTATCTAAAGTAGGACTTAACTCTCTGGGAGCAATGCCAAGGTCTTCCTAATATGAAGTACTTATTTCATACCTACTCTTCGGAGTAAGACTCACTCCATTAGGGACAATTCTATAGACTTTTAAAGTGAAGCACCTATGCCATATCTACTCTCCTGAATAGGACTTACCTTTTTTAGGACAATTTTAAGGATTTCCAAAATAAAGTACTTAGGCCATGCCTACTCTCTGTTGTAGGACTTTTCTCGTCGTGGGCAATTTCATAGACTTCCAAAGTTAAGTACGTATGTCATACCTATTCTCCAGAATAGGCTTACCTTTCTAGGAGAAATTCCAAGGCCTTTCAATGTGAAGTACCTAGGTTATACCTACTCCCCGGAGTAAGACTTACCCCTCTAGAAGTAATGCCAATGTCTTCCAAAAGTGAAATACCTATACCATACCTATTTCAACAATGACTTACCCTTTCGAGTGTCATTAGTGCAACCTTCCAAGGTAAAGGTCCAAAGTACTATCAACAAGCTGTCTCTTAGTCTAAGTATGCTAAGGACAATAATTACATTTAGTCATTTCAGCTAAACTAAATGAACTAAGAGGAATAGGAAGACTATACAACTCTAAACTCAATACACTGCAAACAAATAGTAAAAATAAATGCATACTACTATAGAAATATGAAAAGTACTTTACATATGCGGAGTTGGTACAAGAGAAGGCCTCAATCCAAAGTCTATAAATAAAATTACATAAGTTTTAGAAAGAAAAAGAGGCAACCCTCCATCAAAATTAAATTTCCATCAATCACAGGAACCGGAAGCTTGGAGTAAATATCATCAAGATCCTTAGCTCATCCCGAAACCTTTGTAAATTTTCCCTGATAATGCAGAGAAGCATTACCTCTATTTGACTCACCCTACACTACTTTAGTCTTAACTACACATCTGGAATTATGTTGTGACTATTCCCTACCTTAGCTAGGGTATTAAGGCAAGGGAGACATGCCTGCACATGAGGAAGTGGTACTGCATAAGTTCACACTCTAGGTCTATGCACTGAAAAATCACACCCCTTGGGTGTATACGGTGGAAAACCTTAGAATGCCCCCTGCCTTTATATAGTGGAAGACCTTAGACATCACTAAACACGAGTTGCTGAGTTTCATCTAACTCAGGGTCATCCCTTGCATCAACTATGCCTTTCTTACTATCCCCACTGATTCCTTCGTTGTAGTCAAAAGATCTAAAACATCGATGGTTTCCGATGCAAGAATATTGTTAATGTCCTAATTATCATCAAAGTCTTGGTCATCATAAATTTACGTATGGTCATTCCTAGCATCATTATTAGAGCTAAGGTTGACTAGGAAAGTTAAGGTATCCATATATGAGAAAGAACCATAGTCAGTCGAGGAGGGGAGTGCATCATGTCACAAGGAAAATCATGATTTTCCTTGGATGTTGTGGAGTTCGAGTTTGCTATTGCAAAATTTTTCAGGGTGTTATTTTTCTCCATGGTGATCTATGAGTTTAAAGAATTAGTCACTAAGATGATTTTTCTCCTGGTCGTGGCTTGTCATTTGGAAGCTATGGAAGTAATGCAGGCAGATCAATACCTAACCCTAGGTTTTGATTGACATGTGTTAAAAAAATGCAAAATGTGTGCAACAAATGGAGAAATTCATTGGAATAGGGTTTGTAGGGAAAAATATAAAGACTAATATGTTTTTTTTAAAAAAATTAAGTAGTACTTGAATTCACGTAGGTAGTACTAGTACTACTACACGTGAATTAATAATAGTAGTGGTGGCATGGAATAAGTTCTTATAGTACTGGATTAGTCCAAAGCCCTAACTATGAGATTCATGTAAATCCTAAAATTATGGGATACTCAAGTAAGAACTCCACAACATTACTCCACAACAGTAAGGAATTCCATGGCATTACTCCATAGTAGTAAGGAACTTCACAACATTACTTCACGGTAGTAAGGAACTCCAAAACAGTAGGGATCTCCACAATACTACTCCACATCAACAGGGAACTGTACAGTAGTAGTGGTACCAGTGATAAAGAAATTTCAAGGATATTTTACTTCAAGAAAAATTCTATACAAGTATATGTATCAATTTAAGTCTTGGCTTAGGTACACTCCAGTGTAATTAAATTTTTTTTATTTTTCTACTTCAATACATAGAAATTTTTAGATAATTCTCAAATAAATATTAAAAACTATTTTCCCGAAAAAATAATTTTCTAATTCATGAAATTGATTTCGGTCAATACTATGACTTCGGCCAGGATGCAAATATAGCATCAAGTACTTGGCACTCTCAATCCGAAAAATTTCGACTTGAGATTGGGGAGCAAATGATGATGTCAAAATAATACACCCAATGGCAATATAGCATGTGACTCTGGGGCTGATCCATTAGAGGTATTTTGGTAATTTTACCCTCGGAGTTCAAATAAGCTCAAATGGGTCGAGTACTATACATTCGACCTACAGATTGATCCAACATATTGGTTTCAGGTATAAACATCAAAATGGTAGGTCAGATTCAAGGAATGACTTTCCTAACTATTCAATCTCTAAAGTCTTATTGAATTTTACTATGTGGTCTAAGTACTGACTTAAGAGAACGTCGGAACCTACTTCAGGGGATAGAGCTCTGCCCATTTTATTTTCAGATGATCTAGACGTGGATACTAAGTATGGTGATCAACCTTAGTTAGGACGATAGTAAACTCGAGTAACCCTAATTCAAATTTTTGTATCAACACAAATCATACGAAAAGCAGAAAGATTTGAAAATTGGCAAAATTGCATAACTTGTCGTTGTTCATTAATGACCCAATCTTCATAGTAATGGACAAGACCAAACGGCTTTCAATTGTTGTCTTATCATCTTACTTTCCAAATTGAAAATAATTCAATTACTCATAGATCACATCTAATCATCTTATATAGCTTAGGTCAATTGAATATTTCAATGATAGTTGTCACTTCTGTATATAAAAACAAAAAATTCAAAATTCAATTCTCACTGTTTTCAATCTCTTATTTGGTAGACAATTTGTAAGAACCACTGTAAGTCACTGAATTATATTCTGATGGCGTGCCCTGACCCTAGAGAAAGAGAGATAATCCTACCCTCTTCCTAAATTTTTTCTTACAAAAAAAAAAAAAAAAAAAAAAGAAAACTAGTGTATATGTAACCATGTTTATGCAGAAAAATACATCTCTTCAACTGTTATTCAGGTTTCACAATTTCATTTTACTAATATTGTACAAATAACATATTCACATTGAAATGAATATGACCACAACCATAATAATAAGGGAATTAGATTAGTCCTCGGACCAAGTAATTTTAAGGCCTTACTCTACTTTGTACTATTTAACTTATAATTCGATTCTCACTTTACACCTTATGTTTATTTTTTGAACATATGACATGTGATTTCTCGTCACACATCGAAAGTGAGAGAGAATATTATATTATTTATAATATTGTAGGTCATGAGCTACAAATAACTAGGTTTAAACATTTTGACTCTGTTATTTCTACTCAAAAGTTATTGGGTTAGTCCAGACCTGGGGATCTCTCGTGTGGTGTCTGTATGGAGTGAGACTGGGCTAGTAATATTGAGCCATCTTACCGGGCATTATTATTATTTCTAGCCTTGAAGGAACCCGGTAGGAGAGATGGATCAATAGGTTACTGGTTTAACAGTAGTAGGTCACTCAAATATATTTTTTATTAATATAAAATACTTGAAAATTATTAAATACAAGAAATATGGTAAAAATATTGATTAAAACATGTTTGGTATTTATCACTTTATGAACTTTCTATGTTGTAGTTTTGAATTTCATTTGTGAAAAAATTTTATGAATGAAGAAATGTATTTTTTTGATTTTGCATTTTTGTTGGCACTTAATAAGTGTGTGCTAGAATTAATTTGATTGATTTGTTCTTATTTTAATTTTATGTTCAATTGTTATTAATTAGAGTATTTCTCTTAATTTAATTAGATAATAATATTCAAGAGTCACAATAACAATTTTACTTAACCTTTCTTATCTTATTTAATTTCTTTGCCTTCTTATATTCAATTATGTAGAATGGATAATTTTATTGGTTATATTATAGTAATCCTATAATTATATTAATTTTTCTAATTTTTTTCCCGTGCTAAGCATAGGATTACAAGCCAATTTAAACAATAGTCAAACCACTAAGGATACCTTGTAATTTACCCTTAAAATTTTATATTCTAGATATCCTTGGGTTAATACAAAAACTTTATTTGTTTCATCTCTCCTTTTTTTTTTTTTTTTTTTAAAAATCAACAAACAATTTCATTACTAAAACCTTGATAGATAAGGACTAAATAAGTAGATACACTAAAGATAAATGACCAAATTAGTCTTTTTCTCAAATACGAAAAACTTTGGTTCGCTTTTTTTTTTTTTTAACTTTATCGACAAATAAGTTCATACTTGATAAAATTGGAGCATAATTACATGACCAGGTGTGATTGATCCACCATTAATAACATCTCTCCACAAAACAGAATCTAGATAATTTGGTGGATTATTTAAAATGCATAGTGAGGTTTACATCTTGGTTTATATAACAATTTTTCCTGCATAAGGAACTCCGCACAAGGAAATTAGTAAAAAGTTTAAGCATCTCAGCTTGTTTTTGCCCGACAGGAGAAGAATATGGCTGTTGATACTAAGGTAAAGAAGAAGGCTTGTAATAAGTTAGAGTATGTGTACAAAAATGAGCCACAAAGTTTATAATAAGGCCATACATTTGGTTCATATAAAAATTTTTCTCCGCCAATGTACTGGATGATCTTTCTTATATGAGTACAAATATTTGACAATTTAAAGCCGAGCAGTGCGCTAGTGTGGATGTTTCCACCACCTACAATCGTGTATGCAGCTTATTCTCCGAAATCCCCTCCCCCGCCATCAATATTATCAAGCCTAAAATCCTAGCTAAAATCCCTCTTTCCACTTCCTCCCAAGATAAAAATATCGAATCTTTAGTGGAAAATTTCAAGAAATCCTCATATGATGCTAAATTCCGGCGACACCATGACTATTATGAAGCCAATGTTCGCCGGCTTGCTAACGGTGAACATTTCTCTGCCATTTGTTAAGATATTCTTGAACACCAAAAAATGTACCCTGACATCACGGATGAGAAGTTTGTAGTCTGCCTGACTTGTTTCTATGGTAAAGCCAAAATGGTTAAGGATGCCTAGAAGCTGTTTGATGAAATACCTAGCTTGAATTGTGAACGGGCTGTTGTTTTTTTAATGTCCGGTTGGGTAAGGGTGTTAATTGGGCTTTGTGAGTCGGGCTTTGCAAAGCTCAAACTCAGCTCACAAATATATTTGAGTTTCGAACCTTAATCAGATCAGTCCATACTCACAAATGTGAATCTCATACTCGAATAGATTCACAAAATTATTCGAGTTTTGGACTTTAATCGAGTTGGCTCAATCTTACATTATCCTTTATAGTTTATTTGTTGAAATTTTATTTTTTTTATACCTGATCAACACAATATAGAATAGTATGTACTACTTATGTCAATAAACAAATATTAATTATATAATTGAGGCATAATATTTCAACTAAATTGACTAATGAGATTGGGTCATTAGTTGTTTTTATTTACCCGAGTTTATATAAGTTAATAGAATACTAGAGTCATTAACCATTATATACATAAAATTAAGTAGTATTATATAATTTAGGATAAAATTAGTACTATATATTTTCAGACCGGATTTTAATTGAGTTGAATCCAATAAAATTCAAACTCACCTCACAACTTAATCGACCTAACATTTAGACCAAATTCAACTCAACTCATTTTAATGTAAGGCTGATCCTTTATTTGTCTAGTTAGGTGAGTTGAACTTGGCCAACCCGCCCATTGACAGTCCTACTTTTGGGCTACCACTAATTTGAAATTTTTTTGTAAAGTTAATGAGTTGTTCAAGGATTTACATAGGAAGTTGTCATTAAAACAGGATGTTGTTTCGTATAATACAGTTGTTAAAGCCTTATGCGACATGGGTTCTTCTCTTGATTCTACTATTAGGGTGATGGATGAGATGGAGAGGAATAATATCAAGCTCGATGTAGTGACTTTCAACACGCTTTTAAATGCATTTTATAGGACGAAAAGGATTGAAGACGGGGACAAATTATGGGACTTGATGGAGAAGAAGAATGCCATGGCTGATGTTTGGAATTATAACTCAAGATTGCGAGGTTTGGTTCTGAATGATCGCATTTTAGATGCAGTTGAGTTGATTGAGGAAATGATTAGAAAGGGGTGAAATCGGATGTTTATAATTAAATGCTGTGATGAAATGGTTTATTGATTCAGGGAATTTAGAGGAGGCTAAAATGTGGTTTAAGAAGATGATAGTAAATGGATGTCATCCAGATAGTGTAACATATGGCATGTTATTCCATTTGCTTGTGACAAGGATGATTTTGGCTATGCATTTGAGTTGTGCAAGAAGGCCATGAAAACGAAGCAAATGGTTTATAATAACATAGTTCAGAGGCTTATTGATGGATTACTTTGGATGTCGAAAAATAAAGAAGCAAAAGAGCTCTTGAAGTTGGCAAAGTTTGACTAGCCATTTGCACGTTCACTGAAAGTGCTAACTAGTGACTTGTGGTATGACCGTGTGAATATGTGATTTGAGCTTTTGTGATCATGGTATAATACTGCATACTTCAACTGTATTATATCGTAGAACTCAAACGTAGATGTCTTAATATCAATTCCTTCTTGGAGATATCGGTATAAATTCTTTCTTCACTTGAAAATTTCAGTAGTCTTGAATTAAGTAATCTAGTTTGCCTTTTAAATGCATAGTAGCTAGTGATGTCAAGCAATATGTCTTTTGGTTTTTGTAGTGCTTTATCTTGTTAACAAAATATTAATTTATCTTTTGAGAGAACCAGATACAATAACTCCATACTAATGCATCGGCAAGTGAAGACATGTAACAATTGCATCATGACGATTTAGTTAATAATAATTATAAAAGAGTACAATATGCGTCTACGATAAAAGATATCCCATGCAATTACAATAATCTAGGTCAAGCTGATTGGCCCAAAACAATCAAATTTTATGGCAGCGGAAAGTGATATATGATTGTTAAGATTGAAGACACTAAGTGTAGTTGCAACAATGACGGCAACTTGTTGCACAGGCGGAAGGAAAAGGAAGTTGTTGGGGTTGGGCCCTTGGGAGCAGATTTCCGTTTAGAGGAGAGAAGGATAGATATTGCAAGAGATAATTGCATCCTATGATTTAATGGTTCCATCTATATTCAATCATATTTCAATAAATTGCCCTTCAACATTGAAGGTGCAGATTACTAGAACCATTAAGAAGCTCTAATGTAGTGTAGAATATGTTGTGTTTTAGGAGGAAAACTAATATATTGATATAGGAATTTAGAAATTGAAGAACTAGAGTTTCATTATTATTCTGAATTGCATAACAAAGACTTATTTAAATGACTATTTATAGGCTTACAAATAACCAAATTGTAGAAAAAATGGGAAACTAGTTGTAACTTACTTTGACTACATATTGAGAAATTTATATTCAAGATTTTTTGCTAACAAATTGACTAACATTGAGATTATCTTGCAAAATTTTGTTGGAGAAGACTTTAAATCATATCTCCAACACTCCTTCTTGATTCTAAACCACGTACTTTTCTTTAATTTCTTGTTATAGGACTCCTATTGTTTGGTTCTTGGACAAAATTTTGTAAGAATGTTTGCTTATCTTTAAACCAACAACCAGCTTTCTGATGTCCAAATTTCTTACAATGACACATTGAATGCTGCCTTTGTTGATGTTGAATCGTTGCTCAGATCCTTTGTCTCATTTTCTACCATGGCTGGAATTCTTTCTTATATCTCTTCCTTGTGCTGCAGCCTTTTAATGCTCTTTTGAGTCTTTTCTTTTTGTTTGAAATTTCTTTTATTATTTCTTTCCATTTGTAAAATTTGCCTATAATGAATCTAAAGAGAAGCTTTTTTCTTTCATATTCACTGAAAGATGTTCATTTCTAATAAAGTCATAAATAACACATCTCTTACTCTTGAAAATAATAGAAAAATTCTTCTCAAGTAATTTTCTACCCAACATTTAATAAATTTCTATCAATTTTTGGTACATATAAAACATCAGCAATAATTTTGACTTTTGAACCGCATTGAATAGCCATATCACCTTTGCCTTTTACCTCAATATACTCTCTATTTCCAATTTTGACTTTAGAAATTGTTGTTTTGTCAAGTTCCCTGAAGAGCTCTTCATCATTGGTCATGTGGTTTGTAAAACCACTATCTATTAGCCAACTTTCAGGGGTGCTCTTGTTTGCAAAATAGGTTGTTACAAATAATTGCTCTTCCGAATATTGTTCAACTACGACAACTACAACATTGGCTTCCAGCTTGCTATTTTTGAGTCTTGCACACTATCATACGACCTTGTTGACTACAGTTGTTGCATTTGACATCTGATTTCCACCAACACTTTTGCTGAGAATGATTTATCTTTTTGTAATAAGGACAAGGTGGATAAATTCCACCCTTTTGATTGTTATTATTGCCTGACTTCCATTGTTGGTTCTTTTCTTAATTGCCAGATAGGCACCTTCTATGACATCCTCTTTTCAAAAAGCTCTTCTCTGATCATCCTAACTCTTCTTTGTTCTTGGGCTTGCAAGCATTTACTAACTCCTCCAAAGTTATTTGAGTAAGATCTTTGTAATATTCAAGAGAAGAGATTTTTGCTTCAAACCTTTGTGGTAGGCTCACCAAGACTTTTTCTATAATCCTTCTGTCTGGAAGCTCTTCGCCAATGAGTCTAATATTGTTGACCAGAATTAAGAGTCTTTGAGAATATACTTTAATGTCCTTCTTCTCATTCATTCTTAGGATTTCAAATTCTCTCTTAAGATTCAAAATATGCATTTGTCAATTTCTTTCATTGCCTTGGAATACTTCTTGCAAAGCATCCCAAACCTTTTTGGTAGTATCACAAGCCATGATTCTTGTAAATATTTTATCTGTGACTACACTGTGCAAGCTAGTCATTGCTTTGGATCTGTTCTTTTTCTCATCTCGATACTCTCTTATTTGAGCACCCTGAATAGGGTTGGATCTTCAGGCAATGATTGTTGTTCATTCTGTACCATTTCCTAAAGATCATTAGCTTCTAAGTAAGACTTCATTTTGATAGTCCAAACTTGATAATTCTGTCCATTGAAAGTTGGAGGGTTAGATAGAAACTTGTTTGTCATGATGTTTAACTTGGATTAGAAAAATAATTCTTACCCACTGTTTTTTTTTTTTTTTTTTTATAAAAAAGAATATTGGCCCCTAAAGATCAAAGTGGCTCTAATACCATTGTTATGTTTTAGGAGGAGAACCAATAATTATCTAGGAATTTAGAAATTAAAGAACTAGAGTTTCTTTATTATTCTGAATTGCATAACAAGATCAATCAAGATGCATATTTATAGGCTTACAAATAACCAAATTGTTAAAAAAAAAAAAAAAAAAGGAAACTGATTGCAACTTATTTTGACTAAATATTGAGAAATTTATTCCAAGATTTTTTGCTAGCAAATTAACTAATATTGAGATAATTTTGCATAATTATTTATTGGAGAAGATTTTGAATCATATCTCCAGCAGAATAGAATAAGCTTCGGATTCCATACTAGTATTTCCTGCCAAGATCCATCATTTAATGATAAAGATGTGCCAACTTGGGGAAGAAGGAAGTAATTATCTGTGTTTTGTCTGCTTGCAATGATTTTTGGCTACTAGGATATATAAATCATCATTGGTCGAACAATATGGACTTGATGTACTCATCAAGATCTGGAAGGCGTTGGTTGTCATCGTAGCTGTACATGAGAGGGACCATCCTTGCTAGATTTAGAGCAGCCCTTTGGAAAGACGACGAAAATCGATTTAGACGGAGGAATTCCATGTTAAGTCGCTTCCATTCCTCTGAAATCAGTTTGAAAACTTGCTCTTTAGCAAATTCAACCGTAACTCCGTGTTCTTTTATGTAGTAATCCATGTAGGAACCATCATTGCCATTTTGATCCTCATCCTGTTACAGTATGTGGATGATCCACAAATTAATTTATGGACATATATTGAGAAAGAGAGCCGATATTACGTATTAATGGTCATACCACAGAGGTGGTGGTGAATGGTTCATGCATGCAATTGCAACAACTTTTGTTACCGGCACTTTGTCCTGCTCTATTTGATGCATTTCATTAGCTTTATTTCTTTCTTTGGAATTAGTCGTCGATAACCAATACCTATGAAGTTGGATTATTTCCGTTGGTTGTGGAGGTGTGATGACTTGAGTTAGATAAAAAGCTTTGCAATTAAGTGGTTTAATGTCCTACTTTTTATATCAATTGTATGGATTTTATGCTTACAAGTATTTAGTATATTAAAGTATACATGACGAGCATATATAGAATGAAACAGGATATTGATATAAAGAGTGAAATAGAAGAAATTATGGTCGGTTTCTGTGAATTTCCTCCATAAATTTCAAAAGTGGCCAGGTGAGAATATATAAATAGGGCAGGGACAATTTTTGGTTTCTTAGAGGAAAGTCAAAACGAGACTTAGTTACCATAATAATTTTTTGAAGGATACTCATGGACAAAATGTCACAGTAACTAGATCATGTTGTATACACAATACTGGTCTTCATTAACTATTAAGGTTGCTTATTAGTATCTATTACCTTGGCACTTCCCAAGTCGTCCCAAAGACGTAAAATTGCTGCCACAGAAGAAATAATGCCTGATGCATCATCCAAAGTAATTGAGCTCCCCTTTGCGCCAAATCCCAAGAGAAACAATGCGTGTACTAACATGATATGCACTCCCGAGCTTACTTTCCCATTTCTCAGGTATTCATCTGCCTTTGGCAACTCTTCAGAGCCTGAAGCAAACCATCTTGATTCTACAAGAAATGCATTGCACAAACTTGCCCACTGCAAGTGTAAGAAATTATCTATCAATTAAATTTTCACATTAATTTGTACTTTTTATTGATGAAATATTGCCTTCAAAATTACATTACCGTCTTTCGCAGGGATTCCGTGGGATCGAAACCATGCTTCTTATAAATGTGACTTAAGTCCTATCTCATTTGTAATATCATAGAGAGCCCTGAAACAATTCTTCATGTAATCCGGTAATTGCTCAACCGCTGCTAAATTCCATCTGCATTTTTATTGTTTGATTAGTTGGTCAATTAATAATCAAACATAGCAAAAATGTTTTTTTTTTTTGGTGTATGCATACCTGTTGACTGCTTCTGTGAAGAGAGTTAACTCCTCTGGTTTCCCATAGATGTCAAAGATGTCATCAATAATGTAAATGAAAGAGATGGATTTCGTTAGGTCGACTCTTTCATCAGATAAAGTGAGATCCTTAAGCATGGCCATGGACCATGTGTACCATTTCAATGGTTGGTCCCTGGCTTGCTTCAATTCCATAGCCAAGCCAAGATCCTTCCACCATCTCCAAGACAATTATTAAGGAAAATGTGTACGTTAATTTTGAGTAAACAAATAACGAAATGTAGTTCAGATTGTAAGATGTTTCTCCTGTGATCTATCAGTCTGGGACTCACTGAATTCTCAAGGTGGGGAGGTGAATTTTGGCCCCCCAAAAAAGAAAATAATTAATTAAGAAATGGAATACATTTAATTTTATGATTCTACTTACTTGGTAATTTGAAGCAAGTCTTGTCTATGAATGCCTTGTGCCATGTAAAAATCAGCATAGGATAGTTCTTGCAAGCTCGTATCCCATCCATTTATACCTTCAATAACTTGTGACTCCATTAAGTTATTAGGCTTAAATCTATATAAACTTTTGCGGTAAGGATGCCTCTGGGTATTTTTCACTATTCTAGCATTATTATCATCAAGGTATTTCATCCCTGCATTAAGAACTTGGCTACTAAACTCTTCAGCATCATCAAGTATATCTTCTCCTTGTATACTTAGCTGAGCTGCTTCATACAATCCCATCAACGCCCTCATATGATCTTTTCCATAGTTCACTGCCAAATTTCCTTTCTCATCCTTGAAATTTTTAAATACACCTATTTCATGCCATGTTACAATGTCAGATGATTTCCACAAGGAAATATTAATCCTGAAATGCTTCTTGGAGTTTTAAATTTTGATACTGTAGTATGTCATAATATTTAATGTTGAAACATAACTTTAATTCTTTTGTGTCCCTCTTTAGGCCATGACGATTAATTAATTAATGGGATATACAAACATATATTTAACAACGTTTAACTCCTATTGTGCACTATGAATCAGGCATTTAACATACGAGCCAAATGGCAACAAGGTAACGTATATACCATGACTAATAAAATAAAACAGAAGAAGTATATATTTGGTAGGCTTTCATGAGGGGTGGGCGTAACCATCAAGGATTTGATTGACCTGATCTTTAATTAATGGATTAGTCATTTTTTAAACTAATCTGATCCTCTCACTATTAGATAGCTAGAGAGCGGGTACCTAATAAAGAGAGTCGGTACCTGTGGATACCCAACCCTATCATATCATCATTCATTTTCTAAAAATAAAAAATAAAACTAAATTCACCTCACTTTTGAACAACAAATATCAAATTATTTCAATAATTTTTAAAATTAGCAAGTGATTAAAAAATATTCTATATAAAACCGAGAAGTACAAAGAATTAAAACCCAATATTAGATTGTTAAAAGGGAAAATCGCCAAAATAGTCCCTCAACTTTTTTACTTTAGCCAAAATAGTCCCTTAACTTTTTTTTTTTTAGCCAGAATAGTCCTTCAACTTTTATTTTTTAGCCAAGAAAGTCCTTTTATGGTGGAGCCACCATAAAAACCTTTTTCTTTTTTTTGATAAATTTCACATACACCCCCTTAAGTTTACTTATTTTCTACATAACCCCTATATAGTTTAAAATGGGAAAAAGAAGAAAGAAATTAATTTGAAGGGGTGAAAAAAAAACTTCAAAAGAATTTTTAAAAAAATAAAAATTTATTTTTTACAAAAAAAAATCTTGAAATCCTAATTCTTTCATCTTCTCCTTTTCCCAGCCAAAACTATCACCCACCCAACTCTAGAACCACCCCTTCAGCCATCCAAGCACCTCCCCCACCCACTGAGATACCAACTGCCACCCACTAACGCTACTACCAGATCCCCTCAATCAACCACTAGGCCTTTTTTAAAAAACAGTTGGCCAAGGTTTGTAAAATTTTAAATTAGTCTAATGTGAAAAATAACTAAACCACAGGGGGTGTATGTAGAATTATCAAAAAAGAAAGAGATTTTTGTGGTGGCTCCATTACAATAGGACTATCTTGGCTAAAAAATAAAAGCTGAAGTAAAATTTTGGCTACAAAAAAAGTTGAGGGACCATTTCGTCTAAAGTAAAAAAGTTGAAGGACTATTTCGGTGATTTTTCCTTGTTAAAAAAATTAACAAAATTCAATTTAAAAACTCACATCATTTCTTTAAGGGATAATTTTAAAAATCTCCCTCAATATTTTGGCTAATAATATCATTTAGCACCCCTCAACTTTTAAAAATCTCGCTTACCTCCCATCTCTTATAGATTGGGTCCAAATTAGCATGAAATGACAATTATACCCTTTATTCTTTAGTAAAATAACGAAAAGGTAGTTTCTAAAACCTCCCCTGTGGCTTCTAATAATTTCACTTGGTACCCTTTAGTCTTTTAACAAATTTTTTGTCAATCTTATTTGCGAAAATATATGTGAGTTTATGTGCTTATTTGTATTTTTTTGAATACGTATAAACACAAAATATTTTTATAAAAATTGATATTTTGTATGGTTACTTACGAATTCATAAACTAAAAAAATTAAAATATATTTTTTGATAAAGAATTTTTTGTCAACTTACATAAAAAAAATGTTTAAGAGCACATTATAAAATATTGTATGCTAGTTTCAATAAAAAAAAAAATAGAACAACTAGAAATAAAACATATAGGATAATAAAAAAATGTATAAGTAAAAACACAATATGTAGTAGAATAAAATAAAAACAATTGGTATTTTATTTTGGAAAATCACAAGGTCATAAATTAAAAAAGTACCATATATTTTTATATGATATTAAATGAGGAAGAATATGAAAATTGCATCTCAATGTTATTTTAACCTGACAATCTCATTTAAATCTCCCAAATTTCTTTTTCTTTTTTCTAATCTTATAGCAAATTGATTTTCCTTACTAGGTATAAAGGTGGAAGCAAAATTGTTTCTCTCTCTCCTAAAATGATATTTTAATCAATTGGAATAAATTGTTACAACATATAAAGTTAGGGGAGGTTTGTGAAATTTTTAAAAGTTTAGGGGTACTTAGTGATATTAGCATAAACTCCAAGGGAGGTTTATGAAATTATCCATTTCTTGAAACTAAAAAGAGAAAAGCAACATAATATTTCTCCAAAAAAAGTTAGATAAAAAACTACTATAAATCAAGATTTTGAAAATGAACGAATGATTTGTTTACATTAAAAATTATAAGAAATATTATATATGAGGGTCGGATCGAATACCCACGAATGTTTAAAACCCTATCTGTATCTAACCCTCACAGAAATGGGGTACCCGATTATGAGTTAATCTAGTCTATAGATGAGGATCAAATACTCTCATTTTTCAGAGAGAGGTGCAAGACGGAGCAAGTAGGTCATCAGATCAATGGGTATTTTTGCCCATCCCTAATATTTCAGGAGAAAGATTAGCACCGTTAAACTCATGTCATGTCGTGCAGGTCCTATATAGGTCATGGTTTATTCGATTAAACCAAATGGCAATTACATAATTCTACTTATCCGAAGGGACAAAAAGAGAATAAAAACCAACCTTGAGGCACATAGTAACCTTGTTGTCGCAATAGCCTGAAACAGAGTGAAATTTCATCAAGAGCTTGAGATTGATCAAAGAAATTTTTATGTGACACATATTGTCTCCACAGCACTGCTTCAATTTCTTCTTGGAAGTGATGATCGATGCCTAGCCTTTGAATAGCATCAATCAGCGTTAAATCTTTCAAGGGATCTTCCTTTTCTGCTTCTAGCATGTGCCTGACATGCATCAATTTTTTTGCATGTTTCATGTACAATTGATCCTGCATGTGAATATTATGTCATTTAGAAAGATACACGCATAAAAATAAATGAAACAAATATTTAGTAGTGAATAGTCAGTCATTTTCCTACATTAAGTTGATCTTGGTGGTATTTTAAGGGGTTAAAAGTTGCATCAATATTTTGGTTTTTGCCCCATTTTTGGTTGCTTGCTCTAAGTCTAAATAGAGCTGGTTTTTTTTCCCTAATTGGTGGAACAATGGTTCGAGTGATCCAATGAGATGAAGGAGCTGAAAAGGCATAACTTGCTGCCATGATAATAATGCTGCCACTTGATAATAGAGAGAAATTTTAACCAACTAAAGAACAGGAGATGAAAACCAGCAGAACGTTCTAATTTCGATGGTTTTAGTGGTCTGTACTCTATATATAGAACATCATAAAGAAGACCTACACTTAAAATATATATATATCAAAAAATTCATATCAGGTGTTGCGCTTTTGAATATTTCTTGAATTGGTCTGTATTGTCTTAGCTAATACGGCTAAAGCGCAACATCTGATCCTTTCAAATAAACAGTTGCATCGTGCCATTTGTCCTTCAATTATTTGAAAAATTTTTAAATGAATCTGATTTATAATAGGTAGTAAAAATTATTTGCTTTAAATTCAACTACATTACTATATTTTATTAAAATAATCATTTTCATGGTTATGTAAATGAATTTAAACCAAAAAATCTAAACTACCTAACATAAATTGAGTTCATATAAAAATTTTCCAATTATTAAATAGGCATGTTAGTATGTATCAGAATTCATAATTTTCAAAAGGCCCTATATTTTAATTTGTCTATGTGTTTATTAAAATAATTACTTACAAAAAAAAGTTGCTACGTAGCCACCACTACTCTAAATTTCAATCCCAACAAAAATATCGTGTGGTTTTTCAAAATACATTGTACTATGTTTAGAATCTAGTTAGCTCCCACCACAAAAAATGTACATGAATTGGATTTGGCACTTGTCAAATCCACATCCTCGAAAGAGCGTATTATGTTGACCTTAATTGGAATCAAATCGAGCCTGATGCATTACATAATGCTTTCATTATACTTGGGAGACGTTATTGAACGATAAATGTGATCCGCATTGATTATGGGGATAATTTTAAAAACTCTAAAATTTATCTAAAATTTATCGTAATTACGAGAAATTACACCTACCTCTTTCCTTATATCAATTGACCTTTCTAACCCTCATGACACAAAGAAAAAAAAAATGAAAATGAAAAGAAAAAAAAAAGAAACCAACGGTTCTTCTTCCTCAAAACCATAATCTCCTCCACAAAATCCCATGCCGCACTTCTCTTTCTCCCTCAAACCTCCATAACCCCTATGGAAATTCCCCCTACTACTGCTACCATGTCCTTGATTCACTCTCCATCCCACATCCCTATTAATCTCCTTCTCCCTCACTCTTGTTAGTATATGCAGTTTTATATATTTTGTAATATGGCATTTTTTGAATATGTATATATATAAATAGTTATTATGTAATTATATTTTATTCGTCAATATTCTTTATACTCTAATCGTTGTGTTTAACACGGGTAACTTAGCACATAATTGTATGTGAATGCTTATTGTGAATAAGTACATCGGATTGCCTGTTAAGAGTATTCCACACAGATTATTATTTAAATGCCAGTAGATTAATTTCTTTGTGATAGTTGTGTAATGGTCATTTGATTTGAAATTATGAGTTTATCCTGACTATAAATTATTATACTTTGATTCTATTAGTCGTTACTCTTAATGAGTTGCACATACTGTAGAGTTCGGGTATAATATGAATCATGATAAGATAAGATATGACTAATAGAAAATTCACCACTCCTTATAATAGAAGAGTATATTCCAGTATGACCACTTCTTGAAATACGATTCAGAAATCTTTGCACAAAGTGGAAATTGAATTAATAATGTCTTAAATTCTATTTCAAGTAAGTTGTATTTTGGAAAGAAGTAAATTGATTAATTCAATAAGAGTTGGCATTATATATATACTCTTGAATTAATCGGGATATAGGTTGACCTCTTATACACATCTATGAAAGGATAATAATTACACGGGAACTAAATCATGGAGGAGTGATGTCGAACCACTTGACATATCTCAACACTTAGGTAGTCATGATTCTTTGTTAGAAAGCAATCTTGATTGATAAGTGTAAATTAATTAATTGGAGAATTAATGATAAATTAACGGTGTTTAATTTATCTAATTCTAATTAATTTAGGATTTAATTTATACTTATTGCCAACGTGATTGGGAATCTAAAGGGTCACACACTTAAGGATAATTAATTCGGGGTTAAATTGATTTTGATAAGAATGATATACTTATGGGTTAATTTATGAGACTAATTAACTTTTTGGACTTAATTGTAACAAGTTATGAATCTTAAGAGCTAATGTCTAATATATGTTAGAACTTCTAATGGTTTTATACTTATTTATATGCCCTTGACAAAAACTGATTAGGATTATTATAATTCGCTAAACTCAATTTAATTGGGATATTAGAACTACTATATATATATATATATATATAGGTATATATATATGGATGGATTTGAAGTTGCTCACGGGATGATTAAAATATAAAAACCGTGAACAAATTCATTAAAAAGAGTGTGAAAGTCACGTTTGAAAAAGGGAAAAGTAATTGAGGAGTTAGCACTCCGTGGATTGGGTTAATCAATCTTGTGAGGATTCCTGATTTAATTATCTATGTGGATACCATTAGAGGTCGAACACTTTGACTTATGGATCGGCGTCCCAAACATATTGGAGATTTTACAGCGACTTTAGGGTACAATTTCTATACTTTTCTTGTACTACGCATTAATTAATCAAGGTGATCCATGATAGGAAAGTAAAAATTTTTAGTTTTGCTGCATTATTGGTTATTTACTTTCTTACAGTGATATCAGAGCCATCCTTGATTAATTTATGATGTAGGTGTATTTAGTTGTCATGAATATTGAATTGTTTAAACCATATGAATTTTTTGAATTTAATTTATGAAAAATATTGGAGAAAAAAAAATGTCATATTGTCGTGAATTTGATTCACGGCAATATGGCTTGTCCATATTAAATATGGATAATCCATGATGACTTGATTAATAATGTCACTTTTAGTGACATTATTAATGTTTGTCACTAAAAGTATTTAATTAGTTAAATAATTTTTAGTAACACTTAATTTCATATTTTTATATAATAGGTTTTTCTAAATTTGATTTTTGAAATCATCAATTAATTTTTGACAATTTTGTTTAAATTTAATTGATAAGATTTAGAAACTCCAAGATTATTTCAATTTGATTAAAATTTAGAAAGTATGAAACCTTTGAAAATATTTATTTAATTCTAATGAGATTAGAATTAGATAATTTGTTTAAATTTTAGAAATTTATTATGTTTCAATGAGATTGGAATATAATAAATGTTCAAACTTTATTTAGAAATTGTTTCTAGAATAATTTTTGAAATTCTATTATTTAAAGGATTATTTCTAATGAGATTGAAAAATAATAATTTTTCTCCATAAAATCATATTTTCATAAATAATTCAAAAATTGATAATTTCAATGAGATTGGAATTATGAAGTATAGTGATTCATGATTAGATACTAAATATGGATTTATATTTTTATTTAATTATTGAATTATATAATAAATGATGGATGATTGTATTTGATTTATTTGGTTCAAATTCAATAGTTGTAAATTTTTTATATAGGACCTGCATGTCCTGACTTTATCTATTATTCTGAATGTAATTAGAATCATCTTTATCCCCTCGAATGTAACTTGAGATTTCTTAACCAATCATGTAATGTACATAGAGATAGATTAGGGATAGGATTGGATATCTAAAATGTTTACATAGAATTACATTTGTAATGTACAAGATGATGGAGACGGCGCAAAGGTGCAACCACGAAGGAAATTTTGAAGAGTTGAAGATTACACATAGAATTTGACCACCTAATTTCCTTTGTGACTCAAGGAAACTAGTTTAGTAAAAAGTCCATAATCATCCATGGTATTGTGCTCAAATTATGTTTTATTTATTATATGTTAATATGATAATATTACATGCAATTTTGTTGAGACCTAATAAAATAAATAAAAGAAAATCTCTCAAATTAATATTAAGTCAATAATTAAGTTGTCTTCCAATATTATAGCAACAGACAAGAGTTCTTCTTAGATGTAACTTTTTGGGCTAATCCAAGTTTACTCTACGTTAAACATGTTTGAATTATGAGATGAGATTTCTGAATAATGGGTATGATTTAATGGAGATATATAATTTGTTGGGCACACTCGAGGTTATATATTTTTGAGGCAAAGGTTAGGAGTCACATATGATGTGTTATCAAAGAGTTGATACCTAACTGTCTAAGAATTACATGGTGTTGTAATTGGTAAGAGTTACTTACCTTTCGAAATTGTTTTGTTTTGTTGGGTACACCCAAGATCAAAATAATTAGATGGGATCCCAATCTACTAGGGGTTCTATGAGAGTTTCCGAATCAATACGTGAGGGTATTGATTTATGAATTAAAATAGTGGGAGCAAAACTAAATTAAATTAAGTCTATATCATATTTTGGTTTTGTTTATGCATAAATAACAAATTATTATACTATCTTTATTTATATGTCGTGGAATATGATTACCAATGTCAATTTACGTCCCATTTTATATGATAACAAACTCATTGGGCCAAATTTTCTAGATTGGCATCGTAACTTGAGAATTGTTTTGAAGCACGAGAAAATTGGCTATGTCCTTGATTAACCTATTCCTGATTTTCCACCAGATGATGTTGATGAAACAGTTCAGAATGCTTATTGTAAGCACATATATGACAATGATACTGCCACTTGTATCATGTTGGCCGCTATAAGTCCTGAATTACAAAAACAGTATGATGATATGGATGCCCATTCTATGATTTTTTATCTCAAAGAGTTGTTTGATGAAGAGTCAAGGAATGAGAGGTATGAGACCTCTAAAGAGCTATTCCGTTGTAAAATGGTAGAGGGTACTTCAGTAGCGTCACAAGTTCATGTACTGAAGATGATCGGATTAATTGAAAAACTAGAACGATTGTGATTTATGCAAAATCATGAGTTAAATGTTAATCAGATCTTGCAATCTCTGTCTAATAACTTTTCACAGTTCGTTATGAACTGTAACATGAATAAGTTGTCCACAACTTTTTGAACTGTTGAATATGCTAAAAACTGTTGATACAACTATTAAAAATGAGGAAACAAGTGATGGTTGTTGATTCTTCTAATAAGAAAAAAAAAAAAAAAAAAAAACCCAAGGTTGGTTTTGTGAAGTCAAATTTGGGTTGAAACCAACACCTGTGATCAAGAAGGATAAGGCCAAGGGTAAATGTTACCATTGTAGAAAGGAATGGCATTGAAAAGCAACTGCAATGCCTATATAGATACCTTGATGCAAAAGAAGCTTAATGAAACTTCTACTTCGGATATGTTTATGATTGAAATCAATAGTTCTACTTCTAAATTAGATTTTTGGGTATTAGATACCGGATCAGCATCTTTAGCATATTTATAAAAATATGCAAGACCTAAATAGAAGTAGAATGTTGGCTAAGGGAGAAGTAGACCTGCGTGTGAAAAATGGAGCAAATGTTGTTGCATTAGCCGTAGGGACTTATTATCTTTCTTTTCCTAGTGGTCTTGTTTTAGAACTTAAAGACTGTTATTATGTTCCATCTCTTATTAGAAATATTATTTCTATTATGTGTTTAGACATCATGGTTTTGTCATTATGCAAAAGAATAAATGTTATTCTTTTTCGCGTGATGACATTGTGTATGGAATTGCTATTTTAAATAATGATTTTTATATTGTAGACATGGAAAATTCAATTTTCAACATAAATCCAAAAGGGTCTAAAATTGAAAATTTGAAACAATTTTTCCTTTGACATTGTAGAATTGGTCATATAAATGAGAAACGTATTTTCAAATTACATGATGGTTATTTGGGATCATTTGATTATGAATCATATGATATATGTGAATCTTGTTTACTAGGTAAAATGATAATCAAATCATCTTTTATTGGAAAAGGTGATAGATATAGTGAATTGTTGGGGCTAATACATACTAATGTTTGTGGTCCTATGTCAATTCATGTTAGAGGAGGCTTTTCATACTTCATAACCTTCACAGATGACCAATCCATATATGGTTATGTATACTTGATGAAGTATAAGTCCGAAATCTTTGAAAAGTCCAAGAAATTCAAGAATGAAGTTAAAACATAACTAGGTAAAATTATTAAAATATTTCAATTAAATCGAGGTAGGAATAGTTAAACCAAAAGTTTCAAAATTATCGTAAAGAGACTGAGATTCTACCTCAATGGACTCCTCCTTATAAACCACAACTAAATGGTGTATCTGAGAGATGTAATCGAACTCTATTAGATATGGTTCAATCAATGATGAGTCTTGCAGACCTCTCAAAATTATTTTGGGGCTATGCTCTTAATACAACTTCCCATTTACTAAACCGTGTTTCATCAAAAGTTGTTGATTTCACTTCGCATATGAGACATGGTTTGGAAATAAATCTAAACTTTCATACTTGAAGGTTTGGGGCTGCCCTACTTATGTAAAGAGGGTAGAATATGACAAATTTGAAACTAAGTCAGATCAATACCTATTTGTGGGGTATTCAAAGAAGGCTTTTGGATACTATATTTATAATCCCATTGTGCAAAAGGTGTTTATCTTAAAATATGCCATCTTTCAAGAAAAAAAGTTTATTCTTGAAAGGGCAAGCGGAAACAAAATAGACTTTGAAGAATTTCAAGAATATGGTATTGATCAACAAGTAGAGCAAGAGCTTCAGTCACATGATGATGTGATAGAGGATGAAGCTAATGATACACAAGCCCTTCGTAGGACTACTAGGATACATTGTGGTCTAAAGAGATAGGAGTTTCTTGTAAGTGGGCACAATAATGTATTAGTCATTACGAATGATGAATCTACATCTTACTAAAAAGCAATATCTGATAAAGACTCTCAGAAGTGGTTACAAGCCATAAGGATCCGAAATGGATTTTATGTATGACAATAAGGTTTGGACCTTAGTCGATCCACCTGAAAGGATTAAACCCATAGGATGCAAGTGGATCTTTAAGAGAAAGACTAACATGTCATTAATGTGATTACCTATAAGGCAGTGATTGGTGGCAAAAGGATATACACAAAGACAATGAGTTGACTTTAATAAAACTTTCTCACCAGTTGCAATGTTGAAATCCATTCGAATTTTACTTTCTATAGCTGCATATTATGGTTATGAGATTTGGCAAATGGATGTAAAAACTATATTCCTTAATGAAAATTTGTCGAAAGAGATATATATAATACAAACTGAAGGGTTTATTTCCACAGATCTCAACAAAGTATACAAGCTACAAAGATCTATTTATGGACTAAACTAAGCTTCTAAGAGTTGAAACATTCCATTTTGATAAGATAATCAAAGAGTTTGATTTTATAAAAAATGAGGATGAACCTTATGTATACAAGAAGGTTAGTGGGAGTTCTATGCCATTGTTTTCTTGGTATTTTATGTAGATAACATATTGCTGATAGAAAACGACATATCTATATTTCAAAGTGTAAAGGTATGGTTGTCTAAGAATTTTTTTATGAAAGATTTGAGAGAGGAAACCTATATTCTGGGAATGAAGATCTATAGAGATAGATCTAAGAGGTTGCTTGGTCTTACTCAATCAATGTACACAAGTTACTAAAGAGGTTTAGCATGGATTAATCAAAGAAAGGCTACTTACCAATGTCTCATGATGTGTACTTTTCAAAAGACATGTGTCCTAAGATAGATGTCAAAAAAGATAGCATGAAAAAGATTTCATATGCTTCAGCTATATGTTGTATAATGTATGTTATGCTATATACTAGACCTGATGTCTCCTATAATATAACTATTATGAGCAGGTTTCAATCTAACCCAGGGAGTGGTCATTGGATAGCAGTCAAGAATATTCTTAAATACTTAAGGAGAACTAAAGATTTATTTTTGATATGTGGTGGGCTCAAGAATTGACAATTTGTGGATACACAGATGCCAGCTTTCAATCTGACAAGGATGATAGCAAGTCGCAATTTGGATATGTATTTACTCTTAATGGCCGTGTAGTCATTTAGGAAAAGTTCCAAACAAGAAACCACGGCTGATTCTACAATAGAAACCGAATACATTACAGTTTTAGAAGCAACAAAAGAGAAGTTTCGATCAAAAAGTTCGTGGCTGAACTTGGAGTTATTCCTTTCATTAGTGATCCTATACTCTTGAATTGTGATAAAAATGGAGCTATTGCACAATCCAAGGAACCCAAGTCTCATCAACGATCTAAACATGTGTTACAACGTTATCATTTGCTTAGATGAAATCTATGATAGAAATGAAGTAAAGATAGAAAAGATCCCTATGGATGATAACATTGTTAATCCGTTCACTAAAGCTTTGTCCCAGAATAAACATGAGAGTCATGTTAAATCATTTGGTCTTAAACACATGAATGATTGGTTTTAGTGTAAGTGGGAGTTTGTTAGTATATGCACTAAACCTAATTTGTTTTAGGGATAAATTACATTTTATATTTATATATATTTTGTAATATGACATTTTTTGAATAACATATATATATATATATATATATATATATATATATATATATGAAATCATAAATAGTTATGATGTAATTATATTTTATTTATAAATATCCCTAATCGTTGTGTTTGACATAAGTATATTAGCACATAATTGTATGTGGATGCTTATTGGGAATAAGTATATCGGATTGACCTGCTAAGAGTATTCCATACAAATTATTATTTAAATGTTAGTAGATTAATCTCTTTGTGATAGTTGTGTAATGGTCCTTTGACTTGAGGTCATGAGTTTATATTGACTCTGAATTATTATACTTTGGCTCTATTAGTCGATACTTCTAATGAGTCGCATATACTGTAGAATTCGAGTATAATATGAATCATGATAAGATAAGATATGACCAATGGAGTATAGTATATCCCAGTATGGCCATTAACTCTACTTCTTAAAATATAATTCAAAAATCTTTACATAAAGTGGAAATAGAATTAAGAGTGTCTTAAATTCTATTTCAAGTAAGTTGTATTTGGAAAGAAGTAAATTGATTAATTCAATAAGAGTTAGCATTATATCAGTACTCATGAATTAATTGGGATATACGTTGGTGAAAGGATAATAATTACACGAGAAATAAATCACGGATGGCCGATGTCGAACCACTTGACATATCTCAATATTTGGGAGGTCACAATGCTTTGTTAGAAGCCAATCTTGATATATAAGTGTAAATTAATTAATTATAGAATTAATGATAAATTAAAGATGTTTAATTTATCTAATCCTAATTAATTTAGAATTATAATTTATACTTATTGCCAACGTGATTGGGAATCTAAAGTGTCACACACTTAAGGATAATTAATTCGGGATTAAATTGATTTTGATAAGTATGAGATACTTCTAGGTTAATTTATGAGATAAATTAAATTTTTGGGCTTAATTAGTAATAAGTTATAAATCTTAGCTAATGTTTAATATATGTTAGAACTCCTAATGATTTTATACTTATTTATATGCTCTTGATCCAAACTGATTAGAATTATTATAATTCCCCAAACCCAATTTGATTGGGATACAAGAACTATATTATAGTATATTATAGTATATATAAGACATATATATATGATGGATGGATTTGAAGTTGCTCACGGGATGATTAAAATATAAAATCCGTGAACAAATTTTATTAAAAAGAATGTGAAAGTCACGTTTGGAAAAAAAGGAAAAGTAATTGAGGAGTTAACACTCTGTGGTTTGGATTAATCAATTTTATGAAGATTCTTGATTTAATTATCTGTGTGGATACCATTAGATGTCAGACACTTGTGCGGCTTGTGGATCGACGTCCAAAACATATTGAAGATTTTACCGCGACTTTAAGGTACAATATGTATAATTTTTTTGTACTACGTATAAATTAATCAAGGTAATCTGTGGTAGAAAAGGAAATTTAAAAATTTTAAATTTCACTGCGTTATTAGTTATTTATTTTCTTACAACTCTCTCAACTGTCTCTCTTTCACCCTCTCTCTCTCAACCCCATTCTCCTTAAGCAACAATCCCATAACGAACTCATAAATACAAAATTTATAGCACAATTCATCAGCAAAACAAATGCAATTCAAATTTACTTCAAAATATGCAAATCAAATTTCAAGTTGACAAAATTAGAGATCATGAAATGCATAAAAATCACATTGTCAAACACAAATAGAAGAATCCCTTCATTTGTATATTCTTTGTTGTTAAAGAGAGAGGTTTGGGATTTTGGGCTGCTGGAATTTGCTTGGGGTTGGGATTTTGGGGTAGCCATGGAAGATAAAAAGGTGGGTTTGGAGAATGTTGTTGAATACCTGAATGACAGGATATTGAAAATTAGATAACAAGTTAAGGCCAATTTTGACATTTAAAAGGAACATTGTTTGTTTAACTTTTAAAATTTTCTAGTTTGCCATATATTTAAAAACGAAGTCCATAAGGGCATTTTTGCATAATCAGATGGAATTTTAAGTTAACTTCAGCAATGGGTTCTTTTGTTACAAAGAAACATGAAATAGGGGGTGTAAGTGTAATTATTTAAATTTGAGGGAGCTTCCTGTGATTATGATAAACCTCAGGGGAGGTATATAAAATTATCCGTTGATTGTGTGATGTAAAACAATCCTCAAAGGCCGAAGCTAATCTGAGGGTCCATGTTGTTTTAACGAAAGTCTTAAAACATTTAGAAGGATGTTTAATGGAATCAAACGTTCAAAATTTATTTGGGTGTTCATTTATTGGAACATGTTTTATAATGTTTTTAGAGCTCAAGTTGAAAAGCTTTTTCACTAGTTGTTTATTTACCAAAATTTTTGTAAAAGCACAAAAAAGAAATATTAGAACGCAACCATGTTTTATGACAAAAGAATGAAGGTACGGTTGTAAACGATAAACTAACCAATCTAATATTTAAATTTGTTTAGGAATTTAAATGAGTTTTTATTGAGTCAAACTTAATTTGAAATTGATTTCGATTAGGTTCAACATTTTACATGCAAAATTAAAGTGTATTAGAGACAATTAATTGAGTTCAAAAAATTAACGTATACTAAATATTTTTTATTTTGACTTGATTATCGATAAACCAATATACATAACCTTTCCTCTTACTCAACTCGTGTAAATTGTGTTCCCAGATATCAGCAAGTGTGATATAAGTTAAATATGGTTTATAAATAGAAAATAAATTAAAAAATGTTAAAAAAAACAATACCAAACCAAAATTTGCATAAACTTTGTTTATGCATGCAATTCACTTCTAAAATTTTGGCATTTTGTGAATTATGATCTATGTGTCTTTTACTTATATATGAGAGTTTTGTTGTATTAGTATCTTATGCTTTGAGATTACATTATTACCTGAATTGAATTCATATAAGAATTCACATATAAAATTGAAATGTTTATGTTACTAAAAAGATGAAAATATAAAGGGACGAGGAAATAAAAAAACAATTAATATCTTTTTTCAAGTAACAAAGGGTTAAATTAAATAGTTGTTACCAATAAATAACAATGACAAAATATTATACACATGTGACGAAGCTTGAATGAGATTTTGGGAGGAGAAAGTGGAAGAGTTGAGTGTCAGAAGTGTGTTTAGTTATCTGAATTTCGATCCCTTTTTAGTAGCATCCCAACCCCTTATTTATAGAATTACATAAGGAGGTATAATGCTATCTGTGTGTTAGTTCAGCTGAAGCGGAATTACATAATTGCCCTTAATGAGGCTGCCACGTAAGCGCTTTTAGAACAATTTAGGTAGTATGCTATATATCGCTAATCCACATCATCATCAACATGCTTATTTACTCTTTACGTTCTAATTTATGTAATAGGAAAATTTTATAATTTTATTAAAAAAGTATCCTTCATTGCTTGTTTATTGTAAATTAGTAGAGCATATAATATTATTATAGTGTAAAACCATTTAAAGTATGATGAAAAATTTCTATAGAATTATCTTACTTTATAGTCTATATACCAAATCTTCTATAATATGCACGCACAACACACTATAAATTGTACATTAATGTTAATGAAGATATTTTCCTACACCATATAAGACTTGGACCAGTTCTTTTTTTTTTTTTTTTGGGGTAATAACTTTGGGCAATGATATTGCCACAGCATATTTCTTAACGCCACAGCAACTTTCATGTTAATGGATTAATATACCCTTTATAACACACTCAGTAGACATCAATTTCAGTTTTACCGGCCACCCCGTCCCGTTCACCTCCACCCCCAGAGCAACCACTGATCAATACATTTTGTAACTTCAGCCAATATTTCTCATCACCAAAAAACTTTAATTTTTCAACTCTAAACATATCAAATTTTTTTTTTTTGCAAAAAATTGATTATGTAAATTGCAGGAACTAAAGATTTCATATTAGTTAATAGTTAAGAAAGAGTTTAGATTATAAAATAAGAGCAACTCTCTCATATGAGGGCGTTTTTTAAGAACAAAACCGTGAACATTTAATCAAAAGAGATAATAATTCATATAAACATACGAGAAATTCTAACATCAACAAAAATTAATTTAAAATTTTTTTTCCAGCTACCAGTTCTCTACCCTTTCGATTGTCTCCGCTTAGCATGAAACAATCTCGCAAGCGCATCGTTGAATTCTGCCTCAAACAGTTCCACAAAGCTCGTGGCTTATCTAATACCTCAATCTAAAACTTCCATGCCGTAGCCTGAGCTAAATGCTGGGTAACAGAAGAGATGGTGAGAAATTTTGATTAGTAATAAGGGTATTAATGTAATTTAAGCTAAAATTACTGTGGCAATAAATATCATTGCCTAATAACTTTGGATAGTCTTTCATTAAATGTTTCTTAGCTTACTTTTCTAAAAAGTATGTAATGAGAATTTGAGATATTTTTTTTAATATGCAAATCACCTGTATAGTCCTTCAATTTTTTCTTTGAAATCGAAATAGTTTCAAAATTTAAATATTATTTAGTCGTCTTAATTCACCAACTAAATATTCATAATTAATTTGATTCTTATTTGGTTTTATTGTTCAAAGCACACGTTTTTTCTAATTGCTTTGCCCAAAATTATACTCGTCACCATCCTTAGTCACTACTGAGAAAAATACAAAAAACTCATTATTTGGGAGGCCCAAAAATCCAAATAGGAATCAAATTTGGCAATAAACATTTCATTAATAAACTGAATCGGCTACAATTTAATTTAGGAATCATTTCTGCGAAAATGAAAAAGTTGAAGTATTATTTAAGTAATTTATCCCTTTTTAATTAATTAATCACAAGTTTTTCTTCTACATGAATTTTTTTTATTTACACTTTTCTTCCAAAAAAAATGTTTAAATGAGGATAAGAAAGTTTAATAATATCAAAGAGATTTTGATGGTATGTGTCGGTATCTCTGAAAAATTCAAGCTATCTTGCAAGATTATCTAACAATTAATGGCTCCAAACTCCAGTGATGAATAGAAAATTTTTGTCACTATTAATCAAAGGAAAATTCTATAATCTCTTTTAAGAATTATTTTTTTGTATTTTAAATATTTGTATAATACAACACATGTGTTTTAAAAATTTGTACTATACAAATTTTTAAAATCAAAAGAATAGTTCCTTAAAAGGAACTGTAAAATTCTATGTTACAATCCAAAACTTTGAAATGACCGTGGATTAATTTATGTCGGTTTTAATATAAAAGTAAGATATGTGAGTTTTTTTATAATTTTTTTTCCCACATACTTTTATACATGTTGAGTAAATTTATTTCTCATTGTTATGTATTTTTTGATGCTAACAATCTGAAATTATGAAAAAAATCATAATATTGACTATCTACATAATATTCTTCCTTTTAACAAAAAATACTAATCGTTCAATAACTTAAATCTATTGTATGGAAAACTTCTTAGGCACATTTAGGCTTCGTTATGTGAATTCGTATGAAAATCTTCTTTTCCTTTGTGACTTCCGCTTCTATTGGTGATGTGTAATGTGTTTCACAAAATTAAAAGCAAAATGACCCCACCTTATAGTAAAGTGAATAATGCCTAGTTGCTGTTCTGTTCATCATTCTTTCTGTGGATTGACAAGAAATGTTGGATTTCGAAGCAAGATTTATATTTCGCAAGTGGGCCTCTTATTCATGATTCTTCCATGTTGGATCAACATGGTACCGACAACAACGTATCAAGATCGCTGCAATAATTGCATGGACACAAATTCCCTATTTTTTTTTTAAAAAAATTTGAATTATCTAAATTGTTTATTTAAATTTATTTCGTATTGTAACAATGTACATTTAAATGCTTATATCATTTATGTAAAATAATTTATAAAGTTATAAATTTTGAACCACCTATTAAAGTCATTTCATATGGTAAAATCATATTAAATGACTAATTATTGATTTTAACTATCCGGTCGAATTTTATTGATTCTTTTTCGAATCTAGTAACATTTCATTGATTTTATCAGTTAATCATTTTATTCATAATTTGTATTGATGCATTGATGATTTTCTGTGAATACTTTAACAGTTTGTCTAAACGAAAAATCAGAGACTTATAAATCATGGCACACATATAGTCATTTTAAAAGCTCCCAAAGTCTTTAAACATCTGTTGTTCATTAATTAAGTGGTTGCATTACTACCTAGATTTCATGGCAGCCTAAGATTAATTTTTGCATTACATTTTCAATACAACACCGCTATATTAATAAACATCCTATTATATAATTTATATTGAGAAATTCTCTTCACTTTTCTTCCTTCACTTTTCTTCAGTAAAATATAAAGAATTATTAGGTTTCTCATATCAAAAGATTCTTAATAAATTCAACTGGACAAAAATAATGTCAGCAAAAATAATATTAGACAACTCCAATACTACAGTGTTTTTTTGTGTTGGCTATATTCAATTCACGAAACAATAAAATAAGTTTATCAACAAATGATCTTAAATCTTAACTATCCACCTTTTTATAAGAAGAAAAAAAATAAATTCTTAGGTAAATTTTTAGTCCCGTGTGTGTTATTTATTTATTTATTTTACTACAAATTTGAAGATAAATGACCAATCTAGTTAGTCAAGGCAATGAACAAAACTAACCACTAACTAGTGATTAGTAAGGTTAGTATTGTTATGCCCATCCCAGAGGTGTGAACAAATATTATATTATTTATAATAATTTAAATTTTTGAATATTAATAAATTGATTTAAATATTTTGAATATGTTAGTTCTATTTAAAAGTTATTCAGTTAATCTTGTCCTGAGTCTGAAGTGTTAAAGTTGATATTAGAGTGAATTTCATATAATTTTTGCAAGATATATAACTGAAATATTTTATTATTTATAATATCCTGAATTTTAGACTATTCATAACTTAATTATTTTTACTTAAAAATTATTAAGTCAACTCAAAAATTGAGATGTTACAAGTATGTGACAACATGATCATAAAGTTTCAACACTAACAGTAACCACGATATGCAATTTGTCAGAAGTAAAATTTGCCAAGACTTTCACTAATTAGCCACTAAAGATTAAAGCCACAAAACCATGGGCTTAAGACTGATTTGCATGCTGTTTTATTCTCTGTGGTGTGCGTCAGTACCTAACAAAACCACCAGGCTCATCTCTTTATAACTGTGGTCCACCTTTATTTTAGAGTCTCAGTAGTGGTGAACAAGATATCCATTCATGGCTGATTAGATAACATATTAAGGCAAAGATTTAGGTAGATCTGATTTTTTATCCCACTTATAAATTTTATAATGTGAATTAAATTTTAGAAAATTTATAACATTACCTGATGTAAGTAAAAATTTTTAAAATTTAATTTTTGACTACAAGACCTATAGGTAAGTCAAATATCGAATCTATCTAAATAATTTCCAAATATTAAACCCCCAAGTACCTGTTTACATCGAAGAACATTTGGGCAACCTACAACAATAAAAACAGTACAATAATTACTTGCAACAAAAAAACATGTGACCACATGTGATCAAACAACGTGTCTTTCTGTTGGATTTTTTTGTTACTTGCTTGAGTTTGCTTGTTACACATCAAAAAGTTATTCTTTAATAGATTTTTATTGTATTGATAACGAAATATAATTTAAATGATAAAATATTTTTTTTATAATTTATTAATTATGAATTTAAGTTAAGTAGAGAGAGAAGTTATTTTTGTTTTTTACTTTTTAAAGAAAAAATATTTTTGTATAAACATAAAATAATAATCAATGCAATACAGGCACATGGCATTGACCAATAAACACTTGGTTCATATAATTCAAACCTAGCGGATCGAGTTCGTGATCCATGAAACAGGTATGTCATCAAGATTAATTTTGATAACAGCTTGGTAGATTTTTATTTTTATTTTTTATTTTAAATTTTGCTAAAGTTTACTTGTTGCAACTAAAAAACGTTATTTTTGATAAACTTGATATGATTAACTTACAGGGAATTCTATAATTTTTTTTAGAGAATTATTTTCTTAATTTTAAAAACTTGTGCATTTGTATGGTATAAACTTTTAGAACACATGATATTATACTGTATAATTATTATTGTACAATTGAATGATTCCTTAAAAAGATAGTAAAACTTTCCTTAAATTTATTGCTATATTAATTGAAACATCTTAATAATTGTAGATGCAGAACTTCAAAGGTTCAAACCTTTGAATAATAGACTATGGTTAATTAGGTCCATTGCCATTTAATAATTATAGATGTGTTTATTGCAGAAAAATGATGCTGCTTAATCAATAGACTATGGTTAATTAATTCCATTGCCATTTAATTAGATGAAACATCTTCGTAATTATGCAGATTTAGCAGTCAATCTTTTATATGCCTATGACGTAAGTTGGGCTAATTATCATTAGATTCTGCCTTTTAAGAGAAATCTAAGCTAGATTGCTAGAAGATGCAACTACTTTGGGAAAACGACCAAAATGGTCTGTGAACTTTTTTCATAAAACAACGTTAGTCTTTAAACTTTAATTTGCACAGCTTTAGCCCCTAAATTTTTATTTTTATGCCAAAATGGTCCCTGAAAGGTAGCTTAATCCAAAACTTCAGCAACTTCCAGCTTTGACCGATAAGAGTAGGGGCAAAAAAGAAAATTTAAAAAAATGTGTTTATTATTCTTAAATTTTGAAAAAAAAAAACAAAAAAGTTAGAAAATTAAAAAAATTTGAATTTTTTTAAAAAATTCCACCATACCCCTACCTCTGCCCACCACTTCCCTCTTCTACAGCCACCACCTCTACAACCACCATCTCTCCACCTCTCTCCCTCCAACCTATCCTCCTCTCTCCACACTATTCAGAGCCCCTTCCCTTTCCCTTTCTTCGCCACCCCATCCCTTCCTGTCCTCCAGCCCCTTTCTTTCCTCTCTCCCAACCCCACTACCCCTCCTCCTTCTCACTAACCATTCATTAATTGTGTTTTAGGAATATCAAGTAGAGGACTCACACCCAATATTAGCGTTTGGACATCCAATGCTTGTTGCATAGATGGAGAAAACAATGTAAGATGACACTACTAGCTAGCATTGGAAAATGGAATGCTTATTGCTACCCCATTCTAGAAAACGGGTCTAAATTTTGCCACAAGTATAATCACAACTTTGGCTACTCCATGAAATCATTCACTACTAGAACTGTAAACGAATAGAGTTACTTGCGAGCAGGTCAAAAACTTGACTTGAACTCGAGTTGACCGAACTCGAACTCCAAACTCTTGATGAATCGGTCTTGAGCATACGTATAATATGTTCGAGTATTCGTCGAGTTTTTCGACTATTTTATAATTTTTTTATCATATGTAAAATTATTAAAATGTCTATATTTTTTTAAAAAATTACATCTTTTACTTACAAAAAAGTCGAACTACTCTAGTTCAAACTCGTTTTATTTATTTTCAAACGAGATCGAATCGACCTCGAACTATGTCAAATTTTAAATCTTATTCGAATTCGAGCTCAAATTTTAAAGATCGTTCGAACTCGAGATTACGGCCAATTTGCTAAATAATAGCTAACTACGTCACCTTCTCTTCCAAGTTCCAACAAAAGAAGAACAGTTATGAAAGATACTAGCAGTCGTACCATCTTCACAGCTTCCATGGGATTGAACTTAAATTGACACCACATTTTCCATGAACCGTGTGACCCACAAGTCCCATCCCCCGACACCGGCTTTCTTTTTGGTTGTTAAAAAAACTAATTGGTTTCCCCTTTTGAAAATTAGAATTCATAATTTTCAAAAGGGCCCTATATTTTAATTTGTCCATGTGTTTATTCAAATTAATAATTACATAAAAAAGGTCGTTACTAGCTACTATTATGAGGACTCTAATTTCAATCCCAACAAAAATCGTTTGATTTTTCAAAATACACGGCACTATTTTTAGAATTTAATTGTTTTCGTCATGAAAAGTGTGTACTATGTTGACGTGAATTGGAATCAAATGGAGCCTGGTTACATTATGCTTCCATGATACCTTGGACACGTTTATTAGATGATAAATGTGATCGCATAATTTCAGGGATAAACTTCTCTTAAAGTTTATAATAATTACAGAAAGTATGTTTAAATTTATTACATCTACCTTCCTTCTTTATATCAATTGACCTTTCTAACCCTCATGACAAAAAGAAAAACTATGAAAAAAAAATGAAAAGGAAAAGGGAAAAAAAAGGAAAAGACCAACAGTTCTTCCTCAAAACCATAATCTCCTCCACAAAATCCCATGGCGCACCTATCTTTCTCCCTCAAACATTAATCGCCTACCCCTGTGGCAATTCCTCCTACTACTGCTACCATGTCTCTGATTCACTCTCCATCCCACATCCCCAATAATCTCCTTCTCCCTCACTCCCTCGACTGTCTCTCTTTCTCCCTCTCTCTCAACCACATTCTCCTTAAGCATCAATCCCATAACGAACTCACAAATACAAAATTTATAACACAATTCATCAGCAAAACAAATGCAAATCAAATTTACTTCAAAATATGCAAATCAAATTTCAAGTTGACAAAGTCAGAGATCATACGAGAAATGCATAAAAATCACATTGTCAAACACAAATAGAAGAATCCCTTTATTTGTATATTCTTTGTTGTTAATGGGAGAGGTTTGGGATTTTGGGCTGCTGGAATTTGCTTGGGGTTGGGATTTTTGGGTAGCCATGGAAGATAAGAAGGTGGGTTTGGAGAATGTTGAATACCTGAAATGGCTGGATATTGAAAATTAGATAACAAGTTAAGGCCACTTTTGACATTTAAAAGGAACATGGTTTGTTTAACCTTTAAAATTTTCTAGTTTGATTTAAAAAAGAAGTCCATAAGGGTATTTTTACATAATTAGATGGAATTTTAGGTTAACTCAGCAAATGGGTTCTTTTGTTACTAAGAAACATTGAATAGGGGGTATAAGTGTAATTATTTAAATTTGAGGGGAGCTTCCTGTGATTATGATAAACCTCAGGGGAGATATATAAAATTATCCGTTGATTATGTGATGTAAAATAATCCTCAAAGGCCGAAGCTAATCAGAGGGTCCCATTTTGTTCTAATGAAAGTCTTAAAACATTTACAAGGATGTTTAATGGAATCAAACGTTCAAAATTTATTTGGGTGTTCATTTATTGAACTGAAAGTGTTTTATAATGTTTCAAGAGCTCAAGTTGAAAAGCTTTTTCACTAGCTGTTTATTTGCCAAAATTTTTGTAAAAACACAATTAAGAACGCAACCTTGATTTATGACAAAAGATTGAAGGTACGGTTGAAAACGATAAACTGGCTATTTAATATTTAAATTTGATTGACTATTTTAACGAGAATATAAATGAGTTTAATGTTTGATTTGCTTATTTTTTGAATTAAATTCAAACGAATTTTTATTGAGTCAAACTTAATTTGAACTTGATTTCGATTAGGTTCAACATTTTACATGCAAATTTAAAGTTTTAACTTCATCAGGATTTGATTTTGCATGAAATTTGTACATTTTAAAAGTATGATGGACTAATTTGCATTGTTATATATATAAGGATTAAAAAAGAGTCGATGCATTTTTCGTAAATGTGATGAAATTATGGAAAGTGCAAGAATGTAAACCAATTTGCATTGCATCGTTTGAGAACTCTGATGTAGACTATAGAATGTTATAAAAAATGCAAGAATATAGAACATCCATTGATTTGTATACACTACATATAACACTTCAAATTTAGACTGATTCATGATCCAAACTATTATAAATAATACATTATTCTCTCACACTTTTGATGTGGGACGGGTATCACAGTATTTCATATAGGAAGAATCCATCTTGGAAAGCTTTTTATTCAAATTTAGCACTTCAGGAATCAAATTCTGAAGTACCATTAGCTAGATTTTAAGATTTAAAATCTTTAGATATATTTCAAGTGAGGCATATAATATCATGATAAAAGTTTGGTCAGTTGAGTAATGCAAGAGGTTCAATGAAGTTGGAGAGAACATGGTCCCGAGTCTCGCGATCTTGATCGCCAAATCCATCTCCGTGTTGGTAAATAAAATGTGCTGTTCTTGCTATAGTGTTTGTGATATATTTGAAAGGTTCTTGCAGAAATGGAGTGCTGGTGATGCACTGACCGTTGATATTCCTCCACGCCTTCGTTATTAGGCTTCTGATATGCTCCCTCGCAACATCTTCTGCAACATTTGCCTCTCGCATGTGACATAAGATTGATGAAGCAGCATCCCCTCTCTCTAATTCCGCCTATCAGAAAAATAATTAATCGTCATTTAAGGGCAGCTGATGACTATCAGAAAAGGAAAAAAAATTATGATTCATTTTTTAGTATCTACAATACAGAGTAAGTAGCAAAACAGTTAAACGCTACAAAAAGTAAGGGGTCTCCCACTTTTTGAAGTATCTAACCGTCCTAATGGCCAGTCTAGACTCTCTCATTTTCAATAAATTCAGAGTTAGATGAGTGATATATGTTGTACTAAGCTAAAATCCTACATTAATTAATAAGCAATAAAAACTTGTGAAAAATTGAATCCAAGTAATTACAGCAGATGTTCCTTGATCATTGCAGGAAGCCGAATAATGAGTGAGGATTGGTAAATAATATCCCGACAATCTTGAAGATATCATTGCAACATCCTGTGACATTCCATCTGCTACACCAAGAATTACAAGCAGAGAAAGCAAAGGGCCAGATGAAGATATCCACGCATTGTCAAGGTACTCTTGAAGGGATGGCGTGTAACCCTTGTTATACCACACAGATTCCACGAGCAAGGATCTACAAAAATCTGCCCACTGCGACCCAAAAAAAAAAAAAACAAATAGAAGATTGTTGTTTGTCGATACATGCAATCTGATCAATTGCGAAATTTCAATAACATATTTAAAGTTAGAGAAAAGATTTATTTGCGATTGAAATTTAACCAATTTAAAACTTATAATAGAAATTATGAACAAACTAATAGATCCGTTAACAATACATCTACGGCAGGTTGACGGCCACATGATTGCTCTCTTAGTTGTGTATGATTTCCATCACATGACTTAGATTGTTAAATTTTTTAAAGATGTAGAGAAAGAAACCAAATTAATCTATTATGATAGATCTAAAATCAAATTAGTTGATAGCATAAAGATAAAATATTTAATTAATCTGTTTTCACTTTGAAGTTAATCTGATAGAATATACGTACCGTTTTCTGTAGATACGGTAAAACAGAGTTCCAACCTTTTTGTTGCTCAATTTCAGCAGCCATTTCCTCTGTAGTATTTTGCAATGTCCAAAAACAGACTTTTATCCCTTCAGGTAGCTCATTAACTTCTTGAGGGTTCCATCTAAGGTAAATAAATAAAGATACTTATGTTCACTTTTCAAGCAACGATGAGAGGTGATTGGTGGGATGAAGTACTAATTAATTAATTACCTCTCTACAGCATTGGTGAAGCATTCCATTTCCTCCAGGGAACCATAAACATCATAGGCATCATCAATTATTAAGATCAATTTAATGACTTTGCTCAGCCATTTTCTTAGACTTCCATGTTGAGGCTCAGAAGCAATTCCCGCAGCATATAGACCAATTCTTTAAACTTTCAACCATTCGGTCCCTAGAGAAACTCAGTTTTTCCTTGTTTAAGAGACTCATCCACCACCTAATTAAACAAAGAAATTGGCAACAATTAATTACCCCCATTGAATACTCATTTTTTCATTAATAATCTACTTTCCAAACACGTTTAATATGTCAAATAAGATCTTGCTTATTTAGTTAGGACTAATTCCACTTTACATTTTTCAACTTATCTGATTTTTATTTTGTTCTCTCAATTTTCATTTTTGACATTTTACAACCCCAATTGTGAAATTTGTTCAACTTTAGTTTAAATTTTAATATCGTCACCAAAATGGGCAGATTTTTTGTCATGTGTACAACAGGTTTATTGAGATGTACAATATTTTGGATACATGACACGAGCATAGACTCTGTTATGTTTACACACGGTGTTAAAAAAATGATTAAGAAGTGAGACGGATTTTAAAGTTATTAGATATAAGTTGAAGGGTGTAAAATAGAATTAGTCGAGTTATTCGTTTCTTATATTATTGCCCCTAGGAATATGCAATATATTGTTATTTATTACCTTGATACCTCCTTGAGATCTTCTTGATGTGAGGCTTGAACTAGATTGAAATTGAGCTTTGCTAATTCGATCAATTTAGTGTTTGTTGAAGTATGGTCTTTTTCATGTGCATTAATATGTTTCTTAATATTATACCATTCCACTCTCTTTTGCAAGGGAAGGCTCATGGCCTGAAGCACTTGTTTGGCAAGTTTGTAGTCTGAATTAGCTCCAAAATCACTGAGACTTTCGATTGAAAACAATCTAGCCTCATTCAATACGTTTTCTCCCTCTCTGCCAAGAGTTGAGGCTTCAAAAAGCTCAAGCAACCCTTTCACATTTATGTTTGAGCTTTTCAAGAATTTGCCGGTACTTGTTTCCACGAAACCCAGGAACATATCTGATATCCAGCCATATTGAAAGTTCAGAAAGATTGAAAAATAAATAAAATTACAAAGGTTAGTTATATTTAAACCTTCTAATACTTAGTAGTTATACTTTGCTTGCGGGGTCCCTTGTGCTGACTGCCAAATTTATATCAAAATAAGATGTCCCTCACTTCGTTGTAAATTTAATAGTCAGCACTATGCAAAATTCCTAGTAAAGAATTTTTCCAAATTAGATGCAAGATCTAATTTCATTTTGTATCCCTCAATTTATATTTAATTTTTATGTTGCACTCAAAACTTTAATTTTAAACACTTTGCACCTCGAACTTTTAAATTCGTCCCACTTCAAGTTTTTTTTTTTATTTTAATGCCATCTAAAAAATTAACGAAATTTTTATGTGTGTACGACACATTCAGCAGGATGTACTATAATATTTTTGCGCGTACAAACAAAAATTCCGTTAAATTTTCTGACGGTATTAAAAAGGGTTAAAGTGGGACAAATTTGAGAGTTGGAGGTGCAAAGTGTCCAAAACTAAAATTCGAGTGTAATGTAAAAATTGAGTGTAAATTGAGGAGTACAAAATAAAATTAGTCCTTTAATATTCAAATCAACATGACAAATAAAATTTCCAAGTTGTGGTCTAATTGAGAATAGTTTTGTCATGTACCTTGTGAAGCATCATAACCGTAATGCCTAAGAAGCCTAAAGCATAGTGAGGTAGCATAAAGATCATATTGTAAACTTAAGATGTTGTCCTTTAAGCCTATGGCGTCTAGAACTTCTTTGATTTCATCCTCAAACGAGTTGCTGAGGCCTAATTTTGATAGACTGTCTATAAGCTCCAGCTTAGACAGTGAATCACTGGCCTCCACAAACATGCATGTCACATCCTCTTTCAGTGTCTGGGCTCTCGTTTTATATTTTTTTCCTGAAAAGAAGAAAATTTTCAAATTAGCAATATGGAGATATTGTAGCTATGTGTAAACATCTTATCCTTAATAAAGTGTTTGACTTAAGGTTAATGATTGAAAAATAATGAAAATTTCTACTTTTCAATAATTTTAATCAATGTGGTAAATAGTTACCAAATTTTAACTAACATTAATTAATGATTTAGATAAAAGTACTTCTGTTTATCACACGTTCAAGAAATAAAATTAATTAACCGACAAAAAATTTATTGGTTCTAAATAGTTTTTGCATACACATAACTTTCCGGTTCTTTGTAGAGAAAATATTACTAATTGTTCTCAAATGAGAGAGAGCTCCAATCACCATGATAAAAAATGTTCAACAAATACCGAAAAGAATTATCTAAAGGAATATATACTCATATAAAGAATTATCTAAAAGAATATATCCAAGGAAAACATAAAAAGTTATCAATACTTTATGACTCACACTGTCATGGACGTTTATAGTAAGATTGGAGCTTTTGCTTTTTCTTATTTTTTTAAGCAAGATTGGAGCTTAACTATCACATGCATTTCTGGATGATATGACAATCATGAATCAAGTAATATACTTCAAAATCACTTTCAGCTATAGTTAGTTTTTGTAACTCTTATTTTTGAGGACTACCTTAGCAAAAGCTCACCAAAGGACTTACTCCACTTTTGCACTATTAGGTGATTCTTACTTTATGTCCCATATTTTGATTTTGTATATATTACATCAAAAATTCAAAAATTTATTCTATTTTAGTCTAATTTTTAACATCATTATCAAAATTTGCATATTTTCTAACTATGTATATTACACACCTAAGTAGAACATTCGGACGAATTTTAACACAATTAAAAGTTAAACTAATGTGGGACAGATCTAAGAGTCAATGGTGCAATGTATCTAGAATTTAGAATTGGAGTCTAAAATAAGAATTGGTCATAAATTATGAGTTGCAAAGTGGAATAATTAGTCATGACTACCTCTACTAGTACAATATGTCCCTGAAAAATTGCATGGTGCTTGCATGCCCAGAATCCGTTAATTATATTGATTGTATTAAAAATTGAATTGAAGTGATACAAATATGAGTATTCGGGGTATAATATATTCAAAATTAAAATATGAGATATAAAGTCAGAATTAGGTATTAATTAGAGGATACAAAGTAGAGTAAGTCCATTCAGATGATACGCACTGGTCTAAATGCAACTACTGTGTGAAAATAGCAAAGAAACGCAGTATTATGAAGGCTACAAATTAACAAAATGAACTAAGTGAATCTCACAGAAAATTGGTTAGTGAGAGATTGAAGAAGGTCATATTTCCATATGTTTGGCTTGTAGTTGGCTGTTCGCCTTTGAACAGTACTTTGACCTTTGTTATTAATGGTTTCTGCCTTCCTCAGTTCTGGGCTCGAGAAAGCCTGACATTTAAAACCCATAGAAGAAGTAAAAGAAGAAGAGTTGGATATTTGGTGATTGAAGTATGCTATCCTATAGTTCATGCATTTAGTGATTGAAGGAAACATGGAGGAAAAACAAGAAGTATGAATTGTAGATTGCTTAATGCTTAATGATACTTAGGACCCTCATGGATTCTATTATTTATACTAGTAGCTAGCACAGTGAAAGGGAAAAAAATAAATTTGGTTCATTATTTTTATAGTATTAATTAATTTGATCGTTTTATATATCAAAAAATTTAGTCTCTCATTCTTATAAAAATTAATTAATTTAAAACTTGTGATGGAAATTGAGGACAAACTAAGACTCTTTGACAACACATCTATGACATGTTAACGGACACATGATTATTATGTGTCTTACTCCATTAATTTGTCCATAATTTCTATCATAAGTTTTAGATTAGTTAATTTTTTTAAAGATAAAAGATCAAATTGACTTGTTATAATAGATAAGAGATTAAATTGATCTATTCTGAAAAATAATAAACTAAATTAATCTTTTTTCCTAATGAAATGACCGAAGATGATGCAAAAAGTAGAATCGCAATTCATAAAACGCCAAATATCTTTGTCTGGTAGCATGCTTCTATCTAATTAGATGTGAAAAATTTTATATCGATCAAGAGCAACTACATGTCTAGTAGTTACTTCTTAATCAATGAGAGCCTTTCATTTGGAATGGAACCCATATTTTTGAAAAATAAAAGAACCATCCTATTCAGAATTAGAATAGGCCATGCATTCTAAATGACAGGCTTCTATTGGTTGAGAAGCAACTATTAGACATGTTCAGTAATTATTCTTGACTAAAATAAAAATTTTCGATCAGATGTCAATGTTTTTACCTAGTTTCTGTGAATTCTTGTGTAGAATTTGTATATGAGTAAATCCTTTAGTAAAGCTAAAATGTTTATCTTTTACATATCAATGAAATTGGGGGTTACCAAAAAAAAAAAAAAATCATAAAAACGTGCATGAAAAAAATTACAACGTATTTTGTTATTAATTTTTTTTCTTCAAATTATTTATGAATATGTGTATGCATCCGTTGTTGTGTAGTAGAATGAATAAAAATTTGAACACGTGGAAACACACTATATACTGCAATAAAATAAATGTTGGCACTTAAACATATAACAAATATGAGAGAATTTTAATTACAACGTATTGTGTAAAGTTAGGAACATTTGTGATATTTTTTAAAATTTAAAAATGCCAAATAATGTCAGTATAAATCTCAAACATTTTCAAGGAGGTTTTTGAAATTACCCTTAATTTAACCAAAGGTTAACAAAGTTAGGAACATGTATTATTGTGATGGCGACATTTTGATACGATGATTTGAAAATTTATGACGTCACTTTTTGAAGTGAGCATCCTCACCTAAGTGAAGAATCCAATTTGTTTTCAACGTTTCTTCCCCCTTTCTTTTTCTACACGAGTATTTTTTAGTTCATGGGTGACTTGCTAGTCAATTTATTTTCTAGGTAAGGGGAAAAAAAAATACAATTTTGGTCTCTAAAATTTGGGTCGTGATCCAATCAAATTGTCAAAATATCAGATAAAACACATTTAGTCCTTATGATTTCTGATTTCAACCTATTTACTACAAAATTAAAATTTCCGTTAAATACAAACGAAAAAATTACATGCAAGGTACATGACTGTAACTTTTAACCAACAAACCCACCATAGTTAGAAAAAAAAATGCAATTTTAGTCACAAAAGTTTGGGTTGTCGTCTAATCTAGTCCCCTAAGCGTATTCCTATCAGACAAAACACATTTAATCTTAATAGTTTTTTATTTCAACTGATTTGGGACAAATTTAGAATTTCTATTAATTCCGCATGGAAAAAGTCACGTGCCTTACTTTTTTAACTTAGGGTATAACAACAGACTCTCCATAGTTAAATCCATCAAATTTTACTCACTCCCTTTCGTTTTTCTTTCCTCTTCTCATAAAACTATAAAAATATTGCAATTGCAAGTAGTTTGCCAAAGATGTAGATTAATTGCCATCAATTCAAACAACAAATTTAGTTATTGTACACGAAATTGGAGGGTGTTTAGGTGATGAAGATTCAAAGAATGAAAAATTTTATGATCATCATACTATGCAAAAAGTTAAACTTTTCTGGCCTCTAAAACTTCGAATTACAGAATATTAATATCCACAAATTACACCAAAAAAAAAAACTTAAAAAATTAAGCAAAATTGATCATAAACTCATTGGCTACTTACCATTATAGACATCCATAGAATCTTCATCCCAAAATTATCATCCCCTCAAGCATGTAATCAATTTAACTCTGAGTCGACACATGTAATTGGGTGTTGTTGCCATTGAAATGGAATGCAAACCCAACTCTATTTTTTGCCCATTTCTGCAACTACTTGTTGCACCCATAAATAACTTCCAATTTTGTGTACAGAAACTAGATTTATTGTTTGAATCGCTAGAACTTAATCTGCAATTTCGACAAATTACTAGCACTTTTAATTTTTAGGATTTTAGTTTTATGACAAGAGGAAAGAAAAACAAAGGGGGTGAGTGAAATATGATTGATTTAACTATAGTGGTTTGTTTTCTTACCTTAATTAAAAGTAACAGTTTTCCGTGTCTAATTAACAGAAATTATAAATTCGTCCTACATTGATTAAAATTAGAAATAAAGAGGATTAAATATGATTTGTTTGATACTTTTGGGGACTAGATTAGACCATAATTTAAACTTTAGTGACTAAAATTATGTTTTCTAACGATGGCGCACAGTAAGTTAAAAGTAATAGTCAGGTGCCTTGCAAGTGACTTTTTCTATTTGTAAATAACAAAAATTTCAAATTTGTCTTCAATCGGTTGAAATTACAAACTATAAGGATTAAATGTGTTTTTCTGATACTTTGAGTATCAGTTATTGAACAATGACCAAAACATTGAGGACCAAAATTTCATTTTTCCCGCCTAGGCGAACCATAGACATACATTCACAGAAAAATACATGAAGGAAACGTGCCTTGTATGCATTCGTCCTCCAAATGAGATCCATCACCTAAAGCAATAAAAAAAACAATGGTGCAGTTCCGTGTTGAGAAATAAAGAGGACAAAACCTGTCCTATGATAATGACCTGCCACAACATGGACGTCATATATACTTTCCATTTAGTATAATGTAATTCTTAGTTAAAATTCTCACTCATATCTATGGTGTTTATTACAGAGAAGAATATTACGAAATGGGATAATTTCAAAATTCTTTCTTTATATTTATATAGTAATATTACTTAATACTTCTAAATTTTTGAAAAAAAAGGTCTTATATTCTCCTAATTTTGCATGTGTTGTACGTGAGCCTAAATGATTAAAGATTTATTACGGAGAATGAAGCAATTTTTAGTCCATTTCCACCACTAGTAACAAAATGTACCTTACTCAAATGGTTGACCAAATAAAAAAAATAAAAAAACAATCTAGGGGATTTAAGGTCCCTTTGGTTGGATATAAAACATTTTTTAAAAGAATATTTTTTGGAAAATATTTTACATGAAAAAGTACTCCATTTTGAATACAATTTTTTGGTGTTTAGTTGAAAAAATGAAAATATTTTAAAATATAATTTTTGACTCTTTTCATCTTTAATTTTATGAATGAGTTTGTAAAACTTATAACGATTGTAATAAATACTTCACAAGTGATTGTGGTCAACAATAATATTAATTTTGTTTAAAATTAAATGATAATATAATATAATATTAAAATATACATAATGATGATTATATTATCATGTAATGTAAAATCCACAATGAAGAGAAAAATGAAATGAACAATAATTGAAACCAAAAATCATCTTAGTAAATGACGTTATAAAAATAAATATTTCAGATTTATAATACACTCTCAAACATCCAGTAAATATCTTATGCTCAAACTTTCATAAGTTATTTTCATCCAGAGTAGGAAATTAGAAAATATCTTACACAGGTAAACATTTTTTGGTGTTTGGGACCCAGAAAATTTCTAAAAATAACATGGGATGTAACTTTTCATGTTTGTATTTTGTTTGGGATCACAAACTCGTAATCGGGTAAAAATTACAACTTATTTTGTTATTCATTTTTTTTCTGCAAATTATTTATGAATATATGTATGAATGCGCTGGTGTGTATCAGAATGAAAAAAAAATTTGAACACGTGGAAATACACTATGTACTACAATAAAATAAATGTAAATGATACTTTGTGAAAATTCACAAACTCATAAACTATAAAGTAACATGTATTTTTCTTTTAATATGTTAACTTTTGAAGAACATGAAATACCACATTGTAATTTTCTATTTTAACAATTTAATTTAAATCCCTAAATTTTCTTTTCTTTTTTGCCAACTACTGTGAGAAATTCAATTTTGTTACTAGAGGTAATGATTGAATAAAAATTACTTCTCTATCTTCTTAAATGATATTTTAATGGTTGGGCTATAATCATTACAAGAAGTAAAATGTTAAAGGAGGTTCGCGAGTTTTTGAAAATTCGAGTGCTAAGTGATATTATCATAAATCTCAAGAGAGATTTATTGAATTATCTCTTAACGTTTAGATGCTACGACTACGTGCACTAGGGGTAGGTGTGGTGCGGATACCTACAATGGATTTGGATGACTCGACCCTCACTTGTTGGGTCAACCATTGTCTGACCCTGACATGGCTTACACACCCAGCGGCGGAGCCACATGGTGCTACTGAAGAGCAAATATGTATGGAAAATCAGAAAAATTGTGCGATATGTATGGAAAATTTATCTTAAAAGGTTTAATTTTATCATATAATTGCACCCTTAAAATTTATCAATTTTCTCTTTTTCTTTAAATTGACTTTTTAATTTTAAATTTCTTAAATCATACACTAAAAGAATGGCATATTCAAAATATGGAATAATTATCTCTTGAAAACTAAAAATAAAAAATAAAAAATCCAAGATTTTGAAGTTGATTAGATAAAATGGACATATAATTTTAATTTTAAATTCATTTTTAATTACATTTTGCATAATATTGAGCACTTTATTATTTCTTTAATTGTAAAAATCGTCGATTCTACTATATTTTTTATTTTATGAAAAGTTAAGACAACTAATATTAGACCATATAGTTGCATGTACAAATGTTAATTGCATAAAAAATTACTTTTATTTTAATATTATTACTTCTATTGTCATTACTTAATACCCAAGTGACGAATCCAACCTGTTTTCAACGTTTCTTCCCCTTTTCTTTTTCTAAACACGAGTATTTTTCATAGTTCTTGGTTGACTTGCTATGTAAGGGAAAAATGCAATTTTGTACTCAAATTTTGGGTCATGATCCAGTTTAATACTTAAAATATCAGACAAAACACATTTAATTTTCATGATTTTTGGTTTCAACCAATACACGACAAATTTGAAATTTTCGATAATTACTAACAGGAAAAGTCACATGCAAGGCACATAATTGTTACTTTTAACCAATCGACCCACCATAGTTAGAAAAAAAAAATTTTAATTTCAAAAATTTGGATTGTAGTCCAACTTAATTCCCAAAGTATCTTAAAAAACACATTTAATTCTCATAATTTTTTACTTCAACTTATTTAGGACAAATTTAGAATTTCTATTAATTCCGCATGAAAAAAAAAAATCACATGCCTTACTTTTAACCTAGGGTATAACAACAGACTCACCATAGTTAAATATATCATATTTTACTCACTCCTTTCGTTTTTCTTTTCGCTTGTCATAAAACTGTAAAAAAATTGCAATTGGAAGTAGTTTATAGACAAAAATGTAGGTTAATTACTATCAATTCAAACAATAAATTCAGTTCTTGTACACGAAATTGGGAGATATTTAGGTAATGACATATTTGAAGAATGAAAAATTTGATGATCATCATATCAAGCAAAAAAAGTTACGCTTTTTTGGGCCTCTACAAAAGATTAATAATCCACAAAAACGAAAAAAAAATAACTTGAAAATTTGAGCAAAATTAATCATACACTCACTGGCTACTTACCACTATGGACATCTATGGAAACTTCTTCTAAAATTATCATCCCTTCAGGATGTAGTCAATTTAGCTCTGAATCTGCACCTGCTATTGGGCATTGCATCATTGAAATGGAACACAAACCCAACTATATATATAAAGGAGAGAGTGCAAAAGAATGAGTTTTTGTGAGAATGCATAAAAAGGTAACATGTGACATATTTTAGTAGTAAATAATAATAGTAAAATGAAATATTTCAGTTAATTGTCTTGAATTCAAATTAATTTAACTAAATTTTATTTTTAACTACTTTTACTTATTCAAAATCCTCATTTTATGCATACATTTATAATTGATTTTTCCAAAGGAGTTACAAAACTATTGTTGTACATGTACTATTATATAAATATCACTCATAATTAAAAATACATATTAATATAAAATTATGTTATTTATAATAAGTTAGGAATATAAATATTTTATTTGTTTGGAACATTTTAGGTACATAATATTTAAAGGCTTATTCCTAATAAAGTGAAAGAGAAATATCCTAATTATGTATAAGTAATATCATTCTTGCAAACAAATTAGATCATCATAATACTATTATAAAAATAGATAAGGAAGAATCGCAAATTTAGTCAAAAAATATTTCAAAATCTCATGAAAATCCCTCAAATTATCTTTTAAATTTTTTGTTCCTCAAATATTCTTTAAACCAATAGAAATCCCTATTTTTTGTAAACATTTCATCCCTCAAGTATTTTTTATAATTCGTATAGAACCTACATTTATTAATTTACCTTTTTTGTCCCTCAAAATTTTTTTGTTACCATAGCTGGATGATTATTAGAGAGGAAAAAAAAAAAAAGAACTAGTGAAACCTTTGTAATATATTCAAATATTTGAGGGACAAAAAAGTTTAAACAAAACTTGGGAGATAATAATTTTTGTAAGACAACATAATAGTTTTAATTGCACGTTCAACAATTATGTTACTTAATTGTCTTCTTTGTTTTTTTTTTTTATTTAGTTTATGGTTATGTAGAACTTACTATTATAATTACTCAGATAATTATGAAAGTTCAAGCAATAATCATTTCATTAATATTATTTTTTTTTATAAGTTGTATACATTTATCTTCCTTACATAGCACAAATTATTAACTAACTAATGTGTAAGTGTAAGTTAAGAAGTTTTAGACCTATAGTAAGTATTGAAGTTCTATTATTGTGCAGATCTTAATGTTTATCATTTTTACTCTTGCCTTGGGTAGAGCAAATAGATCATATGCATAAAATGACAATTCAGTGATATTTTCGAATAAGTAATATTTTAGTCCATGACAAATATATGATAAAAATACAGAACTAATTTAGTTTTGCACCCTTCAATATATACTCAACTTTAATTTTACACCCTTCAATAGTACAGGAGAATGGAATTTCGTGAGAATGTACAAAAAGATGACATGTGACATATTTTAGATACAAGAAATCTACATAGTAAATTGTAACGGTAAAAATGAAATACCTAACTGTTTTGAATTTAAACTAATTTAACTAAATCTTATTTTAACTACTTTTATTTATTCAAAATCCTTATTTTATGCATGTATATTTCTTATAATTGATTATTTCTTCCCAAGTTACAAAATATAATATGTAATATTTTAAAAACCATTTTATTAAACAAATATGTTTTTTTAAAAGATTGTAATATAGATGAAATAACATCTCTGATTAAGTAATATACATTGCAATTAAAATTAGCAATCAATTTCTATTAAAAAAGAATAGAATAATTTTAGACCTATAATTTTAACACTGTAATAAAAACTTTAAACACTTCACATTTAATGCTTTTAGCTAATTTGACAAAAATTTCCTTGGACTAAATCCTCTTAAACCTTTTATATAGAGAAAAACATTTTCCCCTACTTTATGTCTTTTGTTTTTCTTTTCTTGATTTCTTAGTTCTAAATGCTTAAGTTTTCTATTAACTATTATGAAAACCGGAACTTATCAAAATAAAAAAGTTCATCTTATTTTTACAAGTTGATTTTTTTTTAATAATAAAAAATAGAAAATTAAAAAAAAAAACCTTCACATTTTCTCGGTCATATATTTAATAGATAAATTTTTTAATATTCAAAAAGTTGGTTATATTTTCATAAATATCAAATATATTTTGATCTAAATAAGAAACAAAAAGTAAATAATGGACTTTAGCAATTATAAGTTACTTAATTTTATTTTTTCTTTTACTTTTAAGTTTTTACTACTGTAGTATAAAATTTATTAATTATTACTTAGGTTTTTTTTTTATTTACTTAATTATTAAAATTTTTTATATCATCATCATTCTTGCTAACATATATATATATATTATAACAAGGTTTTAAGCTAAGTAAAAATAAACTACTTAACAATGAATATCTTTAGCTGTCCTTATTTTTTTTAAATCCTCAATTTATTCATACTTCTTATATTTATTTTTTTCCAAAAATGTTATAAAATTAAGTGTATTATAAATCATCGTATAAGTATCAATTATTAAACATAAGTTAAGAAAATAAATATTTTATAATTATGCCACACTTTTATCTATATATTAGTGTTAATAAATTAATTATATATAAATTTAAATAATTACTTTCATTAAAGTAGGAAGATATTTAGCTTAACTATGTCTAAATAATATCATTCTTGCAATCTAATTACTTTCAGTTAATATTTATCAAAAAGAACGACAATTTATTATATCATAAAAAAGATAAAAGATTGTAAGATCAATTTTTATTCTTTGCATCTTCTTTCAACTTTATATTTATTGGTAATTAATTATTCAATGTCAATAGACATTATTCTTATGTGATTATGTAATCATAATACATTGAAAAATATTTTTAATAGTATGTCTTATTATTGGCCACACCATTAGTTGTATTACTTTTTGTTTGTTGAGTTAGAAATATAACTATATACTGAAAGGAAAAAAGAGTAAAAATTATTGTGACTTTTATCGTGATATAAATATCTATATTTATTTGTACTTTTTAATGTACCAAAAAAAAAAATTTTGATTCGGTGCTATTTTCTAATTGATGGAAAAACATTTTAAGTGTCTCTTTTCTACAAAAATAGCTATACCATTATTTTTAGAACCAGCACTGCTAGAAAACTTTCTAACTATGAGTTTTCAACTAACCTTGATGCTATTTTTTTAAAATATAGAATGTTAATTGTTATATGTCAAAGTTATGCAAAAGAGAAATAAGAAAAAGTGTGATAATGTCGGAGAACTTAACTTATAAGAATAACAACATGCTTTTAAACTCAATTATCACTTTCTATGAAGTGCTACAATTTGCTAAAAAAAAAAAAATGTATACATTTTTTTTTAAAAAAAATTACAAAACATAATTGGTTGTATTACTTTTGTTTGTTGACTTAGAGATATAATTAATAACCCGGAAGGAAAAAGAGTAAAAATAGTGTAACTTTTATCATGTTAGATCAATATCTACATTTGTTTGTGTTTTTTAGTGTACCAAATTTTCAAATTTTGACTCGCTGCTATTTTCTTATTGACGGAAAAATGTTTTATGCAATTGAAAAATATTCATAAAAAATAACTATATCACTATTTTTAGAATCAACACCACTAGCAAACCTTCTAACTATGGGTTTTCAACTAACCCATATCATTATTTTTAGAACTAGCACCACTAGCAATTCTTCTAACTATGCGTTTCCAACTAACTCTGATACTACTTTTTAAAAATTTCAAAGTTAATTGATATCATATGTCAAAGTTTTACCCAAAAAATATGATAATGTGAATTTAACTTATAAACATACCATTCTGCCTTTAAAGTCAATAATATGTTTTTATAAAAGTGTTGAAATTCAATAAAATAAATAAAAAACTTTATATATTTTATAAAAATAATTACAAAAGTTAAATCTTGGTCCAAATAATTTAGTACGATTTGATGATTATACTAATTATTAAACATAACGAACTTATTAATCAACTAAATAGCTTGCCAATTTTTTGATTAATCATTCAAGTCAAATATTTTGATTAGAATTCAATAAAATGTTAAGAAAAACTCATTTATACTTAGCACAAATGAATATGTGAAATGAGAAATAATATGCAACTTTTAGTTATATTATTTATATACAAAAAAAAGTAAAACAATATAAAAAAATAATGTTGTCAACAACTATGGATATAATGAAAACCAAATATTACTTATATTAACTATATAAATAAAAACTAAATAGTGTAAAAATTCATAATACTCTTATCTAAAACTATTACAAATATTGTTACTTAATTTTGTTTATTTTTATTTTATTTAATTATTAAAAATTCCAAACCATCATCATAATTTCACTAATATAATTTTGTTTTACAAGTTAAATGTATTTATTTACCCGTGTTGTCTACCAATAGAGAAGAGTATTACGAAATGGGCTAATTTCAAAACCATTCCTTGATATTTATACTAATATTACTTAATACCTCCAAATTTTTGGAAAAAGTCTTACGTTCTACTAATTTTACATGTGTTGTACGTCAGCCTAAAGGATTAAGATTTATTAGGGAGGGTGAAGCAATTTTTAGTCCATTTCTACCACTAGTAATGATGAACCAAGAATTCTGTAGAGAAGATAAAGAGTTTAGGGGGATTAAGTTTTTGTATTATGAGGGGGTTTACAAATGAATCTCAGATGGTAATCCTTACACCCAAACCTCTTATTTATAGATTTACATGAGAGGGGTTGGGGCTCTAAATTACTAGATAAACCTTACAAATAAATTACATATTTTTCCTTAATAAGGTCCCCACAAAAGCACCTCCAGAACATTCTTGGGAAATGTATCACGTGCTAATTCCGAGTATCATAAATAATCCCCTCAGCTCGGTTCAGATCCTAGCGGTTGGAACCAAGCCGACAGCAGCTAGCCGAAGTCCCCTGACGACTTGACGCCGAACTTCGCGTCTAAGGTCCAGTGACCTTTTATAGCTTTAATTTGTTTCAAAAGACTTTAACCCAAACCGAAGCACCCTGCAAGGTTCGAACCTTACTTCGGTGAGATGTGACTATTGTGATGATTAGCCTTCATAACCAGTTGTTCGCTGAGTCTCCATGCACCATAATTACATACACCACGCCTCATTCATTGTGTTTATTATAGCGTTGGAAAACGCTTTGTTTTTCCCACATCGTCTTTTCATTGCGCTGCAAAACCCTTCATTTTTCCCGCATCGTCTTTTCAATTCCCCAAAAATCGTCTTTTCAATTCCCCAAAAGTAATTGAATTTCAAACTGTTATCCTTCCCCCAAACCATGGAACATTCTGGAAAAAACTCACCCTATTTATACCCCCCATTTTCCCCATTCACATTTTTCTTTCTCCATTTTAGCCGTAAGCCTTGTTCCTACCTTCTACTCTCCCAAAATCCTTCCCTTGCAATGCTACCACTAACTACTTTTTCTCCTCCTCCCTACCACACTCCTGCCTTCTTGTTCCTGATTTCTCCAGTTATCGACCGTCGTTCACTGACCAAGCCGAACACCACTCGTTGAAGCTTTTTCCAGATTTTCAAGCCCTACATACTGAAGAAAATGGCCAATACGTTCACTCCTTCCTCCCTCATTAGTACACCGCAACCTTCTTCTCCCATAGACGATGTTGATAGGCTTCTTAACCCTTTTGACGAAGCTCTCCTAGCCGCAATCCCTTTAAACTTTTCTCCCGAACCTGTCTCAACCGATCCTCCTCACAATGACTACCCCAGCCCTCAAACTCTAAACATCCTGATGTTACACCCTTGACCCTGAGGACATAAAGATTTTTAGGGATAGGTATCGCTTCTCTAGAAATGTGCATATCAAATTCCCTTCCTTTGAGGATCAAGGTCACTTGCCTTCTCCTCGTTAACTAACAGTTTACCAGGAGCAACTTGAGGCAGGGCTGAGGCTCCCAATAGGTTCCCTCCTCTTTCACCTTTCAGCTCATTGGGATATCAGCGTATCCCAATTAACCCCGAACGCCATTCGGCTCATTGCTGGATTTTTATTTCTTTGTAAATTATACGATATCCCCCCTGTCCTTTAAACACCTTTAGAATGATGCTAAAATTGTCTCCTATGAAGGGGTTCTTTTACATTTCTCCCCGAATCAAGGGCAAACAGCTCACCTCGAGTAACCCTTCTTCCATCCACGACTGCAAGAAATCTTCTTTTTTTGTCCAATACCTCGACCCTTCTATGTCACAGGTCCTTGGAACCTTACAAAAGAGAACCTAAAAACCAAAAATGTCTCTCCTCCAAACTCTCATTGACGCTAAGAGGCTCGTGAGTCAAACCTTATAGTAGACTTCCACAACCAGCCTGCCATTCTTTCCAACAATATTTTAGCCTGGGTTGGACTGTTTCCCACTCATAACCTTCCTCCGAGCTACGATCCAAATAAAGATTTTTTTTTAATTTTTTGAAACTAATACTGATTTTCTAGCTTCTCATAGAATTCGGAGCATTCCTGAGAGGACTAGTCTCCACTACTCCTGCCACCGATGCGGACCCTGCTCCCCTCTCTAGTGCGGGCCCTTCAAGTCAACCCTCATCATCCACTATAGTCGGGTCGTCATTTGTGACTGCCAGCTCATCCTCAGAGGGGGCGGGTACTACACCAACAACACCCTGGACCATACCTTCGAGATGCAAACGAGCCCGAGTGTCTCGGGTGACGATTAGGTCGTCACCCTGGCTTTGCAGACCACCGCCCGTCCTGAGCCTGAGGTAGTTCTGGTCACTAGGAAGTGTACCAGGGAAACCGCAACACTCTCTTCCGAGGCATTCCTGCAGACCCCTAGCTCATCACCCTCACTGCGAAGGCCTGCTAGTACAAGCATTGTACCTAGGGGCTCTAGGGAGAGTTCCAGGAACCTCTCCCTATCCAAACAATACATTTCCTCCGATGGTAAAGTCTACTTGACTTAGAACTTGAACACAAGCTGAACTCCCTTCTCATTTCTAATTTACTAACTTATTTCTTTTTGACTTGTCTAGGAGGAAAAAAATACACCTCCGAAGAGGAGAGAAGGTCTGTAGGGTCACAACACCTTCTGTGGTCCCGATTCTCCATCGACCCTCTACCGGTTCCTGTTCCTTCGGGTAGTACCCAATTTCGACCAAGCTCAGTTCGAGAGGATGGCTCGAGAACAAGCAAAGTTGGTTGCTTTGTCCTGGGATGTGAGCTATGTGAAGAGGCTCACTCCCCAGCAAAGGCTAGATGAGCTGCACGTCAGCCTGATGAATGTAAGTGTTTTTGTTCTTCTTCAAAGCACCTATTTTTTTATTTTCTNAGTGTTTTAACTTGCTTGCTTGTTCTTTTTCAGGCCATCACAATTTTGCCTGCCATTGTCGACCGGGAGGCCTTCTTCAATTCTACCATGAACTCCATGAAGCAAGAACTGGTTCATGCTAGATCTATAGCGGACCAGAAGGTGGAGGAGGTCGTGAAGGCCAATGAGATGAAGTGCAACATTGAAGCCGGCAAGAAATACGATGAGTGGAAGGCCGAGCTAGACAAAGTGCGGGACAGACTCCTCCAGGTTGAGCTGGAGAAGAAAACTCTTCAAGTCAACATCACCGATCGTGACCAGAAGATCGCTGATCTCGAGAAAATGATCCTTCAACTCCAGGAAGAGGCTAAACTGACCGAGGCAAAGTTCAGCTCTCAAGAGAACGAACTCCTTGTCCGAGGAAGGAATGTGTTTGTCGCCTCGAAAGAGGCAGATGCAATGCTAAAGGAGTTCACCAAGAGGTCTTCACCATAGGGTTCACTATAGCGTGTGACCGCTTGGTGAGGTAAATTCTGACATTTACCAAGGGCTGACTTATGACGCCTCCAGCAATAAAGAGGTCATCAATGCTTTACAGGCACAATTTAAGGTGCCCGTGTAGATCCACAGAGCTCCTGACATCGTGACCTCAGATCAAGATGATCCTGCATCTGCTATTCCCGAGGCTGGACTAGAACCCGCGGGTCCATCTTCTATTTCATCGCTCGGACATTCTGACACAGGACCTTCCAATGCGGCTAATTAGACTGATGTAATAACGCCCTTCATTGTAATAGATAGGATCTCCATTGTAATAGTTTCAGATCCTTGACTTTGTTTCTAATATAGTGTCTTCATTTTTTTTCTGCAACTATCTCCTACAATCAAAGGCAACAAACTTGTAATATAGTATCAAACCCAAAATACTTTAGTATTCAAAATTGCAATCAAATTTTTCCTTTGCTTGGACTTAATTGAGCATCACACTCAAAATACTTAAGTGTCAAAGATTATAAAAAGATTTTCCCTTTTGCTTGATCTTCTTGATTGAATCCAGTCCGATTCTCCGTAGGAGTTCAAGAATTAAATTAGCTTCCTGAGAGGGAAACTTTTATTAAGTCCCAGTCCAAAGTTTTAACCTCTTAGGCTTTTACCCTCTTAGGACATCTTAGGGTTGAAGCATCTGAATTTCATATGAGAGGACCGAACTTCTTAAGCTCGAAGCAATTCAAAATTTTTTTTTGTTGAACTTGAGCCGGATCTCTTAGGGTCAGAACAGCTTAATCTCATGGGAGGCTACTGAGCCTTAGCCTTCGAGGGGGGACCACTATGTCTTTGCCCTCCAAATTTACTTTAGTGTGAACATAAGCCGGACTTCTTAGGATTGGATCAGTTCGGATTTGCCTTCTATTGAACTTGAGTCGGACCTCTTAGGGTTGGATCAGTTCCAGTGTACTTCGTTTTGAACCTGAGCTGGACCTCTTAGGGTTGGATAAGTTCAATTTTGTATGGGGGAGACTACTAAGTCTCAACCCTCGAGAGGGACCACTAGGTCATCTGCCCTCTGAATTTGCTTTGTTTTGAACTCAAGCCGGACCTCTTAGGGTCGGACCAGTTCAAAATATCTTTTTCTTGAGTTTAAGCTGGGTCTCTTAGGGTCAGATCAGTTCGATTTCATATGGGAGGGCTACTAAGCCTCAGCCCTTGAGGGGAACCACTAGGTTCTGCCCTCCCAAACCATCTTTATTTACAGTCATGCTTTTTCAATTATCATTCTCTTTTTCTCAACGAAGAGTAATTTTTATTACATCCTTGATAATATTTCTTCAAATTCACAATATTCTGCATTCTAGGGACATGGTCTCCTCTCATATTAACTAGCTTGTAGTAACTTGAACTGTTTGCTTCTGTTATACGATATGAACCCTCCCAGTTCGGTTCTAGCTTTCTCATTCTTTGTATTCGGATTGCCTCATTTTTTCGAAGACAGAGTCACCAGGCCGAAGGTATATACTCTTGACTCTGGAGTTATAATGTTTAGCCATGATTTGCTTGTACTTTGCCTCCCTACCAAATAGACGCGTCTAGCCTTCTTTTTTCTAATAGGTCCAGATTAGCTCTCAGGGCGTCATTGTTGTGCTCCAATTCACAAAGTGTGACCCGAGCGGTGGGCAACCCAATTTCGACGGGAATTACAACTTGCTCAGCCATGTGGGATCGATAAACACGTTTCACTGACATATGAAAATTTGGCTGGCAAACCAAACGAAAGGGGTGAAGCTCCAAAGCTTCCTCGCCGCAGACACAATTTCTTTTATACTAGATATCCTTATTTAGGCTTCATTTCTTTTGATAATGTAACTCGAAATCAATTACATTTTAAAGTAATGCATAAACTTGGTTAGCCCAAGCATATTCCTCCCTAAATTTGTCAAAAGATTTCAATAGCATTTGGGTATGAGCAATATTCATAAGAAAACAGATATACTTAATGAATTTGGGTAGAAAACTAATTTGAAAAGTAATACAGAATAAATAATCAAATTTATAACATAGTTTGACGAAATTGCTTTCAAGATGTTCACAAAATATCTTCTTGAATAACAAAATATAATTTAAATAATAAAACAGTTCTTTTATCATCTGTTGTTAAAGGAATAGTAACATAGGTGAATTTTTTTTTTTTTTTTAAAAGAAACTCCTTGGAAATTTTGATGTTAACGAATTCATTTTGAAGATGAGTTAGAAAGCATAAATAACACGTGGGTGTCTACATGCGATTCTCATAGATACTAGGAAAGTGACGCCAAACTCTAGTCTTCAATTCAACAAAGAGCTGCATGTTTCTTGTGGTGCAAATTTTTTATTAGGGTCATCATGTCGTAGAAAACCTGAACTCATGTTTGGTTAAATCAATCAATCACCTAGTCGTGACAAAAGAATACAACGTCAGAATGACTACTGAGAGCCAATAAATGTACGGATGAAATAGTAAAAAACAGTGGAGGAAGCGCTAATGATATTATCGTCTTTTTGTTTTACGCTTTCTTTTGAATGATTTGTAGGGTTTTTAGTTTTAATTATTTATTCTTATATAATGTAAAGTATTGTGGAATGAATATCATAATTGTTGACATAATTAAAATGTAGAGAATCCTATTATTGTTCAATCATCTAATAATTTACAATATTTATATCACAATAAAAATGAGTAGTAAAATTTTTTTTTCTCCCTAGAATAATTGCACTCAATTAATTATATTGCTACTTTAGTATTTATTTATGAAATTTAATTTTATAAAAAAAATTTAAAAATATATTTCTTACAGAAAAAAGCATAAAGTATCTTAGTTTGTGTGTCGATTTTTATAAGAATCCATGCTCAAAACTTGAGTGGATCATTGGAGGCAGGAGGGATAGCTGCCCCAGATTTTAAAAACTATGTTTTCTTTTTTCAAATTTTTTAAAATTATTATTACATTATTTTAAAAATTAAACTTTATTCCCTCCCCAAAAAAATTTAGAGAATATAAAAAAATGTTTTCTATATATGTATTTATATAGTCTTATTCCCTAAAACTTTCAAGAATATATTATTTTTAACTTGATATTTTTAAAAAAATTTCAATAATACCCTTCAAAAAATTAGACTTTATCCCCTAAAATTTTGAAAAAATCATAAAATTATCTCTCCAAAAATGTATATATAGTTTTTGCCCCCTAGTTTAACTCCTGGGTCCGCCCTTTGCTCAAAAGATCTGCAACCATTAACAAACTAAACACTTAATACGCCTTGTACATTTGTTGGATATTTGAAACCAAGTTTAATTAGTACTTTATTTATTAATATATATTTTACTTAGAATTGCTTTTAGAAATTAGTAGTAGAATAAAATTTAAAATTTGGTAGTTCAATTAATCTAGGATTTGATTTTGTAATTTCCTATTTAAAAGGCCTTGGAGCCGATTGTATTGTGCGTGAGAAAAGTTAGTGAAATTAAAAATTGAGACACAGCATGGCACGGTGAAATTCCCAACTTTGAGATTTGCTCAGTTAAAAGTATTCACCTCCCAACTTTATTCTTTTTACTTACGTTTCCTCTAAATTGACGATATTGTTATTTTGATTAATTAATTTCTTTGTTTTCTTAATTGAATAGTTACTAATTTTTAGCTCCTTTCACATTAAAAAAACACCTAATACAGACAAAACAAGATGTGCGGCCATTACATTAAACCTTTTTTTGTTTCTTAATAGCTGCACATTTTGTTTTTGTTTTTTTTTTTTTTTTTTTGGTTTGACAAAAACTAAATGTGCAGCCATTAACAAACAAAAAAGTTAATGTACAAGGCTCGGGAAAAAAACGCTAATAAGAAAGTAAGCAACACTACTGGTGGGCAAAATTACATGTTGGTCCGTTAACCTGCACTACTAGACGCATCTCGATTTGCTAAAATCAGGTACTTAAAATGCAGCATTTATTGATCGGTCAAATAAGGATCGAGAACCCACAAAATGAAGATTGGATGCGGATTGCACATTTAAAAACATGTTACACATCCTAACATGTGTAATTAATTATCATACAATTATGAGGGTAGACATGTAATTTTGTAGATGGGCAATAATCGTCAAAACAAAGAGAAATTTTACATTCATCGTTAGAATTGAAACTTTTCGAACTAGTAGAAAAACAAAGAAAACATAAGCAAATTCCATTTCCTATTATTTAGTTTGTTTAAATATTGTTCTCATTTTTTTTTTAACGAAGTTCTACTTTTTTTGCCATACATATTTTTAAAGGGTTTATCTTTCATGCACCATCGATATATATATTTTTTATATTATCGGATGTAGATAAATGACATATATGCCAAAATGACATTTGAAATTTAGACAATCTGCAAGTGACATACATTCGCACCTGATGTTATAGAAATTTTTCTACACCATCAGTGTATGAAAGATTAATCCATTTTTAAATGGATAATTAATATCGAGAAAGGGTTACATCACCGAGTAACTCTTTGCTAGTCACTCAACAATTCAGAGTGATTAGTAAAAGTTTCAGTAATAGAAGAAAACTCGATGTGTCTTTATTCAATGGAGAGTACTTGCTTAAATACAAGTTATTTGTAGTCAACAATATTCGTATGCTAACTCCTCTACTTAAGGAAGATTATGTGAATAGCCCAAGATAAGATAAAACTAAGGTAAGAAAAGACTAAACAACTAAATGTCACAAGAATAGATTAGTTAAGAATAGTTAACCATACTAATATGCTCTTCTTAAGATAGGTGGTGTGCTATAGCACCTAACTTGAATAGATGACGGGTAAAGGCCACTTTCCGAAGTGCCTTAGTAAAGGTATCTGCCTATTAATCAGCAGCATGGATATGAGTAATCATTGCTTGCTTGCCTTGAACTTGACATCGAACATAATGAAAATCATCTGCAACATGCTTCATGCAACTGTGAAATACAGTATTCTAACACAAGTATGTAACCGTAATATTATCACAATAAATAGTGGGTAGCTGTGACAAAGGAACATGTAGTTCTTTGAGAAGATTTTTGACCCACGTGACTTTATCCAATGCAATAGTAACAGCTCTGTACTTAGCTTCAGTTGAAGAATAAAAACGGGCAACCGTGCACTGCTTCTTGGAAAACCAACTAAAAGGATTGACACCAAGGTAAAGAAAATAGCCAGTAGTAGAAATATGCTCATTGATATCACCTACCCGATCAGCCCAAGAATACATTTGGTGACTATGATCATTACTATCAGTAATGCGAAGACCAAAATGAGCAATGTGTTTGAGATACCACAAGAGTCGTTTGATAGCCTTCCAATGAGTTGCAGAGGGAGAATGCATACACTGAGACAACTTGTTAATAGAGTAAGAGACATCAGGCTTGGTAAAGGACAAATATTGCAATTTATCAAGGACCTTACGATACTCGATGGTATCATGAAGAGGAGAGTCATAGTCAGTTTGAAGACTTTGTGTAGAACTCATAGGAGTTTGGACCCGCTTACAGTCTTGCATCTTGAAGTCGTATAGAATGTTAGAGATATATTTTGCCTAGGACAGATTAAACCACCAGCACTACAAAGAACTTAAGTACCAATGAAAAAAGTGAGACATATGAGACAATAGGGCCAAGATCTTTAAGTAAGAATTGAGAAGAGAGAGAAGAAACAACATGTTGAATAACAGTATCATTATTGCCTGTAAGAATGATGTCATCCACATACACTAAGAGATAAATAGTGGCTTCCAAACAATGAAGATTAAAAAGAGAGGGATCAAATGCATATTTTAAGAACCCCAGAGATAGTAGATGAGTCCTGCGTTCATTATACCAAGCCTTGGAAGCCTATTTGAGCCCACAAATTGCTCTGCTTAAGCGATATATGATAGACATGTGAACCCAAATCAAGATACTCAAACTCGAGAGATTATGTCAAAAATACCTCTTTATCAAGCTTACCGTGAAGGAATACATTTTGCCAAAATTACCTCTTTATCAAGATTAATATGAAGTAATGCATTGTTGACATCGAGTTGATGCATGGACCAATTGCGCTAGACAACAAGTGAAAGAACAACACGGACCGTCGTAGGCTACACTACAGGATTGAAAGTGGAGTGAAAGTCAATGCCAGGGTGCCACGTACGATGTGAGTGAAGTCCTTTGTAACCAATCGCGCCTTATAGTGATCAATAGTGCCATCTAGTTTATACTTAATCTTGAAAAGCCATTTACAGTCTACAATATTGTTGTTAGGATCAAATGGTACCAATTCCTACGTGTCATTCGAAAGTAATGTATCAAATTTAAATTTCATGACTATCTGCGACTCAGGGTGCTTGTTAGCCTACTTGAATGTGGTGGGGTGAATGATAAGGAAAGGTGAGCAACATAGTCAAAGGGTTTTCTAGGTTTGAAAATATTATTCTGAGACCAAGTAATAATACGGGAAGCAGAAATTTTGGTAGGTAGGTTGGGAGAGTTGTATTGAATCCATTCGGCATCACGCCCAACAGTTAAAAGAGTTAGTGGCATAGAGAGAAGCTTGGGTGGTTGTGGTATTGGTTTGAGGGATAGGGGAGGAAGAAGACCGCCATTGATATGTGATTAGAGGGCATTGGGAAGGGTTAAGCATGGAAGAAAGGGGTAGGGAGATGGATAAGTGAGGAAGGAAGCGAGGATGAGGGGAAAAGAGGTACAGACTTACCTAAAATTGTAGGTCTCGTGGAGATTGGCCAATTTCATTAAACTCAATGACCGATCCTAATGGGATTGTTGTTGAGGGGCGTATTGGGAAAGGGAAAGGGAATGATAAAATATCTGGATGAGTGTAGGGCATAGAGGAGTTGTTTCCAAGTAGGTTTCCCATGTCAGTATAGAGTAAGAAGACTGAATATTTTTGAAAATATTTTGAAAAGGAAAAATTTTTTAAAAAAATTTAACATTAGGGGAAATATATAGCTTGAATTTGACAGGGTCAAAACATTGATGGGCATAGTGAACTGTGTAAAACCCCAAGTAGACACAGGGAGTGGATCAGGGTTCTAATTTATTTGCTGTATAAGGCTTGAGTCATAGGTATAAAAGACAACAAAAGGTCCTAAGAGCACCATAATTATGCTTTTCCCCAAACAACATTTGAAAGAGTAACTAATTTTTTAAATCGAGGTGAGGGAAGCTAGTTAGTAAGGTAAAGAACATGAAGGCATGCAAAAGTCCAGAAGGATGAGGGCGTGGAGGATTTTGATAAAAGAGTTTTTACAGTTTCAACAATATGCTGATGACGTCTTTCGGCAATGTCTACCAGTTGAGTTTTATGAGGTGGTGATAGTAGGTGTTAAATCCCATTATTATGGAGATAGGGTTTCAATGCTTTATATTCACCACCGCTATCAGTATAGAGGGAAATAATTTTTTTGTTAAAAAAATTTTCCATTAAAGGGTGAAATTTTTAGAAGATATCTCTGACTTCACTTTTATTTTTAAGAGTATAAAGCCATATATATTTGGTGTATTGATCGATGAAGATAAAGTAATAGTGTTTTATATCAATAGAGAGCATAGGTGATGGCCTCAACAAATCACTAAAAATTATTTAGAGTGGTGCAGTACTAGACAATGTGAGTTGTTGAAATGGAAAGTGATGAACTTTATTGGAACAACAAGAGTTATAGATAGTTAAGAAAAATTATCTTTTGAAGAAACAGGTAAAGAAAATTTATTCAAAATAAAGTTCAGAACTTGCAAGTGGGGATGACCTAATCGTCTATGCCAGATGTACTTAGATAGACGTGTGGTGATGAGATGAACAGCTGGCTTAGTGAGGTTGGGCTATTCGTAGAGTCCGTCTTTATTCCAACCACATACCAGCAAGATCTGTGTTTGAAGGTCCTTCACAAAAATTTTAAAAGAAAGAATTCAATGGAGGTTAGATTATCCTTACAAAATTTGGAGACAAAAATAAGGTTACGCTTGATATCGAGTGCACATATGGTATTAGAGAGCTAAAATGTAGTATTTGACATTTAATTGTGTAGAACCAGTGTGAGTTTTGGGAATTGTTTTACCATCACCCATTGAGATCTCCTCTGAGTCTTCATACTCTTGTATATTATGAGGTAATGCAGTCACATGGTGAGATGCTCCGAAGTCTAGGATCCAAGGATTGTCATGAGTTTGACAATTATCTTACAGCAAAGTTGGCTCTGGCTTCAAAATGATTGTGGGACCGAGATCGATAGACACTAGCAATGCGGCATGGTTTTGTTGCATAGTTGGCAGCGTACTGTCTCAGTAGAGGAAGCTAGATTGGAAGGGCACCAGGCTGATTGGCTGTTGTTTATTGGTACAGATGACCGCCAAGTGGAATTATGGGGCCTACGGATAATTTTTGTTGTTGAAGTTGTTCTTCTGTGCTATGGTAGTAGTGATAGGTGTGGGAGTCTTTTTCATATCTTTATGTTTGAGAAAGAGTTCATGATGAATCAATTTCTCATATAGTTCCTCATAGGTGATTACAGTATCGTGGGCACGAATGGCAGTTAAGATTTCACAATATTCTAGTCCAAGACCACTGAGGATTTTTACTATCAGTTCTTCATTGGTTACGGGTGCTCCAGTAGTGGCAGGTTCATTAGACAAAGACCGAATGTGCTGTAGATGGTCAGTAATAGAGCGGACATCCATTGTAAGCCCGAGCAAGTTGATCTCATAGGTTGAAGATTCAGGTTTGAAATTTGTTGGCATAGGCAATGTGCAAGGAATCCTCTACTTTTTTTGCAGTGACGACAGTGGCAGCTATTGAAGCTATGGTAAGATTTACTAAGGCCATGAGTGCATTTTGTATAAGTTGGTCTTGACAGAACCACACGGTGTACTCAGGATTAATTATTTGGTGGTCGTCTTGTGCGGTGGTCCGAGGTAGAGCAGAAGTGTTGTTATCAAGGTAACCATATAGGTCATGTCCATACATCAACATGGAGAATTGTGCTTTTCAATTTGCAAAGTTGTGACTTCCAGTGAGTTTAATTGGGAGTTGTGAGACAGGATTGAATTGAACCATTGGAGTATTGTTGGTGGTATTGTCAGAGTTGACAACTTGAAGATAACAGGCCATTTGTGAAGGGTGAGAGGAGAAGGAGAGGATCGTACTTGTTTGAGTTGATGTTGGAGCTCTGATACCATAAAAGCCTCAGTAATAGATGAAAAGATACCTGTCTCAAGGTGTCTTTATTCAATGGAGAGCACTTTCTTAAATACAAGTGTAGCCAACAATATTCCTAATCTAACTACTCTAATCAAGCAGGATTATGTGAATAGCCCAAGATAAGATAAAACTAACTAACTATCACAAGAATAGGTCAGTTAAGAATAGTTAACCATGCTAATAATTAGCATAATTGTTTGATTTGTCGAAGTGATCAGCATAACTGTACAATTGTCCATAAAGTAAAGAGTCATCTAAAAAGTAAGAATCCCTTACTTTCTATATGATCCAATAGTTATTATTAATCACTCCACAATACGTTGTGACTAGCAAAGAATTTTCCCACATTTCTGGGTACACGAAGGGCCAATAAGAGCCAAAAAATAACTAACCTAACAAGTGAGGGTTGGGTCAACCAATCCCCTATGGGATAGGTAACTGACCCTCGTCCACTCCTAATACACACATGTATCTTATCAAGTGTAAAAATATTGAATTAAATTAAGGATAGATTGGTCCAATTAGCCACAAGTCTATTTTATCAAGTGTAAAAATTTTGAATTAAATTAATCATTAATTGACCAATTACCCTTCGACTTGAGGGTCTCTTAAAACTCACAAGGGAAGAAATATCATCCACTCTACAAAATTACCAGCTTGCATAGCATAAAATTAATTTATGATTTAAATTACACTTTACTCCTATAATGATACAGAATTATATTTTATCATTTGCTTGACAAAATTATTGAATTGGGTCAAAATAAAGGAATTTCATAGAACTCATCAAATAGTTTTAATGGAAGATTTTTTCCTTCGGTTGTGGTACCGTCTCAAGCCAATGCATCAAATATTTTGGCTAACAATTCTTCAAAATGTGTATAAGAGACACTTGAATTTTGAGTAGACAAGATTTACTCCTCCAACAAAGTTGTGTGAAAATGATTCGCAAGCAGCAAAAAACGAGACCCTTATAGGAGTAAATCTTGTCTACTCACTTCACAATACAAAATAGATATGACAATCGTATGAGATGATTGAAAAGCAGGGGGTCCCATTACTTTTCAATCATCCAACTGTCTATAAAAAGGTGTAAGTAGTAAAGAATTTTTTCCCTAGAGATGCTCAATCATTCTACATGCTTTAAACAACAAAAGTCCCACACAATATTGCAGAAAAATGATACAGGGATTATAGAACAAAATTTTCAGTAAAAAATAAAAAATAAAAAAATAAATATAAATATATATATATATATGAGAACATAAGCAAAACAGAATTAAGTTGGAAATCCAATCTATAGCCCTAATTACGTAAATTTCAAGTCCAAATTTTAAGATAGTAAATAACCAGTAACTCAGCAGAATTTAAAAATTTTACTTTTCTATGACAAATCGTTTTGATTAATTTATGCGTAGTACAAGAAAAGTATATAGATTATACCTTAGAATTGCAATAAAATCTCCAAATATGTTTGAGTGTCGATTCACAAATTGGGCAAATGTCCGGCCTCTAATAGTATCTACACTGATAATCTAATTCAGGAATCTTCACAAAATTACTTGATCCAAATCATAAAATACTAGCTCTTAAATATCCCAAATGATTTTCCAAAATATTTCTCAAACGTTTTAATCGTTTATATATATTATTTTAAATTAATATTTACTGCTTTTGTTTTTAATTCTTATAAGCTGTGATCAACTTCAATTCAATCCACATAACTATAATTCAATCCATACACACACATATATATATATATTAGAGATCTAATTAATTTGGGTTTAGGACTTCCAGTAAGTCTAATCAGTTTGAATAAGGGTATATCTATAAGCATAAAACCCTTAAGAGTTCTAACACATGTTTATTTAGTCTCTACATTCCAATTTATTTAATAAGGATGTTCTATAATCCTATTAGAAAAGTATCCTTAAATGTTTGTTTAGTATAAGTTTGTAGTGCATATTATATCATTATACTGTAAAATTAATGTCAATGAAGATACTTTAAACATTCTCTAATTGCATACGATACCGTTGGCGAGGGCCTGTGCTTGACAATACTCATTTGCTTTACAAAACGTGTGTGAATTTGCCATAGGTTTTAGGATTCCTTTTACTTTACTTAATTTCCTTTTTACAAGTATATGCAGTGTCTTAAGCTCGAATTGACTATACTTAAAACATTCCTTTTCATCTGCAGTTTAGGGGTGTAAATTGCAGGTAATTCTAAACATTATGATTAAAATTGACTTCCGCCTTTTTTATTATTCTCATGTAATTCTAAATAATTTTTTTTATCCTTTATATTTTGAACTATGCAAGTTGATTGAATACATTTTTTAAATGAACCAATTTCATCCCTCACATTTAAAACACACCAATTTTTTCCTGATATAAAATTAAATTTCAATACTCTTGTCAATGCAAAATTATTATTACAGAAAAAGCGTCAAGATATTTTGGATTCATCAGAAAAGTATCAAACCCTCTGTCATGTGTGAATTCTTAGCAAAATCCTAATTATTAATCCACCTTAGCGTAAGTGTGTACATTTAAAAGACCTAATTATGTAAAGAACTCTATAAGAAAAGGCTGAATTTGTTGACCCTAAAATAAATAAATAAAAAAAAATACTTCAGAAATTTTAGTGTTTAGTTATAGTTGTAATTAAATAACACAAATATGTTAATTTCTCAGAATGTGAGCAAGTTGTTCAACTAATTCATAGACAAGAAATAAATTTTTGATGATTGTCAACCATAAATTTGATCAGGATTTAATTTTGCATGAAATTGGTACATTTTAAAAGAATATAGAACATCCATTGATTTGTATACACTACATATAACACTTCAAGTTTAGACGGGCTCATGATTCGAAATATTATAAATAATACACTATTCTCTCACATTTTTTATGTGGAACGAGGCATCACAGTATTTCATATTGGAAGAATCCATCTTGGAAAGCTTTTTATTCAAATTTAGCACTTCAGGAACCAAATTCTCAAGTACCCTTGGCTAGATTTTAAGATTTAGAATCTTCAACTGTGTAGATATATTTCAAGTGAGGCATATAATATCATGTATAAAAGTTTGGTCAGTTGAGTAATGCAAGAGGTTCAATGAAGTTGGAGAGAACATGGTCCCGAGTCTGGCGATCTTGATCGCCGAATCCATCTCCGTGTTGGTAAATAAAATGTGCTGTTCTTGCTGTGTTTGTGATATATTTGGAAGGTTCTTGCAGAAATGGAGTGCTGGTGATGCACTGACCGTTGATATTCCTCCACGCCTTCGTTATTAGGCTTCTGATATGCTCCCTCGCAACATCTTCTGCAACATTTGCCTCTCGCATGTGACATAAGATTGATGAAGCAGCATCCCCTCTCTCTAATTCCGCCTATCAGAAAAATAATTAATCGTCATTTAAAGGCAGCTGATGACTATCAGAAAAGGAAAAAAATTATGATTATTTTTTAGTATTTAGAATACAGAGTGAGTAGCATAACAGTTAAACACTAAAAAAAGCAAGGGATCTCTCACTTTTTGAAGTATCGGATAACCATCCTAATGGCCAGTCTAGACTCTCTTATTTTCAATCAATTTAGAGTTAGATGAGTGATATATGTTGTACTAAGCTAAAATCCGACATTAATTAATAAGCAATAAAAACTTGTGAAAAATTGAATCCAAGTAATTACAGCAGATGTTCCTTGATCATTGCAAAGCCGAATAATGAGTGAGGAATGGTAAATAATATCCCGACAATCTTCAAGATATTCTGCAACATCCTGTAACATTCCATCTGCTACACCAAGAATTACAAGCAGAGAAAGCAAAGGGCCAGATGAAGATATCCACGCATTGTCAAGGTACTCTTGAAGGGATGGCGTGTAACCCTTGTTATACCACACAGATTCCACGAGCAGGGATCTACAAAAATCTGCCCACTGCGACCCAAAAAAACAAGAAAAAAGAGATTGTTGTTTGCTGATACATGCAATCTGATCAATTGAGAAATTTCAGTAGCATATTTAAAGTTAGAGAAAAGATTTATTTGTGACGATCAGAAATTTAACCAATTTAAGACTTATAATAGAAATTATGAACAAATTAATAGACCCGTTAACAATATATTTACAGCAGGTTGATGACCACGTGATTGCTCTGATAGTTTGTCTATGATTTCCATCACATGACTTAGATTATTAAATTTTTTAGAGATGAGTGACTAAATTGATCTATTATGATAGATCTAAAATCAGATTAGTAGATAGCATAAAAATAAAAGACTAAATTAATCTATTTTCCCTTTGAAGTTAATGTGATAGCATACACGTAACGTTTTCTGTAGATACGGTAAAACAGAGTTCCAACATTTTTGTTGCTCAATTTCAGCTGCCATTTCCTCTGTAGTATTTTGCTCATTAACTTCTTGAGGGTTCCATCTAAGGTTAATAAATAAAGATACTTATGTTCACTTTTCAGGCAACGACGAGAGGTGATTGGTGGGATGAAGTACTAATTAATTAATTAATTACCTCTCTACAGCATTGGTGAAGCATTCCATATGATGTTTATGGTTCCCTGGAGGAAAATTCCTCCAGGGAACCATAAACATCATAGGCATCATCAATTATTAAGATCAATTTAATGACTTTGCTCAGCCATTTTCTTAGACTTCTATGTTGAGGCTCAGAAGCAATACCCGCAGCATATAGAAAACTTTCAACCATTCGGTCCCTAGAGAAACTCAGTTTTTCCTTGTTTAAGAGACTCATCCACCACCTAATTAAACAAAGAAATTGGCAACAATTAATCACCCCTATTGAATACTCAATTTTGCATTAATAATCTACTTTCCAAACACGTTTAATATGTCAAATAAGATCTTGCTTATTTATTTGGGACTAATTCCACTTTATATTTCTCAACTTACCCGATTTTTATTTTGTACTCTCAATTTAATTTTTGACATTTTACACCATCAACTGCGAAATCTATTCAACTTCAGTTTAAATTTTAATATCGTCACCAAAATGGACGGATTTTTTTTCATGTGTACAACAGGTTTAGCGAGATGTACAAAATTGTTGTTACTAATAGTATTTTGGACACATGACACGAGCATAGACTCTGTTATGTTTACACACGGTGTTAAAAAATGGATTAAGAAGTGAGATAGATTTTAAAATTATTGGATAAGTTGAAGGGTGTAAAATAGAATTAGTCGAATTATTTATTACCCCTAGGAATATGCAATGTATTGTTATTTATTACCTTCATACCTCCTTGAGATCTTCTTGATGTGAAGCTTGAACTAGATTGAAATTGAGCTTTGCTAATTCGATCAATTTAGTGTTTGTTGAAGTATGGTCTTTTTCATGTGCATTAATATGTTTCTTGATATTATACCATTCCACTCTCCTTTGCAAGGGCAGGCTCATGGCCTGAAACACTTCTTTGGCAAGTTTGTGGTCTGAATTAGCTCCAAAATCACTGAGACTTTCGATTGAAAACAATCTAGCCTCATTCAATACGTTTTCTCCCTCCCTGCCAAGAGTTGAGGCTTCAAAAAGCTCAAGCAACCCTTTCACATTTATGTTTGAGAGCTTTTCAAGAATTTGCCGGTACTTGCTTCCACGAAACCTAGGAACATATCTGATATCCAGCCATATTGAAAGTTAAAAAAGATTGAAAAAAAAAAAAAAAAAAATTACAAAGGTTAGTTATATTTAAACCTTCAAACTTAGTAGTTATACTTTGCTTGTGGGGTCCCTTGTGCTGACTGCCAAATTTATAACAAAATAAGAGGTCCCTCATTTGTAGTAAATTTAATAGTCAGTACTATGCAAAATTCCTAGTAAAGCATTTTTCCAAATTAGATGCAATAACTAATTTTATTTTGTGTCTCTCAACTTATATCTAATTTTTATATTGCACTCAAACTTTAATTTTAACACTTTGCAACTTGAACTTTCAAATTCAGCCCACTTCAATTTTTTTTTTTTAATGCCATCTAAAAAATTAACGAAATTTTTTTATGTGTACGACACATTCAGCATGATGTACAACAATATTTTTGCGTGTAAAAACAAAGATTCCATTAAATTTTCTGAAGAGCCCAGTATTAAAAAGGGTTAAAGTGGGACAAATTTGAGAGTTGAAGGTGCAAAGTGTCCAAAACTAAAATTCGGGTGTAAAGTAAGAATTGAGTATAAATTGAGGGGTACAAAATAAAATTAGTTCTTAGATGCAACAATATCAACATGACAAATAAAATTTCCAAGTTGTGGTCTAATTGAGAATAGTTTTGTCATGTACCTTGTGAAGCATCATAACCGTAATGCCTAAGAAGCCTAAAGCATAGTGAGGTAGCATAAAGATCATATTGTAAACTTAAGCTGTTGTCCTTTAAGCCTATGGCGTCTAGAACTTCTTTGATTTCATCCTCAAACGAGTTGCTGAGGCCTAATTTTGATAGACTGTCTATAAGCTCCAGCTTAGACCGTGAATCAGAGCCTCCTCAAACATGCATGTTACATCCTCTTTCAGTGTCTGGGCTCTCGTTTTATATTTCTTTCCTGAAAAGAAGAAAATTTTCAAATTAGCAATATGGAAATATCATGTAGCTATGTGTGAACATCTTATCCTTAATAAAGTATTTAACTTAAGGTTAAATGATTGAAAAATAATAAAAATTTCTGTTTTTTAATAATTTCAATCGATGTGGTAAATAGTTACCAAATTTCGACTAACTAAAAGTACTTTTGCTTATCTCACGTTCAAGAAATGAAATTAACTAACTGGCAAAAAATTTATTGGTTCTAAATAGTTTTTGGCATACACATAACTTTCCGTTTCTTTCAAGAGAAAATATTACTAATTGTTATCAAATGAGAGAGAGCTCCAATCACCATGATAACAAAAAAAAAAAGTTTCAAGGTTCAACAAATACCGAAAATGTATACTCATATAAAGAATTATCTTAAGGAATATATCCAAGGAAAACATAAAAAATTATCAATACTTAATAACTCACCCTATCATGGACATTTATAGTAAGATTGAAGCTGCTTTTTCGTTTTTTTTTTTTAAAGCAAGATTGTAGCTTAACTATCACAGGCATTTCTCCACCGGCTGATATGCTCATGAATCAAGTAATATACTTCAAAATGCACTTTCAGCTATAGTTAGTTTTTGTAACTCTTATTTTTTAGGACTACCTTTACAAAGGCTCATCAAAGGACTGACTCCACTTTGTACCTAGTAACTTGTAGGTGATTCTTACTTTATGTCCCATTGACTTTGTATATATTACATCAAAATTCTAAGACTTATCTTATTACCAGAATTTATAGATTTTTTTAACTATAGGCATCACGCACCTAAGTGGAACATTCGGTAAATTTTAACACAATAAAAAATTAAATTAATGTGGGACGGATCTAAGAGTCAGGAGTGCTATATATTCAAAATTTAGAATTGGGGTGCAAAAATGAAAATTGATCATAAATTATGGGTTACAAAATAGAATAATTAGTCATGACTATATCTACTAGTACGATATATTCCTAAAAAATTGTATAGTGCTTGGACACCCAAAATCTATCAATTATATTGATTGTATTAAAAATTATATAATATAGAGTAAAGTGATATAAATACGAGAATTCGGGATACGATGTGCACAAAATTGAAATATGAAATATAAAGTGAAAATTATGTATTAATTAGTGGAAACAAGGTGGAACAAGCCGAAGATGATGCGTACTGGTCTAAATGCCTACTACTATGTGAAAATAGCAAAGAACCGCAGCATTATGAAGGCTACAAATTAACAAAATGAAATTAATGAATCTCACAGAAAATTGGGTAGTGAGAGATTGAAGAAGGTCATATTTCCATATGTTTGGCTTGTAGTTGGCCGTTCGCCTTTGAACAGTACTTTGACCTTTTTTATTAATGGTTTCTACCTACCTCAGTTCTGGGCTAGAGAAAGCCCGACATTTAAAACCCATGGAAGAAGTAAAAGAAGAAGAGTTGGATATTTGGTGATTGAAGTATGCTATGCTATAGTTCATGCATTTAGTGATTGAAGGATACATGGAGGAAAAACAAGAAGTATGAAATGTAGATTGCTTAATGCTTAATGATACTTAGGACCCTCATGGATTCTATTATTTATAGTGAAAGGGAAAAAAAAAAATCTAACTTGATTCCTTATCTTTATAGTATCAATCAATTTATTTCTTTATATATTAAAAAATTTGGTCTCTCTTCCTTATAAAAAATAATTAATTTAAAACTTGTGACGAGATTTGAGAACAAACTAATAGACTCTTTGACAATATATCTACGATATGTTAACGGACACATGATTATCATGTATCTTCTTTTTAATTTATCCACAATTTCTATCATGTGACACTAATAAAGTTTTCTTTGAATTCTTGTGTAGAATTTATATGTTAGTAAATCCTTTAGTAAAGCTAAAATCTTTATCTTTTACCATATCAATGAAATTGGGGGTTACCAAAAAAAAAATTATCATAAAAACGACAGATTGTCTTGGCAGATATATGTGGCTTTCATTCGGAAAATGATTGTCAAACATCAATTTTGAAAAGAAAAAAGACTGTAGAAATGAGTTTGATAAAGATGAGACGTGATCAGTTTATATGATTATTCAGGTTTAAAGTCTGTGATAATTTCATAAACCTTCCAAAAGGTTTATGTCAATATTATGTTTGTACCTTTTAATTTTTAAAATCTCACTTATCTCCATTTCTTTTGTAAGTAAGGTTCTGATCAGCATGAAATGACATTTATATAATTTCTAATTCAATTAAATAGTGAAAAATAGTTTTGAAAACACCTAAGTTTTCAAACAATTTCACTTGGCATTTTTTAGTTTTTTAACAATTATTTTCCCAACTTAATTGTGAAAATGTGTGTGTGCAATAATGTGCTCATATGTGTCTATTTGGGAACAAAATTGAAAATGTAGAAATACTTTACATATTACAAATAAATATGATTGGAATTTTGTGTGGGGAATAACAAACTTGTAAACTAAAAATTGAAAATATAATTTTCCGGTAAAGAATTTTTTTCAACTTATTTTCAAAAAGTCAATGCCTAATATACATTTTGTATCGGTTTAAATAAAAAAAATTTTTAAAACAGTTAAAAATACACCGTAATTATGATTAAAAGATATGGTTTGTTTTTTGTTTGGGATCACGAACTCGTAAATCAAAAAAAAATTACAACGTATTTTGTTATTAAATTTTTTACTTCAAATTATTTATGAATATGTGTATGCATACGTTGCTGTGTAGTAGAATGAACAAAAATTTATAACACGTGGAAAAACACTAAGTATTGGAATAAAATAAATGTGAGTGATATTTTTTGAAAAATCACAAATTCATAAATGAAAAAGTAACACGTATTTTTCTTTTAATATTAACTTTTGAAGAACATGAAAAACCACATCCAATGTTATATGTTACAATTTAATTTAAATCCCCTATATTTTCTTTTCTTTTTCACCAACTACTGTAACAAACTGAATTTTGTTACTAGAGGTAATAATGGAATAAAAATTGCTTCTCTATCTTCTTAAATGATATTTTAATTGATTGGGTCATAATAGTTACAAAAAGTATAAAGCCAGAACAGGAAGTTTGTGAGTTTTTGAAAATTTCAATACAAAGTGATATTAGCATAAATATCAAGAGAGGTTTGTTGAATTATCTCTTAACGTTTAAATGCTACGACTAAGAGCATTAGGGGTGGGTGTGATGCGAATACCTGTCCCATAAGGGATTTGAATAACTCGACTCTCACTTATTGGGTCAATCATAGTCTGACCCTAAGCTAACCTCCATACCCAGTGGTGCAGCCACGTTGTGTGAAGAAGCTAGAATTAGATTCTAAGAGGATGAGAGAGAGAATGGAAGAATTGAGTGAAAAGAGTGTGTTTGATTATCTGAGTTTCGATCCTTTTTAGTAGCACCCAAATCCCTTATTTATAGAAGTACATGAGAAGGCATGAGGCTATCACTATGCTAGCTCAACTGAGGCTAAATTACATAATTGCCCTTAATGAGGCTGCCACATAGGCACTTCTAGAACAATCTAGATAAGATGCTATGTGTCACTAATCCACATCATCAACAGTCCTATAATCCCTCAACTTGGTGCTGAGCCTCGCGGAAGGGGCCGAGCTGAAAAATGACTGTTGGCAGTCCCCAGGCGATGACAATCAAACCTTGAATACCGAGCCAAGGTGCAGAACTTCAGAGCACTCTCATACCTGCCCCTTGCAGATCCGAGGCTACGACAACCCGTGGGATCCTTGGCATGGCTTAACTGCAACATTAACTTGTGGGTGATATTTTCGCTGAGTTCCCATGTACTGAATTTTCATTTATTGCACTGCATTATTGCTTCGATTTTGCTGCAAAATGCCTCGTTTCTCGCGCCATAACGCCAACGCCTCACTTTTTACGCCATAACGCCTTGCTTTTCCCGCCTAGACGCCTTTTTTCATTTCAAAACCGTCAATTTTCCCCCCAGATCCATTGAACATTTTGGAAGATTGCCCTCCTATTTATACCCCCATTCTCCTCCAAATCTATTTTCTTTCCCTTGCTCACTTTACCTCACTCCTCTAACTTATTACTACATTCTTTCCTCAATCCTTCCTTTACTCCTTACTACTTCTCACTCCTTTACTCTCCCAAAGATTCACACACACTCCTCCCTTCACTATCATCCTCCTGTTCCCCTTTCCTCCGTCTTCTTCCGTTGCTGACTTCCTACCGCTGCTCAACACCACTAGAAGTCCCTCAAAAATTCCACATGCCTTCCCAATAGAAGACCATGGCCGGTACGTTCACTCCCACCTCTCTCATTAGCACTAGATGGTTCCCTCTTCCCCTATAGATGCCATTGACAAAGTGTTAAATCCTTTCGACGAAACTCTTCTTGCAGCAGTGCCATTAAATTTTTCCCCTGATCCTCTATTTGCCGAACCTCCTCAGAACGACCACCCTAACCTCCAAACACAAAATGTATCAAACTCTCTCGACCTTGAGGATATCAAAATTCTTAGGGATAGATGCCATTTTCCTAAGGACGTGCACATCAAACTCCCTGCCCCCGAAGACCGATGCCACCTGCCTCCTCCAGGTTACTTAACAGTTTACCAGGGAGCAGCTCGAGGCAGGGCTGAGGCTCTCAATAGCACTATTCCTCGTCCACCTATCCAACCACTGGGATATTAGCACATCCCAACTGACCCCAAACGCACTTCGGGTCATTGTCGGCTTCACCTTTCTGTGTAGATTACACAACATCTCCCTTTCTTTAGACACTTTTAGGATGATGCTAAAATTATCCCCTACAAAGGGATTATTTTACATTTCTCCCCGAACAGCGGGCAAACAGCTCATTTCGGGTAATCTTTCATCCATTTAGGACTGGAAAAAGTCGTTCTTCTTTTCCGATACCTCGACCCTCTATTGCCACAGGGACAATGGAACCTTATCAAAGAGAACCTTAAAACCAAAAATGCCTCTTCCTCGGGCTCCATACACGCCCGGAGGCTCATAGAATCCAACCTCAGAATAAACTTCAACAACCAACCTGCCATCCTATCCAACAACATTCTTGCCTTATGGAACTGTTCCCTACCCATGACATTCTCTCGAGCTACGACCCTGCCAACAACAAGGTCACCAATTTTTTTTTTTTTTACTGACCTTTTGTCTTCTGCAGAGCTCGGAGCGTTTCTCAAGGGGCTAGTGTCTACCACACCTGCTATTGGTGCAGGCACTTCCAACCAGCCCTCTTCATCAACAAGCGGATCCTCATCCGTCACCATCAACACGTCCTCAGGGAGTGCCGAGACTACACCCTTAGCTTCCGCACCCCTGAATCAAACCGAGGCTGGCAGCTCCTCGGAGAGACCAGTCGGGGAGATAACTCTAGTCCTTCGGCCCACCGAACCCGAGCTGACTCAGGTTACAAGGAAGAGGACAAGGGAGGCTACTGGCCTCAGGAAGGGTCCCTCCTCGGCAATGACCCTCTCCTCCGCGTCATCGCCCCTGAGGCCTTCCGTTCCAATAGCGAGGGTAAGGACCCCAGGGACAACTTTTTCTGTCCCCTTATCGAAGCAACTTATCACTTCTTACGGTAAGCACTGCCGAGCCTCATTCACTCCCACTTCTTATTCTTTCTTCCCAACCAAGATTAGTTGACACTTTACTTTTTTCAGGTGATAGAAAATATACTCCCGATGAGGAGAGAAAATCTGCAGGGTCACAGGATGTGCCCTGGGATCGGCTATCTGTCGAACCTCTTCCAGTTCCTCTCACCTCGGGAAACATTGATCTCCGACCTACCCCGTCGATTGACATAAATGATCGGGCTCAATTCCCGAGGGTGGCGCGTGAGCAGGCGAAGATGGTGGCTTTGCCTCGGGATGTAGTCTACGTTAAGAGGCTCACCCCTCAACAGAGGTTGGACGAGTTTCACATCAGCCGTAAGTCTGACCAACCCTTCTTAAAATTTCAATTTTTGCTCCTCATAGTTCAACTCATACTTTTGCTCTTTTGAAGGCTATAACAATCTTGCCCGCCATCGCCGATCAGGAGTCCTCCTTCAACTCAGCCTTTAACTCCATGAAGCAGGAGTTGGTTCAAGCCAAATTTGGCGTGGATCAGGCAGTGAATGAGACTGTTCAAGGCAACGAGATGAAATGCATTAATATTGAGGTGGGAAAAAAATATGATGAGTGGAAGGCCGAGCTGACCGAGGTGAGGGATAAGCTTCTGCAAGCCGAGCTAGAAAAGAAGACCCTTGAAGTGGATGTCGGCGATCGTGACAAAAAGATCACAGATCTGGAGCAAAGGGTTCTTCAAATTCAAGAAGAAGCTCAGCTGGCCGAGACAAAGTTCGCTTCTCGGGAGGTAGAGCTGCGGATCGAAGGAAGGAATCAGTTCGTGACTTTAGCTGAAGCAGATGAAATGCTGAAGGAGTTTACAAAGAAGGTATTCTCTATGGGGTTCACATTGGCTTGTGACCAATTGGTAAAGAATCCTGATTTGTACGAGGGGCTGCCATATGACCCTTTTGTTACAGAGGAGGTCATCAACGGCCTAAAGGGTCAATTCAAAGCCCCCGCACCGATCCCCAGAACTTTCGAAGGAACTCTTCTGATTCAAGGTACAGATACCGAAGCTGAGTCTGAACATGTGAATCAAGCTTCCACCTCCTCGAATATGGCCTGATCCTGCCGAGGCTTCCACTTCTGCTGCTCAGACTGATGTAATTTTATTGTAATAGCTAGGAGCTCCTTATGTAATAATTAGAATTTTTCAATGAAATTCCTAAGTTTTAATAACTTTGTCTTCTTGATAAGAGCCTCGGCCTTTTTTTACTTCTGGCCTTTTACCTACTTTTTAATTTCTTTATTTCCTGCATTCAAAGCAGAAGTTTTTATGATAAAAATAGATAATAAGTTTATAACACTTAGAAATATCAGCATAGAATATTTCCCTTTCATCTTGAACTCAGGCCCTGTTTAGACCCTTCCAAGTTGAGGCAAAAGAACTAAGCTTAGCTTCTAGATGTTTGCCTTAACCATTTAATTTGAATCAGACCTCCCAAGGTCAAAGGAATAATTTTCTGCTTAAGCAGGGCTATCAAGCCCCTTTGAGGATCGGATCCTCTCAAATTCATTTTGCTTGGAAGGGGTTGCCAAGTCTTTGCCCTTGAGGGAGGACTGCTAAACCTCAGCTCCCAATAATTACTACTTTTCTGTTGAACTGGATCCGAACCTCTGAGGATTGGAGCAGCTCGAATTTTTTGTGTGTTTTGACCGAACCTCTAAGGGTTGGCACAACTTGATTTTGCTTGGGGGGCTACTAAGCCTCTATCCTTGAGGGGGTACTATTAAGCCTCAACCCTCAATCATTTGCTTTTCTATTGAACTGGATCCGAACCTCTGAGGGTTGGAGCAGCTCGAACATCTGTCTTTTGAGAAGGGACTTTCATTATATTCCTTGATAATATTTCTTCAAATTTATAATGTTTCACATTTTGGGGACCGGATCCCCTCTCATGTCAACCAACTTGTAATAGCCCGAGGTGTGAGCTTCTATTACACGATAGGGTCCCTCCCAATTTGGGTCTAACTTTTTAGTCCCTTCTACACGGCTTGCTTCATTTTTCTGAAGCACCAAGTCTCCGCGCTACAGATACCGATACTTGACCCTGGTGTTGTAGTGTTTAGCCATGACCTGCTTGTACTTGGCTTTCCGGATGGAGTGTGTCCAACCTCCTCTCCTCGAGTAAAGAAGAGTTAGCTCGCAGGGCTTCATCGTTGAATTCCGAGGCGCACAAGGACACTCAAGCCGAAGGTAGCCCAATCTTCGCAAGGATAATAGCCTCGGACCCGTAAGTCAAGCTAAACGGAGTGTTTTCATTAGCCGTTCGAGGCGTGGTCCTGTATGCCCATAAGACACTAGGCAATTCCTCAACCCAAGCGCCCTTGGCTCGTTCAAGTCGAGTTTTGAGCCCCGTCAATAGGGTTCGGTTGCATACTTTTATCTGTCTGTTTGCTTGTGGATGAGCGACCGAGGTGAAGTGCTGTTTGATGCCGAGGTTAGCGTAGAAGCTCTTGAAAGGCTCACCTTCAAATTGCTTCCCATTATCAGAAATGAGCACCGCAGGGATACCGAACCGGCAAACAATGCTTTTCTAAAAGAATTTTTCTATTGCTTTTTCTGAGATTGTAGCTAAGGGCTCGGCCTTGATCCACTTCGTGAAGTAGCGTTAACCGTCACTACTAAGAACTCAAGCTTGACTATCCCTCTAGGAAGTGTGCCCAAAATGTCAATTCCCCACTGAGAAATGGCCATGGGTTGAGTAGGGACCATGTCCGAGCGGGGTCTTCGGGGTATTGGCATTGATGACATCCCCGTACCAAGTTGTTTGCGTCAAAGTGTAAGGTCTGCCAGTAGTATCGAGTCAACAAGACTTTACGAGCTAAGTTCCGAGGACCGACATGACTTCTGCATATGCCCTCGTGCACCTCTCGTAAAAAAAAGTTAGCTTCGGATGGCATGAAACACCTCAACAGGGGGCACAAGTATGCTTTTTTATACAAGATTCGGTCAATAAGCGTATACTTGGTGGCTCTGTACTTGATCTTTCTAGCTTCGGCCGGATCCTCGGGGAACCTCTCATTATTCAAATAATTTATTATGGGTTTCATCCAACCGAGGTCTGGTTGGACACAAGAGATTATTTCAAAGAAGTCAACAGACCTGTGCTTTCGCAGTTCTACCAAAATCTTTTTCATTAAATGCGAGTATATTGCCGAGGCTAGTTTTGACAGAGCATCAGCATGTGTGTTTCTTGTTCGGGCAATCTTAATGATGTCCACCTTTTTAAATTTTTCAATCCAGCTTTTGACCTCGGTAGGTATCTTTTCAAAATCACGCCTCGAGCCTCGTAATTTTTTAGGCTTTGATTCACAACCAGCTGAGAATCTGAATGTATCTTTAAGGTTCGGGCTCCCATCTAATGGTCCATTTCCATCCCACAGATGAGAAGTCTGCTTCATTATTTGTTGCTTTGAATCCGAACCTCAGGGCATAAATGAGATAGTCCCCTTCTGGGGATCAGATTATTATCCCTGCCCCGGCTCCAGACTCGTACGAAGCTTCATCAACATGAACTCCCATGTGAGATCTTTCCTTATTTTTTGTTCTTTTGCTGGATCATTCTCCATGATGAGGTCAACCTTCTAGATGTCACAGCTTTCTATAATGAAATCTGCGAAAGCCTGAGCTTTGATTGCCTGTCCGAGACTTGAATTCTATGTTAAACTCGAACAGCTCCACAGACCACTTTAGCATTCTGCCCGAAACATCTGGCTTGCTTAAGATACTTTTCAAAGGAAGGTTGGTCAAGATAATTATCTTGTGACCACAAAAATAAGGCCTTAGCTTCCGAGCCGACACCGCCAACGAGAAGGCTACCTTCTCAATAGGGGTGTAGTTCCTTTCTGGTCCTTGAAGCACTTTGCTTACAAAATATACAGGGCATTGATTTCCTTGTTCATCCTGCCTCAATAGAACCGAACTGACTGTCAATTCTGTGATTGAAGAGTACAGGTATAACGGTTCTCCTTTTTGTGGAGATGCGAGTTTTGACAAGTTGCCCAAGTATTCTTTAAACTCTTCAAAGGCTTTACGGGCTTCTTCAATCCATTGAAAGCCCTCAGTCTTCTTTATGAGCCGAAAGAACGACAAGCCTCTTTCTGCTGATTTGGACAGGAATCGATTCAAGGCCTCCATTCTACCGGTGAGTCTGGACTGAACCTCATTTATCGAGGTAGGAGTTTTCATATTAATTATGGCTTGCACCTTTTCAGGATTCTTCTCAATTCTCCGATGAGAGACAATGAATCCTAAGAATTTTCCCGAAAGGACCCCAAATGTACATTTTTTGGAATTCATCCTCATTTGGATCGATCTTAATGTCTCAAATATTTTGCTGAGATCTTCCAGGGTTTCCTCATAGGTTTGGCTCTTGACTACCATGTCATTAATATACACCTCCATGTTTCGTCCTATTTGGGACTTGAAGGTTTTTATTGACAAGGCGTTGATATGTAGCTCCTGCATTTTTTAGTCTGAAGTGCATCGTAGTGTAGCAGTACGTGCCTCGGTCAGTGATGAAAGAGGTTTTCTCTTCATCTTCTCTGGCCATGTATATTTGATGGTAGCCCTTGAATGCATATAAAAAGTGTAAAATGTAAAATCTAATAAATGAATCTACTACCGTATCGATCCGGGGTACGGGTAACTATCCTTTACTTGGAGGACAGGCTTTATTAAGATCAGTAAAATTTTAGCACATTCGCCAAGAAGAATCTTGTTTTGTTACAAGGACTGGATTACAAATCAGGTGGGATACAATACTTTGATCAGTAAAATCTTGGCACATTCGCCAAGAAGAATCTTGTTTTGTTACAAGGACTGGATTACAAAGCCAGGTGGGATACAATACTTCTCTAATCAATCTTACCACTAAGAGTTTATCCACCTCGGCTTCGGTTATTAAACTACGCTCTGGACCGAAAAGGAGCTTCTTCTGCTTCACTGGTTTTTATGCCGGGTCCACTCTGAGTTTATGCTGAATTATTTCCCGAGGGATGTACGGCATGTCTTCGACGGTCCAGGCAAACACGTCCTTGTACTCAGATAAGAGCCTGAAGAGAAGGGCTTTGAACTCCTCTGGGAAGGTAGCACAGATCTTAATTTTTCGATCGGAGAGGCTCGAATCTAGTGGTACCTCTTCAATGGAGACCTCGTCTTGGGGCTCAATCTTCGTTTTGCCCTTTCCCTTTGGTTTGGGAGGCTTGGGGATCTCAGTATCGCTTGTCCGAGACTCCACATATTCTTTTCCCTCCCTTTGACTTGTCAAAGGTTCTTCAAGGTCATCCCAGGTGGATGAGGCATCGAAAGTTTGCAAGTAAGCCTTGTCAGCAATGGACATCGTTTGCAACTGGAACCACAAGGACATCATATAACAGGCTCGGGCCTCCTGCTGGCAGCCAATGATTGTTCCTTCAGATCCATTCCTCAACATGAATTTTATCCCAATATAGAACACGGAGGGAAGGATTCTGTAGGTGTATTGCATGGGTAGGCCCAGGATCATATTGTAGGAACTGTCCCTTTTGACGATGACGAAATTGGTCTTCTCAATTCTATGTTTCAGGGGAGCTCCAAGACACAAGGAGAGCATTATCTGTTCCTCAGGCACGACCAAGTCTCCAGTGAAGCCAACCAAAGGGGTTTTAAAAGGCTTTATCAAAGAAGAATCCATGTGCATTTTGACCCAAGCATCCCAAAAAATTATGTCCGTCGAGCTTTCGGTGTCAACGAACACGCTGTGCATTCCATATCCAGCCACATTTAGGTGAATTACCACGGGGTCATTGTGTGGCATTCGGCTAAGAACGGGGTCCTCAAAAGTGTATCCGAGACTCATGAATGGCTTCAGTTTCTTCTCCCGATCCTCGCCTGAGGGAATGTTCCGGGAGTATTTTTTTCTGGCATTGTTAGAGTCCCCGGTCGCTGACCCTCCGGCTATTGTGTTTATCACCCCGGCTACACCGATCTATTCATCTTGGTTTGCTGGGAGATTGTTCCTGTTTTGGCGGCCTCGATTCTGTTTACGAGGCGGGCAAGGTTGTGCCAGATTTTCTCGATTGGCAACATTTCTTTGGAACTCGACAGTAGCTCGGCTGATAAACTGCTGCAGGTGTCCTTCTTGAATGGCCTTCTCGATTTCAACTTTCAGATGGTTGCAGGCTTCGGTATCATGGCCGTGTTGACCATGAAAAATGCAGTACTTTGCAATCCCTGTCTCTTTTATCCGAGGTTGACACCATTCGAGAAGGTGGCTCTAAGAGGCCCAGATGTTATACTTGGTACAAAATTTCTCTCCTTGATGTATTGAGAGGTGTGAAGTCAGCATCGAGATGGCTCGTTGTTCTCGGGGGTCGGTTCCCGATATTGTTGCCCTGATAGATCACCCGGTTCGCCAACGGTGTAGCTCTGGAATAGCTCAACCTATCAGCGATCCTCAATTTTTTAGAGGATGAGGGGTTCGAAGTCTTCAGGACTTTTTCTCTTTGTGTATCGTAAAATTCTCTTTTTGTCCTATTTGACTTTTTGCCCAGTATGAACTCGATGCTCTTTCGAGGAGTTCAGAATAGGAGCTGGGTATCCTTTTGGCCAGCTCGGCATTGAAGGTTCCTGGTCAGATGTCGCTGTAGAAAGCAGCCACCAGAATTCTTTCATCAACATTTTTGATTTGGACCACCTCATCATTGAAGTGGTCCACAAATTTATTAAGCGACTCATCGGACCTCTGCCAAATGTTCATGAGGTGCGACGTGTCCTTTTGCAATATTGATTTGCTCCTGAAGTGTCTAAGGAAGGATTTTGCTAGGTCATTGAAAGTGGGGATTGAGTTCATCGGCAGCTCCTGGAACCACTTCTAAGCTGAACCTCGAAAAGTGGTGGCAAACAACTTGTAACGGGTCGCGTCACTGTAGCCATAAAGGCTAGTGATCGCTACCACGTGCTGAAGGTGATCTGACGGATCAGATTCTCCCTTGTAGCGATCTAGGTCCGGTAGCTTGAATTGCATTGGAAGAGGTTCAATCTTGATAGAGATTGTGAACGGATCTCTATCAATCTCTGCCGTTGCAAGAGTATTCAGAAGTAAATTGTTTTTCCTCAAAATCTCTTGAATCTTATTTTCGAGACTCTGCTCCTCGAACTATTTTAAAACAGCCAAAGAGGGTCTTCTTGAATCAGATTTTTTCGAAGGAATGTGCATCGAGTCTCTCACTCATCGGCAGTTTCTTTGATCCGCTTCGTCAATGAGTGTGACTCATCAGATTGTTCGTCCGAGCGTGACTTTGTCAATTTATGACGCAGGTCGGTTGGGCTCATGGCATCAACAGGCTGTTTCCCAGGCCGTCGGTCTGGGGCGTGTTACTGTTCGGCTTGTGGAGTGGCTACTCTGTTCGAGAGTTCGGATGGAGTTTGGCTCTCGCGCTACTCCACAAACGCTCAAAAAGACTTGAAATGATCTGCAATGTACTTCAGTATATCATCCTACTTTTGTTGAGCCTCGGCTGGTGTACCTACATTTTCTGGCTCTTCGGTATGCACCACGAGGTGTTGATTGCTCGTCTCTGCTTCCTTGCTAGCAGTTCGGCGTGTTCCACGGTTCTTCATCCTTCTCACAACAAAAACAAACAATTCAGATGATTGAGAATTGATAGAAAGAGATGGAAATCTGTCGATTCCCGCAGACGGCGCCAATTGAAGAAGCTGGAATTAGATTCTAGGAGGAGGAGAGAGAGAGTGGAAGAATTGAGTGAAAAAAGTGATTATCTGAGTTTCGATCATTTTTAGTAGCACCCAAACCCCTTATTTATAGATGTACATGAAGAGGCATGAGGCTATCACTATGCTAGCTCAACTAAGGCTAAATTATATAATTGCCCTTAATGAGGCTGCCACGTAGGCACTTCTAAAACAATTTAGGTAAGATGCTATGTGTCACTAATCCACGTCATCATTGTGCTGACGGGAAGCAATTGCCCAGTCTCAACTCTAAAAAATTGTGTGTTATGTATGGAAAATATTAAAAGGCTTAATTTTATCATAGTAATTGTAAAATTAAAATTTATTAATTTCCTCTTTTTCTTGAAATTGGCTTTAAAATTTTGAATTTCTTAAATCGTACAGTAAAAGAATGGCATATTCAAAATATCCAATAAGTATATCTTGAAAACTAAAATCATCAAAGATTTAGAAGTTTAGTAGATAAAATAGACATATAATTTTCATTTTAAATCCATTTTTTACATGCTCACAATATTGAGCACCTTATTATTTCTTTAATTGTCAAAATCGTCTAATCTACTATTTTTTTTTAATTTTTTTTTATGAAAAGCTAGGACAACTACTCGCATGTAAAAATATTGATTCTTAAAAAATTGCTTTTATTTTAACAATTGCTTAATACCTTCAATTGTCGTTGCCCCCCTTAATATTAGGATTCTGGCTCCATCCCTGTTCACACTAAATATGCTGGTCTGCGGATTTTTTCGTCCATACGTAACAAACACAACTTTGGCATAGTATTACTGATTTAGACACCTCTACGTTGTGTGCCTTGTTTTTGGGTGCAATATGTACTCTTATAGTATTGCTAATTATTCTTTTTTTTTAAAAAAAAACTAAGCTCTCTTCCTACTTTATAATGACTCAAACTAATGACTAATATGTCACAAGAAAAGTGTCTTACTACTTAAATTGTATTTCGTTGTCTATCTTACCAATTTATATTATACTACTACTCGTAAAATTTTCATACAATAATTAAACTACCAATTGTTATACGACATTGCTTCAATGAGTTAAAATTTAACAAATTTTGATAGCTAATTTAGAATGAAAAGTAGCTTACTCTACTTTATACCTCCTAATTTGTATTTGATTCTCGCTTTCTACCCCATAATTTAGTTTTGGACATATTTCTCTCCGAACCCTCAGATTCTTCTCATTTTACTCTAATGTTTTAACACCATTATCAAAATTAATAGATGTTCCAACTGATCACATCATGCACCTAAAGTAGAACATTTGTCAAACATTTTTAACACTATTAAAAATTGGACAAATGTGGGTCTAATAGTTAGCTGTCCAATGTATCAAAACGTGTAGATGCTACGACTACGAGCACTAGGGGTAGGTGTGGCTCGAATACCTACAATGGATTTGGATGACTCAACCGTCACTTGTTGGTTCAACCATTGTCTGACCTTAACATGACTTTCACACCCAGTGGCGGAGCCACATGGTTCTATTGAAGAGCAATTGCCCACTCTTTAACATCGGTGTGAAAAATTGTGTGTTATGTATGGAAAATTTTTAAAAGGTTTAATTTTATCAAAGAATTGCACCCCTTAAAATTTGTCAATGTCAATTCTTTTTCTTTAAATTGACTTATTAATTTTAAATTTCTTAAGTCATACACTAAAAGAATGACATACTCAAAATATGGAATAATTATCTCTGAAAACTATAAAAAAAAAATCAAAGATTTTGAAGTTGATTAGATAAAATGGACATATAATTTTAATTTTAAATTCATTTTTAATTACATTTTGCATAATATTGAGCACTTTATTATTTCTTTAATTGTAAAAATCATCTATTCTACTATATTTTTTATTTTATGAAAAGTTAAGACAACCAGTATTAGACCATATAGTTGCATGTACAAATGTTAATTGCATAAAAATTACTTTTATTTTAATATTTACTTAATACCTTCTATTGTCATTGCCTCCTAATTAAACATTAGGGTCCTGACTCCATTCCTGCTCATACTACTGGATTTGGCAAACCAGAAAGCAACTACCCAGTTGTAGAGGATTGGGTACCATATTATACTAACCTCATTTTGAGTACTAAATTTTTGAGTAATTTTTATGTTTAGCAAGTTGACTAGCAAGTACACTACATAAAACCTATAAGAACAAAGAAATGAACCAATATTAACTTGTTTCGAGAAAAAAATTAACGAAATTTGATTTAAAAATCACGTCATTTCTTGAACCTAAAAATAAAAGCAAAACAAACATAATACTTCTCCAAGAAAAATGAGATAAATAAGATTTTTAATCTGAACGAATGACTTATTTACTCCAAAAATTGTGGAAAAAGAATATATTCTGGTTGAACCAGGTATTCGCAAGTTTTAAAACCGTTATTCGTATTAGACACTTACAGAGTTGGCGGTGAGTACTTGACCCTCAGTTGATTCACTCAATAGATGAGGATCGGATAACTTCATTTTTTAGATTGCAACAGGAAAGGAGGCGAGTATAATGGTTTGCGGATTTTTTTGCCCACTCTTATCCCTAACAAACACAACTTTTACATAGTATTACTGATTTAGGCATCTCGACTTTGGGCGCCTGTTTTTTGGGTGCAATGTGTACTCTTGTATTATTAGCAGATCATTTTGTTTTAAAGTGATCTTTCCTTCTATCATTTAATAATTCAAACCAATGACTAATAAGTTATAAAAGAAGCGTTTTGCCACCTAAATGGCAGTTTGTTGTCCATCTTACCAGTTTATATTATACTACTACTTGTAGAATTTTCGTACAATAATTTAACTACCAATTTATAGAAGATTGCTTCAATTTAGTTAAATTTTAACAAATTTTGATAGCTATTTAGAATGAAAAGTAGCTTACTCCACTTTTGTACCCTCTAACTTGCATTTGATTCTCGCTTTCTACCTCATAATTCAGTTTTTGACATATTTCACCTCGAACACTCAGATTCTTCTCATTTTACTCTAATTTTTAACACCGTTACCGAAATTAATAGATGTTCTAACTGTCCACACCATGCACCTAATAGCCTGTCTCTTACTAAAATAGAATAATCTCAAATTTTTTTAACACTATTAAAAATTATATCAAATTGGGCCTTAATCTTATACACATAATGTATCCAAAATTTAGAACTTAGGGTATAAAGTGAATATTAATCATAAGTTAAGAGTACAAAATGGTCAATTGATGAATTCCACTAGTACAATATACCCCTAAATAATAGTGTGCACGTATATATCATTGATAAATTCTATCAGCGATATTAAAAATTAGATTGTAGTGGGATAAATTTAAAAGTTTGGAATGCAATATCTCCGAAACTGAAATATGGAGTGCAAAGTGAGAATTGTGTATAAGTTAAGGGGTGGAAAGTAGAGAAAGGCCTTAGTTCTCCTATATAGTGATTGGATGATACTTGTCTCTCATTAGATATTTATCTACACTGAGAATATACATGTCGTCCCATCACATGATGCAGTACTAAAATAATACTAAAAAGTATAATAGAGGATCCAAAACCTATACTAATTGTGTTTAGGCGTTAGTACTGCATCAAGTGCATGTATCTTTATCCACGTAAGAATTTACTAAGGGGAAGGCAAATTACCTTTTCAACATTAAGGTAAGTGATCCAATTTAAGGGATAATTTCAAAAATCTCCTCTGAAATTTATGCTAATATCAACTAATACCCATGAACTTTCAAAATTTTCATAGAGCTCCTTTAACTTTCTATTTCTTGTAACATGTCAACAATTTAAAAATAAATTATTAAACAATTCATTTTAGAATAAAGAACCTAATTGATTCTAATTTTACCCTTTATTGACCCACTTGATAATTTAGTATCAATGATTTAGAATGGTTGGAAAAAAAGGTATGGTATGCTAATTTAATCTGTTAAAAAAATTGTAAGTCATTAATTTTGTAAGAAATTCTAATTCAATGTGTTGTTATATTTACTATGCTTTGTGAATTTAATTTTGGGAGCATTTGACCACTGTTTAGCACTCCAAGACTTTTATAAAATTATGTAATTTGTTTATAAACTAAGCTAATTAAGTGGACTAAAATCTTTTAATTAATTAAAAAATCTAACAAATATGAGAGGATTTTATTTTCATGCTATTGTAATTGAATTAATGTATACTTTGAATCTATAAAGCATTGTAAATAAAGCAATTAAAATTTAATATGAAAGTAATTAATTTATATTTTTAATAAATATGATTAGCATAGTATTTAATTTTTAAACCATTCTAATTAGTAAATTTTGGTACTAAATTAACTAGTGGGTCATTAAAGCGATAAAATAGAAACAAAATTAGCTTCTTTATTCAAAAAAGAATTGTCCAAGAAGTTCTTTTTGAAATGAACTGACATGTTACAAGAAGCATTAAGGAAATGTGTGATATTTTTAAAAATTCAAAAGTGTTAAATGACATTTGGCATAAATATTAGAGGAGGTTTTTGAAGTTATCCCTTAATTTTACCGAAAGTTAACCTAGCTTGAAACATGTATTATTGTGATAATGACATTTGGTACGATGATTGGAGATATTTTTGAATTGTCTGCATTTTGAAGTGAACAAATCCTCACCTAAGTGACGAGTCCAACCTGTTTTCAACATTTCTTCCCTTTTTCTTTACACTATACATGTGTATAAGAGACAGTTCTTGGTTGACTTGCTAGTCAATTTATTTTCTATGTAAGGGAGAAATGCAATTTTGGTACTCAAATTTTGGGTCATGATCCAGTCTAATACTTAAAATATCAAACAAAACACATTTAGTTTTCATGATTTTTGGTTTCAACTTATATACGATAAATTTGAAATTTTCGTTAATTACTAACAAAAAAAGTCACATGCAAGGCACATAATTGTTACTTTTAACCAACTGACCTACCACAGTTAGAAAAATACAATTTTAGTTCCCAAAATTTGGATTGTAGTCCAACCTAAAGTATCAGACAAAACACATTTAATCTTCATAATTTTTTACTTCAATTGATTTAGGACAAATTCAGAATTTCTATTAATTCCGCATGAAAAAAAATCACGTGCCTTACTTTTACACGAATCCAGGGTATAACAACAGACTCACCATAGTTAAATATATCAGATTTTACTCACTCCCTTTCGTTTTTCTTTCCTCTTGTCATAAAACTCTAAAAAAATTGCAATTGGTAGTAGTTTGCCAAAGAAGTAGATTAATTGCTATCAATTCAAACAATAAATTTAGTTCTTGTATACGAAATTGCGAGATATTTAGGTAATGAAAGATTTGAAGAATGAAAAATTTGATGATCATCATATCAAGCAAAAAAGTTACGCTTTTCTGGCCTCTACAGAAGATTAATAATCCACGAGAAAAAAAAAAAAACTTGAAAAATTAAACAAAATTGATCATAAACTCACTGGCTACTTGCCACTGTGGACATCCATGGAATCTTCTTCCAAAATTATCATCCCTTCAGCATGTAGTCAATTTAGCTCTGAATCTGCACATGTTATTGGGCGTTGTATCCATTGAAATGGAACACAAACCCAACTATATATATATATATATATATATATATATATATCAATATATAAGAGAGAGAAAGAGTACAAGAGAATGAGTTTTTGTGAGAAGGCATAAAAAGGTAACATGTGACATATTTTAGTAGTAAATAATAATAGTAAAATGAAATATTTAACTGTCTTGAATTCAAATTAATTTAACTAAATCTTATTTTTAACTACTTTTGTTTATTCAAAATCCTCATTTTATGCATGAATTTATAATTGATTTTTTCCCAAGGAGTTACAAAACTATTGTTGTACATGTACTATTATATAAATATCACTTATAATTAAAAATATATGTTAAATATAAAATTATGTTATTTATACTAAGTTAGGAGAATAAATATTTTTTTTTTGTTTGGAACAATTTAGGTACATAATATTTAAAGGCTTATTCCTAATAAAGTGAAAGAGAAGTATCCTAATTATGTATAAGTAATATCATTCTTGCAAACTAATTAAATCATAGTAATACTATTATAAAAATAGATAAGGAAGAATTGCAAATTTAGTCAAAAAATATTTCAACTTTAATAATCTCATGAAAATCCCTCAAATTATTTTTTAAATTTTTTGTTCCTCAAATATTCTTTAAACCAATAGAAATCCCTATTTTTTGTAAACATTTCATCCCTCAAGTATTTTTATAATTCGTATAGAACCTACATTTATTGATTTACCTTTTTTGTCCCTCAAAATTTTTTCAGTACCATAGCTAGATGATTATTAGAGAGGAAAAAAAAAACTAGTGGAACCTTTGTGATATGTTCAAAGATTTGAGGGACAAAAAAGTTTAAACAAAACTTGGGAGATATTAATTTTTGTAAGACAACATAATAGTTTTAATTGCACATTCAACAATTATGTTACTTAATTGTCTTTTTTTGTTTTTTTATTTAGTTTATGGTGATGTAGAACTTACTATTATAATTACTCAGTTAATTATAAAAGTCCAAGCAATAATTGTTGCACTAATATTATTTTTTTCTATAAGTTGTACGTATTTATCTTCCTTACATAGCACAAATTATTAACTAACTAATGTACAGTATAAGTTAGGAAGTTTTGGACCTATGGTAAGTATTGAAGTTCTATTATTGCGCAGATCTTAACGTTTATCATTTTTACTTTTGCCTTGGGTAGAGGAAATAGATCATATGCATAAAATAAAGATTCAATGATATTTTCGAATAAGTAATATTTTAGTCCGTGACAAATATATGATAAAAATACATAACTAATTTAGTTTTGCACCCTTCAATATATACTCAATTTTAATTTTACACCCTTCAATAGTATTTGAGAATGGAATTTCGTGATAAGGTACAAAAAGATGACATGTGACATATTTAGATACAGGAAATCTACATAGCAAATAGTAACGGTAAAAATGAAATACCTAACTGTCTTGAATTCAAATTAATTTAACTAAATCTTATTTTTAGCTACTTTTATGTATTCAAAGTCCTTATTTTATTGATATATATTTCTTATAATTGATTATTTCTATGTAATATTTCAAAAACTATTTTATTAAACAAATATGATTTCTTTAAAATATTGTCATATAGATGAAATAACATCTCTGATTAAGTAATATACATTGCAATTAAAATTAGCAATCATTTTCTATTCAAAAAGAATAGAATAATTTTAGACCAATAATTTTAACACTGTAATAAAACTTTAAACACTTCACATTTAATGCTTTTTAATTTGACAAAAATTTCCTTGGACTAAATCCTCTTAAACCTTTTATATAGAGAAAAACATTTTCCCCTACTTTATGTCTTTTGTTTTTCTTTATCGATTTCTTAGTTCCAAACACTTACATTTTCTATTAACTATTATGAAAATCGGAACTTATCATATTTCACAAGTTGATTTTTTATTTTTATTTTTTGATAATAAAAAAAGAGAAAATTAAAAAATAAAACCCTTCACCTTTTCTCAGTCATATATTTAATAGATAATTTTTTAATATTAAAAAAGTTGGTTATATTGTCATAAATGTCAAATATATTTTGATCTAAATATAGAAACAAAATGTAAATAATGGACTTTAGCAATTATAAGTTGCTTAATTTTATTATTTCTTTTACTTTTAAGTTTTTACTACTGTAAAACTTATTAATTATTACTTGGGTTTTTTTTGGTTTTTATTTACTTAATTATTAAAATATTTTATATCACATCATTCTTTAACAATATATATCAAATTTATTATGCATATTCTTGGTAACATATATATATATCATTCCATTAGTGTTATATATATATATATTGTAACAGAGTTTTAAGCTAGGTAAAAATGAACTACTTAACAGTGAAATTTAAATAATTACTTACTCTTATCTTTAGCTACCCTCATTTTTTTAAATCCTCAATTGATGCACACCTCTTATATTTAATTTTTTCCAAAAATGTTATAAAATTAAGTGTATTATAAATCATCCTATAAGTATCTATATATTAGTGTTAATAAATTAATTATTTATATATATATATATATATTTAAATATAACTTTCATTAAAGTAGGAAGATATTTAGCTTAAATATGTATAAATAATATCATTCTTGCAGTCTAATTAGTTTTTCTTAATATTTATAAAAAAGAACGACAATTTATTATATCGCAAAAATATAAAAGGTTGTTAGATCATTTTTTCTTTGCATCTTCTTTCAACTTTATATTTATTGGTAATTAATTATTTAATGTCAATAGACATTATTCTTTTGTGATTATGTAGTCATAATACATTGAAAAATATTTTTAATAGTATGTCTTATTATTGGCGTCACCATTAGTTATATTACATTTTGTTTGTTGAATTAGATATATAACTAATACACTGAAAGGAAAAAAGAGTAAAAATTATTGTGACTTTTATCGTGATATAAATATATATATTTATTTGTACTTTTTAATGTACCAAATTTTTCAAATTTTAATTCGATGTTATTTTCTAATTGATGGAAAAATATTTTAAGTGAAAATATCGATAAAAAATAACTATACCATTATTTTTAAAACTGGCACTGCTAGAAAACTTTCTGACTATGAGTTTTCAACTAATTTTTTTCAAAATATAAAATGTTAATTGTTATATGTCAAAGTTATGCAAAAGAGAAATAAGAAAAAGTATGATAATGTCAACTTAGCTTATAAAAATAACAACATGCTTTTAAACTCAATTATCACTTTCTATGAAGTGCTACAATTTGCTAAAATAAATTTTTAAAAAATTGTATACATTTTATAAAAAAAAATTACAAAACATAATTGGTTGTATTACTTTTGTTTGTTGACTTAGAGATATAACTAATAAACTGGAAGGAAAAAGAGTAAAAATAGTGTAACTTTTATCATGTTAGATCAATATCTACATTTGTTTCTATTTTTTAGTGTACCAAATTTCAAATTTTGATTTTTTGCTATTTTCTAATTGACGGAAAATGTTTTATGTAATTGAAAAATATTCATAAAAAATAACTATATCACTATTATTAGAACCAGCACCATTAGCAAACCTTCTAGGATTATATACTATTGGTTTCCAACTAACTCATATCATTATTTTTAGAACTAGCACCACTAGCAAACCTTCTAACTATGCGTTTCCAACTAACCCTGATATTATTTTTTTTAAATTTTAAATATTAATTGATATATGTCAAAGTTGTGCCAAAAAAAGTATGATAATGTGAATTTAACTTATAATCATAACAATCCGTTTTTAAACTCAATAATAACTATTTATAAATGTGTTGCAATTCACTAAAACAAATAAAAAATTGTATATATTTTATAAAAATAATTACAAAAGTTAAATATGATGTTTTCCAAACCTTATTTTGATGATGACATAAACATTTAACTGTGTAAAACAAGCTTTGCAGGAACAGATCTTTCGGATGCACAGGATGTCCGAACTGGGTCAAAAGCACCTCGGACGCATTGCATCGTCCGAACAAACTGGCAAGAAAAGAATGGAATTCTCTGCCTTTTCTTCGGACGCTCAGGACTGTCCGAAACCTCTATCGGACGAAGGACCGGATTGCCACTTCTTTCCTGTCTTTTACAGGAATAAGCTTTGTAGAGAAATCAACAAAGAAAAAGAATTTCCTGCATAAAATCATCTAATACAGTGTATACAAGCCTAAGGAAATAGTAATTTGAGTGCAAATTGACTATTGAGCTTTGTTGTATTAGTATGAAGTTGTGAGTGCAAATTCAACTTTGAGTGGAGTGATAATCTTGTACAAGAGTGTGGTTGCAAGTGTGATTCTTGGCTCAACTAAAAGAGTTTTAGTGTGAGCAAGAACTTCCCAACTTTGTAAAGATTATTGGCTCACCAAGTGTGTGAAGCATTCAAGAAATTTGATACTTCAAGCTTGCTAGCTTGGAAGTATTGTTTGTTCAAATTTTCTCTCTTTACTTTACTGTTTTATTAAATTTATTATCTCTGCATTTAAATTTATAAAACTCACTGCTTTGTGAAAGCATAATTTTTAGAACCCTAATTCACCCCCCTCTTAGGTTGCTTTGGGACCAACAATTGGTATCAGAGCTTGGTCTCACAATATTGCTTAAACTGCTATTGAGAAAAGAACTATGGCAACCAACAATGCTCTATTTTTTGAAGGCCAATCTGTTACTAGGCCTTCCATGTTTAATGGGGCAAATTTTATTAGTTGGAGAGATAGAATGAAAATATTTCTGCAATCTATTGACATTGAGTTGTGGTATAATTGTCAAGCGAGAAGGTCCTTTTGAATAGAAATCATTGATATCACAAAAATAGAAGATGAGAAAAGACACATCTAGCTCACTCCACAAGACAAGGCAAATTTGACGTTGAATGCAAAAGCCATGAATGTGCTATATAATGCCCATCATTCTTTGAATGGCTTGCAACGGTTGATTCATAAAGAAATGAATGGGATAAGCTGAAGGAAATTCATGAAGGGAGCGATGATGTTCGTGAGCAAAAGATATCTCTACTTGTTGCCAAGTATGAGTCTTTCAAGATGGAACCACATGAGAATATAGATAAAATGTACTGCAGGTTCAATGACATTATAAAGGATCTTGAAGCCTTGAGTAAGGAGTATTCTTTGGGTGAGAAAAATAGAAAAATCCTGAATGCTCTATCCAAAGAATGGGATGCCAAAACAATTGCCATAGAGGAAGCTAAGAATTTAAATTTAATGCCTATTGAATCACTAATCAATTCTCTTACCTCTTATGAACTCAAGCTAAAGGCCAAGGTTGTGGATGATGAAGAAGCAAGGCCAAGAAGGGGCATTGCTCTAAAGACCTCTCAAGAGGAAGATGAGAACAGCTCCATCAATCTAGAAGATGAAGATCTTGATGAAGGAGACCTTGCACTCATCACCAAAGGATTCCTCAAACATTACATCAACAAACGAAGAATGAGAAGCTAGAGGCGGAGCTGCAAACACAAGTAATTTCAAGGGGAAATCAAGACTTGAAATTAAGAAGCAAAATGATAAATGCTTTGAGTGCGGTCAACTCGGGTATTTTGCAAATGAGTGTCCCTCCAAGAAAAAGAAGGAAGGAAGAAAACCAAGATTCAACAACTTTCAAATCACTTGGGACGATTGCAACTCCGAAGGAGAAGTTGAAGAAGAAACGGAGTCGGCACAAATGGCCTTTATGGCTATTGGAGATAATGAGGTAAATTCTAACTATGACTCTAATGATGAAAATGATAAAGATGATCTTGAAGCTTTCATTTTAAAATTGTCATGATAGCTTAAAAGAATCTTATGCTGGAAATAAGGAGTTAGTTAAAAAGTCAAATGCCTTATTGAATGCTAACTCTAAACTTGTGAATGAAAACAATAGGCTATCACAAGAAAATTGTGATTTGAAGAAAAGAATGCATGAGAGATCAAAGGTCAAGGAAGAACAAGCCTCCTTGAGAGAAAAGAATGGATGATTTGAATGCTCTCTTAGCTAGAAAGAAAGAAAATGTTGTTGATATGAAAAGAAATAGAAATGTAGCAATCAACAAAAATTTTGTCATGTTTAGAAGGGATGACTTATGCATTGTAAAACCAAAATCTTCTTTACATGGTAATAAAAGTATTTTTTGTAGATATTGCCAACAACATGGACATACTAAGAATATGTGTTATGTTAAGAGGAATGAAAAACTTGGAATGAAAGTTGCATGGATAGCAAGAAATTTCACTAACGCAAATGGACCCAACAAGATATGGGTACCAAAAGTTATCAATTGATTTATTGTGTGGGTACTTAACATCGCCAACAATGCTAAATGGTTCATAGATAGTGGATGTTCAAGGCACATGCGGGTGATGCCTCTCTCTTCACAAACCTTACATCCAAAAACAGTGGAAAAGTCAAATTTGGAGATAAAAACAAAGCAAAATCAATCGGCATTGGTGATGTAGGTAAAAAGATGCTGGTGAAACCTTGATTAAGAATGTACTTCTTGTTGATAGTTTGAACTATAATTTATTAAGTGTTAGTCAACTTTGTGACAGAAATTTATATGTCTTCTTTACCAAGCATGAATGTCTTATCCTTGATAAAAATCATGTTGTTTTATTCAAAGGCACTAGGCATAATGATGTTTATGTGATTCATCTTGATAAAATTAGCAATAGCAATGTAAAATGTCTTACCGCTTCCATAGATGATCCTTGGCTTTGGCATAGAAGACTTTGTCATTTTAATATGGATTTGATTGAAAAATTATACAAAAAGGATTTCAATAAGAGGCTTGCCAAGACTGAAATTTCTGAAAGACAGCACACTCAATTTGGTAAACAAGTTAAACTTTCTTTTAAACTTAAGAATCTTAAATCTACTCATAAACACATAGAATTGTTGCATAGACAAGACTTATTTGGACCTACTCGATATGCTAGTCTAGGTGGTTGTAAATATGCGTTTGTATCATATCGTAGATGACTATTCTAGATTCACTTGGGTATTATTTCTTCACAAAAACGAAGCATTTGAAAAATTTGTAAAATTGTTTTCCAAAATTCAAAATTTATTGGATACAAAAATTGTTCGTTTAAGGAGTGACAATGGTGCCGAGTTTAAATTTGGGGGTTTTCCCGACTTTTCTGATGGAACGGTATCTTTCATGAGTTTTCGGTTGTTAGAGTTCCTGAACAAAATGGTGTCGTTGAAAGGAAAAATCTTATACAAGAAACGGCTAGAATTATGATTAGTGAGTGTGACCTACCACAATACTTTTGGGCCGGATTAACACGGCTGATTATTATATAGCATCGAGTCTCTTATACAAGATCTCCTTTACGCGGAAACTCCTTATGAACTCATTTTTTGTAAAAAAACCCGTTGTGAGCTATTTCAAAGTTTTTGGTTGCAGATGCTTTATTTTAAAAATCAAAGAGAACCTTGGAAAATTTGACAAAAAATCGGATGAAGGGATTTTTCTAGGACATTCTAGTGACAAGAAATATACCGAGTTTACAATATCTAACGCTTTTAATTGAAGAAGTTGTGCATATTACATTTGATGAATCTAATGATGTTATCTCAAAGAATTTGTGTGAAGATGAAGACACAGGTATTCTAAAGGAGCTCGAAAAGCTCGATATTCACAAAGATCATCAAGAGGTTACATCAAGCGTTGATATCAACAACCATCAAGTTGATGATGAAAAGAATGAGGATGCTCAAAACGATCTTCCGAAAGCTTGGAGATTCGTCTCTAATCATCCTCAAGATTTAATTATAGGTGATCTATCCGATGGGGTAACTACTCGCTCTCATAAACCTTTGCATAATAATTGTGCATTACTTTCTCACATTGAACCCAAACATATAGATGTTGCCTTGAGTGATGAATCATGGGTTATTGCTATGCAAGATGAACTTAGTCAATTTGAGAAAAATAATGTATGGACCTTAGTTGAAAGACCTTCTTCTCAGTCCCGTTATTGGAACTAAATGGGTGTTTAGAAACAAAATTAAATGACAAAGGTGAGATCATAAGAAACAAAGCTAGACTTGTTGCAAAAGGTTACGCTCAAGAAGAAGGCATTGACTTTGATGAAACCTTTGCACCCGTGGCTAGATTAGAGTCCATCCGCATGTTTCTTGCATTTGCATGTTTCAATAATTTAAAATTATTTCAAATGGATGTCAAAAGTGCTTTTTTAAATGGTTTTATTGACCAAGAAATTTTTGTCGAACAACCTCCGGGATTTGAAAATAAGAATCTTCCAAATTATGTTTTCAAACTTTCCAAAGCTTTATACAATTTGAAACAAGCTCCAAGAGCTTGGTATGAAAGATTAAGTGGATTCTTGTTAGAAAATAGTTTCAAAAGAGGTATTGTTGACACCACACTTTTTACAAAAACAGATTTAAAAGGATTGTTAATTGTTCAAATTTATGTTGATGATATTATTTTTGGAGCAACTAATGAGAGTTTGTGCAAGGATTTTTCACAACTAATGCAAGAAGAGTTTGAGATGAGCATGATGGGCAAGTTGCAATTTTTCCTCGGACTACAAATTCATCAAACCAAGGAAGGAACATTCATTACACAAATCAAGTACACAAAGGAGCTGCTCAAACGATTTGGTATCTCTTGCAAACAAGTTGGTACACCAATGTGTACTTCAACCAAACTTGATAAAGACGAAGAAGGTAATAGTGTTGATGAAAAACACTATAGAGGTATGATCGGAAGTTTACTTTACTTAATCGCTAGTAGTCTTTATCAAGTTTGGTTGAAGTACACATTGGCTGTCTCTTATACACATCTAGATGTGTATAAGAGACAGGCATGATGAAGTCAACAAATTTTCAGATATCTAAAAGGTACGTCGGACTTTGGTTTGTGGTATCCAAAGTCCTCTACATTTGATCTAATTAGCTATTCTGATGCTGACTTTGCTGGGTGTAAAATTGATAGAAAAAGTACCAGTGGATTCTTTTGTGTTATTTTCTGGGAAATTGTCTTGTATCTTGGTTTAGCAAAAAACAAAATTCCATTTCTCTTTCTACGGCTGAAGCCGAATACATTGCTGCCGGAAATTGTTGTGCTCAACTTCTTTGGATAAAACATACTTTAAAAGATTTTGGTGTCATCTTTGATTGTGTTCCTATATTATGTGACAACACTAGTGCAATTAATCTCACAGAGAAAATCCTGTTTTGCACTCTAGAACCAAACACATTGATGTCAAGCATCATTTCATTAGAGATCTTGTTTGTAAAAAGGAAATTCCGAATGATTATGTGCCTATTTCAGACCAATTGGCTGATATTTTTACAAAATGCTTAGAGCTAGAAGCGTTTTGAATTTCTCAGACAATGCTTGGGGATTTTACAGATCTAATTGTGCATAAGTTCATTGTTCGGACGCACTTATTCTTCCGAACAACTTTCCATTCGGAGACAGGTGGATCGTCCGAAAGCATGTGTTCCTTCTCGGATGCTCATATTATTCGTCCGACCAATATTCTATTTTTCCTTAAACTAAAGGAAATCTTCCGGACGCACTAGCTCGTCCGAAAGAAACTTCGGACGCACTAGCTCATTTTCGGCCGTCCGTTCTTCGCCTTTCGGACGCTCGTCGGACGAGCCAAACGTTCGGCCGTCCGAACGGTACCCCTGTTCTATTAAAACCATCCAAATTCCCCCTTTCGGACTTATCTCCCCCACCGAAAACCCTCTGGCGAATTTTTTTTCCTTCCCTACCAAATCAAAATTCACACTCTCACTTCCGAAATTGATTAAAGAATCATCCTACCCATAATCCTTAGCCCCTAAATCACATCTCATTTCTCTCTTTCACCATCCAAATTCCCCAAAATCTCACAAATCTTCAAATTTTTTAACTTTCTTTTCTTCCGTAAACAATGGTGAAATCACGTGGCGGTTCCTCTTCGGCAATTCGCGGTAGAAAAACTAAAGGAAAAGCTCCTGTTCGAGGAGAATCATCAGCAACTCCTCAAGTTTCTTCCACCACTCCGACTCTGTCCAAAATTATCGATGCCAAGGCATCAGAGCGGTATACTTCTCTTCTTAGTAAATCCATTATAGTTCAACGTCCTGCTTCGAGTAGTCTTTTCGATGAGTATAATCTTCCTATTATAAAATCCTGTTTTGAAAAACAAAATTGGGGTCATTTAGTCCATCTCGATTTACCTGTTTATCACGATATGGTGCTTCAATTCACGGTCAATCTTCGGAAAGGTCCTACTATTCGCACCCTTATTTCTCGTGTTAATAACACTGATATTGAGATTTCATCAAATATAATTAACACCATTTTTGAATGTGAAATCTCCGACCCCTCTAATTTTTCCTACTTCTTTTCATTGGATAAATGGCCCGCTGAGGATACTCAGTTTGATATCGAGATGTGTTCGAGCCATTTTCAATGTCCATTTTAAACAGGCTTTGGAAGCCAAGACTACTCTGCTCAGCCCTGAACTTAATATTATGTATACCCTTGTAACAAATCTTTTGCAATTGCCAACTGACGGGCATCGCATTGAGCCCGGAAAAATGTAACTGTACTTATTTTTCTGTAATCTTCAAGGGTATTTCTCTAGACTTCGGGTATCTTTTTTGTTCCCTATGGGAACTTTTTCTAACCGATACTCGAAGAAATATTCCTTTTGGAAAATTTCTTACAAAAGTTTTTGATTCCCTCAATGTTCCCTTTACAGGAAATAAACAATATCCTCCTTATTTTAATAAATCCTACATTGAACGTAAAGGTCTTAGGTTTTTTAATGATCAATGGCTAACTAAGGCAGCCTTTGATATTGCCAAATCCCAATCCCATGCCTCCAGGATCTGAGTTTGCTATCCCTCATTCTCCTACTCCTCAACCACCTCCACTCACTTCTGCACCATCTATATCTGCACCATCTAGCTCTGAACCATCTCTTTCACATATCTGTGAACTCCTCACATCCCTGAGCACTCAAGTCGGTTCCTTTCAACGTCGCACGAATCGTAAGCTCAAACGACTCTATTTAGTCTGAACATTCACTTGAGTCATCCTCTGACAGTGATGAAAAACTGAAGATGAACCTACGCGAGAAGACAATGCAGAAGCTGCTCAAGGAGCTGCCAATGACGATGACGATAACGATGACGATGACAATGACGACGAGGATGAAGATGTTGACGCCACATTTGACTTCATCATGCAACGTCGTACCAGGGGGGAGGATGACAGTGAAGACTCTGCAGAAGCCATTCCACCCAAGCGCCAAAAAACTGAAAAGCGCTCCAAAAAGCGCCATGACTCTAATTAGTTCATTTACCATTGTATTTGCTTTCAGCTACTCTGTAGCTTGGTTATGTATTTGACTCTTGCAATATTGAATCTTTTTAATAAATTGTTTCAAATTCTATCAAATTACCTGCATAATCTAAGGGGGAGTTCCTTGCTTAATGTCCTATGATGCTATACTTTGATATGTCTTGATATGATTGTTGATTGCATGATCTAAGGGGGAGTATTTTTTGATTGATGTCAAAAGGGGGAGTAGTTATATTGATATGCTGTGATATGCTTTGATATGCCTTGATATGATTGTTGATAATTATGAGATATTGCAAATTAATTAGTCATATCCAATTGAGGTTTGTCATCATCAAAAAGGGGGAGATTGATGTTTTCCAAACCTTATTTTGATGATGACATAAACATTTAACTGTGTAAAACAAGCTTTGCAGGAATAGATCTTTCGGACGCACAGGACCGTGTATAAGAGACAGAGTTGAAACTGATGTTTTCTGATATAGGTTATGGAGGAATATTAAAGCAATTAAATCCCCATACCAATAAAGAAGAATTGACGCCAGACAGTCGAAACCTCTATCGGACGGAGGACCGGACGCATGCACGGACGTCCGAACGAAGCATCGTTCAACAAACTGAATGTAGATCGGACGCCAGTCGGACGCATTCAATCCTCCTCGGATCGTCCAAACCCCCAACGGCTATTTTTTGTGCATTTATTACTTAGCCGTTAGGAAGTAGTTGAAAGCTCCATTTATTGCTCTTATAAATAGATGCTTTAAGAACCTGAAAAAATCATCTAATACAGTGTATACAAGCCTAAGGAAATAGTAATTTGAGTGCAAATTGACTATTGAGCTTTGTTGTATTAGTGTGACGTTGTGAGTGCAAATTCAACTTTGAGTGGAGTGATAATCTTGTACAAGAGTGTGGTTGTAAGTGTGATTCTTGGCTCAACTAAAAGAGTTTTAGTGTGAGCAAGAACTTCCCAACTTTGTAAAGATTATTGGCTCACCAAGTGTGTGAAGCATTCAAGAAATTTGATACTTCAAGCTTGCTAGCTTGGAAGTATTTTTTGTTCAAATTTTCTCTCTTTACTTTACTGTTTTATTAAATTTATTATCTCTACATTTAAATTTATAACACTCACTGCTTTGTGAAAGCATAATTTTTAGAACCCTAATTCAACCCCCCCTCTTAGGTTGCTTTGGGACCAACAAAATCTTGGTCCAAATAATTTAGTACGATTTGGTGATTATACTATTTATTAGACATAACGAACTTATTAATCAACTAAATAGCTTACCAATTTTTTAATTAATCATTCAATTCAAACATTTTGATCAGAATTCAACAAAGTGATAAGAAACACTCATTTATACTTACCACAAATGAATATGTGAAATGAGAAATAATATGCAGCTTTTAGTTATATTATTTATATAAATGAAATAAAACAGTATAGAAAAATAATGTTGTCAACAACTATATATATAATGAAAATCAACTATTACTTATATCTATATGCAACTTTTAGTTATATTATTTATATAAAAGAAATAAAACATAAGTAATATAAGTAATAGTTGGTTTTCATTATATCTATATGCAACTTTTAGTTATATTATTTATATAAAAGAAATAAAACAGTATAAAAAAAATAATGTTGTCAACAACTATAGATATAATGAAACAACCAACTATTACTTATATTATCTATATAAATAAAAACTGAATAGTATAAAAAATTCATAATATCTCAAACTATTACAAATATTGTTACTTAATTTTGATTATTTTTATTTCATTTAATTATTAAAAATTGCACACCATCATCATAATTTTCCTAATATAATTTTATTTTACAAGTTAAATGTATTTATTTACCCGTGCTGCCTACTAATGGAAAAGAGTATTATGAAAAGGGATAATTTCAAAATTATTCCTTGATATTTATACTAATATTACTTAATACCTCAAAATTTTCGAAAAAAGTCTTACGTTCTCCTAATTTTATATGTGTTGTATGTCAGCCTAAAGGATTAAGATTTATTAGGGAGGGTAAAGCGATTTTTAGTCCATTTCTACCACTAGTACAAAATGTACTTTACTCAAATCGTTGACCCAAAAAAAAAAAAAAAATCTAGGGGATTTAGGGTGCCTTTGGTTGGATGTAAAATGCTTTCCTTAAAAAAATTTTCATATTATTAGATAACATTTTGAAAGAAAAAATCCATTTTCAATTTTCTTAGAAAATATTTTATATGAAAAAAAAAAATCTATTTTCAATAGAATTTTTTGGTATTTAGTTGACAAAATTAAAATATTTTAAAATATAATTTTTGTACGCTTTTCATCATTAATTTTATGAATGAGTTTAAAGAACTTATAACAATTGGAATAAATACTTCACAAGTGATTGTGATCAACAAAAGATTGATTTTGTTTAAAATTAAATGATAATATAATATAGTATTAAAATTTGCATAATGAAGAGAAAAATGAAATGAACAATAATTGAAATAAAAAATAATTTTAGTAAATAAAGTTAAAAAAGTAAATATTTGATGTATATAGTACACACTTGAACTATCCAAAAAATATATTATGCTCAAATTTTCATAAGTTATTTTTAATCAGAGGAAGGAAAATAAAAAAAAATTTTACACAAATAAATATTTTTCAGTGTTTGGTACTAAAAAAATTCTAAAAATACCTCATTTATACATGGGATTGTATCTTTTCATGTTTTTCACTTGTTACTATCCAAAAAGTGTAAGTTTTTATTTTGGGTTAACTACATTTACTTACCCTGAGATTTGGCCATATTACTAAATAGACTCTGTAATTTGGTAAAATTATAATCAACCCTTTTGAATGCCCAAAAGATTAACAAATACCCCTCACCGTTGTTGAATGTTCGATTTGTCACTAATGTCAACATAAAATTTAGCGTGTGAGGTCAAAAATACCTTTAGAAAGCTAGAATTATTTTTTGTTTTTACCAATATCCTTTACCATAAAAAATTTTGAGGTTTATTTGGGTTGATAAAAAAAGTTTGGGTTCGAAACAAAATTTAGAGAAGGGTGTTTGAAGGAATGAAACACTTATTCTTAGTTGTTACTCGTTGACAGAATTCCCAGATCATATACGCTCTACATCCCTCCACTTTCTGCTGGCTTCCTCCTCCCTTCCCTCCTCTCCCCACCCTATCCACCCGTTCTCTCTGATTTGCCATTCTGCATCACAAATCCACATAGATACACACATTTTACATGTTTCGAAAGCAAATCCAATGGTCTACGCAATTGAGAGAATTCTATTTACATTAGAGACTTTATCATAAACATGATTAGAGAATAAAAAATAGAGTTAATCTTTGATGTACTATTGTTGTAAAAAAAAAATTTACATTATTGCATATAGATACATGTCATATGTGTATAAATAATTTTTAAAATTTAAACAATACACATGTGATATGCATTTATACCCAACGGTATAAAAACTTTTGTATATTAATGGTGCATAAAAAATTTACTCAGAAAGATAACATTAAGAATTTACTCTACTTTACACCCTTTAACTTGTATTCGATTCTCATTTTGTACCCTATACTTATTTTTTGAGACATATTGTACCCTAAACTCTCAGATTTTACTTATTTCAGTCTAATTTTAAACACCGTTATCAAGATTAATGGATGTTAAGTAAGTACATACCACGTACTTATTTAGGGGCATTTATATTGCACCAACGAAAGTAATCATGATTAATTCCAATTTGCATCCCCTGACTCATGATCAATGATAATTCCAATTTGTATCTCCTGACTTGTGATCAATTCTCAATTTGCATTCCGAATTCTAAATTTTAGACATATTGTATCCTTAACTTTTAGATTCATCCCACTTTGGTTCAATATTTAATAGTGTTAAAAAATTTGGCAAATGTTTCACTTTAATTGTGTGGTGTGCAAGGTTGAAATATTTGTTAACTTTGGTAACAATGTTAAAATTTGATTAAAACAGATAAATATGATAGTTCAAGGTATAATATGTCTAAAAAAATAAATATAGGATGCAAAATGATAATCGAATACAAGTTAGAAAGTGCAAAGAAGAACAAGCCCTAATAGTAAAACACCAAGTAACAACATAGCCATTTATATATCACACAATCAAATCTAAACATTTAGGAAATACTTAGGTATAATTAGTTGATATAATTAAACTTTTTTTTATAAGATGTTAGATTTAATCTTTATCATAAGATCTAGAAGTGAGCTTAAGATCGGATCTGTCTTAATATTTTCTTTAATGGAAAACTAATTATTTTCTTGGCGTGGGGCCGGAATGAGAATACTATTTTAATTGAAAACTAATTATGCTTTGAAAATCCAAAGCATAAAACTTCTTCAGTTGAGGGCAAGAGGTTCAATCAAGTTTGAGAGGACTCGCTTCCGATGCTGACCATCTTGGACACCAAATCCATCTCCATGCTGGTAAATAAAATGCGCCACTCTTGCTTCGTTTATTATATACTTGACAAATTCCTCCAGAAATGAAGTGTTTTTGATGCAATAACTATTAATTTTCCTCCATGTCTTTATTATCTTGTCGTCGATATGCTTCCTAGCAACCTCTTCGGAGACGTTAGCTTGTCGCATGTAACATAAAATTGATGAAGGTGCATCTCCTCTCTCTAATTCAGCCTACAAATATTAATTAATTTTAGCATTTAACCATCAATCAGTAAGATTACGGATTTTACTTAAAGAAATACGTACCCTTGTATCCCATTTACTTTGTCACAATTTGATTTCTAAAATCAAATATATTAATTTTTATAATGAATAATTTTGGTAGATTTATTTTATTTTCAATAATTTTTTTAATAAAAGTGAAATTTATATCAAATATTAACATATGTAAACTTAAAATTTTAAAAAACTTAAAAACAATCGTACAAGATTGAGTTTTAAAAACTTGATGTCTGTTGATCCAAAAGTCAAAAGGTGACAATAGAAATGGGATATAGGTAGTGATTAATTAACCAATTGCATGAATTAATTAAATTAAAATTAGTTACCGTGGAAGTCCCTTGATCGTTACATAATCGAATTATGAGTGAGGTATAGTGAATGATATCCTTGTTATCTTCAAGAATTTCTGAAACATCTTTGGTTGGTTGATTTTCTACTCCCAAAATAACATGAAGAGAGAGCAAAGGGCCAGATGAAGATATCGACGCGTTGTCTAATGAATATTATTCTTCAAGTGATGGTGTGTAACCCTTGTCATCCCACATAGCTTCCAAGAACAAGGATTTACAAAAATCTGTCCACTGGAAAAGAAAGATATATATTTTTTTAGTCAAAAGTAAAATAAAGAGAGAAGAAAACAGGGAAAAAAAAAAAAGAAGAGTTGAAAAGGCTTAAGAACGTACTGCTTTCTGAAGATGCGTTGAAACTGAGTTCCAACCTTTTTCTTTCTGAATTTCAACTGCTATTTCATCCGTAGTGTTGAACAATGTCCAGTAACAAATCTTCATACACTCAGGTAAATCTTTGATTTCCTCGGGCTTCCACCTGCAGTCAAGAATAATTATATGTAACAGTTTTCCTTTTTGGCGTAATATTCTTGTGTAACATTATTTGTAAAAGTTGTAAAAATAAAATTAAAATAATTGTCGAGAGGGAAAATAATTTAAAAAGTGACAAAGTGACACAAGATTACTAATCAGGTAAAATCATATTAAATTATTAGCCCATAATTTTCATATATTTGTTCAAATTTAATTTTTTATTTAATTTCGCAATTTAGTAATACGTGAGTAGTATTTTGTTACTTTTTTTATAGAAATATTGATTCGATGGTACTAACCGAAGGACGGCATCGGTGAAGCACTCTAAATCCTCCAAGGAACCATAAATATCATAAACATCATCAATTATTAGTACCAACTTAATGACTTTGCTTAGCCATTTTCTGAGACTTCCATGTTGAGGCTCAAATGCTACACCCCCGGCATATAAAAAGCTTTCAACCATCCTATCCCTGGAAAAGCTCAATTTGTCAGTGATTCCAAGCTCCAGCCACCACCTAAAAAGTACAAAAAACAAACATTACATTTATTGTTGTTTGTCAAATTAAACTATTGCCAATAGATTATTGAATGATAAATAAATGATCACCTTGTTATTTCCTTGAGATCTTTTTGGTGAGAGGCTTGAATTATATTAAAGTTGAGCTTAGCTAACTCCAGTAATTTGGAATTTATCTTAATTGTCATTTTTCTCGTATTTGAAAATCTGTTTCTTGATGTCATACCATTCAGCTGTCCAGTGTAACGGAAGATTCAAAGCTAGGTTGCAGTCTGAGTTTGTTGCAAAATATGACTTGAGACTTCTGATGGAGAACAATCTGGCCTCATTTAATATGTTATCTCCTTCTGAGCCCAGATTTGAGGCTTCAAAGAGTTCAACCAAAGCTTCCACATTTGAAGCTGTACTTGCCTTGAATTTTCCATTTTCATTCAAGAATCCCATAAACATGTCTGAATACCAAGCCAAACAATCAATAGTTATAGCATAGGAAAGAAATACTGAAAGATAAGCATAAAGTGAACTTACTAAACTTACATGTTTTCCTTAAATTTTAGCGGTGATCTTGAGATGAAAACTTTAAATTAATTAGACTTGGGAACGAAGTGTAACTTAGGTGATAATAAGATTTTTTTTTATAATTTATTGGTCATGTGTTTGAATCATTAAGAGAATTTTTTTGTTTATTTTTTTTTTTTAAAAATAACTTTATATGAGGCCTATGAGAAGAAGTCTAACTAAGGATACTTTCTGAATGAAGATGGATGAGGAAAAAGGCAATTTCTCAATTCGTTGAGAAGTAATTCCTATTGCAACCAAAAAATAAAGGATTAATCTTTCATACATCGTGGGTATAGAAAATTTTTTACATTATTGAGTGTAGATGCAGGCTACATGTATATTGTTTAAATTTCAAATGTTACTTTTGCACATGTGACATGCATCTATACTCGATAGTGTAAAAAATTTTCTACACCAACAATATATGAAAAATTAATCCAAAAATAAAATATTTTTTGACAAATTTTTTGTGAGATGGATGGATTCATCGCCACAGTGGAATTTTCCTTTTAGTTTATAATGAATTAATTCCCTTACAATTAAACATCATGATTTTATAGAGTAATTTTAATTTGGGTATGAACAATTATTAGGTATGCCAAATTGATCTTAGACCAATGACGAGTTTTATATTTGGCACTGAGGGTCCATTTATTTATAAATTATGCCAACTATTAGGTGTATTTGTATCATTGAAATATTAGAAGACCTCAATTTGAACTTTAAATGTTACTGTAAGTTTGTTTAAAAAAATTATTCTATCCCAATTAGCCGAAAGGTTAATTATGAATTAAGCTACTCAATACTAGTACTCATCATGAGATAGAGGCTCTGAAATAATGTAAAAATGATTCATCTACGAAGTATGCACAAAGATCTAATGTTCCTAAACAATGAAATTTAGGATTCGTAAGAACTTATCAAAATGTACACAAAAAGTTAATGTTAAGTTACATGGCTTGATAAATACTTGTTTAAATTTTACTTGGGTGATAATCAATCTAAACTCGAATATAATTTTGTATTCACTAAAGTTGTGTCTGGATGAATGGATTTGGGAAGGATTTAAAATCAGCAAATTTTTTAAAAGGATTTGTAAAGTTGAAATTGATGAATTTCAAATCCATCCAAATTAAAATGTGGTAAATGAAGGATTTCAAATAATTTTCGAATTTGGATGGATTTGAAATTCATCTATTTTAATTTTACAAATCCCTTCAACAAATAGATAAAATTCAAATCATTCTCAAAATCCATCCATCCATCGAAACACAACATAAAAAAATCCAATCAAGGTTAAACAACATATATAGTGTTCAATTCATTTAGACTTATTTTAACCCTTTATTTCACTAAAATAAAAATGTGAAAAAGAAAAGAGTCCTTTTACACCTCTAATTCGATATAAGGGATTAAAGGAGATAAGCAATAATAGAATAGATTTTGACATTGATGGGATTCGGATTGAAAATTTTAACATTTATTAAGCTTATTGCATAGATTCTTTTAACTTAAGAAACTATATTCAAAAATCAAATTGGTTAATTTTACTTCACCCCCTTAACATTTAGAATCATAATCACTTTAATACCTAACTAGTTTTTGACAGTTAAACTCTTCCGTTAAATCTAACTCAATGTTTATTATCCTTTTGATAAAAATACCCTTATTCCCTATTCTTCCTTTTTTTTTTTCTCTCATTTTTACTTTATTCATTTTTGTCTCTCTCACATTTTGTTGACATGATTCAATAATTTATCATTTATCACTGTATCTTAAATTTCATCAAACTCTGTTTGTGACAAGAAAATAAGATATTTTGAATTTTATGAAAAAAAATTTGTCCATACATCTAATTTGAAGGTAAAAGTGTTGCTTTAGATTGAAAATTTAACATCATTAATTTTGATCGTTAGTCCAGGGATTTAAGTGTTTAAAAACTATGTTAGAAACTAAAGTAATAATAACTCTAAACATTAAGGAGTTAAAGTGAAATTAACCAAAATCAAATTGAATATGAATAATTTTTTTTTTTTTAGCAAAAGATTAGCTTTATTCAACCAAGTGTAAGTTGACCCTGGATAATTTGATTTCATAAGTAACGATCACTTTCTTTTGGTAGGGCCCGCGACCTTTCGAGATGATGGTGATGGCCCTTTATGTAAAACATAAGAGCTTTTTGTGTTGTCCAAGGGATATGAAAATCGTGCGAACAAGATTTCTCGACCGAGAACCTCTGATATAATTGATGCATCATATTCAATCAACATCAAAACTAACGGTACGCACTAGATGTACACATAGTAATCTAATTGGATGCATGCATATTCATTAAAAGTTATAAAATAGATTCGATTCATTGTACTTTTAATTTAATTATTAAAATTATTTGTACAATATAAGTTTGATTAGTGACGTACACAAGTAATGCAGGATTCATATAGAAGGTTATAAAATATACCAATTTTATAATACTATGTAGTATATGCGTGAAAATTTTAGTTTAGATCTGTTTATGAATTAAGTAATTTATGTTATAATAGTATAGAACATGTCAAGTACAAGATTTATAGCCAAAATTATGATCATTATGCACCTCATTTTCCAACAAAAATAACAACCAAACAAAACAAAATAACTGAATTCCATTGGAAAAAAATTGTGAGTACACAAAAGTGAAACAATATATATATATATATGGTGGGCAGCAGTTGAGGGATCTATATATATATATATATATATATGGTGGGCAGCAGTTGAGGGATCTTTACCTTGAGAAACTTCGCAGCCGTGTTGCCTAAGAATCCTAAAGCATAAAGCCGTAGCATAAAGATCCCTTTCCATGCAAGAGCTGCTGTTCTTTGTAGAGCTAATGTTGTTTAGGATTTCCTTAATTTCCTCCTCGAAGTAACGGGCAAGACCTAATTTCAGAATGCAGTCAACGAGCTCTAGCTTGGATAATGGATCTTTTACATCCACAAACATGTCTGATATTAATTCATCTTTTAGTTTCTGGGCTTTTCTCTCATATTTCTGTTCCTGAGAAGAAAATTCCATTTTCATTTCTAATTAAGATGAAGTCCTACGTAAGTAATAAATTGCCGCATTTAATGGGATTCAGTTTGTTGTGTAAGCAAATCTTAATGAGAGCCTGGGCTACACATTTGCAAGTGAATTTTTCAGGTATTGCACCAGTAATTATTCTTTCGTTGGTGTTGAATCATAGACCGAGATAGAGGTTTGGTTGAGGTCCAGTTTATGTGTGAAATTGAAGAAGAGCTGGTACAAGAATTAGTTGATAATATAGGTGGACTTACTTTGAGTATTGAAGTCGGCTTGAGCGAAAAGTATAGAGTTTGGCTATTCATCTATAAATGGTTTCATCTCAGTATTGGACCCATAATTGTTCTCTTCGGACATGAATCCAGGGATTTGTTCTCTAGTCCGTGTAAATTTAAAGAAGCGTAGGTCCAAGAGTCGGTTGATGAAAAGATGGGTTTGTATTGAGTATCAATGTAAGGGTATACATATAAATGAGAGATTGTTGATTTCATGAATAGGTTAATTGTCTCACATTAATTTGAGACAGAAAGAAAGAATTAGGTTATAATTGTCTCATATTGATTTGAGATATAAAGAAAGAGTTCTACTCTTTAAAGAAAGAGTTCTTAATATCTACGCTCCAAACCTACAGAATTAAAATTCTAGAAAATTTTACAGTCATTTTTAGGGAATTATTCTTTTGTATTTTAAATACTTTATACACATCAATATCAATTGCTTTAAGCTTATACTATTCAACCTTTTAAAGTCAAGAAAATGTTCCCTAAAAGAAATTATAGAATTCTCTTAAAATTTTAGATTACAGATAAATTCCAACTTATATTTTGGATCTCTTTTATAGTAGTCTCTTCGGATTTTTCTAGATCAACAACTCCCCCAAAGAACCAATGAAGAAAAAAATGATACAAGTGCAACATGTACGGGTTAATAACAACATCAGAGTGATTGGAGTTAATAAACAACATTATGGTAAATGTAATGAAATCTCACAGTGTATTTGCTTGTAAGAGATTGCAAGAGTTCATATTTCCAGATGTTTGGCTTGTAGTTGGCCGTTCGCCTTCGAACACTTTGATCTATATTAATAAGAGTTTCTGGCTTGGGTTATAGAAAGCTGGAGAAATGCTGCATTTCACCAGGCATTTTGTTAATGCACCTTGTGGTTTGGAAAGGTATGTAATGTTGTGTACTGGAGGAAACACAAGAATCAAGAAGAGGAGTACGTAAATATAAGATGGCGGAGTACCGCAAGTGCTGAACTCAATTTATGTAGGAGCATAGAGGCAGGGAATTTGGTCGGAGGATTTATTTGGCGTTAAGGTGTTCGTGAGTCTGTTTTTGATAATTTGGTTGAAAATTTTCGATTTTTTTTTTCAGTTTTTAATGCAAAAGAATCAAAATCAAATTCAAAATTAAACTTGATTAATTGAACTTTTTTTTTTAATTTATCCAATTAATCGAAATTCACTAATTAATTGAAAAACTAAATATAAAATTAAATATAAAACTGATAAAACTAAAAAACAAAAAGCTAAGAATATTAAAACTAAAATTAGAAACTATACAATAACAAAAGAAAATAATATCAAAGTGTTGAACATATAAAAATAGGTAGAAATTGGTTACTATAATATTAAAAGCTAATAAAATTAAAAGTTTGGATATTTAGTTATTGATTTTCGATAAATTAAATCTAAACTATATAACAAATTTTTTATTTAATTTATTTGAACACTGATTATTTAAACGCTAAAAATTAAATTTGTTTGATTCGTCCGTTCAATTAAATAACACCCTAATTGAACTTTCCTAACAGGAGAATTTATTATTATTATTTTTTTAAATGTAGGCCAAGCCACTCACTTTGATTAAGAGATTCCTATTGAACATAGAATAACTATTGGGCAATGCATATTAATTTTAGCAGTCCAAATTATTATTATTATTTTTTTGAAATTTTCCAAATTAAAATTTTTAGCACAGGACCCATGTGGTATCGCGTGACCTGTTGCACCCAAAATTAATAATAATAATAATAATAAATCGCTAAACATTTTTTATCTCATACTCCGTCTCACTTTTTATTATGTTACCAAATAAACTGTTAGTAATTATTTTACTAAAATTACTTCACATAATTTTAACAATTTATTAAATAGTATAACAAAAAATAAGACAGATTATGGGACAAAAAATCTTGTGTCATAATAAATTATGTCAACTTAAAAAAAGACATAGATCTTTTGTCTCAAGTCTGTCACTTACTGTCACATCACTTAATGAACTGTCAAGATTAAGTGATTTAATTTTAATAAAATAATCTTGACAATTTTATTAAGTAGTATGACAGGAAGTGACACAAAATGTAAAATAGAAGATCTTTTTAACCCTTAAAAAAATCCATATTAAGGTTGAAACAGTGGTAGTTATCATTCCAGACACTACAGTTTTTTTTTTTTTTTCCGGGATAAGACACATTCGAATCGAGAAACACGTTTCACCGACATATGAAAATTTGACTGGTAAACCAAACGAAAGAGGTGAAGCACTGAAGCTTCGTTGCCGCATACAGAAAATTTATTTTGTACTTGTGCTAATATATCCTTATTTAGGCTCCATTTCTTATATTTGATAATGTAACACGAAATCAATTACATTTTAAAGTAATGCATAAACTTGGTTAGCTCAAGCATAAATTTGTCAAAAGATTTCAATAGCATTAGGGTATGAGCAATATTCATACCAAAACAGATATACTTGATGAATTTGGAGTAGAAAACAAATTAACATTTTGAAAAGTAATACAGAATAAATAATCAAATTTATAACATAGTTTGACGAAATTGCTTTCAAGATGTACAAAATATCTTCTTGATCGACAAAGTATAATTTAAATAGTAAAACGATTCTTTTATCATATGTTATTAAAGGGATAGTAAAAAAGGTGATATTTTTTTTAAAAAAAGAAAAAAGAAACTCCTCGGAAATTTTTATGTTCACGAATTCATTTTGAAGATGAGTTAGAAAGCATAAATAACACGTGGGTGTCTACATGCGATTCTCATAGATACTAGGAAAGTGACGCCAAACTCTTGTCTTCAATTCAACAAAGAGCTCCATGTTTCTTGTGGTGCTCAAAGTTTTTGTTGGGGTCATCATGTCGTAGAAAACCTGAACTCATGTTTGGTTAAATCAATCAATCACCTAGTCGTGACAAAAGAATACAACGTCAGAATGACTATCGAGAGGCAATAAATGTACGGATGAAATAGTAAAAAACAGTGGAGGAAGCGCGGATGGTATTATTGTCTATTTTAATACTTATCGTCTTTTTGTTTTACCCTTTCTTTTGAATGATTTATAGGGGTTAGATTTTTCTAGGAGTAAGTTTTAATTATTTATTGTATAATGTAGAGTATTGTGAAATGAGTATCATAATTGTTGACATAATTGAAAGTAAAGAATCTCATTATTATTCAATCATCTAATAATTTAGAATATTTATTTCACAAAACAAAATGAGTAGCAAAATTTTTTTTTCTCCCTAGACTAATTGTACTAAACTAATTATATTGCTACTTTAGTATTTATTTATGAAATTTAATTTTATAAAAAAAATTTAAAAATATTTTTCATATAGAAAAAGAATTAAGTATCTTAGTTTGTGTGTCGTTTTTTATAAGAATCCATGCTCAAAACTTGGGCGGATCACTGGAGGCCGGAGGGATGGTCGTACCAGATTTTAAAAAATATGTTTTCTTTTTTCAAAATTTTTTAAATTATTATTACATTATTATAAAAATTAAACTTTATTCCCTCCCCCAAAAAAATTTAGAGAATATAAAAAAATGTTCTCTATATATGTATTTATATAGTCTTATTCCCTAAAACTTTCGAGAATATATTATTTTTCTTGATATTTTTTTAAAAATTTCAATAACACCCTTCAAAAAATTAGACTTTACCTCCTAAAATTTTGAAAAAAAATTATAAAACTATCTCCCAAAAATGTTTTATTCCCTAAAACTTTCGAGAATATATTCCCAACTTTGAGATTTGCTTAGTAAAAAGTATTCACCTCCCAACTTTATTCTTTTAACTTACGTTTCCTTTGATGACGATTTGTTATTTTGATTAATTAATTTCTTTGTTTTCTTAATTGAATAATTACTAATTTTTTAACTCCTTTCACATTAAAAAAAACACCATGTCATACAGACAAAACAAGATGTGCAGCCATTACATTAAACCTTTTGTTGTTTGTTAATAGATGCACATTTTGTTTTTGTCACATTTTTTTTTTTTTGGTTTGACAAAAGCAAAATGTCCAGCCATTAACAAACAAAAAATTTAATGTACAAGGCTTAGGGGAAAAAAACGCTAATAAGAAAGTAAGCAACACTAGTGGTGGGCAAAATTACATGTTGGTCTGTCAACCTGCACTACTAGATCTGCTAAAATCAGGTACTTAAAAAGCATTTATTGATCGGTCAAATAAGGATCGAGAACCCACAAAATGAAGATTGGATGCGGATTGCACATTTAAAAACATGTTACGCATCCTAACATGTGTAATTAATTATCATACAATTATGAGGGTAGACATGTAATTTTGTAGGGCAATAATCGTCAAAACAAAGAGAAATTTTACATTCATACGTTAGAATTGAAACTTTTCGAACTAGTAGAAAAACAAAGAAAAGTTTTGCTCCATTTCCTATTATTTAGTTTGTTTCAATATTGTTCTCATTTTTTTTTTAACGAAGTTCTACTTTTTTTTGCCATACATATTTTTAAAGGGTTTATCTTTCATGCACCGACGATATATATATTTTTACACTATCGGATGTAGATAAATGACACATATGCAAAAATGACATTTGAAATTTAAATAATGTACAGGTGACATATATTCGCCCCTGATGTTATAGAAATTTTCTACACCATTAGTGTATGAAAGATTAATCCAAGGGTTACATCACCGAGTAACTCTTTGCTAGTCACTCAACAATTCAGAGTGATTAGTAAAAGTTTCAGTAATAGAAGAAAACTCAATGTGTCTTTATTCAGTGGAGAGTACTTGCTTAAATACAAGTGCAGCCAACAATATTCGTAAGCTAACTCCTCTAATTAAGGAAGATTATGTGAATAGCCCAAGATAAGATAGAAAACTAAGGTAAGAAAAGACTAAACAACTAAATGTCACAAGAATAGATTAGTTAAGAATAGTTAACCATACTAATATGCTCTTCTTAAGATAGGTGGTGTGCTATAGCACCTAACTTGAATAGATGACAGGTAAAGGCTATTTTCCGAAGTGCCTTAGTAAGGGTATCTGCCTATTAATCAGCAGCATGCATATGAGTAACCATTGCTTGCTTGCCTTGAACTTGACATCGAACATAATGAAAATTATCTGCAACATGCTTCATGCTACTGTGAAATACAGGATTCTAACACAAGTATGTAAACGCAATATTATCACAATAAATAGTGGGTAACTGTGACAAAGGAACATGTAGTTCTTTGAGAAGATTTTTGACCCACATGTGACTTTATCCAACACAGTAGTAACAGCTCTGTACTTAGCTTCAGTTGAAGAACAGGCAACTGTGCACTGCTTCTTGGAAGACCAACTAAAAGCATTGATAGCAAGGTAAAGAAAATAGCCAGTATTAGACTGCTACTGCTATGCTCATTGATATCACCCGCCCGATCTGCCCAAGAATACATGTGGAGACTATGATCATTACTGCCAGTAATGCGAAGACCAAAATGAGCAATGTGTTTGAGATACCACAAGAGTCGTTTGATAGCCTTCCAATGAGTTGCAGAGAAGGAGAATGCATAAACTGAGACAGCTTGTTAATGGAGTAAGAGACATTAGGCCTGGTAAAGGACAATTATTGTAATTTACCAAGGACCTTACGATACTCGATGGTATCATGAGGAGAAGAGTCATAGTCAGTTTGAAGACTTTGTGTAGAACTCATAAGAGTTTGAACTCCCCATACAATCTTGCATCTTGAAGTCGTATAGAATGTTAGAGATATATTTTGCTTGGGACAAGATTAAACCACCAGCACTACAAAGAACTTCAGTACCAATGAAAAAAGTGAGAGGGCCAAGATCTTTAAGTAAGGATTGAGAAGAAAGAGAAGAAACAACATGTTAAATAATAGTATCATTATTGCCTGTAAGGGAATGATATCATCCACATACACTAAGAGATAAATAGTGGCTTCCAAACAATGAAGATTAAAAAGAAAGTGATCAAATTCAGATTTTAAGAACCCCAGAGATAGTAGATGAGTCTTGAGTTCATTATACCAAGCCTTGGAAACCTATTTGAGCCCACAAATTGCTCTGTGCAAGCGACAGACATGTGAAGCCAAATCAAGATCGTCAAACCCGAGAGATTATGTCAAAAATACCTCTTTATCAAGCTTACCGTGAAGGAATACATTTTTTCAAAATACCTCTTTATCAATATTAATATGAAGTAATGCATTGTTGACATCAAGTTGATGCATGGACCAATTGCTCTAGACAACAAGCGAAAGAACAACACGGACCGTCGTAGGCTTCACTACAGGATTGAAAGTGGAGTGAAAGTCAATGCCAGGGTGCAGAGTGAAGTCCTTTGCAACCAATCGTGCCTTATAGCGATCAATAGTTCCATTTGGTTACTACTTAATCTTGAAAAGCAAGCCATTTACAGTCTACAATATTGTTGTTAGGATCAAATGGTACCAATTCCTATGTGTCATTCAAAAGTAATGTATCAAATTTAGATTTCATGACTGCCCGCGACTCAGGGTGCTTGTTAGCCTACTTGAATATGGTGGGGTGAATGATAGGGAAAGGTAAGCAACATAGTCAAAGGGTTTTCTAGGTTTGAAAATATTATTCTGAGACCTAGTAATAATACGGGAAGCAGAAATTTGGGGAGATAGGTTGGGAGAGTTGGATTGAATCCATGCGGCATCACGCCCAGCAGTTAAAAGAGTTGGCGGTATAGAGAGAAGCTTGGGTGGTTGTGGTACTGGTTTTAGGGATAGGGGAGGAAGAATACCTCCATTGATATGTGATTAGAGGGTATTGGGAAGGGTTAAGCATGGAAGAAAGGGGTAGGATAGGTGAGGAAGGAAGCGAGGATGAGGGGAAAGTAGGTACAGACTTACCTAAACTTGTAGGTCTCGTGGAGATTGGCCAAATTTAATTAAACTCAATGACTGATCCTAATGGGATTGTTGTTGAGGGGCATATTGGGAAAGGGAAAGGGAATGACAAAATATCTAGAGGAGTGTAGGGCTTATAGGAGTTGTTTCCAAGTGGGTTTCCCATGTCAGTATAGAGTAAGAAGATTGAATATTTTTGAAAATATTTTGAAAAGGAAAAATTGTTTAAAAAAATTTAACATTAGGGGAAATATACAGCTTGAATTTGACAAGGTCAAAACATTGATGGGCATAGTGAAGTGTGTAAAATCCCAAGTAGACACAGGGAATGGATCAGGGTTCAAATTTATTTGTTGTATAAGGCTTGAGCCATAGGTAACAAAGACAACAAAAGGTCCGAAGAGCACCATAATTTGGCTTTTCCCCAAACAACATTTGAAAGAGTAACTAATTTTTTAAATGAGGTGTGGGAAGCTAGTTAGTTAGGTAAAGAGCATGATGGCATGCAAAAGTCCAGAACGATGAGGGAGTGGAGGATTGTAGTTAAAAGAGTTTTTATAGTTTCAACAATATGCTGATGACGTCTTTTGGCATGGCTACCCATTGAGTTTTATGAGGTGGTTTCAATGATTTATATTCACCACCGCTATTAGTATAGAGAGAAATAAATTTTTTTTTAAAAGAAATTTCCATTAAAGGGTGAAATTTTTCGAAGATATCTGTGACTTCACTTTTATTTTTAAGAGTATAAAGCCATATATATTTGGTGTATTGATCGATGAAGAAAAAATAATAGTGTTTTATATCAATAGAGAGCATAGGTGATGGCCCCAACAAATCACTAAAATTTATTTAGAGTGGAGCAGTAATAGACAATGTGAGTTGTTGAAATGGCAAGTGATGAACTTTATTGGAACAACAAGAGTTATAGAAAGTAAAATTATCTTTTGAAGAAACAGGTAAAGAAAATTTATTCAAAATAAAGTTCAAAACTTGTAAGTGGGGATGACCTAATCGTCTATGCCAGATGTACTTAGATAGGCGTGCCTCACAAAATGGTGATGAGATGAACATCTGGCTCAGTAAGGTTGGGCTATTCGTAGAGTCCGTCTTTATTCCAACCACATACCAGCGAGATCTGTGTTTGAAGGTCCTTCACAAAAATTTTAAAAGAAAGAATTCAATGGAGGTTAGATTATCCTTACAAAATTTGGATACAAAAATAAGGTTATATCGAGTGCACATATGGTATTAGAGAGCTAAAATGAGGTATTTGACATTTAATTGTGTGGAACCAGTGTGAGTTTTGGGAATTGTTTTACCATCACCCATTGAGATCTCCTCTGAGTCTTCATACTCTTGTATATTATGAGGTTATGCAGTCACATGGTGAGATGCTCCGAAGTCTAGGATCCAAATTGTCATGAATTTAACAACCTGCAGCAAAGTTGGCTCTAGCTTCAAAATGATTGTGGGACCGAGATCGATAGACACTAGCAATGTGGCATGGTTTTGTTGCATAATTGGCAGCGTACTGTCTCAGTAGAGGAAGCTAGACTGGAAGGGCAAACCAGGCTGATTGGCTGCTGTGTTTTGGTACAGATGACCGCCAAGTGGAATTGTTGGGCCTACTGTTAATTTTGTTGTTGAAGTTGTTCTTCCGTGCTATGGCAGTAGTGACAGGTGTGGGAGTCTTTTTCATATCTTTATATTCTGAGAAAGAGTTCATGATCAATCAATTTCTCATATAATTCCTCATAGGTGATTGCAGTATCGTGGGCACGAATGGCAGTTGAGATTTCACAATATTCTAGTCCAAGACCACTAAGGATTTTTACTATCAGTTCTTCATTGGTTACGGGTGCTCCAGTAGTGGCAGGTTCATTAGACAAAGACCGAATGTGCTGTAGATGGCCAGTAATAGAGCGGACATCCATTGTAAGTCGAGCAAGTTGATCTCATAGGTTGAAGATTCAGGCTTGAAATTTGTTGGCATAGGCAATGTGCAAGGAGTTCTCTACTTTTTTTTGCAGTGACGACAGTGGCAGCTATTGAAGCTATGGTAAGATTTACTAATGTAGGCCATGAGAACATTTTGTATAAGCTGGTCCTGACAGAACCATATAGTACACTCAGGATTAATTATTTGGTGGTCGTCTTGTGAAGTGGTCCGAGGTAGAGCAGAAGTGTTGTTATCAAGGTAACCATATAGGTCATGTCCATACATCAACATGGAGAATTGTGCTTTTCAAGTTGCAATGTTGTGACTTTCAGTGAGTTTAATTGGGAGTTGTGAGACAGGATTGAATTGAACAACTGGAGTATTGTTGGTGGTGTTGTCAGAGTTGACAACTTGAAGATAACAGGCCATTTGTGACGGTGAGGGGAGAAGGAGAGGATCGTACTCGTTTGAGTTGATGTTGGAGCTCTGATACCATAAAAGCCTCAGTAACAGATGAAAACTCAAGGTGTCTTTATTTAATGGAGAGCACTTTCTTAAATACAAGTGCAGCCAACAATATTCCTAATCTAACTACTCTAATCAAGGAGGATTATGTGAATAGCAAGATAAGATAAAACTAAATCCTTCTGTAACTATCACAAGAATAGGTCAGTTAAGAATAGTTAACCATGCTAATAATTAGCATAATATTTTGATTGTCGAAGTGATCAGCATAACTGTTCAATTGTCCATAAAGTAAAGAGTCATCTAAAAAGTAAGAATCCCTTACTTTATATATGATCCAATAGTTATTGTTAATCACTCCGCAATACGGAGTGACTAGCAAAGAATTTTCTCACATTTCTGGGTACACGATGGCTTGAAGGGCCAACAAGAGCCAGAAAATAACTAACCTAACAAGTGAGGGTTGGGTCAACCAATCCCCTATGGGATAGGTAACCGACCCTCGTCCACTCCTAATACATACGGGTATCCTATCAAGAGTAAAAATTTTGAACTAAATTAAGGATAGATTGGCCAATTGGCCTCAAGTCTATTTTATCAAGTGTAAAAATTTTGAATTAAATTAATCATTAATTGACCAATTACCCTTCAACTTGAGGGTCTCTTAAAACTCACAAGGGAAAGAAATATCTTTATAATCCACTCTACAAATTACCAGCTTGCATACCATAAAATTAATTTATGACTAAATTACACTTTACTCCAATAATGATACAGAATTATATTTTATCATTTACTTGACAAAATTATTGAATTGGGTCAAAATAAGGGATAAAACTCATCAAATAGTTTTAATGGCAGATTTTTTTCCTTCGGTTGTGGTACCGTCTCAAGCCAATGCATCAAATATTTTGGCGAGCAATTCTGCAAAAAATGCATATTCGAACTTGAATTTTTTCACATTATTATGAGTATGGCAACAAAGTTGTGTGAAAATGATTCACAAGCAGCAAAAAACAAGATCTTTGGAGGAGTAAATCTTGTCTACTCACTCCACAATACAAAATAGATATGACAGTCGTTGAAATAATTGAAAAGCAGGGGGTACCATTACTTTTCAATCATCCATTTATCAGTAAAATGGTGTAAGTAGCAAAGAATTTTTTCCCTAGAGATGCTCAATCATTCTACATGCTTTAAACAACAAAAGTCCCACACAATATTGGAGAAAAATGATACAGGGATTATAGAACAAAATTTTCAGCAAAAAAAAAAAAAGAGAACATAAGCAAAACATAATTAAGTTGGAAATCCAATCTATAGCTCTAATTACGTAAATTTCAAGTCCAAAATTTAAGATAGTAAATAACCAGTAACGTAGCAGAATTGAAAAATTTTACTTTTCTATGACAAATCGCTTAGGTTAATTTATGCGTAGTACAAGAAAAGTATAGAGATTATACCTTAGAATTGCAATACAATCTCCAAATATGTTTGAGTGTTGATTCACAAATTGCGCAAACGTCCGGTCTCTAATAGTATCCACACTGATAATTAATTCAGGAATCTTCACAAAATTACTTGATCCAAACCATGAAATACTAGCTCTTAAATATCCCAAATGATTTTCTAAAATATTTCTCAAACATTTTAATCGTTTATATATATTATTTTAAATTAATATTTACTGCTTGATTGTTTTTAATTCTTATAAGCTGAGATCAACTTCAATTCAATCCACATGTTCATAAATACACAATCCACACAGATATATATACACACATATATATATTATTAGAGATCTAATTAATTTGGGTTTAGGACTTCCAGTAAGTCTAATTAGTTTGAATTAAGGGTATATCTATAAGCATAAAACCCTTAGGAGTTCTAACACACGTTTATTTAGTCTCTACATTCTAATTTATTTAATAAGGATGTTCTATACTACTTGTAGAATTTTCGTACAATAATTAAACTACTAATTTATACAACATTGCTTCAATGAGTTAAAATTTAACAAATTTTGATAGCTAATTTAGAATGAAAAGTAGCTTACTTCACTTTGTACCTCCTAACTTGTATTTGATTCTCGCTTTCTACCTCACAATAAACTGTAGTAATACTATGAGGTAGACTCAACTTGCCATTGCCTCGATTTCGGCCATATATTCTGCTTCCATAGTAGACAAAATACCACAATAGGTTGTAAAATAGCTTTTCAACTGACTGTAGAACCCTCAACGCAAAATACATAACCAGTAAGTGCTCTTCTTTTGTCAAGAGTCCTGACGTAATTAGAATCCACATAATCAATCAAAGTGTCACTATTTTTCATATACTCCAAACAAGTGTTTGAAATACCTTTCAAGTATATGAAAATCTATTTCACAGCCTACCAATACTCTTTCCAAGACAAGACATATGCCTGCTAACCATACTAACTGATTGTGAAATGTCTAGATGTATACAAACCATCGCATATATGATACTATCGACTGTGTATTAGAATACGGACCCGTGCCATGTAACTTCTTCCTATTTTGAATATGATGACTATGCAGCTAAAAGTCGAAAATGACTTGCTAGAGGAGTACTTACACGTTTAGCATCTTTTATGCTAAACTTCTCCAAAAATTTCTCAAGGTAATGCTTTTGGATCAGGAACAATTTCATAACTCCTCGATCCCTCTTGATTCCTCACTGGACATCTATGTCAAAAATCTTCTTGGCTGCTACCAAATCTTTCATCTCAAATTCACTACTCAATTGTGTCTTCAAAGTGTGAATTTCTACAATACTCTTGGTAGGAATGAGCATGTCATCAACATAAAGTAACAAATACATGAAAAATTATTTAATTTTTGAAAATAGACACAACTATCATACATTTTCCTTGAATAACTATGACCCAACAGAAGGGAATCAAATCTCTTATGCCACTATCTTAGAGACTACTTTAATCCGTATAAGGATTTCTTTAACAAGAAAACATGGTCTTCTTTTTCTTCAATTTCAAATCCCTGAGGTTGCCTAAATTTATTCTTAAAGTTCACCATGTAGAAAAGCTGTCTTGACATCAAGCTATTCCAATTCCAAATCATACATGGCAACCAGGGCAAGCAAAACACAAATAGAGCTATGTTTAATAATAGGTGAAAACAAATCATTGAAATCAATACCATATACCTAACTATAGCCCTTTGCAACCAATGTTGAATTAAGAAGTCATGCTTTATACCTTATATCTTCAACCCTTAGATGACCTTCTGTCTTCTTAATGACCCATTTGCAATCAACAATTTTCTTACCCAAAGGCGACTTCACAAGAATCTAAGTTTCATTTTTATGGAGAGACTTAATTTTTTCATTCATAGTGGCCAACCACTTAACTGAATTATCACAAGAAACTGCTTCAAAGTAGGTAGAAGGTTCACCAACTCTATCCGTTTCTTCAGCAACTGACAAAGCATATGCAACAAAATTTGCATATCGCTGTGGTAGTCGAATCCCCCTCCTTGGTCTATCCTTGCCAATAGAATGCTCCTCCTCCATGGTTCTTCTGTAATAGACTCTGGATCATCTATTGAATTTTTCTGATTGGAAGATGCTAATTGAGAAGGACGAAAACTACCAAACTCTAGCTCCACCTGCTTCTGCGTATTATCATCTGTATCTGTATCACAAGAACTAGAAGACTCATTTTCGAAGATAACATAGAGAGTTCATCAAATGTATCATAACATCTCTACTAATTACAAATTTTGGAGACTTAAGATCAAGACACCATAATCTGTAGCCTTTCACCCCATAAGCATAACCAAGGAAAATACACATTTTAGCTCTAAACTCTAATTTCCCATCATTCACATGCATATATGCTGACACCCAAAAACTTTCAAATAAGAGAATTAGTAGGAGTACCTGACCAAACTTTTTCAGGAGTCTTGAAATCAATAGCTGCAGAAGGAGCGCGGTTGACCAAATGACAAGCTGTAGAAATCGCCTCTGCCCAATAATCATTTGTCAACCCTACATTAGAGATCATATAATGGGCTCTCTCCAAAAGAGCTCTGTTTAGACGTTCGCCTGCACTATTTTGCTGAGATGTCATCCTAATTGTATGGTGTCGAACAATTCCTTCATTTTTGCAAAATTCATCGAATTTTTCTTCACAAAATTTTATATCATTATCTGTTCTTAGCTGCTTAATCTATTTACCTATCTTTTTTTTAATCAAAACTTTCTATTCTTCTGGAAATTTAGGTAAACATCATTTTTATATTTCAAAAAGTAAACCCAACTTTTTCTTGAATAATCATCAGTGAAAGTCAACATATATTTGGCACTACCCTTAGATGGAATACGAGTTGGCCCCCAAAAATTAGAATGGATATAATTTAAAGTGCCTTTTGTCCTGTGGATTGTTGGTGAATTGAAGCTGACTCTCTTTTGTTTTCCAAAGACAATGTTCACAAAAATCCATCACCCCGGTATTCTGTCCACAAAGAATCCCTCTTTTGTTCAACATAGTCAAGTCTTTCTCGTTCATGTGTCCCAATGCATCTGCCATAATTTGGTGATGTCAGAATCAGACAAAGACAAGAAAGATACTACTGCAGAACTTGTGACAGTAGAACCCTACAAAATATACAAAGCACCAGGCCCACAAGCTTTCATAATAACAAAAGCACTCTTAAAGACTTTCATAACTCTACCTTCAGCTGCATATTTGTACCCAAGAGACTTTTAGGTGCCTACTAAGAGATGAATTTTTTTTTTAAATTAGGAACATGTCTAACATTAGTGAGCATCTTCACAATACCATCATGCATTTAATCTGGACTGTACCCTTACCAACAATATCACAAACAATATTATTGCTCATCAAAACAATTCTACCATTACAAGATTCATAAGTGGAAAACAAATCTCTATTGGGACACTTGATAAAGTGAATCTAAAATCCACTCATTTTTAGACCTTGTTCTATCAAAGACAGGAATGGGTGTACAATCAATGCAGAGGTGCCTTTCTTCGCTTAGTAGCATTACTTATAGGTTAGGGAGAATGGATAAGATGCGTGCCCGAACCGAGGGGCTTTCAACTATAAAGGTTTTGACCCCTTTTTAGTCGGGTTTTATTCCTATAAAACCCTTAATTCAACAAGGAAAGGTATCGAACCATCTGCAATTTCCTTTCATGAAATTGTGGTTCGGATGCTATATCGTACAATAAAGTAATTCATAACACATGTGATAAAAAGTCGCGAATCTAAAATCTACTCATTTATAGACATTGTTCTATCATCAGTGATAAAGAAATTATTTCCATCACTCTCATCAGTTGCAACGCTAGCCTCGACAATATTAATATTTTTCTGGTTAGATTTCTCATACGGTTATCTTTATTTTTCAACGTGAAGCATTCGGATTTAATGTGCCTCTTTTTACGACAATAATTGCATACCAAATTTTTATGTCTAGATTTAGATCTACATTTTGATTTACTATTGTCAGAGTCTCTCTTTTCAAATGTATCCCGAGCAATCAAGCCTTTAGCCTGATTTTCACTAATTTTTCTGTTATATCCTATCAATTTGCTCCTTAGATTTTAAAGCAAATTTAATTTTACGATACGAGATTATTTCTTTATCATAAATTATAGTATCACAAAAATGTTTAAATGACAGGAGAAGGGAACATAACAACGAAAGGGTCTGATTCTTATCATCAATTTTCACATCTATATTTACCATACAATTTTTTATTTTATGTCTATGAATGAATTTATTAAGTCAGACAATATAAGAATGATATTTGACTCGTTAAAAAAAATTGAGCCTAGGCATAGGAGAAATAAGATTTTCAATATTGCTGTCTAGTCTACCTAGCCACAGTCGTTCGAGAGATTTACGGCAAATTTGCTAAATAATAGCTAACTACGTCACCTTCTCTTCCAAGTTCCAACAAAAGAAGAAGAATAGTTATGAAAGATACTAGCAATCGTACCATCTTCACAGATTCCATGGGATTGAACTTAAATTGACACCACATTTTCCATGAACCGTGTGACCCACAAGTCCCATCCCCCGACACCGGCTTTCTTTTTGGTTGTTAAAAAAACTAATTGGTTTCCCCTTTTGAAAATTAGAATTCATAATTTTCAAAAGGGCCCTATATTTAATTTGTCCATGTGTTTAGTCAAATTAATAATTATATAAAAAATGGTTATCACGTACGTAGCGATCACTGTGAGGACTCTAATTTCAATCCCAACAAAAATCAACCTTTTATTTTTCAAAATACACGGAACTATTTTAGAATTTAATTGTTCTTGTCATGAAAAGTGTGTACTATGTTGACGTGAATTGGAATCAAATGGAGCCTGATTACATTATGCTTCCATGATACCTTGGACACGTTTCTTGGATGATAAATGTGATCAGCATAATTTCATAAACTTCTCTTAAAGTTTATTATAATTACAGGAAGCTCCTTGTAGGTTTAAATTTATTACACCTACCTCCCTTCTTTATATCAATTGACCTTTCTAACCCTAATGACAGAAAGAAAAACTATGAAAAAGAAAAGAAAATGAAAAGGGAAAAAAAAGGAAAAGACCAACGAAAATCCCATGGCGCAACTCTCCATCCTACCCTTGTGGCAATTCCTCCTACTACTGCTACCATGTCTCTGATTCACTCTCCATCCCATATCCCAATAATCTCCTTCTCCCTCACTCCCTCAATTGTTGCTCTTCTCCCTCTCTAAGAGGGAGCTCTCTCAACCACATTCTCCTTAAGCATCAATCCCATAACGAACTCACAAATACAAAATCTATAACACAATTCATCAGCAAAACAAATGCAAATCAAATTTACTTCAAAATATGCAAATCAAATTTCAAGTTGACAAAGGCAGAGATCATGAAATGCATAAAAATCACATTGTCAAACACAAATAGAAAGATCCCATTATTTGTATATTCCTTGTTGTTAAAGAGAGAGGTTTGGGATTTTGGGCTGCTGGAATTTGCTTGGGGTTGGGATTTTTGGGTAGCCATGGAAGATAAGAAGGTGGGTTTGGAGAATGTTGTTGAATACCTTAATGGCATTATATTGAAAATTAGATAACAAGTTAAGGCCAATTTTGACATTTAAAAGGAACATTGTTTGTTTAACCTTTAAAATTTTCTAGTTTGATTTAAAAAAGAAGTCCATAAGGGTATTTTTGCATAATTAGATGGAATTTTAGGTTAACTTAGCAAATGGGTTCTTTTGTTACTATAATTAAGAAACATGAAATAGGGGGTGTAAGTGTAATTATTTAAATTTGAGGGGAGCTTCCTGTGATTATGACAAACCTCAAGGGAGGTAGATAAAATTATCCGTTGATCATGTGATGTAAAATAATCCTCAAAGGCCGAAGCTAATCAGAGGGTCCATTTTGTTCTAATGAAAGTCTTAAAACATTTAGAAGGATGTTTAATGGAATCAAACATTCAAAATTTATTTGGGTATTCATTTATTGAACTGAAAGTGTTTTATAATGTTTTAAGACCTCAAGTTGAAAACCTTTTTCAATAGCTGTTCATTTGCCAAAATTTTTGTAAAAACAGAATTAAGAACGTAACCTTGTTTTATCACAGGTATATTGTAAACGATAAACTGAACATCTAATATTTAAATTTGTTTGATTATTTTAATGAGAATATAAGTGAGTTTAATGTTTGATTTACTTATTTGTTGATTTAAATTTAAACGAGTTTTTATTGAGTCAAACTTTATTTGAACCTTGATTTCAATCAAGTTCAACATTTTACATACAAATTTAAAGTTTTAACTTTATTGAATCTAGTTCGAATTGAGTTCAAAAAATAAATAAATGCTAAATATTTTCAATTTTGACTTGATTATTGATAAACTAATATACATAACCATTCCTCTTACTCAACTCGTGTAAATTGTGTTCCCAGAGATCAGCAAGTGTGCTATAAGTTAAATATGGTTTATAAATAGAAAATAAATTGAAAAATGTTAAAAAAAAAAAAAAAAAAAAAAAACAATACCAAACCAAAATTTGCATAAACTTTGTTATGCATGCAATTCACTTCTAAAATTTTTACAAGTATATGCAGTGTCTTAAGCTCGAATTGACAACACTTAAACTTTCTTTTTCATCTGCAGTATAGGGGCGTAAACTGCAGTTAATTTTAAACATTATGATTAAAATTGACTTGCGCCTATTGTATTATTCTCATGTAATATTAAATAATTTTTTTATCCCTTATATTTTGAACAATCCAAATTTATTCAATACATTATTAAAATGAACCAATTTCATCCCTCACATTTAAAACGTACCAATTTTTTCCCAATATGAAATTAAATTTCAATACTCTTATCAGTGTAAAGTTATTATTACAGAAAAAGTGTCAAAATATTTTGGATTCATCAAAAAAGTATCAAACCCCCCTATTATGTGTGAATTCTTAGCAAATTGTTAATCCACCTTAGAGTGTGTACATTTAAAAGACCTAATTATGTAAAGAACTCTGTGAGAAAAGGCTGAATTTGTCGACCCTAAAATAAAAAATCTTTACTGCAAAATTTCAGTGTTTAGTTATAGTTGTAATTAAATAACACAAATATTTTAATTTCTCAGAGTGTGAGCAAGTTGTTTCAACTAATTCATAGACAAGAAATAAAATTTTGACGATTGTCAACCATAAATTTGATCAGGATTTGATTTTGCATGAAATTTGTACATTTTAAAAGTAAGATGGACTAATTTGCAATTTATTATAAATATAAGGATTAAAAAAGATGTTTCGTAAATGTGATGAAATTATGGAAAGTGCAAGAATGTAAACCAATTTGCATTGCATCGGTTGAGAACACTGATGTAGACTATTGAATGTTATCAAAAGTGCAAGAATATAGAACATCCATTAATTTGTATACACTACATATAACACTTCAAGTTTAGATTGGTTCATGATTCAAAATGTTATAAATAATATACTATTCTCTTACACTTTTAATTTGAGACGGAACATCAAAGTACTTCATATAAGAAGAATCCATCTTGGAAAGCTTTTTATTCAAATTTAGCACTTCAGGAACCAAATTCTCAAGTACCATTTGTTAGGAAGTGTCCCAAGAAATTGACAAATGTTCGAGACCAATCCGAAACAAACGATAACAAAATTTTAGATAGAGATTGTCAATTAGAACTGTCTCTTATACACTTCTAGTTCGGTCGAAAGACCTACGTCCACGGGCGAAGGCGAGCAAAAATTTTACTATATGAGAAGAATACAAGAGCAAAAATTTTACTATATGAGAAGAATACAAAAGCTTTAGGAGAGTGCTCCTAAGCCCACAAAAGTACTAGTACAAAAACACAAGAAAAGCCAAAATAAAGACAAAAGGCTTAATGACCAATAAGGCAATAGCCCACTAAGCTTTCTTATGTTTAGTGTTTGGTGTTTAAAGCCCAAAGCCTAAGGTCTCTATTTATAAGACCAAGGCTACATAACTCTCTTTAAAATAATCAATGTGGGACAAAAGGCACATAACAAATCTCCACTTTGGCGTGCGCCCACATCCACAAAATAGTAAAATAGCAAACTTGCTCCACCTTCTCCACAAAAGCCTAAATGGGCTTGATCCTCATCATCAATTTTCACATCTATATTCCCCAAATCCATAACAATGGAATCAAATTTATCAAGATGTGAGAGTATAGATGTACCTTCAGTCATCCGAAGCATGTAAAGGGTTTGCTTTAAATAGAGCCGATTCTCAATTGAGATCAGGTATTATCCCAAATCTCTCTGACGAGGTTTTGAATGTCTCTTATCAACATGATAGATGTACTATGTCCAGACCATGTATAATCAGGATAGCCTCCATCTTGAGCTGCCAATTCCGAAGTTATACACATCCGGTCATAATAAATCCTCGTAAAATGGAAAATCTTCACAAAAAGAAATTCTCCACCTTCTCCACAAAAATTGAATAGCCCAAATTCAAACTCCACCTTCTCCAACAAAGTCCCAAATTTGTACTCAACGCAAGCCCACTCTTCATCCATAAAATAGGCCCAACAAAAACTCTTCACAAATACAAAACGGACGATTCGGAAGCTCAAACGTCCAATACACAAAGAAGAGTATAACAAAACGGCCAATACCAAGAAGAAATTGCCTATTGTCATCGAGTAACCCATGATTCAAAATTTCTCAACCCAAAACTTCGTTACCATCAAATCGGCTTAACTTGGGTCCCCGACTCTGATACCAATTTGTTAGGATCGGAACCCCGGACATTTGCGGAAATTTCTTAATAAGCCCTTGAAGATAATAACGAATATAAATAAAGAGAAATATTGTTATAATAACTAAAACATGACACAAAGAATTACGTGGTTCGGTCAAAAGACCTACATCCACGGGCGAAGGGGAAAACATCCACTAATCAAAGAGGATTACAAATTTGGAGAGACCTCCACAAAATGGACTATAGGCACCATTATAACAAAAGCACAAGAGAACCCAAATAAGACAAAAGGCTAGATGGCCATAAAGGCCCTGAAAGCCCACTAAAGCTCTCTTGGCTTGGTGCACTTAAAACATTAATTAAGGCCCTTAATTTATAACATTGGGTGGGAGAGAAATACTCTTCCCAAACCAATGTGGGACAAAACAAAAGATACAAGGCATACCCAACACCATTGGCTAGATTTTAAGATTTAGAATCTTTAGATATATTTCAAGTGAGGCATATAATTCATGTATAAAAGTTTGGTCAGTTGAATAATGCAAGAGGTTCAATGAAGTTGGAGAGAACATGGTCCCGAGTCTCGCGATCTTGATCGCCAAATCCATCGCCGTGTTGGTAAATAAAATGTGCTGCTCTTGCTGTGTTTGTGATATATTTGAAAGGTTCTTGCAGAAATGGAGTGCTGGTGATGCACTGACCATTGACATTCCTCCACGCCCTCGTTATTAAGTTTCTGATATGCTCCCTTGCAACATCTTCTGCAACATTTGCCTCTCGCATGTGACATAAGATTGATGAAGCAGCATCCCCTCTCTCTAATTCCGCCTATCAGAAAAATAATTAATCGTCATTTAAGGGCAACTGATGACTATCAAAAAAGAAAAAAAATTATAATTCATTTTTTAGTATCTGCAATACAAAGTGAGTAGCATAATAGTTAAATGAAGTGAAAACGCTACAAAAAGTAAGAAGTCTCCCACTTTTTGAAACATCTAATCGTCCTAATGGCCAGTCTAGACTCTCTACTTTTCAATCAATTCAGAGTTAGATGAGTGATATATGTTGTACTAAGCTAAAATCTAACATTAATTAATAAGCAATATAAACTTGTGAAAAATTGAATCCAAGTAATTACAGCAGATGTTCCTTGATCATTGCAAAGCCGAATAATGAGTGAGGAATGGTAAATAATATCCTGACAATCTTCAAGATATTGTGCAACATCCTGTGACATTCCATCTGCTACACCAAGAATTACAAGCAGAGAAAGCAAAGGGCCAGATGAAGATATCCACGCATTATCAAGGTACTCTTGAAGGGATGGCGTGTAACCCTTGTTATACCACACAGATTCCACGAGCAAGGATCTACAAAAATCTGCCCACTGCAACCAAAAAAAAAAAAAAGAAGAAGATTGTTGTTTGCTGATACATGCAATCTGATCAATTGCGAAATTTCAATAACATATTTAAAGTTATAGAAAAGATTTATTTGTGACAGAAATTTAGCTAATTTAAAACTTATAATGGAAATTATGAACAAACTAATAGACCCGTTAAGAATATATTTACGGTAAGTTGACGACCACGTGATTGCTCTATTAGTTGTCTATGATTTCCATCACATGACTTAGATTATTAAAATTTTTAAAGATAAGTGACTAAATTGATCTATTATGATAGATCTAAAATCAAATTAATCGATAGCATAAAAATAATGATTAAATTAATCTATTTTCCCTTTGAAGTTAATCTGCAAGCATACACGTACCGTTTTCTGTAGATAAGGTAAAACAGAGTTCCAACATTTTTGTTGCTCAATTTCAGCTGCCATTTCCTCTGTAGTATACAAAAATGTCCAGAAACAGACTTTTATCCCTTCAGGTAGCTCATTAACTTCTTGAGGGTTCCATCTAAGGTAAATAAATAAAGATACTTATGTTCACTTTTCAGGCAACGATGATAGGTGATTGGTGGGATGAAGTACTAATTAATTAATTAATTACCTCTCTACAGCATTGGTGAAGCATTCCATTTCCTCCAGGGAACCATAAACATCATAGGCATCATCAATTATTAAGATCAATTTAATGACTTTGCTCAGCCATTTTCTTAGACTTCCATGTTGAGGCTCAGAAGCAATACCCGCAGCATATAGAAAACTTTCAACCATTCGGTCCCTAGAGAAACTCAGTTTTTCCTTGTTTAAGAGACTCATCCACCACCTATTTAAACAAAGAAATTGGCAACAATTAATCACCCCTATTGAATACTCAATTTTGCATTAATAATCTACTTTCCAAACACGTTTAATATGTCAAATAAGATCTTGCTTATTTATTTGGGACTAATTCCACTTTATATTTCTCAACTTATCTGATTTTTATTTTTTACTCTCAATTTTAATTTTTGGCATTTTACACCACCAACTGTGAAATTTGTTCAACTTTAGTTTAAATTTAATAATATCGTCACCAAAATGGGAGGATTTTTTCATGTGTACAACAGCTTTACCGAGATGTAGAAAATTGTTGTTACAATATTTTGGATACATGAAACGAGTATAGACTCTGTTATGTTTACACATGGTGTTAAATAATGGATTAAGAAGTGAGACGGATTTTAAAGTTATTGAGTATAAGTTGAAGGGTGTAAAATAGAATTAGTCGAGTTATTTATTACCCCGAGGAATATGCAATATATTGTTTATTACCTTGATACCTCCTTGAGATCTTCTTGATGTGAGGCTTGAACTAGATTGAAATTGAGCTTTGCTAATTCGATCAATTTAGTGTTTGTTGAAGTATGGTCTTTTTCATGTGCATTAATATGTTTCTTGATATTATAGTATTCCACTCTCCTTTGCAAGGGAAGGCTCATGGCCTGAAACACTTCTTTGGCAAGTTTGAGGTTTGAATTAGCTCCAAAATTACTGAGACTTTCGATTGAAAACAATCTCGCCTCATTCCAATACGTTTTCTCCCTCCCTGACAAGAGTTGAGGCTTCAAAAAGCTCAAGCAACCCTTTCACATTTATGTTTGAGCTTTTCAAGAATTTGCCGGTACTTGCTTCCACGAAACCTAGGAACATATCTGATATCCAGCCATATTGAAAGTTAAGAAAGATTGAAAAAAAAAAAAAAAAAAATTACAAAGGTTAGTTATACTTTGCTTGTCCCTTGTGGTGACTGCCAAATTTATAACAAAATAAGAGGTCCCTAACTTTGCAGTAAATTTAATAGTCAGTACTATGCAAAATTCCTAGTAAAGATTTTTTCCAAATTAGATGCAAGAACTAATTTTATTTTGTGTCTCTCAACTTATATCTAATTTTTATGTTGCACTCAAAATTTAATTTTAGAAACTTTGCACTTCGAACTTTCAAATTCATCCCACTTCAAAAATTTTTTTTAATGCCATCTCAAAAATTAACGAAATTTTTTGTCATGTGTACGACACATTCAGTAGGATGTACAATAGATATTTTTCAGTGTAAAAATAAAGGTTCCATTAAATTTTCTGACGGCATTAAAATGGGTTAAAGTGGGACAAATTTGGTAGTTGAAGGTGCAAAGTGTCCAAAACTAAAATTCGAATGTAAAGTAAGAATTGGGTAGAAATTGAAGGTTACAAAATAAAATTAGTCCTTAGATGCAATAATATCAACATGACAAATAAAATTCTCCAAGTTGTGATCTAATGGACAATAGTATTGTCATGTACCTTGTGAAGCATTATAACCGTAATGCCTGAGAATCCTAAAGCATAGTGATGTAGCGTAAAGATCATACTGTAAACTTGAGATGTTCTTCTTTGAGCCTATGGCGTCTAGAGCTTCTTTGATTTCATCTTCGAAGTAGTTGCTGAGGCCTAATTTTGATATAGTGTCTACAAGCTCCAGCTTAGACGGTGAATCAGTAGCCTCCACAAACATGATTGTCACTTCCTCTTAAGTGTCTGGGCTTTGGTTTTATATTTCAAATCTTTTCCTGAAAAGAATAAAATTTTCAAATTAGCTATGTGGAAATATTGTAGCTATGTGTGAACATCTTATCCTTAATAAAGTATTTAACTTACTCCACTTTTGCACCTGTAGGTGATTCTTACTTTATGTCCCATATTTTGATTTTGTGTATATTGCATCAAAGTTCTAAAACTTGATTTTTAACATCATTATCAAAATTTACAGAATTTTTAACTATGTATATTACACACCTAAGTAGAATATTTGGCAAATTTTAACACAATTAAAAATTAAATTAATGTGGGACATATTTAAGAGTCGAAAATGCAATGTATCCAGAATTTAGAATTCGAGTCTAAAATGAGAATTGGTCATAAATTATGAGTTGCAAAGTGGAATAATTAGTCATGACTACATCTACTAGTACGATATGTCCCTCAAAAATTGTATGGTGCTTGCATGCCCAGAATCCGTTAATTATAATGATTGTATTAAAAATTTAATTAAAGTAATACAAATAATGAGAATTTGGGATGTAATATATCTATAATTAAAATATGAGATATAAAGTCAGAATTAAGTATTAATTAGAGGATACAAAGTGGAGTAAGCCCAAGTTGATACGCACCGGTCTAAATGCAACTACTGTGTGAAAATAGCAAAGAAACGCAGTATTATGAAGGCTACAAATTAACAAAATGAACTTAATGAATCTCACAGAAAATTGGTTAGTGAGAGATTGAAGAAGGTCATATTTCCATATGTTTGGCTTGTATTTGGCTGTTCGCCTTTGAACAGTACTTTGACCTTTATTATTAATGGTTTCTGCCTTCCTCAGTTCTGGGCTCGAGAAAGCCTGACATTTAAAACCCATAGAAGAAGTAAAAGAAGAAGAGTTGGATAGGTGATTGAAGTATGCTATCCTGTAGTTCATGCATTTAGTGATTGAAGGATACATGGAGGAAAAACAAGAAGTATGTAATGTAGATTGCTTAATGCTTAATGACACTTAGGACCCTCATAATGGATTCTATTATTTATACTAGTAGCTAGCCTAGTGAAAGGGAAAAAAACCAATTTGGTTCTTTATTTTTATAGTATTAATTAATTTGATTCTTTATATATCAAAATATTTAGTCTCTCGTTCTTATAAAAATTAATTAATTTAAAACTTGTGATGGAAATTGAGGACAAACTAAGACTCTTTGACAACACATCTATGGCATGTTAACGGACACATGATTATCATGTGTCTTACTCCACTAATTTGTTCATAATTTCCGTTATAAGTTTTAAATTAGTTAATTTTTTTTTTAAAGATAAAATATCAAATTGACTTGTTATAATAGACAAGAAATTAAATTGATCGATTCTGAAAAATAAGAAATTAAATTAGTCTTTTTCCCTAGTGAAATGACCGAAGATGATGCCGAAAGTAGAATCGCAATTCATAAAATGGCAAATATCTTTGTTTGGTAGCATGCTTCTAATCTAATTAGATGTGAAAAATTTTATGTCGATCAAAAGCAACTACATGTCTAGTAGTTGCTTCTCAACCAAAAGAGCCTTACATTTGGAATGGAATCCATATTTCTGAAAAATAAAAGAGCCATCCTATTCAGAAAAATAGGCCATGCATTCTAAATGACAGGCTCCTATTACTTGAAGAGCAACTACTAGACATGTTCAGTAATTATTTTTTACCAAAATAAAAATTTTCAATCAGATGTCAATGTTTTTACCTAGTTTTCTGTGAATTCTTGTGTAGAATTTGTATATGAGTAAATCCTTTAGTAAAGCTAAAATGTTTATCTTTTACCATATCAATGAAATTGGGGGTTACCAAAAAAAAAAAAAATCATAAAAACGTGCATGAAAAAAATTACAACGTATTTTGTTATTAAATTTTTTTCTTCAAATTATTTGTGAATATGTGTATGCATCCGTTGTTGTGTAGTAGAATGAATAAAAATTTAAACACGTGGAAACACATTATATACTGCAATAAAATAAATCTTGGCACTTAAACATGTGTAACAAATATGAGAGAATTTTAATTACAACGTATTGTGTAAAGTTAGGGACATTTGTGATATTTAAAATTTAAACATCAAATAATGTCGGTATAAATTTCAAAGGAAGCTTTTGAAATTACCCTTAATTTAACCTAACGTCAACAAAGTAAGGAACATGTACTATTCCAACTTGTTTTCAACGTTTCTTCCCCTTTCTTTTTCTACACGAGTATTTTTTCGTTCTTGGTTGACTTGCTAGTGAATTTATTCTCTACGTAAGGGAAAAAAAAAAAAAATACAATTTTGGTATCTAAAATTTGGGTTGTGATGCAATTTAATTGTCAAAATATCAGATAAATTACATTTAGTCCTTATGATTTCTGATTTCAACCGATTTACGACAAAATTAAAATTTTCGTTAAATACAAACGAAAAAATTACATGCAAGGTACATGACTGTTATTTTTAACCAATAGACCCACCACATTTAGAAAAAAAAAATGCAATTTTAGTCACAAAAGTTTGGGCTGCAGTCTAATCTAGTCCCCTAAGTATCAGACAAAACACATTTAATCTTAATAGTTTTTTATTTCAATTAATTTGGGACAAATTTAGAATTTCCAGTAATTTCACTTGGAAAAAGTAACGTGCCTTACTTTTTTAACTTAGGGTATAATAACAGACTCTTCATAGTTATCAAATTTTAATCACTCCCTTTCGTTTTTCTTTCCTCTTCTCATAAAACTATAAAAATATTGCAATTGCAATTAGTTTGCCAAAGATGCAGATTAATTGCCATCAATTCAAACAACAAATTTAGTTCTTGTACACGAAATTGGAGGGTGTTTGGGTGATGAAGATTCAAAGAATGAAAAATTTGATGATCATCATACCATGCAAAAAGTTAAACTTTTCTGGTATCTAGAACTTCGAATTACAAAATATTAATATCCACAAATTACACCAAAAAACAAAACAAAACAAAACTTAAAAAATTAAGCAAAATTGATCATAAACTCACTGGCTACTGACCCAATTGTAGACATCCATAGAATCTTCCTCAAAATTATCATCCCCACAAGCATGTAATCAATTTAACTCTGAGTCGACACATGTAATTGGGTGTTGTTGCCATTGAAATGGAACGCAAACCCAACTCTATTTTTTGCCCATTTCTACAACTACTTGTTGCACCCATAAATAACTTCCAATTTTGTGTACAGAAATTAGATTTATTGTTTGAATCGCTAGAACTTAATTGCAATTTCGACAAATTACTACCACTTATAATTTTTAGGGTTTTAGTTTTATGACAAGAGGAAAGAAAAACAAAGGGGTGAGTGAAATATGATTGATTAATTATAGTGGGTTTGATTTCTTAGCTTAGTTAAAAGTAACAGTTGCGTACGTTGCAGTGACTTTTTTCTGTGTCTAATTACCGAAAATTATAAATTCGTCCTACATTGATTAAAATTAAAAATAAAGAGGATTAAATATGATTTGTTTGATACTTTTGGGAACTAGATTAGACCATAATTCTCAAACTTTAGTGACTAAAATTGTGTTTTCTAATGATGGCGTCAGTTAGTTAAAAGTAACATTCAGGTGGCTTGTAAATGATTTTTTCTATTTGTAAATAACGAAAATTTCAAATTTATCTTCAATCGATTGAAATTACAAAATATAAGGATTAAATATTTTTTTTTCTGATACTTTGAGCTTCAGTTATTGAACAATGACCAAAACATTGAGAACCAAAATTTCATTTTTCCCCTCTGGGTGAACCATAGACATACATTCACAGAAAAATACATGAAGGAAACGTGCCTTGTATGCATTCGTCCTCCAAATGAGATCCATCACCTACAGCAATAAAAAACACAATGGTGCAGTTCCGTGTTGAGAAATAAAGAGGACAAAACCTGTCCTATGATAATGACCTGCCACAACATGGACGTCATATGTACTTTCCATTTAGTATAATGTAATTCTTAGCTAAAATTCTCACTCATATCTATGGTGTTTATTACAGAGAAGAATATTACGAAATGGGATAATTTCAAAATTTTTTTTATATTTATACTAATATTACTTAATACTTCTAAATTTTTGAAAAAAAGTCTTATATTCTCCTAATTTTACATGTGTTGTACGTGAGACTAAATGATTAAGATTTATTAGGGAGAGTGAAGCAATTTTTAGTCCATTTCCGCCACTAGTAACAAAATGTACCTTACTCAAATGGTTGACCAAATATATATAAAAAAAAAATCTAGGGGATTTAAGGTCCCTTTGGTTGGATATAAAACATTTTTAAAAGAATATTTTTTGGAAAGTATTTAACATGAAAAGTACTCCATTTTGAATATAATTTTTTCGTGTTTAGTTGACAAAATGAAAATATTTTAAAATATAATTTTTGACTCTTTTCATTTTTAATTTTATGAATGAGTTTGTAAAACTTATAACGATTGTAATAAATACTTCACAAGTGATTGTGGTCAACAATAATATTGATTTTGTTTAAAATTAAATGATAATATAATATAATACATTAAAATATACATAATGATGATTATATTATTGTAAAATCCACAATGAAGAGAAAAATGAAATGAACAATAATTGAAACCAAATATCATCTTAGTAAATGACGTTATAAAAATAAATATTTGAGGTTTATAGTACACTCTTGAACATCTAGTAAATATCTTATGCTCAAACTTTCATAAGTTATTTTCATCCAGAGTAGGAAATTAGAAAATATCTTACACAGGAAAACATTTTTTGGTGTTTGGGACCCAGAAAATTTCTAAAAATAACATGGGATGTAACTTTTCATGTTTGTATTTTGCTTGGGTCACAAACTCATAAACGGGAAAAAATTACAACTTATTTTGTTATTCATTTTTTTCTTCAAATTATTTATGAATATATGTATGAATGCGCTGGTGTGTATCAGAATGAAAAAAAATTTTGAACACGTGGAAATACACTATGTACTGCAATAAAATAAATGTAAGTGATATTTCGTGAAAAATCACAAACTCATAAACTATAACATTAAAGTAACATGTATTTTTCTTTTAATATTAACTTTTGAAGAACATGAAATACCACATTGTAATTTTCTATTTTAACAATTTACTTTAAATCCCTAAATTTTCTTTACTTTTTTGCCAACTACTGTGAGAAATTCAATTTTGTTACTAGAGGTAATAATAGAATACAAATTACTTCTCTATCTTCTTAAATGTTATTTCAATGGTTGGGCTATAATCATTACAAGAAGTAAAATGTTAAAGGAGGTTCGCGAGTTTTTGAAAATTCGGGTGCTAAGTGATATTAACATAAATCTCAAGAGAGATTTATTGAATTATCTCTTAACATTTAGATGCTACGACTAGGAGCACTAGGGGTAGGTGTGGTGCAGATACCCGCAATGGATTTGGATGACTTGACCCTCACTTGTTGGGTCAACCATTGTCTGACCCTAACATGACTCTCACACCCAGCGGCCGAGCCACATGGTGCTATTGAAGAGCAATTGGCCCCCAATTAACTCAAAAAAATTGTGCGATATGTTAGGAAAATTTTTAAAAGGTTTAATTTTATCATATAATTGCATCCCTTAAAATTTATCAATTTTCTCTTTTTCTTTAAATTGACTTTGTAATTTTAAATTTCTTAAATCATACACTAAAAGAATGGCATATTCAAAATATGGAATAATTATCTCTTGAAAACTAAAAAAAAAAAAAAATCAAAGATGTTGAAATTGATTAGATAAAATGGACATATAATTTTAATTTTAAATTCATTTTTTTAATTACATTTTGCATAATATTGAGCATTTTATTAGTTCTTTAATTGTAAAAATCGTCTATTCTACTATATTTTTTATTTTATGAAAAGTTAAGACAACTAGTATTAGACCATATAGTTGCATGTACAAATGTTAATTGCATAAAAAATTACTTTTATTTTAATAATTACTTAATACCTTCTATTGTCATTGCCTCCTAATTAAACATCAGGGTCCTGGCTCCATTCCTGCTCATACTACTGGATAACCAGACAGCAACCTGATACCTGGTTTCAGAGGGTTGGGTACCACATTATACTAACCTCACTTTGAGTACTAAATTTTTGAGTAATTTTTATGTTTAGCAAGTTGACTAGCAAGTACACTACATAAAACCTGTAAGAACAAAGAAATGAACCAATATTAACTTGTTTCAAGAAAAAAATTAACAAAATTTGATTTAAAAATCACATCATTTCTTGAAACTAAAAATAAAAGCAAAACAAATTCTTGAAACTAAAGATAAAAGCAAAACAAACATAATACTTCTCCAAGAAAAATGAGATAAAGAAGATTTTTAATTTGAATGAATGACTTATTTAATTCAAAAATTATGGAAAAAGAATATATTTTGGTTGAACCCGATATCCACAAGTTTTAAAATCGTTATTCGTATTAGACACCAACAGAATTGGCGGTGAGTACCTGACCCTCAGTTGATTCACTCAATAGATGAGAATCTTCAGTTTTTAAATTGGAATGGGAAAGAAGACGAGTATAATGGTTTGTGGTTAATTTTTTTGCCCATCCCTAACAAACACAACTTTTGCATAGTATTACTGATTTAGGCACCTGTTTTCTGGGTGCAATATGTACTCTTGTATTATTAGCAGTTCATTTTGTTTAAAACCGATCTTTCCTTCTATCTTGTAATTTTCAAACCAATGACTAATAAGTCATAGAAAAAGTATTTTATTAACTAAATTGCATTTCGTTGTCTACCTTACCAGGTTATATTATACTACTACTTGTAGAATTTTCGTACAACAATTAAACTACCAATTTATAGAACATTGCTTCAATGAGTTAAAATTTAACGAATTTTGATAGCTACTTAGAATGAAAAGGAGCTTACTCTATTTTGCACCCTCTAACTTGTATTTGATTCTCGCTTTCTACCTCATAATTCAGTTTTCAACATAGTTTACCCCAAACGCTCAGATTCTTCTCATTTCATTCTAATTTTTAACACCGTTATCAAAATTAATGGATGTTCCAACCGGCCACACCATGCACCTAACCCATCAATAGAATAATCTCAAACTTTTTAATACTATTAAAAATTAGATCAAAGTGGGTTTAACAGTTGGGGTCTAATGTATCCAAATTTTTAGAACTTAGGGTATAAAGTGAATATTAATCATAAGCAAAGAGTACAAAATGGTCAATTGAGGATTCCACTAGTACAATATACCCCTAAATAATAGTTTGCACATATATATCATTGATCAATTCTATCAGCGGTATTAAAAATTAGATTGTAGTTGGATAAATTGAAAAGTTTGGAATGCAATATCTCTGAAACTAAAATATGGAGTGCAAAGTGAGAATCGCGTATAAGTTAGGGGGTGGAAAGTAGAGAAAGGCCTTAGTTCTCCTATATAGTGATTGTGTGATACTTGTCTCTCATTAGATATTTATCTATACTGAGAATACACATGTCACCCCATCACATGGTGCAGTACAAATATAATACTAAAAAACATAATAGAGGATCCAAAACCTGTACTAATTGTGTTTAGGCAATGCAAGATGTATCTTTATCCACGTAAGAATTAACTAAGGGGAAGGCAAATTACATGTTTAACATTGAGGTAAGAGATCTAATTAATTTAAGGGATAATTTCAAAAATCTCCTCTGCAATTTATGCTAATATCACCTTGTACCTGTGAACTTTCAAAAATGTCATAAAGCTCCTTTAACTTTCTATTTCTTGTAACATGTCAACAGTTTAAAAATAAATTATTAAACAATTCATTTTACAATAAAGAACCTAATTGATTCTAATTTTACCCTTTATTGACCCACTAGATAATTTAGTATCAATGATTTAGAATGGTTAGAAAAGAGGTATGGTATGCTAATTTAATTTGTTAAAAAATAGTAAGTTATTAATTTTGTAAGAAATTCTAATTCAATGTTTTGTTATATTTACTATGCTTTGCGAATTTAATTTTGGGAGCGTTTGACCACTATCTAGCACTCCAAGACTTTTTATAAAATTATGTAATTGTTTTATAAACTAAGCTAATTAAATGGACTAAAATCTTTTAATTAATTAAAAAACCTAACAAATGTGAGAGGATTTTAATTTCATGTTATTGTAATTGAATTAATGTATACCTTCGAATCTGCAAAGCATTGTAAATAAAGCAAAACATAGAATTAAAATTTGATATGAAAATAATTAATTTATATTTTTAATAAATATGATTAGCATAGCATTTATTTTTTTTTAAACCATTCTAATTAGTTAAATTTTGTAACTAAATTAACTAGTGGGTCAATAAAGAGGTAAAATAGGAACAAAATTAGCTTCTTTATTCGAAATCTGTCTCTTATAACAAGTTAGATTGTCAAAGAGACATGTTACAAGAAGCATAAAGTCAGGGACGTGTGTGATATTTTTAAAAATTTTAAAAGTGTTAAATGACATTAGCATAAACATCAGAGGAGGTTTTTGAAGTTATCCCTTAATTTAACCGAAGGTTAACCTATAAGCTTGGAACATTTATCATTGTGATAGTGACATTTGGTATCGATGATTGGAGATATTTTTGAAGTCCGCATTTTGAAGTGAACAAATTCTCACCTAAGTGACGAATCCAACCTGTTTTCAACGTTTCTTTCCCTTTTCTTTTTCTAAACAAGAGTATTTTTCAGTTCTTGGTTGACTTGTTATGTAAGGGAAAAATGCAATTTTGGTACGGAAATTTTGGGTAATGATCTAGTCTAATACTTAAAATATTCGACAAAACACATTTAATTTTCATGATTTCTGGTTTCAACCAATATACGACAAATTTGAAATTTTCGTTAATTACCAATAGGAAAAGTCACATGCAAGGCACATAATTGTTACTTTTAACCAACCGACCCACTATAGTTAGAAAAAAAATAAAAATTTAATTCCTAAAATTTGGATTGTAGTCCAACCTAATTCCCAAAGTATCAGAAAAAACACATTTAATTCTCATAATTTTTTACTTCAATTGATTTAGGACAAATTTAGAATTTCTATTAATTTCGCATGGAAAAAAAGAGTCTCATGTGCCATACTTTTAACCTAGGCTATAACAACAGACTCACCATAGTTAAATATATCATATTTTACTCACTCTCTTTCGTTTTTCTTTTCTCTTGTCATAAAACTCTAAAAAAAATTGCAATTGGTAGTAGTTTGACAAAGATGTAGATTAATTACTATAAATTCAAACAATAAATTCAGTTCTTGTACACGAAATTTGGGAGATATTTAGGTAATGAAAGATTTGAAGAATGAAAAATTTGATGATCATCACATCAAGCAAAAAAAGTTACGCTTTTTTGGCCTTTACAAAAGATTAATAATCCAAAAAAAGGAAAGAAAAAAAAACTTGAAAAATTGAGCAAAATTGATCATAAACTCACTCGCTACTTACCACTATGGACATCCATGGAATCTTCTTCCAAAATTATCAACCCTGCAGCATGTAGTCAATTTAGCTCTGAATCCGCACCAGTTATTGGGCGTTGTATCATTGAAATGGAACACAAACCCAACTATATATATAGACATCCATGGAATCTTCTTCCAAAATTATCAACCCTGCAGCATGTAGTCAATTTAGCTCTGAATCCGCACCTGTTATTGGGCGTTGTATCATTGAAATGGAACACAAACCCAACTATATATATATATATATATACACACACACATATATAGACATCCATGGAATCTTCTTCCAAAATTATCAACCCTGCAGCATGTAGTCAATTTAGCTCTGAATCCGCACCTGTTATTGGGCATTGTATCATTGAAATGGAACACAAACCCAACTATATATATATACACACACACACACACACACACACACACACACATATATATATAAACATATATGTATATATATATAAACATATATAAAGAAAGAGAGAGTGTACAAGAGAATGAGTTTTTGTGAGAAGGCATAAAAAGGTAACATGTGACATATTTTAGTAGTAAATAATAATAGTAAAATGAAATATTTAATTGTCTTGAATTCAAATTAATTTGTGTATAAATCTTCTTTTGTTTATTCAAAAATATCCTCATTTTATGCATACATATATAATTGATTTTTCCTAAGGAGTTACAAAACTATTGTTGTACATGTACTATTATATAAATATCACTTATAATTAAAAATACATATTAATATAAAATTATGTTATTTATAATAAGTTAGGAGTATAAATATTTTATTTGTTTGGAACATTTTAGGTACATAATATTTAAAGGCTTATTCCTAATAAAGTGAAAGAGAAGTATCCTAATTATGTATGAGTAATATCATTCTTGCAAACAAATTAGATCATCGTAATACTATTATAAAAATAGATAAGGAAGAATTGCAAATTTAGTCAAAAAATATTTCAAAATCTCATGAAAATCCCTCAAATTATCTTTTAAATTTTTTGTTCCTCAAATATTCTTTAAACCAATAGAAATCCCTATTTTTTGTAAACATTTAATCCCTCAAGTATTTGAGGGACAAAAAAGTTTAAATAAAACTTGGGAGATAATAATTTTTGTAAGACAACATAATAGTATTTAATTGCACATTCAACTACTATGTTACTTAATTGTCTTCTTTGTTTTTTTGTTTTGTTTTTTATTTAGTTTATGGTTATGTAGAACTTACTATTATAATTACTCAGTTAATTATAAAAGTTCAAGCAATAATCATTGCACTAATATTATTTTTTTCTATAAGTTGTATACGTTTATCTTCCTTACATAGCACAAATTATTAATTAATTAATGTAAGTGTAAGTTAAGAAGTTTTCGACCTATAGTAAGTATTTAAGTTCTATTATTGTGCAAATCTTAATGTTTATCATTTTAACTCTTGCCTTGGGTAGAGGAAATAGATCATATGCAAAAAATGAAAATTCAATGATATTTTCAAATAAGTAATATTTTAGTCCATGACAAATATATTATAAAAATACAGAACTAATTTAGTTTTGCACCCTTCAATATATACTCAACTTTAATTTTACACTCTGCAATAGTATAGGAGAATGGAATTTAGTGAGAATGTACAAAAGGAGATGAATGACATGTGACATATTTTAGATACAGGAGATCTACATAGTAAATAGTAACAGTAAAAAAGAAATACCTAACTATCTTGAATTCAAATTAATTTAACTAAATCTTATTTTTAAATACTTTTATTTATTCAAAATCCTTATTTTATGCATGTATATTTCTTATAATTGATTATTTCTTCCCAAGTTACAAAAATATAATATGTAATATTTTAAAAACCATTTTATTAAACAAATATGATTTTTAAAAGATTGTCATATAGATGAAATAACATCTCTAATTAAGTAATATACATTGCAATTAAAATTAGCAATCAATTTCTATTCAAAAAGAATAGAATAATTTTAGACCTATAATTTTAACACTGTAATAAAAACTTTAAACACTTCACATTTAATGCTTTTAGCTAATTTGACAAAAATTTCCTTGGACTAAATCCTCTTAAACCTTTTATATAGAGAAAAACAATTTCCCCTTTCGTTTTTCTTTTCTTGATTTCTTAGTTCACAAATGTTTACATTTTCTATTAACTGTTATGAAAACTAGAACTTATCAAAATAAAAAAGTTCATCTTATTTTTACAAGTTGATTTTTTATTTTTGTTTTTTGATAATAAAAAAGGGAAAATTAAAAAAAAAAAAGCTTCACCTTTTCTCGTTCATATATTTAATAGATAAATTTTTTAATATTCAAAAAGATGGATATATTTTCATAAATATCAAATATATTTTGATCTAAATAAGAAACAAAAGGTAAATAATGGACTTTAGCAATTATAATTTCCTTAATTTTATTTTTTCCTTTACTTTTAAGTTTTTACAATTGTAAAATTTATTAATTATTACTTAGGTTTTTTTTTTTATTTACTTAATTATTAAAATTTTTTATATCATCATCATTCTTTCTAAAATATATATATATATATATATATATATATATAATGGAATGATGATATATATATATATATATATATATATATATATATATTGTAACAAGGTTTTAAGCTAGGTAAAAATAAATACTACTTAACAATGAAATTAAAATAATTAACTAATCTTATCTTTAGCTGCCCTTATTTTTTTTAAATCCTCAATTTATGCATACTTCTTATATTTTTTTTTCCGAAAAATGTTATAAAATTAAGTGTATTATAAATCATCGTATAAGTATCAATTATTAAATATAAGTTAAGAAAATAAATATTTTATAATTATGCAACACTTTTATCTATATATTAGTGTTAATAAATTAATTATAAATATAAATTTAAATAATAACTTCATTAAAGTAGGAAGATTTTTAGCTTAACTATGTTTAAATAATATCATTCTTGCAATCTAATTACTTTCAGTTAATATTTATCAAAAAGAACGACAATTTATTATAACATAAAAAAGATAAAAGGTTGTAAGATCAATTTTTTCTTTGCATCTTCTTTCAACTTTATATTTATTGGTAATTAATTATTCAATGTCAATAGACATTATTCTTATGTGATTATGTAGTCATAATACATTGAAAGAATATTTTTAATAGTATGTCTTATTATTGGCGTCACCATTAGTTGTATTACTTTTTGTTTGTTGAATTAGAGATATAACTAATATACTGAAAGGAAAAAAGAGTAAAAATTATTGTGACTTTTATCGTGATATAAATATCTATATTTATTTGTACTTTTTAATGTACCAAAATTTTCAAAGTTTGACTTGATGATGTTTTCTAATTGATGGAAAAACATTTTAAGTGAAAAATATCCATAAAAAATAACTATACCATTATTTTTAGAACTAGCACTGCTAGAAAACTTTCTGACTATGAGTTTTCAACTAACCTTGATGCTATTTTTTTAAAATATAAAATGTTAATTGTTATATGTCAAAGTTATATAAAAGAGAAATAAGAAAAAGTAAGATAATATCAACTTAGCTTATAAGAATAACAATATGCTTTTAAACTCAATTATCACTTTCTATGAATTGCTACAATTTGCTAAAATAAAGAAAAAAATTTGTATACATTTCACTTAAAATAAAAAAAAATTACAAATCATAATTGGTTGTATTACTTTTGTTTGTTGACTTAGAGATATAACTAATAAACATCTAGAAAAAAGTAAAAATAGTGTAACATTTATCATGTTAGATCAATATCTACATTTGTTTGTGTTTTTTAGTGTACCAAATTTTTCAAATTTTGACACGATGCTATTTTCTTATTGACGGAAAATGTTTTATGTAATTGAAAATTATTCATAAAAAATAACTATATCACTATTTTTAGAATCAACACCAATAGCAAACCTTCTAACTATTGGTTTCCAACTAACCCATATCATTATTTTTAGAACTAGCACCACTAGCAATCCTTCTAACTATGTGTTTCCAACTAACTCTGATACTATATTTTAAAAATTTAAAAGTTAATTGATATATGTCAAAGTTGTGCCCAAAAAATATGATAATGTGAATTTAACTTATAAACATACCAATCTGCTTTTAAAATCAATAATATCTTTTTATAAAAGTGTTCCGCAATTCAATAAAATAAATAAAAATTTTTATATATTTTATAAAAATAATTACAAAAGTTAAATCTTGGTCCAAATAATTTAGTACGATTTGATGATTATACTAATTATTAAACATTACGAACTTATTAATCAACTAGATAGCTTGCCAATTTTTTAATTAATCATTCAATTCAAACATTTTGATCAGAATTCAATAAAGTGTTAAGAAAAACTCATTTATACTTAACACAAATGAATATGTGAAATGAGAAATAAGATGCAAATTTTAGTTATATTATTTGTATAAAAAAAAAATAAAATAAAACAATGTAAAAAAATAATGTTGTCAACAACTATAGATATAATGAAACACCAACTATTACTTTATATAAATAAAAACTGAATAGCGTAAAAATTCATAATATCTAAAACTACTACAAATATTGTTACTTAATTTTATTTATTTTTATTTTATTTAATTATTAAAAATTGCACACCATCATCATAATTTCACTAATATAATTTATATTTTACAAGTTAAATGTATTTATTTACCCGTGTTGTCTACTAATAGAGAAGAGTATTACGAAATGGGATAATTTCAAAACCATTCCTTGATATTTTATACTAATATTACTTAATACCTCCAAAATTTTGAAAAAAGTCTTATGATCTACTAATTTTACATGTGTTGTACGTCAGCCTAAAGGATTAAGATTTATTAGGGAGGGTGAAGCGATTTTTAGTCCATTTCTACCACTAGTAATGATGAAATCGAGAATTTTGTAGAGAAGATAAAGAGTTTAGGGGGATTAAGTTTTTGTATTATGAGGGGGATTACAAATGAATCTCATATGGTAGTCCTTACACCCAAATCTCTTATTTATAGATTTACATAAGAGGGGTTGGGGTTCTAAATTACTAGATAAACCTATAAAGAAATTACATATTTGCCCTTAAGAGGTCACCACATAAGCACCTCTAGAACATTCTTTGGGAATGTATCACATGCTATTTCCGTGCATCATCAATTCTAGACCCTCGGCTCGGTTTCGATCCTCACGGTTGAAACCGAGCCGACAGCAGCTAGCCAAAGTCCCCTGACGACTTGACGCCGAACTTCACGTCTAAGGTCCAGTGACCTTTTTATAGCTTTAATTTGTTTCAAAAGACTTTAACCCAAAACCGAAGCACCCCGCAAGGTCCGAACCCTACTTCGGTTCGCTAAACCGAAGACCAAGACCTCTTCTCTCTTTTCATGACCAGCGAGTTTCCCGGTAAGATATGACTATTGTGATCATTACCTTTCATAACCAGCTATTCGCTGAGTCTCCATGCACCATAATGACATACACCACGCCTCATTCATTGCGTTTATTATAGCGATGCAAAACGCTTCATTTTTCCTGCATCGTCTTTTCATTGCTTCTGCAAAATGCTTCGTTTTTCCCACATCATCTTTTCAATTCCCAAAAAATCATCTTTTCAATTCCCCAAAAATTGAATTTCAAACTATTATCCTTCCCCCCAAACCATGGAACATTCTGGAGTAAAACTCACCATATTTATACCCCCCCATTCTTCCCCATTCACATTTTTCTTTCTCCATTTCGGCCGTAAGCCCTATTCCTGCCTTCTGCTCTCCCAAAATCCTTTCCCTGCAATGCTACCACTAACTACTTTTTCTCCTCCTCCCTACCACACTCCTGCCTCCTTGTTCCTGATTTCTCCAGTTACCGACCGCCGTTCGCTGACTAAGCTGGACACCACTCGCTAAAGATTTTTCCAGATTTTCAAGCCCTGCATACCAAAGAAAATGGCCAGTACGTTCACTCCTTCGTCCCTCATTAGTACATCTCAACCTTCTTCTCCCATAGACGATGCTGATAGGCTGTTTAACCCTTTTGACGAAGCTCTCCTGGCTGCAATCCCTTTGAACTTTCCTCCTGAACCTGTCTCAGCCGATCCTCCTCACAATGACTACCCCAGCCTCCAAACTCTAAACATCCTGAACACCCTTGACCTCGAGGACATAAAGATTCTTAGGGATAGGTATCGCTTCCCTATAGAAATGTGCACATCAAATTCCCCTCCTCTGAGAACCGAGGTCACTTGCCTCCTCCTGGTTACTTAACAGTTTACCAGGAACAACTTGAGGTAGGGCTGAGGCTCCCAATAGCTTCCCTTCTCTTTACCTTTTAGCTCATTGGGATATCAGCGTATCCCAATTAACCCTAAACACCATTTGGTTCATTGCTGAATTTTCCTTTCTTTGTAAATTATACGATACCCCTATCCTTAAACACCTTTAGAATGATGCTAAAATTGTCCCCTATGAAGGGGTTCTTTTATATTTTTCCCCGAACCGCGGGCAAACAGCTCACATCAGGTAACCCCTCTTCCATCCACGACTGGAAGAAGTCTATTTTCTTTGTCTGATACCTCGATCTTCCTATGCCACGGGGTTCTTGGAACCTTATAAAAGAGAACCTAAAAACCAAAAATGTCTCTCCTTCAAACTCTATTGACGCTAAGAGACTCGTTGAGTCAAACCTTAGAGTAGACTTCCACAACCGGAGCCTGTCATTCTTTCTAACAATATTTTAGCCTAGGCTAGACTGTTTTTCATTCATAACCTTTCTCCGAGCTACGATCCTATTAAAGTTTTTTTTTTTTGAAACTAATACTGATGGAATTGATACTGATACTAATTTTTTAGCTTCTTGTAGAACTCGGAGCACTCCTGGGGAGACTAGTCTCCACTACTCTTGCCGCCGATGCAGACCATGCTCTCCCCGTTGGTGCGGGCCATTCAAGTCTGACTGCCAGCGCATCCTCAGAGGGCGCGGGTGCTACACCAACAGTACCTCGAGACCTTATCTCCGAGATGCAAATGAGCTCAAGTGGCTCGGGTGACGATCAGGTCGTTACCCTAGCTTTGTAGACCACCGCCCGTCCTAAGCCTAAGGTAGTTCGGGTCACCAGGAAGCGTACCATGGAGATCGCAACACTCTCCTCCTCCCTAGGGACACCTAGCTTATCACCCTAGCCGCCAAGCCCCGCTGGTACAAGCATTGTACCTAAGGCCTGAGCTTTCTGAGAAGAGTTCCAAGAACCTCTCTCTATCCAAACAATACATTTTCTCCGATGGTAAAGTCTACTTGACTTAGAACTTGAACACAAGCTGAACTCCTTCTCATTACTAATTTACTAACTTACTTCTTTTTGACTTGTTCAGGAGGAAAAAAATACACTCCCAAAAAGGAAAGAAGGTCCGCAGGGTCACAAGACCTTCCGTGGTCCCGATTCTCCATCGACTCTCTATCGGTTCCTGTTCCTTCGGGTAGTACCCAATTCTGACCCACCCAGCCAATCGACATCAACGATCGAGCTTAGTTCGGGAGGATGGCACTGGAACAGGCAAAGGTGGTTGCTTTGTCTTGGGATGTGAGCCATGTGAAGAGGCTTACTCTCCAGCAAAGGCTAAATGAGCTGCACGTCAGCCTGATGAATGTAAGTGTTTTTATTCTTCTTCAAAGCACCTATTTTTTTATTTTTAGTGTTTTAACTTGCTTGCTTGTTCTTTTTCAGGCCATCACAATGTTTTGCCTGCCATTGCCCACCAGGAGGCCTCTTTCAATTCTACCGTTAACTCCATGAAGCAAGAACTGTTTCATGCTAGATTTATAGCAGACTAGAAGGTGGAAGAGGCCGTGAAGGCCAATGAGATGAAGTGCAACATTGAAGCAGGCAAGAAATACGATGAGTGAAAGGCCGAGTTGAACGAAGTGTGGGACAGATTCTTCGAAGCCAAGATGGAGAAGAAAACTCTTCAAGTCAACATCTCCAATAGTGACCAGAAGATCGCTGATCTCGAGAAGATGATCCTTCAACTTCAGGAAGAGGCTGAACTGACCGAGGCAAAGTTCAGCTCTCGGGAGAATGAGCTCCTTGTCCGAGGAAGGAATGTGTTTGTCGCCTCGGAAGAGGCAGACGCAATGCTAAAGGAGTTCACCAAGAAGGTCTTCACCATGAGGTTCACTATGGCATGTGACCGCTTGGTGAAGATATCTGACCTTTACCAAGGGCTGCCTTATGATGCCTCCAATAACTTTGAAGAGGTCATTGACGCTTTACAGTCACAATTTAAGGAACCCGTGCCGATCCCTAGAACTCCTGAGATCTTATGACCTCAGATGTGGTGATCCTGCATCTGCTGATCCCGAGGCTGGACCAGAACCCGCGGGTCCATCTTCCACTCTATCGGTCGGACCTTCCGACGTAGGACCTTCCAATACAGCTAATTAGGCTGATGTAATAACGCCCTTCATTGTAATAGATAGGATCTCCATTGTAATAGTTTCAGATCCTTGACTTTGTTTCTAATATAGTGTCTCCGTTTTTTTTCTGTAACTATCTCCTGCAATCTAAGGCAACAAACTTGTAATATAGTATCAAATCCAAAATACTTTAAGTATTCAAAATTGCAATTAAATTTTTTCTTTTCTTGGACTTAATTGAGCATCACACTCAAAATACTTGAGTGCCAAAGATTATAAAAAGATTTTCCCTTTGCTTGATCTTGATTGAATCCTGTCCGATTCTCCGTAGGAGTTCAAGAATATGAAATCAACTTCCTGAGGGGGAAACTTTTATTAAGTGTCAATCCAAAGTTTTAGCCCCTTAGGCTTTTACCCTCTTAGGACCTCTTAGGGTCAAAACATCTGAATTTCATATGAGAGGACCAAACTTCTTAAACTCAAAGTAGTTCGAATTTGTTTTTTGTTGAACTTGAGCCTCAACCTTTGAGGGGGGACCACTAGGTCTTCGCCCTCCAAATTTACTTTAGTGTAAACATAAGCTGGACTTCTTAGGGTTGGATTAGTTCGGATTTGCCTTCTATTGAACTTGAGCCAGACCTCTTAAGGTCGGATAAGTTTGATTTTGCTTTATTTTGAACTTGAGATGGACCTCTTAGGTTTGGATCAGTTCCAATTTACTTCGTTTTGAACCTGAGTCGGACCTCTTAGGGTCGGATAAGTTCCATTTTGTATGGGGAAGGCTACTAAGCCTCAGCACTCGAGGAGGGACTACTAGGTCTCTGCCCTCTGAATTTGCTTTGTTTTGAACTCCGAACTGGAGCTGTTAGGGTCAGACTAGTTCAAAATTTCTTTTTCTTAAGCTTGAGTCGGACCTCTTAGGGTTGGATTAGTTCGATTTTATATGAAAGGCTACTAAGCTCAGCCTTTGAGAGAGACTCCTAGGTTCTCCCAAATCATTTTTATTTACAGTCATGCTTATTGAATGATCATTCTCTTTTTCTCAAGGAAGAGTAATTTTTATTACATTCCTTGATAATATTTTTTCAAGTTCACAATATTTTACATTCTAAGGACAGGGTCTCTTCTCATATTAACTAGCTTGTAGTAACCTGAACTGTGTGATGTTACATCATATGGACCCTCCCAGTTCGGTTCTAGCTTTCCCATTCTTTGTACTCGGCTCGCCTCAGTTTTTCGAAGCACCAAATCCCCAAGCCGAAGTTATCTACTCTTGACTCTGGAGTTATAATGTTTAGGTATGATTTGCTTGTACTTTGCCTTCCTAATAGATGCGTCCAGCCTTCTTTTTCCAATAGTTGTCTAGATTAGCTCTCAGGGTGTCGCCGTTTTGCTCCAAGTCACAAAGTGTGACCTAAACAGTGAGCAACCCAATTTCCATGGGAATTACAGCTTCAGACCCATAGGTCAAGCTAAATGGGGTGTTGCCATTGGCCGTTCGAGGGGTAGTCTGATACGCCCATTGGACACTGGGTAGTTCATCGATCCATTCTCCTTTGACTTGCTCTAACCGAGTCTTGAGTCCCATCAACAAGGTTCGATTGCAGGCTTTCGTTTGTCCATTCGCTTATGGATGCGCGACCGAAGTGAAATATTGTTTGATGCAGAGGTTAGAGCAAAAACTCTTGACAGGTTCTCTTTTGAATTGCTTTTCGTTATCAGAAATAAGAACAGAAGGAATACCAAATCGGCAAACAATATTTTTCCAGAAGAACTTTTCTACGGCCTTTCCTGAGATCGTGGATAGGGGCTCAACTTCTATCCATTTAGTGAAGTAATCGACTGCCACTATTAGGAATTAAAGTTTGCCACTCATTTGTTCAGCATTGCCCTTGGCAGTGGGCCCAGGATATCTACTCCCTATTGGACAAATGGCCACAGGCTCTGAATAGGAGCCATGTCTACACCTGGTTTCGTAGAATAGATGCATGCACTTGGCATAATACCCAGCTAGTAAAACTTTGCGAGCCAAACTTCTTGGTCCGATATGGCTTCCACATATACTTTCGTGTACCTCTCTTAAGACGTAGTTAGCCTCAGAGGGACCTGAGGCATCTCACCAGTGAGTACAGACAAGCCTTTTTGTATAGAATTCCATCAATAAGTGTGTATTTGACTGCTCTATACTTGGTCCTTCTAGCCTCGGTTGGATCTTCAGGAAGCTTATTGTCCTTGAGATAATTGACTATAGGTTTCATCCATCCGAGATCCGAATGGATATCTAAGATTTTTCCTACAAGATCTACAGACTTGATTTTTCCTGCAACATCTATAGACCCAAAGTTTTGGACCTCCACTAATACTTCCTTGGTTAAATGAGAATATATCGTCGCCGAAGCTAGCTTGGACAAGGCGTCAGCATATGTGTTATTGGCTCGGGGAATTTTAATCACGTCCACTTCTTTGAATTTTGACATCCAAATCTTAACTTCAGATAGATACTTCTTTAATATTACGCCTCGAACCTCATAATTTCCTAAACTTTGATTCACAGCCAGCTGAGAGTCGAAATGCACTTTTATGGTTCGGGCCCCCATTGGATAAGCCATTTTCATTCTGTCAATGAGTAGTTCATATTCAGCCTCATTGTTTGTTGCCGGGATTCAAATTTGAGGGCATATGTGAGATAATCCCCTTCCGGAGACTGGATTATTATTCTTGTCGCGGCTCCGAATTCACAAGAAGATCAACATAAAGCTCCCATACAGGTCTCTCTGATCTGTTGTTCTTTCAATTGATCGATTGTCATCATGAGGTCGATGCTCTCGATCCCGTAATTTTTTGCAATGAAGTCTGAAAAAACTTGCACTTTTATTGCTGTTCGAGACTTGAAATACAATGTCAAACTCGAACAGCTCTACAGCCCACTTTAATATTCTTCCAAAAGCATCAAGCTTGGTTAATATATTTTTTAATGAGAGGTTAGTTAGTACGATTATTTTGTGGCCGTGAAAGTAAAGTCTCAGTTTTCGAGTTGATACTACCAAGGAGAAGGCAGCCTTTTCAATAGGCGCGTAGTTCTTCTCCGGTCCTTGAAGCGCTTTGCTCACAAAATATATGGGACATTGTGTACCGTGCTCATCCTGCTTTAGCAGAACTGAGCTAACTGCCAAATCCAGAATCGAAATATATAAGTACAGGGGTTCTCCTTTTTAAGGAAATGTGAGCTTCGATAAGTTGGCCAAATATGTTTTTAGCTCCTCAAAGGCTTTCTGAGCTTCTTCTATCCATCATAAACCTTATATTTTCTTTGTGAGTTGGAAGAATGGTAGGCCTCTTTCTGCCCATTTGGACAGGAATTGATTCAGGGTTGCCATTCTACCAGTAACTCTTTGAACTTCTTTAACCGAGGCAGGATTTTTCATATTAATTATACCTTGTACTTTCTCAGGGTTTGCCTTAACTCCTCTGTGAGAGACAATGAATCCTAAGAATTTTCCTAAGGGAACCCCTAACGTGCACTTTTTTGAGTTCAACCTCATCTGAATCGATCTCAACATCTCAAATGTCTTCCTTAAATCTTTCAGGGATTCTTTTAAGGTTCGGCTCTTCACTACCATATTATCAATATAGACTTCCATATTTCATCTTAGACAGACTTAAACGCCTTATTGACTAGCCTCTGATAGGTTGCTCTGATATTTTTGAGCCCGAATGACATTGTGACGTAACAATATGTGCCTCGATCAGTGATGAAACATATTTTCTCTTCATCCTCCTTGGCTATGTATATCTGGTGATAGCCTTTAAACGCATCTAAAAATGCAGGATATAAAACCCTACAAAATAATCAACTACGGTATCAATTTGAGGGTACAGGTAACTGTCCTTTGGACATGCTTTATTCAAAGGGTCAGTAAAGTCCTGGAACATTCGCCATGACGAATCTTGTTTAGTTACAAGAACTGGATTACAAAGCCAAGTAGAATACAGTACTTCTATAATGATTTTAGCCAATAAAAGCTTATCCATCTCGACTTCGATTATCAATCAATGCTCTAGACCGAAGAGACGCTTGTTCTATTTGACAGGTTTGTAGGCTGGGTCAATCCCAAACTTATGCTCGATAATTTTTCGAGGGATGCATGGTATGTCTTCAACTGTCCAGGCGAATACATTCTTATATTCAACGAGAAGTCTAAAGAGAAGAGTTTTGAATTCTGTTGGAAGAGCTGTGCAAATCATTATTTTCCTATATGGGATGCTCGAGTCCAGTAATATCTCCTCGATAGGGACGTCGTCCTGTGGCTCAATTTTAGCTTTACCTTTTCCCTTAGGTTCAAGCAGCTCTAGGATCTCAACAGCATTGCCATGTGGCACTGAATCTTCCTCTCCCACATTTAAATTGATTGTCAGCTCTTACAGGACCATGAAGGACTGCGGGAGCGTCAAAAGTTTGTAGGAATGCTTTGTCCGCTATAGACATGGTTTGCGATTGAGATCGCAGGGACATCATATAACAGGCTCAGGCCTCCTACTGATTCCCGATCATTGTGCCTTCAGACCCATCCCTCAGGATGAACTTTATTTTGATGTGGAACACAGAAGGGAGAATTTGTATTATACTGCTAGTGGGTCGGCCTATAATCGTATTATAAGAATTGTCCTTTTTCACGATGATAAAGTAAGTCATCTCGATTCTATTTTTCGGGAGAGTTTCGAGGGACAAAGGGAGCATTATCTGCCTTTCAGGCACTACCGAATCACCTGTGAAGCCGACCAATAGGGATTTGAAAGGTTTTGTCAGGGAGGAATCAATGTGCATTTTTACCCAAACATCCCATAAAATGATGTCCACCGAGCTCCCGGTATCCACAAATACGCGATGCATCTCATAGCCTGTCACGTTCACATGGATTACCACTGGATTCATCAATATATGGCATACGGCTAGGAACAAGGTCCTCCGAAATGTATCCTAGGCTCATGGATGGTTTAAGGCGCTTCTCCCAATCCTTACTTGGGGGTACATACCGCATGTATTTCTTTCTGGCATTATTAGAGTCACCCATTGCTGGTCCTCCGGCTATTGTATTTATTATTCCGGCTAAGTAGACCTACTCCTCTCACGTCGAAAGATTATTCCTGTTCTGGCCTTCTTGGTTCTGTTGACGAGGTGGGCGCGGCTACATTTGATTGGCTCTATTATTGACGTTTCTTTGGCACTCTACAGTAGTTCGGCTGATGCATTACTGTAGGTGCCCTTCTTGAATGGCTTTCTCTAATTCAATTTTCAAATGATTACCGGCCTCGGTATCGTGACTGTGCTGACCATGGAACGCACAACATTTTGATTTATCCCTTTGATTAGGACCTGATATCAATGGGAAAAGGGGCTCTAGAAATCCCATGTGTTGTACTTGGTACCAGATCTCCCTCCTTGATGTCGGTTAAACGGAGTGAAGTCGGAGTTCAGGAGACTTTTTGTCCTCGGGGTTCAAACTTCAATATTATTGTTCAGGTACGCCACTCAATTAGCTAATGGTTTGACTTGGGATAGCTCAGTCTGTCCATGACCTTTAGCTTTTTGGAGGATGAGGGATTCAAAATCTTCGAAGTCTTTTCCTTTTGTGAGTTGTACAGTTCTCTTGTTGTCCTGTTTGACTCTTCACCCTGGATGAACTCCGATGTTTTTTCTAACAGTTTAGAGTAAGACTTTGGCATCCTCTTAGCCAATTCGGCGTTAAAACTCCCAGGTCGAATGTGGCTGCAGAAAGCAGCAACCAAAATCCTCTCATCAATATTTTTTATTTGGATCACTTCATCTTTAAAGCCAAAAACTTATTAAGTGATTCATCTGGCCTCTGGCAGATGTTCATGAGGTGTCACGTGTCTTTCTGTAATACTGACTTGCTTCTAAAATGACAAAGGAAGGACTTCACCAGCTTGTGAAAAGTGGCAATTGGATGAGCTTGCCGATAGCTCCTGAATCAATTTTTGAGCGGCACCTCGAAAGGTAGTGGCAAACAATTTACAACGGAGGGGTCACTATAGCCAAAAAGGCTTGTGACCGCCACTACGTGCTGAAGGTGGTCAGATGGATCACAGTCTTCCTTGTAACGGTCGAGATCGGTAGTTTGAATTGCATTGGGAGCGACTCGGCTCGGATAGAGAATGTAAACGGATCTCTATGAATTTTCATTGGAGCAATGGTATTTAGTACCAAGTTATTCTTTCTTAGTATTTCTTGAATTTTATTTTCGAGACTCTGCTTCTCGATCTGTTTTATAACAACCGAGGAGGGTCCTCTCAATTCAAAGCTTTTGGAGAAATGTGCACCAAGCCTATTACACACCGGAAATTTTTCTAGCTTACTTGTTGATGAATGCGATTCATCAAACCGCTCTTCCGATCTCGACTTTGTGATTTGTGTCGGAGTTCACTCGGTCCTATTATATGGACTGGTTGTTTTCTATAGGTTTTCGGTCAGGTTGTCGTTCAGCCTGATGTGTGATCGCTCGGTTCGTGCATTCAGTTGGAGTTTGATTCTCGAGTAGCTCGACAAATGATCTGAAAGATTCAAAGTGATCAGAGATATATTTTAAGAAATTATTTTGTTTTTACTGAGCTTCAGCGGAAGCCTCGAGATTCTCTGCCTCATCGTTTTGTATCAAGAGGTCTTATGGGTGCTCACCTCGGCTTCCTTGCTAGTTATGCGTCTAGTGCCTCTATTCTTCATCTTTCTCAAAATCAAAATCAATCGGAAGAAGATATTTGAAAAGACATGAAAATTGATTAAATCTCTCGATTCCCTTGTAAAGACTTCACAAAATGATGAACCGAGAATTTTGTAGAGAAGATAAAGATTCTAGGGGATTAAGTTTTTGTATTATGAGGGGGTTTACAAATGAATTTCAGATGGTAATCCTTACACCCAACTCTCTTATTTATAGATTTACATGAGAGGGTTTGGGGCTCTAAATCACGAGGATAATCCTACAAAGAAATTGCATATTTGCCCTTAATGAGGTAACCACATAAGCACTTCCAGAACATTCTTGGGGAATGTATCACGTGCTAATTTCGAACATCATCAAGTAACAAAATGTACTTTACTCAAATGGTTGCCCCCCCCCCCCCCCAAAAAAAAGAAAAAAAAATCTAGGGGATTTAGGGTGCCTTTGGTTGGATGTAAAATGCTTTCCTTAAAAAAATTTTCTTGGAAAATTTTTTTCATGAAAAAATCCATTTTCAATATAATTTTTTGGTGTTTAGTTGACAATGAAAATATTTTAAAACATAATTTTTGTACGCTTTTCATCTTTAATTTTATGACTGAGTTCAAAGAACTTATAACAATTGGAATAAATACTTCACAAGTGATTGTGATCAACAAAAGATTGATATTGTTTAAAATTAAATGATAATATAATATAGTATTAAAATTTGCTTAATGATAATTATATTATTTTAAGACCCACAATAAAGAGAAAAGTGAAATGAAACAATAATTGAAATAAAAAATAATTTTAGTAAATGAAGTTATAAAAGTAAATATTTGATGTATATAGTACACACTTGAACTATCCAAAAAATATCTTATGCTCAAATTTTCATAAGTTATTTTTAATCAGAGGAAGGAAAATTGAAAAAAATTTTTACACAAGTAAATATTTTTTAGTGTTTGGCACTAAAAAAATTCTAAAAATAACATGGGATTGTAACTTTTCATGTTTTTTACAAGTTAACACATCTATTTTGGGTTAACTACATTTACTTACCCTAACATTTGGCAATATTACTAAATAGACCTGTAATTTGATAAAATTATAAGATGTACTTTTGAATGCCCAAAAGATTAACAAATCTAAGTCATGTGTATAAGAGATCCATGTTCGATTTGTCACTAATAGAGACAACATAAAAATTAGTGTGTGAGGTCAAAAATAGCTTTAGAAAGCCAGAATTATTTTTGTTTTTACCAATATCCTTTACCATCAAAACTGTTGACGTTTATTGCTGGGTTGATAAAAAAAGTTTGGGTTCAAAACAAAATTTAGATTAGGGTGTTTGAAGGAGTGAAACACTTATTCTTAGTTGTTACTCGTTGCTAGAATTCCCAGATCATATACGCTCTACATCCCTTCACTTCCTGCTAGCTTCCTCCTCTCCCTGCCCTCTCCACCCGCTCTCTCTGATTCTCCATCACAAATCCACACAGATAGACACATTTTACATGTTAGTAAATCAATGGTCTACGCAATTGAGAAAATTCTATTTACATTAGAGAATTTATCATAAACATGATTAGATAATAAAAAATAGAGTAAATCTTTCATTTACTATTGTTGTTTATTGCATGCAGATGCATGTCATATGTGTATAAATAACTTTTAAATTTAAATAATACACATGTGATATGCATTTATACCCAATGGTAAAAAACTTTTGTACACCAATGGTACATGAAAGATTTACTCAAAAAGATAATAGTAAGGACTTACTCTACTTTACACCCTTTGACTTGTATTCGATTCTTATTTTGTACGCTATACTTATTTTTTTGACATATTGTACCCTAAACTCTCAGCTTTAACTCATTTCAGTCTAATTTTAAATAAAGTTATCAAGATTAATGGATATTAAATAAGTACATACCACGCACTTGTTTAGAGGCATATTGCACCAACGAAAGTAATCATGAAATTCTAATTTGCGTCCCCTGACTTATGATCAATGACTAATTCCAATTTGCATCCCCCGACTTATGATCAATTCTCAATTTGTATTCCGAATTCTAAATTTTAGACATATTGTATCCTTAACTTTTAGATTCAACTCAGTTTGGTTCAATATTTAGTAGTGTTAAAAAATTTGGTGAATGTTTCCTTTTAAGTATGTGGTGTGCAAGGTTGAAATAGTTGTTAACTTTGGTAACAATGATAAAATTTGATTAAAATGGATAGATATGATAGTTCAAGGTATAATATGTCTAAAAAAAATAAATATAGAATGCAAAATGAGAATCCATATACAAGTTAAAAAGTGCAAAGAAGAACAAGCCCTAATAGTAAAACACCAAGTAAGAACATAGCCATTTATATATCACACAATCAAATCTAAACATTTAGGAAATATGTAGGCAGATTTGATGTTTACCTCGATTGTAGACCTTAGAATGTGGATTAAATATTATAAAATTTATGACATTAGTTGATATAATTAATATTTTTTTATAAAATTTAATTTTGACCATAAGAGCTAGAAGTGGGTTTAAGACCGGATCTGTCTTAATATTTTCCTTAATGGAAAACTAATTATTTTCCTGGTGTGGGGCCGGAATGAGAATACTATTTTAATTGAAAACTAATTATGCTTTGAAAATCCAAAGCATAAAACTTCTTCAGTTGATGACCTGTCTCTTATTCAATCAAGTTTAAGAGGACAGCTTCCGAAAAAATACCATCTTGGACACCAAATCCATCTCCATGCTGGTAAATAAAATGAGCCACTCTTGCTTCGTTTATTATATACTTGATAACAGATTCCTCCAGAAATGAAGTGTTTTTGATGCAATAACTATTAATTTTCCTCCATGTCTTTATTATCTTGTTGTCGATATGCTTCCTAGCAACCTCTTCGGAGACGTTAGCTTGTCGCATGTAACATAAAATTGATGAAGGTGCATCACCTCTCTCTAATTCAGCCTACAAATATTAATTAATTTTAGCATTTAACCATTAATCAGTTTAGGGATTTTACTTAAAAGAAATACGCACCCTTGTGTCTCATTTACCTTGTTACAATTTGATTTCTAAAATCAAATATATTAATTTTTATAATGAATAATTTTGGTAGATTTATTTTATTTTCAATAATTTTTTTAATAAAAGTGAAATTTATATCAAATATTAACATATGTAAACTTAAAATTTTTAAAAACTTAAAAACAATCGTACAAGATTGAGTTTCAAAAACTTGATGTTTGTTGATCCAAAAGTCAAAAGGTGACAATAGAAATGGGATATAGGTAGTGATTAATTAACCAATTGCATGAATTAATTAAATTAAAATTAGTTACCGTGGAAGTCCCTTGATCGTTACATAATCGAATTATGAGTGAGGTATAGTGAATGATATCCTCATTATCTTCAAGAATTTCTGAAACATCTTTGGTTGGTTGATTTTCTACTCCCAAAATAAGGTGAAGAGAGAGCAAAGGGCCAGATGAAGATATCGACGCGTTGTCTAAATATTCTTCAAGTGATGGTGTGTAACCCTTGTCATCCCACATAGCTTCCAAGAACAAGGATTTACAAAAATCTGTCCACTGGAAAAGAAAGATATATTTTTTTTAGTCAAAAGTAAAATAAAGAGAGAAGAAAACAGGGAAAAAAAAAAAAAAGAGTTGAAAAGGCTTGAGAACGTACTGCTTTCTGAAGATGCGTTGAAACTGAGTTCCAACCTTTTTCTTTCTGAATTTCAACTGCTATTTCATCAGTAGTGTTGAACAATGTCCAGTAACAAATCTTCATACACTCAGGTAAATCTTTTAGATTTCCTCGGGCTTCCACCTGCAGTCAAGAATAATTATATGTAACAGTTTTCCTTTTTGGCGTAATATTCTTGTGTAACATTATTTGTAAAAGTTGTAAAAAAAAATTAAAAAATTGTCGAGAGGGAAAATAATTTAAAAAGTGACAAAGTGACACAAGACTACTAATGAAGTAAAATTACATTAAATTGATAGTCCATAATTTTAGATATTTATTCAAATTAAATTTTTTATTTAATTTCGAAATTTAGTAATATGTCAGTGATATTTTGTTACTTTTTATAGAAATATTGATTCGATTGTACTAACCGAATGACGGCATCGGTGAAGCACTCTAAATCCTCCAAGGAACCATAAATATCATAAACATCATCAATTATTAGTACCAACTTAATGACTTTGCTTAGCCATTTTCTGAGACTTCCATGTTGAGGCTCAAATGCTACACCCCGGCATATAAAAAGCTTTCAACCATCCTATCCCTGGAAAAGCTCAATTTGTCTAGTGATTCCAAGCTCCAGCCACCACCTAAAAAGTACAAAAAACAAACATTATATTTATTGTTGTTTGTCAAATTAAACTATTGCCAATAGATTATTGAATGATAAATAAATGATCACCTGGTTATTTCCTTGAGATCTTTTTGGTGAGAGGCTTGAATTATATTAAAGTTGAGCTTAGCTAACTCCAGTAATTTGGAATTTATCTTGTAATTTTTCTCGTATTTGAAAATCTGTTTCTTGATGTCATACCATTCAGCTGTCCAGTGTAACGGAAGATTCAAAGCTAGGTTACAGTCTGAGTTTTTTGCAAAATATGACTTGAGATTTCTGATGGAGAACAATCTGGCCTCATTTAATATGTTATCTCCTTCTGAGCCCAGATTTGAGGCTTCAAAGAGTTCAACCAAAGCTTCCACATTTGAAGCTGTACTTGCCTTGAATTTTCCATTTTCATTCAAGAATCCCATAAACATGTCTGAATATCAAGTCAAACAATCAATAAGATGAACTTACTGAACTTACATGTTTTCCTTAAATTTTAGCGGTGATCTCGAGATGAAAACTTTAAATTAATTAGGCATGGGAATGAAGTGTAACTTAAGTAATAAAACGATTTTTCTATAACTTATTGATAATGAATTCGAATCATTAAGAAGATCTTTTTTAAAAAAAAAAAAAAAGAAAATTAACTTTATATTAGGCCTATGAGAAGAAGTCTAATTAAGGATACTTTCTGAAAGAAGATGGATGAGGAAAAAGGCAACTTCTTAATTCGTTGAGAAGTAACTCCTATTGCAACCAAAAATTAAAGGGTTAATCTTTCATACACTATCGGTGTAAAAAATTTTCTACACTATTTAAATTTCAAATGTCATTTTTGCACATGTGCCATGTATCCACACCTGAAGGTGTAGAAAATTTTCTACACCAACAGTATATAAAAGATTAATCTAAAAATAAAATGTTTTTTTGACAATTTTTTTGTGAGAAGGATGGATTCATCGCCAAAGTGGAGATTTTCCTTTTAGTTTTTAAAGAACCCTTCCCTATCTTCATTAAACATCATAAATTTTATTTTGGGTATGAACAACTACTAAGCATACTTAGGTCTTAGACTAATGACGAGTTTTCATTTGGCATTGGGGATCCATTTATTTAGAAATCATGTCATCTTAATTTTTAGATAAATGGATTCTCCATGCCAAATAAGAATCTCTCATTAGTTTAAAACCAACTACTAAAGATGTCTAGTAATTGATTTTATCCAAAATAAAATTTTTCCAATTTTATGCCAATAGTCAGGTGTCGTCAAAAGCCCTCACCTCGTCACAAACATTTTGCAACCACAAAACGTGTGATTGCCGTCACGTAAAATCCAAATTTTGTCACAAGAGGTCAATTTCATATAATAAATGTATATTCTTGTCACAAATACATCGATAAATTTCGCCTCATGGAGGGTATATTTTATACCAAAATCTCAACTTTGCATGACTTTTAAATTTGTGGTTTACAATTAATTTCATTTTAAAATTGTTTTGTTGAGGAAATTTGGCTTTCACTTTTCAAAACAATTTTAATGTAAATAAAAAATCAAAATACTTTTGAACTTTAACAAATGCCTCTTTCACGAGTAGATACTTTTGAACTTTAACAAATGCCTCTTCCACGAGTAGATCATTTTGTTATAAATTTCTTAGTTGGATTGATACCATCTTTATGGAATTTCAGTATATTATAATCTAACATTTAACTCATTTTCATACTATGGTTTTCTTAATACAATGGAAGTGACACTAACTTTTTCATGAAATTTTTTAATGGATATTTCTTAGAGATAAATTTAAAATAGCAAATTCCATAATGTATTTTGAATTATAAACAGTCGTATAAGTTCAAAGATCCAATTTGGTTTTCAAATTATTAGAGGTGTGTATTTGTATCATTGAAACATTAGAAGACCTCAATTTGACCTTTAAATGTTACTGTAATTTTGTTTAAAAAATTTATTCTACCCTAATTAGCCTTTTTGCACCTCTAATTCGATATAAGGGGTTAAAGTAGAGAAGCATAGTAGAATAGATTTTGACATTGATGGGATCGGATTGAAAATTTTAACATTTATTAAGCTTATTGCATAGATTCTTTTAACTTAAGAAACTATATTCAAAAATCAAATGGGTTAATTTTACTTTACCCCTTTAACATTTAGAATCATTATCACTTTAATCTTTAACGTTAGTTTTTGGACACTTAAACTCTTCCGTTAAATTTAACTCAACGTTTATTATCCTTTTGATAAAAATACCCTTATTCCCTATTCTTTTTTTTTTTCTCATTTTTACTTGATTCATTTTTTTTTCTTTCTCTCATTTTGTTGACATGATTCAATAATTTTTTTTTTATCATTTATCACTATATCTTAAATTTCATCAAGTTCTGTTTGTGAAAAGAAAATAAGATATTTTGAATTTCATGAAAAAAATTTGTCCATACATTTAATTTAAAGGTAAAAGTGTCGTTTTAGACACTAAAAATTTAACATCGTTAATTTTGATTGTTAGTCTAAGAATTTAATTGTTTAAAAACTAATGTTAGCAGTTAAAGTAATATTGACTCTAAACATTAAAGAGGTAAAAGTGAATTTAACCAAAATCAAATTGATTGTGAATAATTTTTTATTTTTTATACACATTTAGCAAAAGATGAGCTTCATTCAACCAACTTTAAGTTGACTGTGGACAATTTGATTTCATAGGTAACTATCACTTTCTTTTGCTAGGGCCCACGACGACATTTCGATACTGGTGGTGGCTCTTTATGTAAAACATAAGACCTTTTTGTGTTGCCCAAGGGATATGAAAATCGTGCGAACAAGACTTGTCGACCAAGAACCGCTGATATAATTGATGCATCATATTCAATCAACGTCAAAACTAATGGTACACACTAGATATATACATTGTAATCTAACAAAAAGTATGAACATGGTTGTGGATGCATGCATGTTCATTAAAAATTGTAAAATATACTCAATTCAATTATAATTATATTTTTAAATTTAATTATAACAATTATTGAAATTATTTGGACGGTGTAAGATTGGTTAGTGACTAGCATAAGTGATGCATGATTCATGTAGAATGTTCTAAAATATACCAATTTCATAGTACTATATCGTATATGTATGATCATTTCAGTTTAGAATTGTTTTTGCATTAAGAAATTTATAATATAATGATACATAACAAGTCCAGTACAAGATTTACAGCCAAAATTACGATCACAATGTACCTTCTTTCCCAACAAAAATAACAACCAAACAAAACAAAATAAATTCCATTAGAAAAAAACTGTGAGTACACAAAATTGAAACTATATATATATGTGTATATGGTGGGCAGCAGTTGAGGGATCTATACCTTGAGAAGCTTCGTAGCCGTGTTGCCTAAGAATCCTAAAGCATAAAGCCGTAGCATAAAGATCCCTTTCCATCCAAGAGCTGCTGTTCTTTGCAGAGCTTATGTTGTTTAGGATTTCCTTGATGAGGTTTTCTTCCTCGAAGTAATGGGCAAGACCTAATTTCAGAATGCAGTCAACGAGTTCCAGCTTGGATAATGGATCTTTTACATCCACAAACATGCCTGATATTAATTCATCTTTTAGTTTCTGGGCTTTTCTCTCATATTTCTCTTCCCGAGATGAAAATTCCAATTTCAAGTAATTAAGATGAAGTCCTACGCAAGTAATAAATTGCCACATTTAATGAGATTCAATCTAATTAATTACTCGTGCAAAATTGAACTTAGCATATTTGATTGACAATATTAATTTAGCATTATGTTATGATGGGTGATTGCTTAGGTTTTAATGACCAATGAAGTTGAAAAGGAGTAACTAAATTCTAGAATTTAGGAACTATATACATCATATAAAGAAAAGGTAGATTCTTCATAAAAATTTTCAATAAAATAATTTTTGTTTTGGGTGCAATAAACAATGTTGATGCTTATATTTTCTTATCTACAAAGAATATTACGAAAAAGAACAATAAGTACAATTCCAAGAATGCAATTCAAAAATTGCCCTTTCCTTATCCTCCTTCTTGGATTCAGGGTCCCCCATTGATTTTAGAGAAAAGAGTTAAATTTATCGGTCAATATTAGACTCTAACTTATATATTAAACAAAATTTTCTAAGTTTTCAGGTTTTTCTCTTTAACAAACGATATTAGAGTTTCGAATAATGAATTTGAGATACATATTTGCAAGTGGTTTTTTTAGGTATTGGACCGGTAATTATTCCTTTATAGGTGTTGAACCATAGATGAGATAGAGGTTTGGTTGAGGTCCAATTTATGTGTGAAATTGAAGAAGAGCGGGTTTAAGAGTTAGTTGATAATAGGTGGGCTTGAGTGTAAAACTTAGTGAGTTTGGGTACTTATCTATAAATGAATGGTTTCTTCTTGGTATTTGACCGGTAATTGTTCTCTTCGGACCATGAATCCATGGATTTGGCTAGGGTCTATTCTGTGTGAATTTGAAGAGTGTAGGTCCAAGAGAGTATTCGGTGAATGAAAAGATGGGTTTGCATTGAGTATCAATGTAAGGGTATACACATAAATAGGAGATTGTTGATTTCATGAATAAGTTATTTGTCTCACATTGATTTGAGACGAAAAGAAAGAGTTCTTAATATTTACGCTCAAAACCTATAAAATTAAAATTATGAAAAATTTTGTAATTCTTTTTAAAAAACTATTCTTTTATATTTTAGATACTTGTACAGTACAATACCATTTGCTTTAAGTTTGTACTGTATAAATTTTTAAATTCAAGAAAATATCTCTTAAAAAAGACTGTAAAATTCCCTTAAAATTTTAAGTCACAAATGATTTCCAACTTATATATTATATCTCTTTTGTGACAATCTCTTCGGATTTTTCCCCTCAACAACTCCCCCAACGAAACAATGAAGAAAAAATGATGATACAAGTGCAACATGTATAGAGTGATTGGAGTTAACAAGCAATATTATGGTGAATGTAATGAAATCTCACAGTGTATTTGCTTGACCAATAAGAGATTGCAAGAGTTCGTATTTCCAGACGTTTGGCTTGTAGTTGGCTGTTCGCTTTTGAACACTTTGATCCATATTAATAAGAGTTCCTGGCTTGGGTAGAGAGCTGGAGAAAGACTGCATTCCACCTGGCATTTTGTTAATGCACCTTGTGGTTTTGAAAGGTATGTAATGTTGTGTATTGGAGGAAACACAAGAATCAAGAAAAGGAGTTCGTAAATATGAGATGGCATAATACCGCTGCTGCTCAACTCAATTTATATAGGGTCTAGAGGCAGGGAATTTGTTCGTAAAATTTACGTACTATGCATGACGCAATTTTATATTGGACTTGTTTGGCGTGAGGATGTTCATCAGCCTATTTTCGATAATTTAATTAAATTCTTTAGATTATTTTTTAAGCTTCAATGCAAAAAAATAAAAATTAAATTCAAAATTTTTTTTTTTTCAATTGTTGAGGGTGTTCATCGGCTTGTTTTCGATAATTTAATTAAAAATTTTGATTTTTAATTCAAGTTTCAATGCAAAAAATAAAAATTAAATTCAGACTAAACTTTTTTTTTTTATTGTCTCTTTAACCAAACTTTTTTTAGTTTATCAATTAATCGAAATTTACTAATTAATAAATTTAAGTATAAAATTAAATTCAAAACTAATAAAATTAATAAAAAAAAAAGCTAGAAATATTAAAACTAAAACTAGAAAATATACAATAACAAAGAAAAAATTATCAAAGTGTTGAATATATGAAAATATGGAATTGTTGACCAGAAAATTAAAAATTAATAAAATTAAAAGTTTGGATATTTATTAATAACCAAAATCCGAACCTTATAATAAATTTTTTTTACTTAATTTATCCAAACACCGAATATATACACACCAAAACCTAAACTAATTTATTTTAATCAATTTATTCGATTAAATAACATCACTATTTGACGTGTTACACTTTGCTAACTGGAGTTTTATTTATTTGTTTTTTTTTTAATTTCGGCCAAGCCACCCAAGAGAATCTTGCTACTGAACATAGAATAACTATGGGGCAATGCATACTAGTTGTAGCAGTCCAAATTATTATTATTATTATTTTTTTTTTTTTGGGAAATGTCCAAATTAAAATTTTTAGTACAGGACTCATGTGGGATCGCGTGACCTGTTGCACTCCCCAAAAAAAAATGTAATAAATCGTTACAAATTGTTTGTCCTACATTATTATATTATCAAATAAATTATCATAATTATTTCACTAAAATTATTTTATATTGTGTGTAGATTGATAGATTTGATTTGAGGGGAGGATTTGAAATGTATAAATTTGAATTGAGTGGATTTGAAATGATACGAAATTTGGGTGAATTTCAAATTTATTTATTTAACTATTAAAATCATATTCTCATTTGTCAGTAGATTTTAAATCTATAAGTAAATTAATTATTATGTTTGGATATTAAAATCTACAAGTAAATTAATTATTATGTTTGGATAACTTATTATATATTAGAATTTCAAATCAAATTCACTCAATAAATCTCTTCATTTAAACACAATGTTACATAATTTTGATAATTTATTTAATAATATAATAAAAAGTAAAATAAAATATGGGACAAAAAATTCTATACCGTGATAAATTATGTCCATTTTTTAAAAAAATACCCATATTAAGGTTGGAAAATGGTTACTTATCATTCCGGGCACTACAGTTTCTTTTCTTTTCTATTTTTCGTGACAAGCCACATTCGAATCGAGAAACACGTTTCAGCGACGTGTGACAATTTGACTGGCAAACCATACGAATGGTGTGGAGCACTGAAGCTTTGTTCCCGCAGACAAAATTTATTTTATATCATAGTTATTAAATTCGGTTTTAGGAAGGAATTGGGAGAGAGGTACATTAACAAATTATTGGTGCAATTAATAGGTTATTAATTTAATTGGTGGATCACTCAAATATATATATTTTATTAATTTATAATACTTGCAAATTATTGAATACAATATATATGATGAAAATATTGATAAAAATATACCATTTTTATTTAAAATTTTAAGTATAAATGAATTTGAAATAATTCATTTCTCTACAAAAATTTAATAAAATAAAATAAAATAGTTAACTCTAAATTATTGTGTACACATAATTGAAAAATATTAATTATAAGATATATAATGATATATACAAACATATATAAGAAATTAACTTTTTAAATATTTAAATAAAAAGAGACATATAATGAGTAAAAGTTTACATGTTTAGGTAATAAGGTTCTTTGTCTCTATTTAAGAGTTCTTTAGTTCAAAACTTGACAATTACAATTTAGTTTTTTTCCTCAAAAAAACAAACATGTGGGGTTTTCCAAATTTGGCTGAGTTCCAGAATTTATCGGTTGAACCGCTAAATTACATGAAACCTGATGGGTTCTTTCCTTGTCTGGTTATTGAAGTAACCCAACTTGGTCTCAAACCAGTTCACTAAATTAACTAGTTAAACCGTCATGTCGAATTTAATAACTATGTTTTCTACTACTATATCCTTAGGGATAAATTCTTATATAAACAGGATCTATGGCATAGTGCCAACCCCTTAGTCCATATTTTTTCATGTCACTACATATCACCCATTATCACCCTAATGAAGTGATGTAAAAAAATATGAATCAAAATATTTATAATACTATACCATAGACACGATCTATATAAGAATTTTCTTATCCTTAGTTAGGCTCCATTTCTTTTGAGAAATGTAACTCGAAATCAATTACTACATTTGAAAGCATAAACTTGGTTAGCTCAAGCATATTCCTTCCTAAATGTGTCAAAAGATTTCAATAGCATTTGGGGTATGAACAATATACATACGGAAAAGATATTTATTAATTTGGGTTAGAAAACTAATTAACATCTTGAAACGTAATACAGAAGTAATAATCAAATTTATAACACAGTTTTACCAAGTTGTTTTCAAGAAGTACCAAAAAAAAAAAAATCTTCTTGGAAAATTTAATGTTGACGAATACAATTTGAAGATGAGTTAGAAAGCATAAACGCTAGTTACCTCGTGGATGTCAACATGCGATTCTCATATATACTAGGAAAGTGACGCCAACAAAAACCAAACTAGCGTGAACGAACTTATCTTCGATTCAACAAAGAGTTCCATGTTTCTTGTGGTGCAAAATTTTTGATGGGGACTCATGCTGGGTTAAACAAGTTTATACGAGAAAAAGAAATATGGATCATCGAGTCGTAGAAAAACCTAAACTCGAGTTTGGTTAAATCAATCACACACCTAGTCGTGACAGAACGTTAGAATGATTAGCGAGAGTCAAATACATGTGCGGCTTCAATAGTAAAAACGAGTGGAGAAAGCTCAGATGATATTGTCTACTTTAATACTTGTCGGTCTTTTGTTTTACTCTTTTCGTTTTTGGGATGATTTAGTATTTATTTATGCAATCTGATTTTATCGAAAAACAAATTAAAAATATACCTCACACTGACAAAGAAGAAAGTATATCTAGTTTGTGTGTCAGTTCTATAAGAGTCCATGCCCATGTAAACATGGGTGGATCATCGAGCGTGAGGAGGGCATTCGTCCTGAATTTTTAAAATTATGTTTTTATTTTTTTTAAAAAAAATTTAAATTATTATTGTAGTATTATAAAAATTAGATTTTATCCCTCAAAAATTTTTAAAATATAAAAAAAAAAATGCTCCTTATGTATGTATTTATATATTTTCATTCTCCGAGAGTTTCGAGAATATATTATTATTTTTGATATTTTTAAAAAATTTAAATAGCAGATTTCAAAAAAATAGACTTTATCTTGTAAAATTTTGTAAAACTCATAAAATTATATCCCCAAATATCATATAAATTATATCCCCAAATATATATATTCAAATTTTGGGTCCGTTTCTACAACCACTAACAAACTAAAAACTTAATACGGCTTATACATTTGTTGGATACTTTAAATTAAGCTTAATTAAATTTTTATACACACACGTGTGTGTATATATATATAATGAAAATTGGATGTGGATTGCACAATTAAAAACATGGAAGTACACATCCTAACCTGTGTAATTAGTTATCATACAATTATAAGGGTAGACATGCAATTTTGAAGCGCAAATTCTAACCCTCAAAGCAAAGAGAACTTGTACATTCATGGTTAGAATTGAAACTTTTCGAACTAGTAAATAAACAAAGAAAACTTTTGCTCCATTTCACATTATTTTATTTTGTTTCAATATTGTTCTCTCTCCTTTTTTTTATATTTTAGCAAAGTTCTGTTCTTGTTGCCATACATATTTTTAAAGGGTTTATCTTTCATCTACTGTCCGTGTAAATTTTTTTTACACAATCGGATATAGATGCATATCACAAATGCAAACATGATATTTGAAATTTAGACAATGTACACGTGACATGCATCTACAGTTGATGGTGTAAAAAAATTTTTTTTATACAGTCGATACATGAAAGATTAATCTATTTTTAAATAGATAATTAATAATGAGAAAGGGTCATGTCACGAAGTAACTCTTTGCTAATCATTCAATTACAACTCGGAGTAATTAGCATAACTGTTCAATTATCCATAAAATAAGGGGTCATCTAAAAAGTAAGGATCCCTTACTTAATTTCTTGATGATCCGACGATTGTTATTAGCCATTCCGCAATACGGTGTAACAAGCAAAGAATTTTTTTACGTTGTTGGATATGCAATGGCTTGAGGGCTAATAAGAGTCAAAATATATTTAACGTGACAATTGAGGGTCAAGTAAACCAATCTCGAAAAGTAAGTGACCTTTGTCCACCCCCTAACACACACGGGTATCTTATCAAGTGTAAAATCTTTGAATTAAATTAAGCACTAATTGACCAATTAGCCTTAGACTTGAGGGTTTCTTAAAACTCACGAGATACCATCCACTCTACAAAATCACCAGCTTGCACAGCATAAGACTAATTTATGACTAAATTACACCTTACTCCTAAATAGCATAAAATTATATTTTACCATCCTGTTAAAGAACATGGACTTCCATCTTAAAATCAATTGGTGAGCTAAGTGGAATGGCCCAGAAACTTATTAATTAGCTCAGGTTCTTTTTGGCTAGTCAATGTGGGATTTATATTTTTAATATCTTTAACACCCCCACTCACACGTGACTTGGGTTGGATATGGAACCCTGTTACACGTGGATCAGACGTATGAGAACCCGTTGGAGCCTCTTCTGGACAGAAGAGAGCCCGTTGGAAGAGGCTGGACAGGACCCAAGACACGTGTGGATGGATGAGAAAACACTTGAGGGCTAGCTCTGATACCATGTGAAAAGGTTGCAAAGGAATTGTAAAAAGGTTGTGAAAGAATTGTTAAACTTGTGTGTCTTATGAATAATACAATGTAGACTTGTAAGTACAATGAATTTAGACTTTATAATGAACCTAGACACTGACTAACAAGGTAACTAACATAAATGTAGGCACTAATAAATAATGTAACTATACAATGAATCTAGACAATTTATGTTAACATGAGAAAGGTTGTAAGGAATTGTGAGAAAGGTTGTGAAACGAATTGTTAAACTTGTGTGTCTTATGAACAATACAATGGCCTATATTTATAGGCTTGTTAGTACAATGAACTTAGACTGTACAATGAATCTAGACACTGACTAACAAGGTAACTAACATAAATTTAGACACTAATAAATAATGTAACTATACAATGAATCTAGACAATTTATGTTACAATGAATCTAGACAATTATATTAACACCCCCCTCCCCCGGGGGAAACTCAAGGTGGTTGAGCGCAGACCAACTGGAGTTTGGAACACAAGGCGAGAAAACGACCGGGTGGATGAGCTTTAGTGAAAATGTCAGCAGTCTGATCTTGGGAGGAAACGGATTATAATCGAAAAGTACCACGAACCAGATGCTGGCGAACAAAATGGTCATTTTCGATATGTTTAGTACGCTCATGGAAGACATCGTTGTGAGCAATTTGTATAGCACTCTGATTATCACAACGACGAAGAGTAGCGGATCAGTGAGTAACTCCCATATCTTCAAGTAACCACCGATTGAAGCCAAATAAGTTCTTGGGTAATGTCAGCAACTACGCGATGCTCTGTTTCAGTACTAGAACGAGATGTAACAGTCTACTTCTTGCTTTTCCAAGAGATAAGAGATGTACCAAGAAAAAAATAAAAACCTGTAATATAGCGTCTATCCGTAGGATCACCAGACCAATCAGCATCAGAATAAGCGTGTAAATCAAGAGTGGAATGGCAAGAAAAATGAAGACCATGGAATGGAGTACCCTTGAGGTATCGTAAAATGCGAAGAACAGCTACAAAATGAGTCGTCCTAGGAGCCGCCATGAATTGACTGACAACGTGAATGGCGTAAGCAATGTCAGGTCTAGTAATTGTAAGATAAATCATGTTAAGAAACAAAAGAAACTTATATTATAATGTATATAAATCAGGCCTCAATATAATTGGTACATAGGGTGCCTTTATATAGGCCTACAAGAGAATATAAATATGGTAAGTCTTGCTAATCAAGACAATCGGATATATGGTAAGTCTTGCTAATCAAGACAACCAAACTAATAAGGTAATCACCTAATTTAGGGGAGTAATTAAAGTAAGTACATCAATCAAATATTTACATACCATAATATGATAATTCCATATCTTTGACATCCCCTCTCAAACTCAATATGGTTATGGAAAACCAAATTGAGTTTGAAACAAAATTTGAGAATAGAAAATCAAAACCGAATAGACAAAAGAATCAAAAACCAAAAATGAAACGAAATCGAAACTGATCGAAAACTTGAAAACTGAATCCAAGAGAACCCAAAGGTTAATAACCGAAATAATCCAAAAAATCAAAACCGAAAGAACCCAAAAGTCGAAAATGAAATGACGAAAAGACTCGAAACTGAAGAACCCGAAGTTGAAATCAGGAGAACACGAAGGTTGAAAACTAAGAATCTGAGCAAAATATATTTACAAATGCTCAAATAAGTTTAAAGACTCAAAATATATATACATGTAGAGGCTCTGATACCATGTTAAAGAACACATGGGTTTCCATCTTAAAACCAATTGGTGATAAGTAAAGTGGCTCAAGAACTTATTAATTAGCTCAGGATCTTTTTGGCTAGTCAACGTGGGATTTATATTTTTAATATCTTTAACACATCCAATGACAAAACTACTAAATTGGTTCAAAATAACGACATTTCATAGAACTTATCTGATAATTTTAATGGTAGATTTTTCCGTTGGTTGGACAAGGCCTCAAGCGGTGCATCAAATATTTTGGTGAGCAATTCCAAAAAAAGTACATATTTGAACTCAAATTTTCACAATATTATTAGTATAGCACCAAAGTTGCGCAAAAACGATTCGCAAGTAGCTGAAAACGAGAACCCTGGGTCCCACACAATATTGCAGAAAAATGATACAGGGATTATAGAACAAAATTTTGAACAAAAAAAAAATTGAGAACACAAGCAAATCAGAATTAAGTTGGAGATCCACCCCAAAAACTTAATTTCATCAATTTCAAGTCCCAAATTCTTAAATGTGCCCATCAAAAATCATTATAAAGATAAGGACAACTGGACTAACATGTTAGTTAACTAGAAAAATAACAAAGACCCATCAAAATTACAAAATTATCATCCAGGCACTTTATCAAACTTTATTCATTTAAAGTGTAGTTTTGCACTATTACAGGGTGTAAAAGGAATCATAGAATTATATGAGAACAATTAAATAATTTTGGTGCCATCTTCCAACATTTTGATCTATGGTCGGCTTTGATAGTTAGTAAAAGAGGGATAAATGTACATAAATTTCTCAGGGGACAAATTGAGATACAGTTTATTTTAAATTAAGGGACGTAAAATGTAATTTTTGTTTTTTTGTCAAATCGATAACATTTTAACCTAACCTACTATACAAGAGGAGATCGATCTGGAAACTATTAAGGGACTAAAGAGAGAGACCCTCTAGACCAAACAAGTGTGTTTTGACACCTACTTGAATTTTTACAAGGTCTGGGGTTTGAACTCCAAAACTCACAGTGGAGAACATTGCTTTATAAGACATTTTCTAGCAAACTCCACTTTAATAGAGTTGGTTGGACGTAAAATGTAATTAGTCCCTTGAATTTTACCCCTGCAGATCTGTTAGCATAAAAAAATACGTAATGGAAGATAAATTTATTTAACACATAAAAAATATGTGGGAGAAGAGGAGGAATTACAAAATAACGCACATCGGACTCTCATATTGAGACCCGCATAAACCCACGGTATAATAACCTTACCATTAGGCTAGAATTTCTCTATTCTAGACTCTCTCAACTCAACCCTTCTCAATTGAAACATGTCCTCTATTTATAGGGTAACAAATTTAACTACCAAAAAACCTAGAAACCTAATTAGAATAGGAAATAACAACTCTAAACATAATTGTAATAGAAAACTAAATTACTTAAATAACTAAATTACCAAAACCTAACAATAATGTATTTCCTAATTGATAAGGAGTTTGGTTTAATTATGCCATCAATGCTTCTTTTAAACCAAACTCTACCAAACTTTTCATAAGGGTAGATCCACGCCATGCACGATTAAGACGATCAAAAATTTTCATACAGTTTTTTTCTACCACAGTGTGGCATCATCAATTTGATTTAATCTTTATTCTTCAAAGTTTTTTCAAACGATCCGCATATCTGGACTGATAAATTTTCGTCGTATACTTTTCTTCAATTTATCAACCACCATAAATTTAGTGATAATTGGTATCAAAATTCTCATTTTTTGTAAATCAATCACAATCTACTAGGTAGGATTTTTTTTTCTCCATCACTGCTCAACATAAAAAAAAAAAAAACAATCACGACAAGATCCTTCTTTTTTAGATCTCTATCTAATTAGGGCCAATTTTGTTACACCTTAATTGTCAAATGAGTACCCCAAGACCAAACTCACGTGGTCTAATTTTTCGGTGTTTGAGTACTCCAACAAAAAACTTTTTCTCCAATTTTTGACAAATATCTCAGTATCAAACTCTTGAACCTAGAGCTCTGATACCACTTGTACTTGTAGCATAAAAAACTACGCAGCGGAAGATAAATTTATTCAATACATATTTATTCAACACTAGTGAAGTCTATTGATGGTAGAGAAAATTCCAATAGACACTCTAAAAAAGCCTAGCGAGGTGGCCAATTCTGGCACGATATAATAGTACAATAACAAATTATTGCGATTCAAATTTTATCGTGTCAACACATTTATATCATGACATTAAGCTGCTTAGTTCGCTACATTTTAAGCGTATTACAATTGTGTCGTGTTGCGCTAACATATTTAATTATTAATATTTGAGTAATTTAACTATAATTAAGAATGCAGAACATATAACTCTAAAGAGTGATGTCTAGTTCATTTTTTTTCCCCAAAAAAGTAATATTTTACTTCTCGTCTTAATTTGTTTTAACTTTTCCATGTCTATATCCCTCTTTTTATCCTTAGCATGAATTTAAAGGTTAAAACAAAAGAAATATTTATATCGTGAATCAATTATTGCCCTATTTAATAGTAGTTGTTAAATGTTAATTGTTCACTATATATGGACATATATATATATATATATATATATATATATGTATTTATATATATTTTGTTATTATGTTATGTTTACAATTTTCTTCAACTATAATTTAGTATAGAAATATTAATAAATATTAATAGTATGTCCTAAGTGGCTATGAATGATAGAATTGACATTATGTGGAAAGTTATGGATGCAAGGGAGGAGTATTAGGCAAATGAGTCATTATAGAAATTTTGTTTGTATTCCATTGGCGGATTTTCTAACCAATGAAATGTATGATGAAAAACGCGATGCAAATTATTATAAGCTTTCAAGAATTTTTCTAGCCAATGAAATGTGTTAACATATATACCATATTTACCTTTTAATATATATGTTAGGAATATATTTAGTTGTATATATTTTTTAAGTGTATATTCTATTCCTTAATTATAGATCTTGATTAGCAAGACATTCCTTATTTGTTTCATAGGGTAGTCTATTTAAGAGAATTTCTTTGTATTATTATATTCATACAAGAAATGTAATTTTTCTTCAAAATTCGTTCATGGTATCAGAGCCACATCTTGGGGTCTGATTAGTTCATTCTCGGATTATTATCATCGAAGGTTTTTTTTCTTTTCTCCTCCTTTTGGAATTTTTTCTCAGTCTGTTGCCCAGATTTTTCGTTATTTTATCAATACCCAACATCCAAAAGGAACTCCCCAGTCCTAGGCCTTGTTCCAATAATTTTTTGGCCACCAAATTCTGCTTCACACGTTCCTACGCAGTTCATCGCCGTCATTGGACTGTACTGGAAAACAATCCAACGAAGGAAGAAGAAGGTAAAAGCGTGTTTCACAAACACGCCTTCTTCAGTTTCTCTTAAAGCGTGCTTGTGAAACACGCTTTCTTCTTGCTGGGAAGTCTTTTGCCAAGTCACTAGCCACACCAGCGCCAACGTGTCGACACGTCAATCATCTGACCCTACTCCACAGCCACGTCACATGCCACGTGCCCAGACATGTCGTGACCTGCCACATCAACCTTACAGTGACACGTACTACCACGTCATCTGCCACGTCAACCTTACTATGCCACGTCGCCTGCCACTTCAACCCTACAGTGCCCGTCATCTGCCACGTCATCCATTTTGTCCAGCCATCTGCCATGTCATTGCCACTTCAGCAGTTTACAATCCTTGGTTCAGCCTTGGGTTTATTTGGTTTGGTTTACTGGTCAGCAATTTTTTGTCTGGTTCAGGCTATTTTTCAACTATTTTCTCCCGATTTAGTCCGGTTCCCTATATTTTTTGATCTTTTGAATTCAACCGTGTGCTTGATTTTCTGTGATTCTTCTCGAAAAGTAGTTTTTCTTTATACCGTTACTTACTTTATTTTTTATTTTTTGGCATTCAATTGTTATTTTCCTACCATGGCTCAATCAGATTTGTCACATCCTATTTCAACTACATTGGATGGACTTAATTATGTTCCATGGGCTCAAGATATGCAAAGTTTCCTCAAAGGTCGAAAATTGCATGGCGTATTGTTGATGGATATACAGTTGTTCCAACACAACAAGAAGGCAAATCGATTACCAAATTCAATGATCGTTTTGAAGATTGGTAATCATCAAATTATTACCTGGATCTGCAACACCACTATTCCTTCCATACGTCAACAATTTGGGCATTTTAATACTGCCAAGAAATTATGGGATTTTCTTACCCATCGATACACTGTCAAAGGTCTTGCATGTCAATTATAACATCTTGGCTGCCTTATATCATATGAAACAGGAGCCTCATCAACCTGTTCATTCCTTTATCGCTACTCTTAGTAGTCTTTGGGATCAATTAGTGCTTTCGGATCCAAATAGGGATTCTCCTGGAGATGCTACAAAGTACTCCGCTCTTCGAGATAATCAACGCTTGATGCTATTTCTCATGGGTCTTCATGATGACTTTGAGCCTATTCGTGCATCGTTATTACATCGGTCTCCGTTACCTACTCTTGAGGATGCCTTTTCAAAAGTTATTTTTGCAACACAGGAAACTCGTTTTCGCTCTCTTAAGTCTGTCAATTCTAATCCTAGACATCACTTCACCGAAATTGCTTTGGCCACATCAGCTCCTTTAGGTTCATCTCAACCAAGGGAATGCCGTTATTTTCATGATCCTGGTCATTGGCTTTTAAATTTTCCTATTCGCATTTGTCATATTTGTCGCAAGAAAGGACCTCGTCATTTTCCATCCAACTGTCCCAAGAATCCCAATAGGACTTCAACAAAATCCGGACAGTTCCAACCTAAGTCTGGTCCATATCATGTTGCTGCTACCACTGACATCTAGATATGCTTGCTGAATCCTCCTCTCTAGCTATTACCCTCACTAATGTTGAATCAATATTTAAACAGAGTTTGCTTAAATCTACCTCATCTACTGCCCTTTCTATCACTCTAGGTAATTCTTCTTGGTATTTCAATTCTGCTTGCAGTAATCATATGACCTCCGATTCTCATATTTTTTCTTCAGTCAACAAATTCTTCTTTACCGACCTATCCATACCGCTAATGGTTCTACTATGCATGTTAGTCACATAGGCCATATCTCTACATCAAATATTTCTATTCCTGATTCTTTTCTTATTCCTCAACTTAAACTTAATCGTGTCTCTGTTGGTCAATTATGTGATTTGAGTTTGCATTTATTCTTTACTCCGTTTGGATGTTCTATGTAGGATCCCCAGACGGGGCAGATTCTTGGGATAGGCCTAAAGTTGGTTGTCTATTTGAGTTGATTCACCTTCGACTTTCTCCTCATTTATTTTCTACCTCCTGTTCTGCTATTTCAACATCATCACTTGATTTGTGGCACTCCCGCCTTGGTCATGTTTTCATTGGTCGTTTAAAAACTTTAGTTTCTCAGGGTCGTCTAGCTTATGTTAAGAATGAACATTTGGAATGTGTTTCTTGTCAACTTACAAAACATCATGCTTTACCTTTTAATAAAAGTGATTCTGTTGCTACTGCACCATTTGATCTTGTCCACTCTGATATTTGGGGACCTTTCCCTACACCCACTATGGGTGATTCCAAATATTTTGTTATTTTTGTTGATGACTATTCACGATACACTTGAATTTATCTTATGAATCATAAATCTGACTTATCTAAAATTTGTCGTGATTTTGCCACTATGATTCTGACTCAATTCTCTAGAATCATCAAAATTCTTCGTACAAACAATGCCATAGAATATAAAGAAAAGCCCTTTTTAGACTTTCTTCATCAAAATGGTATTGTTATTTATAGATCTTGTCCAGGTGCCTCTCAACAGAATGGTCACGCTGAATATAAACATAGGCACATCTTTGACACAACTCGTGCTCTACTAATTTCATCTTCTTGTCCTGAGAGTTTTTGAGGTGAAGCAGCACTTACTGTTATCTATACTATTAATAGGGTTCCTTCCTCTGCCATTAACAATCAGACTCCCTACAAACGTCTCTTTAAATCTCCTCCTGATTATACATTACTCAAAGTTTTTGGCTGCGCTTGTTTTGTTCTTCTTCAATCGCATGAGCACAGTAAGTTAGAATCTCGTGCTCGCCCTCTGTTGTTTCTTAGGGTATGGAATTGAACATAAAGGCTATTGGTATTGGGATCCTTAGTCTCGCAGGTTTCGCATATCTCGTCATGTAATCTTTTGGGAGCATCAAATGTTCTCTTCCATGTCCAAGTTGCATCTTCCCCTTATTTTCTCTCGAAATTTCTTTACTAATCCCTCGTTTGATCTTTTATCCTGATGAGCATGTTGTAGATTCTGCAGTTGACTCCACCTTTAAATCTCCTCATGATGACTTCCATGGCTCTCAAGATCGTGCTCCTGACGGTGATCCTGTCCTGCCTATTTCTCCAGAACTGTCTCATTCATCTCCACCTCCACCTACACTTCGTCGATCTAATCGTGTAAGAGATATTCCTTCTCGACTTCGAGACTTTCACTATTTTTCTATTATCTTATCTTTACATGAACCCATTTCTTACCGAGAAGCTAGTTCTAATCCCATTTGGCACATTACAAGCTATATTAGATGAGTTGCAGGCACTTGATAAAATACACACTTGGAATATAGTCGACCTATCTCCTGGAAAGTTTATTGTTAGTTGTAAATGGGTCTATAAAAGTAAGACTCATTCGGATGGAACTATTGAGCGACACAAAGCTCGTTTAGTTGCAAAAGAATTTGCTCAGGAACACGGCATCGATTATGAAGAAACCTTTGCTCCTGTTGCACGTCTTACTTTCATTCGTAGTTTACTAGCTGTTGCTGCTACTTGCAGATGGTCCCTTTTCCAGTTGGATGTCAAGAATGCTTTTCTTAATGGTGATCTTATTGAAGATGTCTATATGAAACCACCTCCTAGTTATTCTCATCCGCAGAACAAAGTTTGCAAACTTCGTCGAGCTCTCTATGGTCTTAAACAAGCTCCTCGAGCTTGGTTCTCCAAGTTTAGTTCTACCATTTGTCAGCTTAGGTTTACTTCCAGTCCTTATGATTCAGCTCTATTTCGTCGAGTATCAGTGATCATGGTACTATTATTTTATTATTGTATGTGGATGACATGATTATAACTGGCTATGATATTGTTGGCATCATTGATATCAAAAATCATCTTCATCAGCATTTTGAGATGAAGGATTTGGGACTCTTGAGTTATTTTCTTGGCCATGAGGTTTCGTCCAATTCTGATGGTTACTTCCTCACTCAAGCTAATTATGCTTCTGATCTTCTTGCTCGTGTCGGCCTCACAGATCATACCATTGCCTCAACTCCTATTGAAGCTAATGCTCATTTTACTCGTATTGATGGATCTCCTCTCTCTGATCCTACTTTGTATCGTCGGATCGTAGGTAAATTAGTCTATTTTACTGTCACTCGCCTTGACATTGCTTATGTTGTTCATATCGTCAGTCAGTTTATGGAAACTCCAAGGACAACTCATTATGCTGCCGTTCTACGCATTTTGCGATATATAAAGGGTACCCCCTTTCATGGTCTTCATTTTCTTCCCGCTCGCCACTTGATGGCTACTACATGCATACTTTGATGCTGATTGGTCTGGCGATCCAACAGACAGACGATCTATTATAAGTTTCTGCTTCTTCCTTGGTACTTCTCTCATCTCTTGGAGGAGCAAGAAGCAGACTGTCACTTCTCGTTCTAGTACTGAAGCTGAATATCGGGTTATGGCTGATGCTACTCAAGAACTTGTTTGGCTTCCCTGGTTACTCGAAGATATGGGTATTACTCATTCTTCTGCTACTCTTCTTTGTTGTGATAATCGGAGTGCTATTCAAATTGCTCACAACGATATTTTTCATGAGCGCACTAAGCACATCGAAAATGACTATTATTTTGTTCGCCAGCATCTAATTCATGGTACTCTTCAATTACAATCTGTCTCTTCCCTTTATCAGACTACTGATATCTTTACTAAGGCTCATCTACCTGGCCGTTTTCATGCTCTTTGTTCCAAACTCCAGTTGGTTTGCGTTCAACCGCCTTGAGTTTGCGGGGGGATGTTAACATATTTTCCATACTTTACCTTTTAATATAGATGTTAGGAATATATTTAGTTGTATATATTTGTTAAGTGTATATTCTATTCCTTAATTATAGATCTTGATTAGCAAGACATTCCTTATTGTTTCATAGGGTAGTCTTTTTAAGAAAATTTCTTGTATTATTATATTCAGACAAGAAATATAATTTTTCTTCAAAATTCGTTCAAAATGTGTGATGAAAAACGTGATGCAAAATATAATAAGCTCTCTAGAATTCTAGCCAATTAAGGTGTAATAAAAATTTCATGCAATTTATGATCACCTCTCAATTCTTAGATATTAGCCAAAGATTTGTTAAGGTATTTGGAGGTCAACCTATGTTCCCCTTTCATTAGATTTTGTCTAATAAACATGCCAATTTGGTGGTTTTGATTGAATAAAAATGTTCTAAGCGGCAAGAGAATGAGGTTGATCTTAATATTTGTTAAAAGAGTAAATATTTCCTATCGTTCGGTGAAAATATTTTACGCCAATGGGTATCACCATTACGCGCCACCGCGTCGCAAATAAATCTTGGCAATTTGTTATCCGAGAATGTTTCAAATTTTTTTGTTCCTCATTTCTCGATGATTTAGTTTAGCATTTCGTTTGTTACTTTTTCTTTCTACATTTCTTGAGTGATTTTAACAACTTTTGCTCGTAAAACATGGCAATTAGAACTTAGAAATATTGGTTTTTAGATGAATAAAAACTTTGGAATGACCAAGTGGAAGATACCGTAACATGCAAGTGAATAACTTTGAGGAGTTTGGAAAAGGAATATATCTGTGTCTTGTGGAGAAAATTGGAACGGCATGTGATTAGTATTCCAATATATCTTTCCAAGTTTTGGAGAGTAAAAGATGAATGCTCTCTGTACTATGCTGCCCTGCTTGGCTTGTCACCCATGAAAAGAATCCAAATATATAGAGCAAAAAGGAATTAATGAAGAATAAAGTTATCTTTGAAGACAAAGGAAACCTTTTGTGACAGATGATACAGCTATTAGTCATTCTCATATAAAAAGGTATAATGTTTCCATGCAGCTGCATGCATGCATGCACTCTTCCACTTTATTTAGATTCTTCATACAAGACTTGATCAATTAGCTGTAATATAGAAGAAATGCAACATATAGTATAGGTCCTACATATATACACAAGGTTTTCCCTTCTTTGCGTTCAACAAGGCTCTTATTTGTTTTTGTGGTAGTTGCCGAATAAGATGATTAAAGAAGTTTACTACTTTGTTGGCCTCTTGATCATAATTATGGATGTTGTAGCAGGTATTCTTGGCATCCAAGCTGAGATTGCCCAAAACCAGGTAATTGCCATTTTTACTCATTCATTTAAGTATGTTTTTTTTTTCTTTATTCAAAAAGATGTTTACTGTGAATCTTCGACTATCTCTTGGTGACTCCGAAAACGTCATACCAATTAAGACACTTTGTTGTCCACTTAAGTGCTTATTTATTTCTGTTTGTAGAAGATAAAGTAAGAGGTGAATTTAACCTGTCAGGTATTAAAAACCGAGATTCAAGTGCAGGAAATGGCATTCAAATATTATATTACTCTCAAGATTGTGGATAATTGTTCTTGTGGCTGTGTGCTAACTTGGAAAAGACTGGAGTTAAGATTGTGGATAATTGTTCTTGTGGCTGTGTGCTAACTTGGAAAAAGACTGGAGTTAATACCTGACAGGTTCTTTGTTTAGTTCTCTGCATATTGTGAGCATCTTAAAACTACAAGACCCTCTATTTTGCAGGGCAAAAACTTAAGGGTGTGGTGGATACTTGAATGTAGAGATCCAAGCTATGAAGCTTTCAAACTAGGCCTGGCTGCAACAGTACTATTGACCTTGGCCCACGTTACTCCCATTATGCTTGGGGGTTGCATTTGCATTCGGTCCAAAGAAGAGTTGGATCAGTCATCTAATATCAAGCAGCTAGCAGCCGGTTCTCGCGTTTTAACATGGTACAAAATAGATAACTTTTGTTGCATTTTGTTCCCTTGCAAAATAGATTGATAAATTTGCAGATTGGTTATTGGAAGGAAATTCCGATAGTCCCTAGTAACTGAAAACTGTGCACTAATAGGCACCCATGTTTTTACATGGCATTGAAAATTCATTTTAAACTAACATTTAACAGGCTACTATGGTAATGTTCAGGTTTGTAATGGTTATAGCATTCGCATTGCTAATCAGCGGAACACTGTCAAACTCGAGATCGAGGCAAAACTGTGGAATCTCAAACCATCACCATTTGTCTACCGGAGGAATTTTGTGTTTCTTCCATGGCCTTTTTGCCGCTGCTTATTATATTTCTGCAACAGCAACCACCCAAGATGAAAGGGTGCCCAAGCAACCTGCAACTGCAGGTGCAGCTGCTAATGCTTGAAACTGACATAAAAAGTGTTCTACCCATCCATTCTTTCCAATTTAAGCAATGCTATTGATTTGTTATTATTTTGAAGAAATATTTCAGGATTTCTTCTCTCCTTGGTCCTTCTCTTCTCTTTCATCCAAACTAGGTCATTGGCTGATGTTTAGGCATGTTCGTACAATATTGGAGTTCTTGATATTTCTTGAAGCAAGAAAAGTTCCTTAGATTCTTTCAGTACTCAATCATGACTATTAAGCTGCTGTTCTCTCTTTTTTCGCTCTTCAGTGCCAAGAGAAAAATAGCCCCCTCTATTATAGCACCCCTGTTATGGGCAACTCCAACCCAATACGGGTTCCCAAATGCCTATAGAATGCCTAAATCACATGAGTCGGTTACATACACCCTAAAACTCTTGCAGAGACTTTCGTTCAAACCAGCAAGATTAGGGAAACCTACGAATGCCATAAATGCAGATAATTCAATGATGCATGTGTACGCAGTTGCATGCAAACACAAATACAACTTAAATTAGAAATTCAAGTTGCGTGAATCTTTCCTTTGTAACATTGTTTCCCGTCGATGAAATAATTTCATTTTCAGGGAGTTTGCAATCTGGTAAGTAGTTATTTGAAAAACAATCGAAAAGCCACTGCATCAGCAATAGCAAAAACAGCAATTCAAATGCTTAATAGTCAGCAATTCAAATGGCTGCTTGCCCAAAAATCTGCTGAGACAAGCTCATTCAAAATCCATCAAAAACTGCCTGCACGATGACAACACAACTCCCAGATAAAACAAGTGTATAAAGATCATTCAAGTAACAGAACTAGTTCTGTAACACAACTACATTTCTTTCGTTCCATCTTTGTAAAAGTTCATCAGATAGGTTGACATTTTTCTACAAAAGACTAAAGAAACCAGAGATTGAGAATCTCATTATATCATGCAATTATGCCAATTCAAGCTACCAATAATGGCATGAAAATTGTTCAAGCAAACTAGTACCAAAATTCAAGGTTTATATTATCTTTCCCGTCAATTGTCAGCATGGGGAATACCTATGGTCATCACATAGTGACAAAGACTGCATATTACACCAAGTTAGAGATCAGACTCCTAAATAACACTAATAGTAATATGTTCTTATCCTATCAAGAAAAAAGAAAGTGTCTCTGATGCTAAGTGTCCAAGAAAACTTTTCAAAGTTGACAATCAAGGAATCTCTGAACCACAATTAGTCATAGTCTTGATTTTCCTATTCTAGCCAAGAAAAGGAATCTGCTATTACCCATACAGTTCAACTTACCACTTCAAATCACATGCTTTATCCACAATGCTTATGGTTTAAAATCTGATCTCTGCTCATTTAAGGAAATAGCTTAACAACAGCAGAACTTAAAATTCTTTATTAAAAAAGCAAGTTAATCAAATGGTGCAACCGCAGTATCACCCAGGTTCAACCTTAACCATCATCAATTGAATCATCACACATATGTTGTCAGAAGCTAATTTAAGAGCCCTCAGAAAATCTACAGGTTTTCGACCTCAGAAAGTCCGGAGCAAAAGAGATCACAATAATGAGGGTCAGAAGGCAGCAAAAATGCAGGTATAACATACCAAGAGTGACAAAAATATGCCACTAGATTACCATATAGAGGTGCAGCCACTAGATTACTATGTGCATCAGTGCATGACTCTGCCAAAAACAGATGCAATATCTTACCAGCAAAAGAGACTAACATGCTAGCATGCTTTCCTCAATAATACTGAAAGGAGAGGAGACATTTTAGTCCAAATATAGGAGGTTGCTCCTATGTTCCCTTTCTACTAAAAGTATCTATTGTGATTAGAAGAATGAAAGCTCAGTTTGACATTTCTAGACGACAAGGTGGTGATGTGTTCTCAACATTCCTTGTAGTGACGTAAGCTTACGTAGGATAATCTGATGCACAAAAGAGGACAATGCTAAACATGGTCTTAATGAGAAAAAATTGAGCTTGAAATATATTGGAGATACTATTCCTTATACGAGTGCTCAATTGTCCATACCTTAGCTACTGAAAATTTTTTAGAAGGATTTCTCTTTGAAGATTACCTTTAAATATTTTTCCCCCATCAAAGATGAGTAAGAGAGGTAGTAATTTGGGAGTCGGTTACTAGGGACCTAAATCTAAAAGATAGCTTCAGCATAAGATATTTGTTACAAGAAAGATATCTTCAGGCAAATGGCTATAGTTGTTTATCTAGAGGCAGATAGCTTCAGCCTATGATATTTGTTGTCTAGAAATGTCCCCAGCAGGAAAATGGTTACAGTTGTTTCTTCTAGAGGTGAACTCCACATTACTCCAGGTTATAAAGAGTAATCATGAGATTACAAGGATGACTGGATGCTAGACATGGTACGCGTGTTAATTGCTATTAACTTCTCACTCTTAGGAAAAATGGTATTAACGATTATTATGGATTCCAACTCTGTCGCACAAGCTTAAAAGAACTTTCTTTTATAACCTAGTATTGAATCCTTACTAATTCTACATTCCAACAAACTTAATGATCAAAGAAAGGCAACTAATATCACAAAGCACATTATCAACTAAAACCAGTATAAAGGCAATTAAGACAAGAATATCATCTTGATTTGCATGCCAACAAATGAGTAACACATAGCGCATTAAAGTCAACCACCATACCCATCCAACTGAATGAAAATGGCAACATATGTAAAGACTAACCAAGATGTATAAAAGCAAACATCCTAAATCAGCTTATAAACACTGAAATATTCAAATCATACAAGTTTAAAAGTCATCAGCATGCAAAATATCATATAAGAAGGTTAATGTATGGGAATCCATAATTAGCTAATTAACAGATGTACAACCCTAAAAACACTAAAAATAAATTTAACACAACAATGCTGCCTTTTCCACCAACGTTAATCATCACCAAACACCATTAATACACTGACCTTTAGACATTCTTCCAAGACCTCATGCCCTGACCTTATCAATGCCCTGACTTTATTGCTACTTAACTTCTCCCTTTAATTCCTAGGAAAAATGGTATTAACAGATTCTTGTGAATTTTGAATCCATAGCACAAGCTTAAAAGAACTTCCTTCAACAACCTTGTATTGATTTCTTACCATCTGTATATGCCTACAAACTTATTAATCATCAGCAAAGTCATAATATCACCAAGCATATTATCAACTAAAATCCACTATAGACGCAATTAAGATGAGAATATCATCTTGCTTTGACTACCAACAAACAAGTAACAGCGCATTAAAGTCAACCAGCATAACTATTCAACTGCATGAAAATGGCAACATATGTAAAGACGAACCAAGATACCGAAAAGCAAACATCCTAAATCAGCATATAAATACTGAAATATCCAAATAATACAAGTTTAAAAGTCATCAGCAGGCAAAATATCATCTAAGAAAGTTAAATTACAGGTATCATAATTAGTTATTTAACAAACCTATAACCATAAAAACACTAAAGATCAATTTAACACAACAATGCTGCCTTCTCCACTAACATTAATCATCATCAAACCTCATGAATACAACTGACCTTTCAAAAGTTTTCCAAGACCTCAATTCCCTGATCATTTCAAGCCATCCAAAATCAGCTTAGTCTGCTCAGCCATCAACTCCGACCTTCTCCTAGCAAACAACTCAATCTCCTTAACTTTCAACTCTCTCCACTTCTCCTCCAATTCAGCTCTCTTCTTCTCATCCTTAATCAAATCCGCACCATTCTTCAGAACCCACTCCTCAATCCTCAAACTATCCGGCCCAAAACTCACATTCTTTAACCCCTCCACTACCTTCTTCCCACTCACCAAATCCTTCACTTCCTTCAACTTCTCCTCCAAATCAACTTTAGGAGTAGTCCTCCCAGTCCCAGTCCCAGTCCCCACCGGGCCTTTACTCCGGCTTTTCCTCACAACCGTCCCATTAACCTTAGGACTCTCAATAGTCTCCTCACCACCAACATTTTTCTCACTGCCCCACACCTTTTTCGACAAATCATAAGCTTTTTGCTCATGGGGCTTCGTAAAGGTCCTTTCTTTATTATCCTTTTTCTCTTTTTCGGCATTCTTTTCGTACTTCTTCTTGAGCCTCCTAATCTTATCCTGCAACTGAGTCCTGCTAAAATCAACGCAGCAAGATGAAGATTTTTCTTAATAAATTCAAGAAAAGCATTTAAATCAGTAACCGGGTCGGCTTTTTTCTTGGCCGAATAATCGAGCATTCCCTTGAGGATAGCTATCTCATCATCCTCGCTCCACAGCCTCTGAAACAACTTCCTCGAATCATCATTAGAATTCCCTTTCTTCTCCGAACTTTCGGCCTCCGAGTCGGGTTTTCTCTTCGACCTCTTGGCATCCTTCCCTTCATCCCCTCCCGTCCCCGCCGCCGCAGAAGCCGGACGTTTAGCTCCTGCCCCGGAGGTGGGTTTTGTCGGGGAAGTAGGCCCCGACGACGAGTTCGGCTTGGATCTGGGCTTTTTAGTAGTAGTGGTTTTCAGCGGCTCGTCCATGGACTTTGAAGCGAGGGGTTTGATATTCAGGTCGGGTTTTTGTGCAGGGTTTTCGGAGTCAGTATCGGATCCGGACTCTTCGTCTTCCGAAGAAGATGAATCAGCGGGTGTGGGTTGAGTTTTTGGGGATTGAGGGATCGGGTTTTTTGGGAGCCGGAGCGGGCGTGGAGGAGGCCTTCTTTAGGGAATCTTCGGGTTCGGATTCGGATTCTGAGCCTTCTTCTTCTTCGGAGTCTTCCTCTTCGCCGGATTCTTCTTCTTCTTCGGATTCTGGTGGCGGATCGGGTTTTGCGGGTTCACGGGGCTTGGCCATTTGAAGGTGGGTTAGAAAAAACTGAAAAGGGTTTGAGCAGAGACGTTTTATTCTGGGAGAAATTGGGGGAGTTTGTGTACACTGGGAAGTGAATACTCGTTGACTCTCTCCTTATATATAAGAGGACGGAGAGGGTATAATTGTCAATATTCATATGCTATGGCATTTTTTTTTTTTTTAAGTTTGAGTTAATTACCTTTTGATTATATCACATTATTCACTTTTTACCCTAATTTTATTTTGTTTTACTTATCACCCTTATTAGACAAATCTACTCTCTTTTTTCTTTTTTAGATTTCGAGGTTTTCCTTTCTCCTCCATTTTTTTAGAAAATTCTTAGATATATCAGGTTTATGACATTATTATTATGGATCCTTTGGTACAAAAGAAAAAAAAAAAAAAAAACATATCATCTAATAGCACGATGTGTTTTTGATATTGAATTATGTGTTTCTTTTTAGACTAGAAGGTGAATGATACTATACTATAAAATCGATCCATATAAAAATTTCTCTATTTTTTCTTCTCTCCTTACATTTTTACTTTTCTTTATTTCCTTCCTTCCTCTCTTGGTTGAACAGTTTGACCATAGTGCCATTAAAGACAAAAAAAAGAGTTGGAAAAAGAAAGGAGTAGAAAAAAAGAGAATGAGAGTTTTGAAATTGGCGAATTCTATAGTCACGTTATTGTTGTATTTTAGGATTTATATTGTACAAATATTAAAATCATATATTATTATATTATACAAATTTTCAAAACACATAAGTATGATATTCTAACGGAATCATAAATTTTACTAAAAATAAATCAAAAGTCTCACAAATAGAATGAAGCTATTTTGTAGTTTTTGTCCCAATGTTGATGAGTTAAAGAAAATAAAGGCAGGGAGCAAAACATCACGTACTATATCAAATTATCGACATTATTCCATTTATGTCCAAAAACTTGCAGTTAATTCTCAATTTGTAATACTTCCTCTAAATTTTTGACATATTGAACTTCAACTCTCGTATCTATCCCACACTATCCAACTTTTTATTGTTAAGAAGATTGATGGATGTTGTATCTCAAGTATATGGTGTGCACGATTAGAATATTTGTTAATTTTGATAATAATGTAAAAATACAAAATCATTTTCTCTTCTACAAACTCACCAAAAGCCAAGACCAACCCATGTAACAAAAAAAAATAAAAAATAAAATGATAACGATGTTAAAAAATAGAAAATTATTTTTTGTTCCACAAACTCACTACTCGTAAAAATAAACTCATCTAGTAAAATCATATCAAATCGTCAATCTTGATTTTAAATGTTTGGTCCTACTTTTTGTTTCACGGATTTAATAACAGGATATTAATGAATTTTTTTATTTTGTATAAACTATGAATAAAATATAAGTCAGGGGATGCAAACAAAGTTGGGTCGATTTTTTTTTTTTTTTGTGGTCCGAATTTTTATGACAAAAAGATGGTAGAAAAGATTTAATTGCATTTTAGCTCTACCACAACAAAATGTAATACTTATCCAACTCAAAAACTTGCACATGAAGACATGTCTCGCGATTTAGAATGCCTCTAAAATTCTGCCTTCACCTTTCGTTATTTCCTCCATTTATCACCTCTATTCTCTTGTATTTGATGCTTTGTTTAAAGGAAAAAAATTAAGTTGGGTCTTATACATAAAAAGATACTTATTTTCGGATTTGACTTATGTATTGTTGTCGACCAAACCTAATTAACTACGCGTTTTTTAGAGGGTCCCAGATGCATAGAAACTTTCCCTGTGGAGTCCTACCAAGAGATCTTCAGTTTCGCTTATTTTATCCAACCAACATCATTCCTTAAATCAGCCTGGCAGAATAGACACATAAATTTTAATTCTTGGGGAACAGGATTCGAAAGTTCCCCTTAATTAGTATTCCCTTAATTCGGAGTTTGGAGTTTAAGAATCTTACTATTTGCTTATTATACAAGGAAAATTAAACATAGTCAAGTTCAAAAGTTGCTAAATCTAGCTAAATCTAACTAGATTTAGCAACTTTTGAACTCGACTATGTTTAAATTTGTCTGAACTAGTCAATCACTCCCCAACTTGTTTGCAATAGAATGTATTCTTGTTTGCACTTTCTTTTTGCGTTTTTGCATAAACAAGTTGGGTAGTGAGTGCCAGGACTGATTTGTTTAAACAAGTTAATTATTAATTAGAGCTTGTAAAATACATTCTATTTTAATCCTTGCCGTCATTATTTCTAATCAGCTGTTTCTCTAAATTTCCCTTAATCGAAATAGGATTGTATTAATTAACCATCTTCAGCCTCTAGCTAGTTCATCTTGTGCTTGGTTTTCTATTTTGCTTTGTTTTTTTATTTATTTATTATTACTTTTTTTAAACTTACATTTCTTCCTATTCTTAATGATTCGAACTAAAATATATAATACGGAAAGTGTCTTACTATTTACACCACATCTCGTTATCTCTATTTTACTTTTTCTATTGGCATGTATGGCATAATAATGTGCACTTACTGCAACCTTTTCTTTTGATAGATTTCTTGAGCACTAGTGCATTTAGACTTTCCACCTGATAGCATCCAACTTGACTACATCTAAAAGCTCTGGTGTTCTTTAGTCAAGAATGGTGATGAAGCTACATGTTTAGATGAAGAAACGAAAATTTTAGTGCCTCGTGAAATAGTTTTGGAGATCTTATGTAGAATGCCAGTGAAGTCTTTGTTGAGATGTAAATCAGTGTGCAAGTAATGGTGCGACACTATTGAGGACCGGGCACTTGTTCATGAGCATGTGAGGCATTCAAAGGTCGTTTATCTACTCTTTAAAGATAAGAAAAATGGGAATGAAAATGTATCTGTAGAGTTGAAGGGTGTGTTCGTTTGGATTGAAAATATCATCTTGAGAAAAATGTTTTCCTTGGAAAATATTTTACATGAAAAAGTCTATTTTCCATACAATTTTCCGGTGTTCGGTTGACAAAATGAAAATATTTTGAAATAAAAATTTTTAACGGTTTTATCTTTAATTTTATGGATACAAGTTAAAAAAACTTATAACAATGGTAATAAATACCTTACAAGTAATTGTGATTAATAAAAAATTGATTTTGTTCAAAATTAAATGATAGTACAATATAGCAGTAATGCCCTGTCTCTTATACACAGTTTTTATTGGAAAATGGGACCCATAATTAAGACCAAAACGTTTGAAAAAGAATTAAAAATGAAAATAAGTTTAGAAAACGAAATTATAAAAGTAAGTATTTGAGGTTTAAGGTGTGTTCGTTTGGATTGAAAATATTTTCAGGAAAATATTTTCCTGAAAATATTTTGGTGCCAAACACTGGAAAATATTTTCCAATTTTCCTTCCTTCTGACTGAAAATAACTTACGGAATTTTTGAGTGTAAGTTATTTTCCGGATAATTCAAGAGTGACATTAAACTTCAAATACTTACTTTTAAAATTTCGTTTGCTAAACTTATTTTCATTTTTAATTCTTTTTCATTCGTTTTACTCTATATTATGAGTGTCTCTAATATAATTATTATTATGCATATTTTACTATATATTGTCTATCATTTAAATTTTGAATGTAAATCAATTTAATATATATGATTTTTTATTATTTGTAAAAAATTTATACTAAAAAAACTATTCATTTAATTTGTCTTTATAAATTTATTGATAAAACCGTTAAAATTTTTTATTTGAAAATATTTACAATTTTTTCAATTAAACTGCCCGGAAAATTGTATGGAAAATAGACTTTTTCATGTAAAATATTTTCCAAGGAATTTATTTTTCTCAAGAAAAATAGAAAAATATTTTCAATCCAAACGAACACACCCTTAATGTCACTCTTGAATTATCCGGAAAATAACTTACAACTCAAAAATTCCGTAAGTTATTTTCAGCCAGAGGAAAGAAAATTGGAAAATATTTTACACTGGAAAATATTTTTCGGTGTTTGGCACAAAAAAAATTTCTGAAAAATATTTTCCTGAAAATATTTTCAGTCCAAACGAACACACCCGAAATGGTGGATCATGAAGGATGGAATGGCGGTGGAGAATAACTCGACAGCTAACAAGTACCGTGCAAGGAATCCTGCAACGAGGGACGTGCTTGACCTGCCTGATCCATATTACAGAAAATTCACTTTTGCAAGGATGTTGTACATTCCGGCAATTGAAAGATATAAGTTGGTTACTGTCTGTTGCAAGAAAGGAGCGAAAAATGGAGGCTGTGAAGTTTTAAGTCTCCAGGGACTGATCCCACATGGAGAAAGATTGATATTCGTAGCTTCTATAACCTCAATAGTGAGCGCGAGCAGCTATATTGTCGAGCTACAAATAGTAAATTCTTCTTCATCGAGCTATCTGATGCTGGAATTGGTGGTCTTCTGAAATAGTTTGAGTTGAAATGGAAAATGAAAGTTTTGCAAATATGAAGATTCCACTGGCATTTTCTCAAGTTGGAAAGGTTTTCGACCTTTTACATGGGAAAACAAGTTATCTTTGTCTAATTTGGTTAAACAGGAGCTTCACTTATTGCTACTGGAAGATTACAGGAAGCAAAAATGGACTGAAAAGAAGACCGTTATTGTTAGGATCCCAAACCTAGAAATTTGGTTAAAGTTAATTTTAACGGCCTCTTTAACAACAATAACGAAAATAATAATAAAATATGCAGAAAAAATATAAATAAAAGAATATGTAAATTTTTATGTGGTTCAGTCGATTTGACCCACGTCCACAGACGGAGAGAGCAACATTTTATATATGAAAAAGATACAAAGTTTTGAAAAAAAATTTCAAAAGGTCAAAAGAGAAATATCACAAAAGAACACATGAGATTTAGACCAAAAAACAAATTCTAAAAATTTTTAAAATTCTCTTTATTTTTCCTTGGATTGGTGCACTAAATAAACTGCTTGAACTTCCAATTTATAGGTAAAGATTTCGATAACTTCCAAAATGTATGAAATAATTTCAACAAGCAATTGCTTCATGTCACAGCAAAGTCCATGCCCAATCCCATGTGCAAATGGAGAAAGGATTGAAAACATTCATTTTGTGAAAGTGAAAGCCATTCCTCAAATTAGCTTGTTGGCCCATGACCACTATAGCTGACGGTTATTCTCTCATTCTTGAGCAAAATTTCAGACATTTTAGGAAAGCCTATTCCTCACAAATTTAGGAGAGGATGGTTGTGGTTTTACTGGAGTAGTGGAACAAAATGTTGCATATCATATTACAACCAAGAGGGTATGTATCAATCTTCCACCTCCATGAGAAAGGTTTTGGCACACTTTTAAATATACCCTAGCGAATCCATCATGTTCAATCAGAAAAAATAATAGAGGTAATGAACAAAATTTCCAGCTAGATGGGTAACGTGTATTCACATCTTGTAGTTCCAGTTATATATGGACGAAGAGCTTTTAAGCATTTCTTTGACAACAAAGGTGGAATTTAGGTGGTAAAATATTTTCGCTATGACCTATTAATCACAGATTCAAGTGACTAAAATTACTTTTGACTTGTTAAACATTTATCATTAGAATCTCATCAAAAGATCATTTCCCTATATATACTCTAAAAAACCAATGTCTATAGATGTTTGTTTACCTCTTGAATTTTTTTAAGGTAACATGGTTTCCTATGAACTCAATGATTGGCCTTCTTGTTATATTACTTCTTATGCTTGTTCTCTTGAGTCTTGAATAGTTAAATGTCTGGAACATTTGTTAGCACAAAGAAAGTCGAGAGTTTAACACATTTAAATATAATCTGATTTACTTCTTCATGGCAAGTGTTTGTACACCGACAAGGGACCTCAGCGGTTATTAGATCATGGATACAGAATACTTGGCATAATGTAGGGTAAAACATTAACTTTCTTGGCCTCATTATCTGAGGTCATGCTGTTTAATGTTATGTTGAACTATTTACGTTGAATATGATTTTTAAATGACAAACCCCAGTTTCTAAAATATTTAATCAAAATTTCAATTAAAACTTTGAAAGTAAATGCAAGTTAACCAGTCACTGGTTATTTTATTTTATTTTTTTAAAGTCTTCCACCATTAAACATTATCAAACTTGTGAATCGAAATAAGACTTATCCTTAGGAATTGTCTTGGCAGTTAACTAAATCATTGAAATACTGTTTTTACTAATATTCGAGAGTGTCTAACAAGAGTTTTACATTCTCGTTAAAGGAATCATTTCATTAGTTTTAAAAGTTTGTAAAGTATACATTTTTAATACACATATACCACGTTTGATACGACCTGAAATGATTCCAAGTAGAATGTGCTTCAAGCCGGAATAAACAAGAATGCTCGTTTACATTATATGTTTGGTGACTAAAGACAAATTGAGATGAGTATTCTTTCTATAGTTTTTGGTATAATAATTTTCAAGAGTCAAAATAGAAAAAATTTTATATTAATTTGACTTACATACCTCTGATTTTTTAGAAATATAAAAAAAATTTATTTTGTTGTTTTAATTCATTTTATTGACATTTCTATGGATATGAGAAATTTTAAATATTTTGTATTAAGGATAGAAATTTTTTTAAAAAATACATAGTATTTTTTTTTATATTGAAATACATATTAAATAGTAAAATTATCTAATTTTATAATACTATATTTTTTAAAAAGATTTATATTCATTACAATGAGATAGTCATGCAAAATAATAATAATAATTAATTGAATACAATGGTATCTAAATTATATTTTATTCATTTATTTTATATATAAATATCTTTGCTTGTAAATATCATATTTGCACTCAAATTTCAAATGGGGGAATACAGTTGATGTTATACAATTTTCTCTTTCCAAGTTAGAGTTGGAATGAACTTTTCTCAAATTTTTTTGAAGAATGAGCTTTCTAAGATTTAATTAGAATGGTCTCTTATATTCCCGGTGGAATGGACTTTCCAATTTAGAAATATCATACCAAATAAAAAAGGAAAAAGATAAGTTAGATAGACCTTTTCATTCCAGACCATTTCTGCATACCAAACATAGAAATAGTGTTATATCGTACAAATCTTCAAAAGAACAACTATATGTGAATTTTTACCTTTAGAAAGAAAGAATGTAAGTCTGAATTTTATGAATAATTATGATCTGTTTAACAGATAGGATTCAGGACTGACTATAATATTTTGCATATTTTTGTCTTATCTTTGCTTGATTTATTAGAATAATTAAGAATGATGGAATTCTGTTACTTTTGTCTTCAACAGACCTTTTTAGTGTTTCGATATCAAAATGTTAACTGATCATAGCATACATATAATTGCGGTACCGCTAGAAGAAGTTGTGTTTTTAATTTCCTGAATCAAGTTATGTTCATGGCTGGGAGATGTAAAAGAGATTTGCAGAAATAGAAAAAAATAAATAAAAATGGAGTATATCTCAGTTATTGAGAACATTTCTGAGAAGAAGTTGTGTTCAAATGACAAATCAGAAATCTTCCTGCCCCCGAAAAATTATTTTTGACATTTAATCAGACTGCCTTTGAAGTATTTAGCAGATGTAATGTGTGTGCAAGTTACGGCTATGCTATTGATAGAGTGTTCGAATCGATCAAATTTTGTTTGCAAGGATGAGACAAATGCTGCAGGAGAAGAACAAGTATCATGGTTGTCTACGGTTAATGGATTGGTTTTGTAGAAAAGTAAATTGACTAAAAAATATCGTCTTATGAATCTTGCAACTAAGGAAATTCTTGATCTGCCTAATCCTAGCGACTCGGTATATTGAATGAGTATCTTCTATTTTCCAACAACTAACATTTATAAGTTAGTTTATATCTTTGGAAAGGGAGGAGGAACAAGACGTTGAAAGAAAGGAACAACAAAGACAGGTTGTGAGATCATGACTTTGGGGACTGATCGCACATGGAGAACTTACCCTTCATATTCCTTGTAAGAATTGTAAAGAGAAAATTTGTGTGTTTGATGAATGATACAATAACCTATATTTATAAACTTGTAGGTACAATGAATTTAGACTGTACAATGAATCTAGACACTAACTAATAAGATAACTATACATAAATTTAGGTACTAATGAATTTAGACATATACAATGAATCTAGACATATATACATTAACATCCTCCCTCAAATTTAAGGTGGTTTTGTGCAGACCAACTTGAGTTTGGAAACTAAATGAAGGAAATGCCTAGGAAGATGTGCCTTGGTGAAAATGTCAGTAGTCTGATCAGAAGATGGAGTTGAAAGAAGTTTGACAATCCCTTTTAAGATGTGATAGCACACAAATGGCAATCAATTTCAATGTGCTTGGTTCTCTAAGACACAAAATATCATTGTGAGCAATTTGAATAGCACTTCGATTGTCAAAATGGAGAATAGTGGGCAAGTCATGTGAAATACCCATATCAGACAGCAACCAATACGGAGCCAAATTAGCTCTTGAGTGGCATCAGCAAGAGCAAGATATTCGGCCTCAGTACTAGAACGAGAGACAACAGTTTGCTTTTTACTTCGCCACGATATAAGAGAGTCATCGAGAAAAAAATAGAAACTTGTGGTAGAACGCCAATCAGTAGGATCTCTTGCCCAATAGCATCAGAATAAACATTTAATACAAGAGAAGATTGAGAAGAAAAGAATAGACCATGATACAAAGTGCCTTTGATATAGCACAGAATACGAAGAACAGCTGCAAAGTAAGAACTTCAGGGACTAGCCATAAACTGACTGACGATATGAACAGCATAAGCAGTATCTGGACGAGTAACAGTAAGATATACCAAGCTACCAACCAACTGTGGATAAAGGGTTGGATCAGGAAGAATCATCACTAGGAGTGAGATGAGTATTGGGCTCAATAGGGGTAGATGCAATATTACTATCAGTTAACCCAACACGAGAAAGAAGATCAGATGCATACTTAGCCTATGTGAGTATAATAGTAACCATCAGATGTAGAAGATACTTCGAGACCTAGGAAGTAATTAAGAAAACCAAGATCTTTCATATCGAAATGACGATTCAAATACTGCTTGAGTTCAGAAATAGGCTGTCTCATTCCTACACATGATCATATCATCAACATAAAAAAGCAAAAGAATGATACCCTGATCAGAACGGCGAACAAATAGAGCAGAATCATAAGAACTAACCAAACTGTTCAATTGTGTGACTGAATTTAGAGAGCCAGGATCTTGGAGCCTGTTTGAGACCATAAAGAGCCTTACGAAGTTTATAAACCTTTCTAGATCGCTAGTATATCCTGGCGGTGGCTGCATATAAATTTCTTCTGAAATATCTTCATTGACAAAAGCATTCTTCACATCTATTTGAAACAATTACCATCTTGTCGTACAGCAGCAATGGCAAGTAAACTTTTAACAGAGGTAAGCCGAGCAAAGCGTGCAAAAGTTTTCTCATAGTCAATACCATATTCTTGTGTAAAATCTTCTTAGCAACAAGACGGGCTTTATAACGATCCACACTACCATCTGAGCGGGTTTTAATTTTGTACACCCACTTGCAGCCCACAAGAGATTTATTTGGAGGAAGATCAACCAAGTCCCAGGTGTGAACTTTTTCAAGTGCCTGCAACTCATTAGACATAACTTGTTGCCATAAAGGATTAAGACAAGTTTCTTTGTAAGATATAGGCTCATGAAAGGAAAGAATAGTGGAAAAATATTAAAAATCATGAAGACGAGTAGAGTGTTCTCTTACCCTAGTAGACCAAAGAGGAAGTAGAGGTGATGCAATAGAGGACTCAGGAAGAATGGATGACTCAAGAGGAGTGCGTGTGTTAGAGCCATTAGCTGGACGTTGATCCTCAGAAGACGTGAGATGGTGGTCGTCGGAGATAACAGTATTTGAAAAAAGATCTAGTACAGAAGAAGTAAACAGGGATGGTAAGGAGGACAGTGATAGATTAAACTTGGACATTGAAGAGAACATCTTGTTTTTCCAAAAGATAACATGACAAGAAATTCATAATCGTTCAGATTGGGGATCCCAACAACGATAACCTTTGTGCTCAATACCGTAGCCAATAAAACAACATAACCTAGCTTGAGATTCTAATTTAGTATACTCATGGGGTTGAAGAAGAACAAAACAAGTACAACCAAAGATTCTTAGATTCTTATAGTTTGGAGGGGAGCCATATAAACATTCATAGGGAGACTAATTGTTGGTAATAGGAGAGAGAATTCTATTGATAGTGTAGATAGCAGTAAGGGCAGCTTTACCCTAAAAACCCTCTGGGCAAGAAGAAGAAAGTAAGAGAGCATGAGTTGTGTCAAGAATTTGTTGGTGTTTACGTTCAGCACGACCATTTTGTTGGGAAGTACCTGGATATGAACGATGAAATATGGTACCCTCTGTGCGAAGAAAATTAAGAAGAGATGTTTCTTTGTATTACATGGCATTATCAGTGTGAAAATTTTGATAGGGCATGAAAACTGAGTTTTTACCAATTGTAGCAAAATCGCGATAAATTTGAGATAATTCAGATTTATTTTTCATGAGAAAATTTCACTTAAATCGAGTAAAATCATCTACAAAGATAACAAAATATTTAGAACCACCTATAGTAGGTGTTGGAGAAGGACCCCACACATCTGAGTGTACTAAATCAAATGGTGCGTTGATACAAACTCACTGATAGGAAATGGAAGGGCATGATTTTTAGCAAGTTGACAAGACACACAATCAACCGAATCATTTTGCACAGATCCTAATTGACCACTGGAAACTAATGATTTAACACGACCTAAAGAGGCATGACCTAGACGGTGCCAGAGACTTAAAGAAGGAATATGAGATGTAAAAGCGGCAGAGTACACCTAAGAAGATGATGGAAGTTTGAGGTCGGTTAACTCAAAAAGACGCCCAATTTTACAACCGATTCTGAGGATTTGTCCAGTCTAACAGTCTTGTAAACGACAACCAGTAATCGAGAAAGAAACATCAATGCCAAGTTCAAGACTAATTGCCTAAACTGAAAGGATTCTGATAGAGATAGAGAAGATGTAGATACAATACCCACGTGATTAACAGACTGGAGAGATCCATCAACTGTTTGAATTATGGTGCATGTGAGGGTTGTTTGGAAGAAAAAATAGTAGAGTCTGATGTCATGTGATTGGAACGTGTAGAATCAAGATACCAACTAGAATTTGGTATACAGAATTTGCATTACCATAAGATGGAAGGAGTTTAGAGAGTACCTGTTTGATGGCCAGATAGAGATTATCTAGAGTGATTGGAGTGTGAGGAGATATATGATCAACTATAGAACTAGAGGAAGTCATGAGATTAACAATAATGAAGAAAACTAGAGTACTAGGATACAAAAAATTATAAAAAAAAAAATAGTACCTCAAGGAATTTGGACAAAAAAGATTGAGAAAACAGAGCCCACAAGGGTTGGAATGACAACTGGGTATTGGAAGAAAACTACCGGAAAAAAATGATTCAAACACCAAGATATGGCTCTGATCATCTTTACCATGTAAGAATTGTAAAAAGAATATTTGTATGTTTGATTAATGATACAATAGCCTATATTTATAGGCTTATAGGTACCATGAATTTAGACTATATAATAAATCTAGACACTAACTAATAAGGTAACTATACATAAATTTAGGCACTAATGAATCTAGACATATATACATTAACATTCCTAGCTTGTATGATCTAGGTAGTAAAAGGGCATGGTTACGTTTAGTAGTTACTGATGATTTGTTCTTCTTCACGAAGTTTTGTGATCCCGTATTTGGCGTTTCTAAAATAGTTTGCATTGACATGGGAACTGAGTATTTTGAAAATATCATGATTCCACATGATTTCTTCTTAAAGTTGGTAAAATGTTAAGCCTTTTTTGTGGGACACAAAGTTATGTCTGACTGATAAAATGGAATAGGAACTTCATGTCTATATACTTGAAGATCATAAGAAGGAATAATGGACTGAAAGAGAGATAGTTATACATTTGTCATTCTTAAATGAGCCAGATAGGAATATCTAGAATTCCAGCATGTTTTTCCTTATGAATTCGAGGATGGTTGGTTGTGGTTTTTTCCAAGAGATGATCATCATATTTCATATAACATTGATTCCCAAAGTGTCCACATTGCTAATCATCTCCCACCGGGAAAAAGGCATTTGGCTCATGTCAAATACACCTCGGTGAGTTTAGCAAGAATTCGGCGAAAATGGGAAGTGAATTCTGAAGCAATTCAGCCAAAAGAGAATCCAAACATATAGGGGCCTGAATTTTCACCGAGGTCAGTGACCTTCTTGTATTTTATCATCTATTAATATTCTCTGTTCAATTTTTCATTTTTATGTTTTCTTTTAAACAATTGCAATTATTCTGTACAAGTTTCCTATGATTCGAAGTTGGGAGTACTATTCAACACTGTTTCTTTGTTTATCCAGTGGTGGTTGAGCAAACTTGATAAGGTGCTGCCGGCCGGATAGTAGGATAAAAGTCTAGGTGGAATTCAAAACGCCAAAAGTGACCTACACAAGTTTTTTAACACTCTGCCTGAGATGGATTTTGATATAGAAGCTTAGTACTCTTTAAGTATCCCTTTCTTAGAGAGCAATGTTTCTTAACCATTCTGTTGTATGTTTCTTAGCAATATTTGTTTACCTATTGATTTTTTTAAGATAACATTTTTTCCTAGGCACTCTGTGATTGATCTTGCTATTATATGACGTTATGACTTCATATTCTTGTGCTTTTAATTGAGTCTTTTGAAATTGAATGTGTGGAACAATATTTAGCACAAAGAAAGTAAAGAGCTTAACACATCTATATATAGTCTTGTTTGTTGGTTTTTTTAAGTGGTAGACCCAAACAAATTGATCAACATCATACCAAATATGAAGTTGGATATTTAACCAACTCTAAACTCAAAACCAAATTACAAGCCATGGGACACAAACTACAATTATACAAAGTACAAACTTAAGACACTAATCATTAACTTGAAGGAAGCAAGACACTTGAAGGTAGGATGACTTACCTTGACTTGTTCAAAATGCATCATACACCTATTTATACTAGTAGTATGGCGGTTAAGAAGTTGGGGTAAATTTTCTAGATAATTCTAGTCCCAAATTCAACTAGCTTAATAAGCTTTAGTTTGGTGCTTTCTTGTGTTGATCTCTAACACTCCCCGTCAATGACTATTCTCTCTTTGTCGTGTTTCTTGAATTCTTTTATTTTGGCCTTATTTCCGGTCTTTCTTCTTGTTCCCTTTTGCATGTCCTTCATATCCTTCATATCAACAATAGCAATGTTTGCATGTCTTGGATTAATTCCCTCTCAAATTGTTCCATGAAGTTGCAGCTTTGTAACTTTGTCTGATGTATTAAAATGACTCGTCCAACATCTTCAATAGCTTTACCACATACATCTATTTTCCACAAACTCTTAGACTTTTCTTGTACCTCCGTATGCCAGCACTTAATTGCATCTGTGAGAACACTAGGTTTCTCTTCCAACTTTTGTTGCTCTTGTACTTCATCTTCTTTAGAGATCCAGAAGTTGTTCAATTTGAGTATACCTTCTCAATAATGCATCGTTGAAAATCACGTGCTTTATTACCTCCAGACAAGCTTCCTGAATATATTCATGCATTGTCTCTAGTCGTCTCCTTTCCATGATCACTACAAGAAAATTACAAATTTCATGCGGATTTTTGCTGCGGATTTTTTCCCCAGGAATTATATACGGATTTTACTGCAAATGTTAGTTTTCACGGTGCGGGATTAAAATTTTGCTACGGATTAAAAAATCCGCATCAAAATCCAGAATATGATCCTCGATAAAGCGGGAACGTATTATTTACAAAAATTACGCAAAAAAAATCGAAGGAAAAATTAAGGACAATTGCAAATTTGCTACGGAATATATTTCCGCAGCAAATTTGCTGCGGAATTCAATGTCCGCAGCAAACTTGCTGCGGAATTAAATGTCCGCAGCACACCGACACTTGCGCGATTTAATTCCGAAGACGCTTGCGGATATTAATTCCGCAGGCAAGTATCTTCGCGGACATGAAGGTGGAGGGTCCAATAAATGTGTACTAAGAGACAGCATATTAAAACCTAAATTTCATCCCTTCTTCCTCATTTCTTTCTCTCCTCAAGCAATTTTGCTCCATCCTTCCTCTTGAAGAAGGCGCATGGAACAGAGAGACGATATCACGCTGACATATTATCATTCTCAACTAGCTTTGAACAAACAAAATAAAAAAAATAAATATAAAATAAAAATATAAATAAAAATAAAAATGCAAAGATGTGTATAAGAGACAGCCTTACAAACTTCTCACTTGATGCTCATACATGCTGCACCAGAACTGTTTGTTATCCATAATTTGTCGAGGATTTTTGCTATGTTATTTTCAATTTATTTCCATATAATGACAATATTTAACACCTATACTATCATATATTAAATTTTTACTATAATAAGCAAGTGGAAAATTTTGATGAAATTATATTCTTATATTTGTCTACAAATTAATTGTTTAACAAGAGACTAAGTAAGTCATTAGTTTGGTTAGGCAAAATGGAAGTTCCGGAGCATCGAAGGTGGATGTATAATAGGCTTCTTCCAAATCGCCGGGGATATGTGAAAGAATTTTTGGAGGGTTTGGCTGGGTTTATAAATTTTGCTTGTCAACAACCAAAATATTTAACTGAGGGAGTTATTAGATGTCCTTGTGTGAAGTGCAAAAATGAGCGACACCATGTCCCTGATATGGTGAATGTTCATATTCTGAGGAAAGGTTTTAAACCTAGATACTGGTATTGGACATCACACGAGGAGGAAGCACCTCAAAATAATTTAAACTTTGATATGGATTCAGCCGATGGAAGGTGACAAATAATGCCGCACGCATGTTGTATTCACATAATCCCCATTTGTATTACCTGGCGTTAGGACCACTGAGACTTGCAAAGTCATGGCCTATCATATTCATTAATGGCTACAAATTTCATACTACTGCATGGGGAACCCAAAAGAAAACGTACAATAGTGGAGTGTGTGTTAGGGGCACAGGACAAGGCTCAAGTTGCAATGACTATTACGGTGTCCTCAAAGAGATTCTTGAATTGGAGTGGCCAGGACAACCAATAAAGAATCTAATATTATTCAACTGTGAGTGGTTTGATACATCTCCGCGTGGTGTGATGTGTATAAGAGACAAGTATGGAGCTTACAACCTCAAAGAGTAATGCAATGATTGAGGAAGACCCAATCGACCAACTGCACGATGATGAACATGATGGTGAAGAATCTTGATTTAGGTAGGAGGTAGGTAAGGGAAGAGGAAGAGGAAGACGAAGACGAAGAGGAAGAGGAAGAGGAAGAGGAAGATGAAGAGGAAGAGGAAGATGAAGAGGAAGAGGAAGAGGAAGAGGAAGAGGAAGACGAAGGCGAAGGCGAAGGCGAAGGCGAAGGCGAAGGCGAAGACGAAGAATAGTAGATCCATAAGTATCCTAATAGTTATATAAGAAGAATAATTTTTGTACAAGAATTCGGATTTTTTGCATTTATATTCTTTTATGATTTGAATGAGGGATTTGTTCATGTTATTTTTCCAATATTGCTTACATTGGTGCCATGGGAATTGTTTTTTGAGATGAAATTGCTCGAATGTGCATTGATGATCAATGCGAATTGTGTTTTGTGATGAAATTGCTGGAATTTGGCATGATGGTACAGGGGGAATGAAAAAATAACAAGAATTAAAAGCGGATGTATAGATAAAAGAAAGTCCGCAGCAAACAATGGATGTGTATAATCCGCAGCAAAATATGCAGGTAATTAACAAACCGTTACATAATGTGATTAGATCACCTATGACTTCCACAATTATGAGACACTATCATGTCATTTGGCTAGAATAACGTGTTGCCCGATCTTGTAATTGTCAAAAATGATAACTCCTTTTTAGGTGCCATGTTAAAGGAGTCTTTAGTAATTTCACACCAATCTTCCTCTGCCTCTTCGATTGCAGTAGATGCTTCGCTATTCGATTCTTCCTTGAATATAGAATAAATGTAAAAGTCTTGCTTTTCTGCAGTTAAAGTTTGGAAATCCCACTCTTCATGACTTTCATCCTCATACTTCTTAGATGTTACCACATTACCTTCCTCACACTTATACTTGCAATCACGTGCAAAGTGTCCTTTCCTTCATAATTGAAGTATCGATCATTTTGTCTTCAATTCCTCGTATTGTAGTCTTCACCGTCAACATCTTCACTTGTATCTCGATCGTTGTTTTCTCCCTTGTTGGGAACTCTTCCACTGCCTTCTTTTCCATCCTGGTTGACTACTTTTCTCACCTACATCTTTGAAACTCCCAACTCTTAGATTTGGTCCTCTCTTTTTAGCAAAGAGAACTTGATCCTTGTCTTTAACTATGACTTTAAATATTTTAGTCATCTAAAGTTTTTTTATTCACCAATAGGTTCTCCAACTCATCTTGAGTTGGTTGTACAACCCATCTACGGGTTGTAGTACTAAGACCCTTAAATTCTAGTCTTAAGCCATGAATGAGAAATCTTCTCATTCTTGCCTCACTAACTATATTATTTGGATATAATTTCAAAATTTATTCACATAAAGATTTCACTTTGGAAAAGTATTGACTTATGGTAAGGTTCCTCTGTGAGATTGAAGAGAGCTCATTCTCGAGCTGTTGGAGTTTGGCTTAATTTCGTTTCGCAACTGCTGACGCCAAGGTGTCTCACACTTCCTTTGGTGTCCTCACTGACTTGACTTATTGTAGTTGCTCATCTTCCATAGTAATTGTCAATACATACGTGGCCGTTCCACATTTCTGATTCCACTCTTCAAGGGCTTTAGGATCGCTTGGTGGCATAATTTTGTTACCACCAACAAGGTCCCACAGACCTTAACCAATTAGAAAATACCTCATATGCAGACCCTACAATTCCCGTAGTTGTTGTTATTGGGCTTCTCAACAAAACTAACTGATGTGGTAAAATCTGTCATCTTCTCTTGGTATGTCTATCACTAACCAATCAACTTTGGTCCCAGACCAATAAGATTCATAGTTCTAGACTGTGTCTCAATGAGATTTTCACATATCTCGTTCAACGAACCCGATCGTGCACTCCAACAAAGTAACGACTTATTCGGTCCCTGATCGAATTACCTGTACAAACATCACCTCAAACGAAAGCGACAATCCCAAATTGTCCCGTTCTGATACTATTTGTTAATTTTCTCAAGTGATTGGCCCAAACAAATAAAGTAATATCACACCAAATATAAAGTTATATATTTAACCAACTCTAAACTCAAAACCAAATTACAAACCGTGAGACACAAACTACAAGTACACAAAAGTACAAAATGACGCTAATAACCAACTCGAAGGAAGCAAGACGCTTGAAGGTAGGATGACTTACCTTGGCTTTCAAAATGCATCTAAGTACACTTATGTATACTAGTAGTATGGCGGTTAAGAAGTTGGGGTAAATTTTCTAGATAATTCTATTCCCAAATTCAACTAGCTTAATAAGCTTTAGTTTGGTGCTTTCTAGAAATATACAAAGTGGTCTAGGAATTCTCTAGAGAGGAATTGTTGATCTCTAACATTGTTTGCTTCGTTACAACAACTGTTTGTGCACCGATAAGGCCTTAAAGGTTGTTAAATAGGAAATACTTACACGGTTTCAATTTTTAATTTCATTTGTAAATTATGTAAGTAAATTAGATATTAAAGAATAATGATATAAATACATTCTATGAGATTTAATTATTTTATAAAGTTTACAAATGAGATGCAAAAGTGAGCTTATTTAAATATATATATTTTTTAAAGTGTATATTGAGAAACCTCACCCGTTTTTTTCCATAATTGTTGAGGAATGTCATGTTAAGCTATTTACGTTGAAGATGATTTTTCAGTGACAAACCATTTCGTAAATTATTCTAAGAAAGATTGTAATTAAATGCTTAAAAATAAATACTGCCAGTTATGTTTTTAAATTAAAGTTGCCCACCTTTTAGCGTATCGAGATTGTGAATCGAAAATAGGCCATATTTTTAGGATTAGTCTTGGCAAATAGCTCAATCATTGAAGTGTTGTTTTTACCAATATTAAAGAATTACAATATATGCTATAAATAAATCAGAATACTTTCTTTATTATATCAGAATACTAAGAATATGCTACAGAAATTAGAATATTGAGAAACATAAGATTTTGGAGCTTACGTTTCAGTTATAAAGCACATAAATTAAAATAACATATTTGACAATTAGATCGCTGTAATAGACACTCACTGACTCACAACTATAGTTTTAAATTTTTTGTTTTTTTGGTTGACATACACATATATAGTTTTATTTGTAGATAAATATCTCCATTAAGCTTTAATTTTTTTTTTTGGGGCGGGCGGAGGCCGGGGGGGGGGGATGTTCGCTGTTTTTGGGTTTAATAGTGTTCTCACACATGCTGATATCGACTAATGAAAGGAGAATAACTTAAATTATATTACTACCCTCCTAGTCACCATCTAGAAATCAAATTAAGGTATTTTATTTTGAAAAGGTTCGTAATCATAATAGGGGTGTTTATAGATCAAGTATTAAGTTGATTTACAAAATTATTATCTGACTTGAACCGATTGTATCGGGTAAAGAAAAAAATTAACCGGTACTTTGTCCATATACATAAGTTACCCTGGGTACCACTAAAATGAGATCCTATGATCGGGTCCCAATCCGATCCAATTATAATATTTTTAGTTTAACAATTTAAAAAATGTAACAAAATTGACTAGTAATTATACAAATACTCTATAAATGGGAATTGTTAGAGAAAAAACTCACTAATATTATTTTATAATGAAGAAAATTACACAAATAACCTATGTGGATTAGTTCGAAAACCCGTAGGGTCGTAAAATCTTGACCCACTGCTCAACTTGATAATCTTGAATCTAAATTACCCGACCACCATCCTTCTCACTAATCAGTTCGAATACTTATTTCTATTTTTATTTTTGAGTTAGCCAGGCAACATGAACACTATTTATCTTGAACGCGAATTTTCAAGTACTTATCATGCTATAAACCTAAAACTGTAGACACCATAAATCTTGAAACTGGCAACGGCAGTGGAAAATCCTACTGCGAGCGAATTGAAGAATCTTATTAAGAAGTTTTGACATCTCTGCGATGGAAGACAAAGGGCTAATTTTGAAGCTCGTGTGGCGCTTATTGTAATCTGAGCAGTACGTTTCTCTATCATCAATTGATTTTCTTCTTGTTTATAGTTTATATATGAGTACATATCTCAACTCTCAAGGCTACTCAAGGTGATTTAATTATTTAGGGAATTAACTGAATTTATATGTAGTGATTTAATTGTTGATATCTTAGGGTGATAATATTAATTTTAATCAGGATATGACACTTTGGTGAAAGTATTAAGCTAGTGAATATTATATATATATATATATATATATATATATATATATATATTAATCTAGTGAACTTTTGATTAACCTTGTTCAGAATGTGGAAAAAAACAGTCACTAGATTAGAGAAGTCTTTGGATCATGAGTATTTGTGGCCTAAGGAAACTGTTTAGGGCCATTCAGTATTTTTCACGGGATTTGAATGATGCAATTTGGCTATTATTGGATACTTACAAATTGTAGGTCTTTGATTAGTTTCCATCAGAAATTCTCAGAATTTTAATTATTTATGCGTAGAAAATACTAATTTTTTTCCATGTATTTTTGTTAGTGTTAGTCTCGCTCAAAATATCTGAATTTGTTTATTTGAATAGGTCACATGATATATTTTATATTGTTTCAAAGAATTAGAATAAAGTTCTTGAATTTTTTTTTTTAATTCGCTTAATGGCTTCTTTAAGAAGTACAATTCCTAGGAATACAAGGTTAATTTGCGAACTTGAAGTTCCTTAGACTCGGATTACAATTTAAGTATGATGTGATTCTGCAGACTTTTCTCTCCAACAGATCACTTTAGCGATTCCGTACGCATTGAATTGTTAAATAATCATTTCACGCTAGTTTCGGACCCGCTTTCAAGAAAAAAAAAATAAATATTTTTAAAATTTTAGAAGGTATTAAGTGATATTAACCTAAAGTTAAGAGGAGACTTATTCTTAAATTATGGAAAAGTTTTACACTCATGTTGAAGAAACATTTTCTTAATTTTAAAGGTTTATATACAGTAAAAGTCTTCAAATTAAAAATGGATAGTTTTCCAAAAGAACCTTTAGACTTTTTCTAAATTATGTTAGTATCCAATTACCATATAGGAAAAACTACCATATTAGTACCTCATATCACGTATTTATATTTATTTAGTCCCTCATTTTTAAAATGATAATTTTTAGTCTATCACATTACATATGTATTTATTTAGTCTTTCACTTTTAAAATGATGATTTTTAATCTCCGCAAGTGTAAAAATGTAGAATTTTGGTTCATGAATCAAATTCCGAGCATTTTCGCCTAAATTTGTCATTTTCTCAAATTTTGTAAAACATTAAATTTTGGCCCCTGAATCAAATTTTGAACAATTTTTTGCCTAAATTTGTCATGTGTTATTCACGTGACATATTTTTTGAGGACAAATTCATAAATTCGTATGAATGCAAAGGATATGAAGTGAGTATATTTTATTTATATTTAAGATCATTTCAATAACTGACTTGTGGTATTTTTTTTTTCCAAAATTTATGACCCAATTCGATGCTTGAGGTGTGTTGGAAAGGAAAAAATGAATTTCCAAATTTTACTCAAAAAAATATGTCAGGTGAACAGCGCACGACCAATTTAGGTCAAAAAATGCTCAGAATTTAACCTAGGTATCGAATTCGATAGTTTATATTTGTGAGGGACTAAAAACATCATTTTTAAAGTGATGGACTAAATAAATATAAATGAATAATGTAAGAGATTAAAAATTATTATTTTAAAAATCCGAGAGACTAAATAAATATAAATGAATAATATGATGTACTAATAGAATAATTTTTCGTACCATATGCTAGTTGAAATCAAATTAAGATAGTATTTCGTTTAGTTTTAGAAGGTTTGTAACTTGTAACACACTATAAAACAAAAAACGGTAATAGTATTTCATAATCATCAAGCCCTAGATATTATAACCGCAAACACACCAAATTGAAACTGGCAACGGCAGTGGAAAATGGTATTGCGGCACTGATTAACAACTGTTAATATCTCCGCGATGGAAGACGAGGGCTAATTATGCAGAAGATCAGTGTCTGAGCAGTACGTTTTCTATAATCTTTTGATTTTCTTCTTGTATACATAATGTCCAAGGCCACTCAAGGTGATTAAATTGTTTAAGGAATTAACTTTAATTATAGTAATTTAATTGTTGATATGTAAGAAAGTGATAACATTTAGTAAAATTGTATAGTCCGAACCATGCTTACAAGTTTTATTGTAGGATACTCGGATTTGCAAGTAGTCAAAGTAGACCGACATAATTCGTCACGAGATTATAGAATTTTTTAGCAATTTATTTAGCCAAATGTACTTCATTATTTATATGACACTTTTGTGCAAGTATTCTAAAGAACTTTGAGTAATTTCGTTCAAGATGTAGAAAAATGACAGTCACTTGGTACTGTTTGGATACCGGATAATTTTTACTTTTCTTCAAATAATATTTTATAATCATTTCACACACGTTTTTTAATCACCTTTTTATCTCACATATATCACATCAAAAAGTTGTTATAGTATTTTTACAAATTTTTTTTAAAGAATAATGGCTGTCCAAACAACACCGATCGGAATCCTTTTTGATGTAGATGGGGATAGCAGGGTTCTAACTCTGCTCCTTGAGCTAATTAGAAATGGTACTATCACTAATACTACTACAAAACACAAGTTTGCACTGAATTAGCGACAGAAATTTGCCACGGATTTTTTATTTTATTTTTTTTAAAAAAAGCCTAAACAGTTCATTTTTGCAATGGAGATTTCTGGACTTAAATGATTTTGTTGGGATTAAGGAGACAGATTGTGTGCTGAAATACGGCAAGATTTATATGTGAATTTTCCCTTCTACAAAGGAAGAAAGAGAGTCTCGAATTTTATGTATATGTTTAATACATAGTTCAAATATTCGGCCGAATCATATTTAGCTTTTCTAAATTCTGATACGCCGTATCAACACATATATATGAATTAAAATTATAGTGTAACCCTTATTTTTGGTTAGTTAATTCTTCATAACTAATTTACAAGTAACTATTTAATTTGTGATTTTTACATTATTTTTTATGATATTAGACAAATTTGTGGTCTAATACTGATTCAATATTACCCGACTGATGTGGAATAAAAATCACCCCGACTTTGAACCATGGTTTAACAAATAGGATTCTGGACTGACTATAATTTTTTGCATCCTTTTGTCTTATATTTGCTTGATTTATTGGAATAAGAATGATGTAATTTTGTTATTCTAGGTTCTTTTGTCTTCAACGGATCTTTCTGTCAAATTGTTAACTGATCATAGCATACATATAATTAAGGTACCACTAGAAGTTCTGTGTTTAATTTCCTGAATCAAGTTATGTTCATGGCCGGGAGATGTAAAAGAGATTTGCAGAAAATGAGAAAAGACAGAGTATCTTCTGGGAACATTTATGAGCAGAAGTTATTTTCGAATAACAAATCAGAAATTTTCTTGCCCCGTGAAATTATTTTTGATATCTTAATCAGACTGCCTCTGAAGTCCTTAGGCAGATGTAAATGTGTGTGCAAGTTGTGGCATGCTATTGTTGAGGATCATAAATTTGTGCTAGAGTATTCAGATCGTTCAAATTTTGTTTACGAGTACAAGGATGACACAAATGCTGCAGGAGAAGAACAACAAGCCTCATGGCTGTCTACGGTTAACGGATTGGTTTTGCAGAAAAGTAAATTGACTAAAAAATATCGTATTATGAACGTTGCAACTAAGGAAATTCTCTGATCTACCTAATCCTCACGACACGGTATATTACATGAGTATCTTCTATCTTCCAACAACTGACATTTATAAGTTAATTTGTATCTTCGGAAATGGAGAAGGAGTAAGACGTGGAAAGAAAGGAACAACAAAGGGAGGTTGTGAGATCATGACTTTGGGGACTGATCGAACATGGAGAACCCTTGATATTACTAGCTTGTATGATCTAGGTAGTAAATGGGCATGGTTACGATTAGTAGTTACTGATGATTTGTTCTTTTTGGCGAAGTTTTGTGATCCTGGATTTGGCGTTTCTGAAATAGTTCGCATTGACGTGGGAACTGAGCATTTTGAAAATATCAGGATTCCACATGATTTCTTCTCAAGTTGGGAAAATGTTAGGCCTTTTTTGTGGGACACAAAGTTATGTCTTGCTAATAAAGTGGAACAAGAACTTCATGTCTATATACTTGAAGATCATAAGAAGGAACAATGGGCTCAAAGGAAGATAGTTATACATTTAATTGTCATTCTTAAATGAATATCCAGAATTCCAACATGTTTTTCCTTATGAATTCGAGAATGGTTGGTTGTGGTTTTTTCCAAGAAATGCTCATCATATTGCATATGACATTGATTCCAAAAGTGTCCACATTGCTAACCGGCTACCACTGGGAAAAAGGTATTTGGCTTGTGTCAAATACACCCCGGTGAGTTTAGCAAGAATTCAGCGAAAAGAGGAAGTGAATTCTGAAGTAATGCGGCCAAAAGAGAATCCAAACATGCAGGGGCCAGAATTTTCGTCCAAGTCAGTGACCTCGTTGTATTTTATCATCTATTAATTCTCTGTTCAATATTTCGTTTTCAGGTTTTCTTTTAAACACTTGCAATTATTCTGGGCAAGTTTCACATGATTCGAAGTTGGAAGTACTATTCAACACTGTTTCTTTGTTTATCCAGGTGGCGTTTGAGCAAACTTGTCAAGAACTTGATGATATGCCGCCGGCCGGGTAGAAGGATAGAAGTGGTTCTAGGTGGTATACAAAGTGGAAGAAGTGAACAGTTCATTAACGCACCTGAGGTGGATTTTGACATGGAAACTTAGTACTCTTTAAGTATCCCCTGTTAGAGAGCAACGTTTCTTAACCATTCTGTTGTATGTTTCTTAGTAATGTTTGTTTACCTATTGATTTTTTTAAGGTAGCATTTATGACATTATGACTTCATATGCTTGTGCTCTTTATTAAGTCTTTTGAAATTTGAATGTGTGGAACAATTGTTAGCACAAAGAAAGTAGATGGTTTAACACATCTACGTAATAGTCCTGTTTACATCTTTGCAGCAAGTGTTTGTGCACTAACAAGGCCTTAACGGTTGTTGAATCATGAATACAGATTAGATGTCGTAAAATATAACATCCGTGTAAAATGTTTGCACCATTTGTAAAATTTATAGTAGGTGGCTTAAATTTTGCTATCTAACTTTTATGAAAGGTGGTGTAAAAATGTTAATTTTAAATAGGAAATGCTTATCACGGTCTCTGTCTTTAATCTTACTTGCATACCCTGCAATAGTAAATTAAATTTTAAAGAATAAATGATATCAACATATTCCATGAGATTTAATAATGGGATGCAAAATCGAGTTCATTTCAACATTTTTCTTAAGTATATATTGAGAGACCTCACCTGTTTTTTACCATAATTATTGAGGTATGTCATGTTGAGCTATTTACGTTAAAGATGATTTTTCAATGACAAACCATTTCCTAAATTATTAAGAAAAGATTTTAATTAAATTCTTAAAAATAAACACTGCTAGTCATGTTTTTAATTTAAAGTCGCCCCCCTTTAACTTATCAAGATTGTGAATCGAAAATAGGCCTCATCTTTAGGATTTGTCAAGGCAAACAGTTCAATAATTGGAGTACTTATTCCGGTGAGTATGCTATTTACTCTGCAATACGGAGTGAGTATGACAGTCGTTGATATGGTTGAAAAGTAGGTGAATCTCATAATTTTTTAATCATTCGACGGTGTATGTAGTATCCACTCTGCACTGTGGGATGAGCACCAAAGAATTTTCACAATCATTGAAATGCTGTTTTTACCAAATATTAGAGTTTGTCTAAGAAGAGTTCTCCGATTTTTAATTTATGAGAATTACGATATATGGTATAAATAAATCAGAATACTTTCTTTATTATATCGGAATATTGAGAATATGCTACAAAAATCAGAACATTGAGAAACATAAGATGTTGGAGCTTACGTTTCAGTTATAAACCACATACATTCAAAATAACATGTTTGACAATTAGATCTCTCTCATAGATACTTGCATATATAATTTTGTTTTTTGTAGATAAATATCTCCTGTCAAGTTTTTTTGTTTTTTTTTTTTGTTTTTTTGTTTTTTTTGTTTAATGTTCTCACATATGTTGATATTTACTTACAAAAAAAAAAAAAAAAAAAAGCACATATGTTGATATCAAATTAACCAATGAAAAGGAGATTAACTTAAATTATATTACTACCGTAGTTACCATATAGAAATCAAATTAAGGTATTGTACTCTGAAAAGGTTTGTAACTTGAAATAGGGGTTCATGGACCAATATTCGGTCTAGATTAATAACCGACTCAATCTGCTTATATCAGATTAAGAAAAAGTCGATCACTATTCGATTTATATGCATAGAATACTTTAAGTACTCACTAAAAGCAGATTGTATGATTGGGTTCGACACGATCCAATTATAATATTTTTAGTTAACAACTTTTAAAAGTAACAAAGTTGATTGGCAATTACACAAATACCTTGTAAATGGGAAGGGATGGAGAAAAAACTCATTGATATTATTCCACAATGACAAAATTACACAAATAACTTATATAGATCAGGTCGAGTATATTGATTCAAATAACTATTTTTACAGAGTCGTAAGATCTTGACCCGCTGCTCAACCCAATAATCTTAAATCTTAATACCCAGCCACCTCTAATACTAATTGATTCAAATAACTATTTTTACAGATTGAAATGAACCCAATACAAAGAATTTTTTCAAGTCAGCTAGTCAACATGAACATTCTTATCTTGGACGCTAATTCTGAAGTTCGTGTGGCGCTTATTGTAATATGAGCAGTACGTTTCTCTATAATCTTTTGAATTTCTTCTTGTTTACGGTTTACATATAAGTGACATATCTCAAGCCTCAAGGCAACCCAAGGGGATTTAATTATTGAGGTAATTAATTTAATTTATGTATAGTGGTTTAATTGTTGATTTGTTAGGGCGATAATATTACTTCTTTTATAAATTAATCCAGTAAACTTTGATTAACCTTGTTCAGAATGTGGAAAAACAGTCAATAGACTAGAAACCTCTTTGGATAATGATTATTTGTCGCCAAAGGATACAGTTTAGGGCCATTCAGTGTTTTTCACGGGATTTTAAGATGCAATTTGGCTATTCTTGGATAATTACAAAGTGTTTGATTAGTTTTCCACCAGAAATTCTCAGAATTCTAATTCTTTATGCATAGAAAATACCTGGAATAATGTAATTTTTTTGTGTTAGTCTCACTCTCTATATATATATAATGAAGGACTCAAAATAATTATTTAATCAAAAATAAAGGAAGAATATGAATAAAAATTGGGCAAAATTCTTTTTTATTCCAAGAAGATGGCTGCCGAGATTGGACCGCGACGCCAGTACACGATAGCTCTAACTCATGACAATGGCTAAAGTGGTTGATACTTTTGGGAGTATTTATCCAACATTGCACTTACACTCTCCATTTTCTTCTCTAAAAGAAGATTGCAATGAAGTTTGAGGGTGAATGAGGAGAATTTAAATAGGAAAGTTTAGCTCTGTTTGGATGCCAGAGATTAGTCATTATTTTACGTTTGTATTTAAATAGTTTTTCACTTAAAATGATATATATATTTTTGTCTCTCACAGATTTAAAATGTACTATGTTAGTTCTTTAACACAATTTTTGATATATTCTATCATGTTATAGTTACATGTATATCACATGTCACATTCTTTTTAGGGGCAAAAATTGGTAGCACACAAATCTATACACAAAATTATCCCAAAAAGAAGAAGATTGGGGTTGTTTGAGTAAGGGCGGCGAAGGGCAAGTAGGGGACTAGGGTGGTGGTGGCGACTAGTAGTACTACTTATTAATTAATGGGAAATTATCCCATGCAGCTAGACCATTAGGTTATTATGCACCTCAACCTATTTCTAGCCAAGCATTCGACGCAACCACAATGTTTGAGTAGCACTGTTAGCTGCTGCAATAGACTTTACCTCTACAGTAGACAACGCTATTACCTGTTGCATTTTAAAACTCCATAAAAATAACTTCATAAAAATACACCGAATCAGTAAAAAATGTATAACCTGAAGTACTCTTTCTCTTAACTACATCACCTGCCCAATCATTGTATGTATAGCCATATAACTCAATTGGATCACAACCAGAATAAAATATGCCATCTCCCTGGGCACCTTAAAATCCTCTTTACTGCTTGCAAGTGTGACTAACGTAGATTTTTTATGATTACACCTACTAATCAAACTAACACTAAAAGTGATATTTGGCCTCGTAGAAGTCAAATATCTCAAAATCCCTACCAAACTTTTAAAGTAGATAGGATCCACATATTCTCCAGTGCCATCCTTAGTCAAATACAATTTTTCTTCAGCCGGAGTCAGAATTGGCTTAGCTCCATCCATCTTGAATTTTTTTAAAATATCACTTGCATATTTTCTTTGAGAAATAAAAATATACTACGGTCAAACTAGAAGACCTCAATCTTACGAAAATAAGACATAAATCCCATATCTATCATCTCAAACTGTTTAATCATGGTCTCCCTGAATTCAGCAATCATCACATGATTATTTCATGTAAAAATCAAATCATCTACATACAAGCACACAATAAAAATATCGCCACGAGCAGAAGATTTAATATATAAAGTGTACTCATATGGATACCCCAAAAAATCACGAGTAAAATATGAGTCAATTCTCGTATACCACGCCCTTGGAGCTTGTTTCAAGCGCAAATAAAGCTCTCTTTGACCTGTACACCTTATTTTGTTGGCCTTTCTTAACAAAACCAACAGGCTGCTCCACATAAACTTCCTCTTCGAGTACTCTATTCAAAAGGCAGACTTGACATCCATTTGATAAATTTTTCATTTATTTTCAGCAACAAGAGAAATCATCAAACGAACTTTATTAAATCGAGCAATATGTGCAAATACCTCAAAATAGTCAATGCTGGATTTATGCTTATAGCCTTTAGCCACCAATCTCGCCTTGAATCTCTCCATTTCTCCATTGGGCTTGTATTTTGTCTTATAGATCCACTTCACTCCAATGGCCTTTTTACTAGCTGGAAGAAAAGTAAATTCCTATGTATCATTTTTCTCAATGACATGAATTTCTTTATCCATTGTCTTCACCCAATGATCATCTCGAACTGTCTCTTCATAAACAATAGGGCCACAATCTTCAAATAAAATAAAATTCACAATATCTTCATCAGAAGGAGAATTATCTGATCAGAAATAACATAATCCTGCATCTAGTAGGCAACTGGTGCTAACGCTGTGGATGACCAGATGTCTCAGTCTGTGAACCCTGAGTAACTGGTGATGGCTGAAAATTATGATCATCATCATTTCCTTCATAATTTAATGTCACCTCTACAACTTTCGTTTCCTCCGGAGACCAATCCCAAACACCTCTTTCATCAAATATCACATCTCTACTGACAATAACTTTTTCTAAAATTGGGCTAAATAATCTATAAGCGCGGGACTGCTCGTTATAGCCAATAAAAATACATTTTTCACCTTTGTCATCAAGTTTCCTGCGCAACTGATGAACATGAGAATAAGCAACACAACTAAATACTCTGAAATGACCAACAAATGGTTTTTTACTCCTCCATACTTCTTCAGGGGTCTTCCCAAGAAGGCTTCTTGTAGGACACATGTTCAACAAATAAATAGCACATGCAACTGCCTCTACCCAAAAAGGTTTTGACATATTTTTTAAACTTTAACATGCCACATCCTGATCTCATCATATCCATAACAGTTCTATTTTTTCTTTCAGCCATTCCATTTTGTTGTGGAGTGTACTTGACTATCAATTGATGATGTATACCATTTTCTTCAAGAAAATTATCACAAATAAGATATTCTTGACCCTTATCAGTTCTCAAAATTTTTATTTGAAAACCACTTTGCTTCTCAACAAAAATCTTGAATTTTTCAAAAGTTTCATATGCATCACATTTTTGTTGCAAAAAATAAACCCAAGCTTTTCTGCTAAAATCATCAATAAAAGTTATAAAATACTTGCAGCCACCATTAGAAGGAACCTTATCCATACACAAGTCTAAATGGATAATCTCCAATGGTCTCCTTGTTCTCCAAAATTTTCCTGTCTGAAAAACATTCTAGTGCTTCTTACCCAAAACACAAGTATCACAAACTCTTTCAAGAACATTGATACAAGGCAATCCACCAACCATTCTTCTACTAGCCAAAAATCTCAAACTATCAAAATTTAAATATCTAAACCGTAAATGCCACAGCCAATTTTTGTCATCAATCACAGTACTCAGACAAGAAAAATTTTCACTATTCAAATTTAATGGAAATAAGCGGTTAGAAATCATAATCACTTTTGTAATCACGCCATCAAAAATAGTACACATGCCATGCCGGTTGAATATCATAATTTTTCTCAGGCAATTGACCCATGCTCAGCAAATTATAACTCAATCCTAGAATATAAATGACATCAGAGATAAAACTGCTAGATCTATTTTTTAGGCTAATGGGAATTTTTCCTTTCCCAAAAACTGGTAGTGTTATTGCCAAATCTTACTTTACCCCTGAGAGATTCATCAATCTCAAAAAATAATTCTTGTTACCACACAAATGATTACGACAGCCAGTATCTAAAAATCATTTATTTTTATCAACAATGTTCACAGCATTACAGGCCAAAAATAAAGTTTCCATCTTTTGATTATTATTTTGAGCCTGATTGTCAGCAATATTAGCCTAAAAATTCTACTGTTAAATTGTTTACTAGATCTACATTCAGATTTTTTGTACCCATATTTTTTACAATTATAACATTGAATTCTTTGATTATCTTAAGTCTGATAAAAATTATTTCGTTTAAAATTATTACCTTTGCCAAAATTATTACCTCTACCGCTACCACGACCACTTCTAAAATTGAAATTGTTACCTCTACCGCATCCAGGATTTCATTTGCCTCTACCTCTGTTGTTGTAAGCCAGATTTGTCTGATTGGATTCTCCTTGTTGCTTAGATTCATTTTTTTCCTTCAAATTCAAATATGTCTGTAGTGCCTTTTCAACCGTATTAGCAGTGCCTTTTAGTATAAATTATTATATGAGAAAGAATGGGTAAAAAGATAAAAAGAAAAATATGAGAGACAAAATAAATAAATTGGTAATAAGAGAAAAAAATGAAAAAAATATTACAATAGCAAGGGCAATTTTGTCTCAAAATATAAAGAAGTAAGGGATAGGGGATAAAGTACTTATTAAATAAGCTTGAGAGGAGTAAAGTGCAACTGAGGTGTAAGATCAGGAGGTTTTTTTGCATTCAACCCTTTTTTATATTGCTTCAAAGAATTAGAATCAAGTTCTTGAAGTTTTTTTTTTTAATTCGCTTTATGGCTTCTTTACGAAGTACAATTCCTAGGAATTCAAGTTTAATTTAGGAACTTGAAGTTCCTCAGACTCGGATTAATTTAAGAATGGTGTGATTCTGCAGACTTTTCTCTTCAACAGATCACTTTAGTGATTTCGGTACGTAGTTAATTGTTAATTGATAGCATATATCTTAAGGGGAACAGATAAAAGTTATCTGTTTTGCTGATTCAAGTTTGCTCATGGCTGGGAGATGTGAAAGAAATTTACAGAATTTGAGAGCAGAGCAAGGATATACTAGAAACATTTTTCAGAAGTCATTATTTTCAAATAGAAAATCACAAATTTTCCTGCCCCGCCAAATCATTTTTGATATCTTCAATAGACTGCCTTTATTGTCTTTAGGCAAGATGTAAATGTGTGTGCAAATTGTGGTGTGCTATTATTGAGGAAGGCAATTTTGTCATAGATTATTCTAGTAGATCAGAAATAGTTTATTATCAATAGAGGGATGAGACGAATGCTGATGTAGAAGAAGTATTGTGGTTGTCAGTCATTAATGGACTGGTTTTGGAGAAAACTGCATTGACTAAAAAATATCGTCTTAGAAACCCTGCAACTAAGGAAATCCTTGATTTGCCTAATCCTCGCGACACGGTATATTACATGAAGATGTTCTATCTTCCAAAAACCAACAACTATAAGTTAGTTTATGTCTGTGGAAAGGAAGGAACAAGACGTGGAAAGAAAGGAACAAGAAAGGGAGGCTGTGAGGTCATGACTTTGGGGACTGATTGCACAAGGAGAAGGCTTGATATTCCTAGCTTGTATAATCTAGGCAGTAAAATGGCATGATTAAATTTAGTGGTTACTGATGATTTGTTCTTCATCACAAAGTTTTATGATCCCGGAATTCGGTGTTTTTAAAGTAGTTTGTATTGATATGGGAAGTGAACAATTTGTGAACTTCCGCATTCCACAAAATCTCTTCTCAAGTTGGAAAAATGTTCAGCCTTTTTTGTGAGACAATAAGTTGTCTGGCTGATAAAGTGGAATAGGAACTTCATATCTATATGCTTAAAGATCATAAGAAGGAACAATGGTCTGAAAGGAAGATAGTTATAAATTTGTCATTCTCAAATGAATATCCAGAATTCCAACATGTTTTTCCTAACAAATTCGAGAATGGTTGGTTGTGGTTTTTTCTAGGAGATGTTCATCATATTGCATATAACATTGATTCCAAAAGAGTCTACATTGCCAACAGTCTACCACCGGGAAAAAGGCATTTGGGTAATGTCAAATACAGTCTGGTGAGTTTGAATTTAGCGAATAGAGGAAGTGAATTTTGAAGCAATTCAGGCCAAAGAGAATCCAAACATGTACGAGCCAGGATTTGTTGAGGCGAAAGAGAATTCCAAACATGCAGGGGCCATAAGTTTCACCCGGGTCAGTGACCTCCTTGTATTTTACTTATCACATTCACAGTGAAGTATTTCTCATTTTTACTTGTTTAAACTATTTATTATTTTCGAAAGGTCAAATCATAAGGTCAAGCTTTTTTCTTTTTATGGATAACTATCACGCACTATTCAAATTTTGGAATTTGGAACATAAATTAGAAAATTTTAAACAATGATCACTATAAACACACAATTCTTGAAAAGTTAGACTCTAGAAAATGAAGAAAATTATGGAACACAATTCTTGAAAAGTTGGATTCTGGAAAATGATGAAAATTATGGAACGGAGGGAGCATCATCCATTCCGTGTTCAATTTTTCGTTTTGATTTTTTCTTTTGAACATTTGCAATTATTCTAGACAAGTTTCCTATGATTTGAAGTTGGATTATATTATTCAACAATGTTTCTTTCGTTTATCCAGATGGTGGTTGCAAAGAATTGTCAAGTGCCTGAATAAATAATCTAGGTTGTATGCTAAAGTGGAAGAATTGATCAGTTCTTTAAGCACTTACTGCCTGATACACATTTATGACATTTTACTAGAAGCATTAGTATCCCTTTGTTAGAGAGCAAATGTTTCTTCAACATTCTGTTGTTTTTTGAACTTAAGACATTCCTCTTAACATTTTTTAGTGTTCTCTTGCTCGATTTATGTATTTCCGCTACTATTGATAAATACTCCTGTTGGAGCTCACCACCAGAGTTTCTTGCTTCAGTCTTGTTTGCTAATCTTAGTTACTAGAAAAGGCATAAGAATTAAATAATATGCGCAGTCTTTATGCCCACCAAAAGAATTAATCTCTTATTATGTGAATATTAAGAATTATGCAACCATTGAGTACCCAAAATACTTTATTTATTTTATTTTTTTTCAGAAAAAATTTAGTATATCAGTAGTAACTATTGATCATTAAGAAGACATTTTTTTTATTGAACAAATTTATTAATAACTTAATACTAATATAAGCTTCCCATCAATGATAAGTTAAACATTTAGTCATAGACATTGTAGTACTTTGTATATCCTTTCATAGAACACATTATGATATGCTAATTGTTTTTGAAAAACTTAGTATCCTTGATTGTCTTACTCATTTTAACAAACAAAGTAGCATGCTTTGCAATAAATTTTGCTTGGTCAAATATATTTAGGGCTAGTATTGTTAAGAGAATAGAAGCAAACATTGTGTTGGCAATGATATCAGAGGCAGTTAGCTATGAACTATAAGTTTATTATCATATGTTCTTTGAAAACAATTTGTTTAGTGTTGATATTCAACAATAACATGTAGCCCATGAAGTATTTTAATCCTATATATTAGTAGTAAAAAAATGCAATCTAGTTTACACTTTGTCCCCTTTATTTTAAAATAAAAACTATAAACTAGCAAGCCTAAACTAAAATAAAAGTAAAAATTATTCTTTACAATCAAACAATAAAAATGACTAATTTTGAAATATAAAATAATTACAAATAAGACAAATATGAGTATAATAAATACTTGATTGAAGTAAAGAAAACATGCTTTGCAATAAATTTTGCTTGGTCAAGTTTTAGGGCTAGTATTGTTAAGAGAATAGAAGCAAATGATTGTGTTGGCAATGATATCAGAGACAGTTAGCTATGAACTATAAGTTTATTATCATATGTTCTTTGAAAACAATTTGTTATAGTGTTGATATTCAACAATAACATGTAGCCCATGAAGTATTTTAATCCTATATATTAGTAGTAAAAAAATGCAATCTAGTTTACACTTTGTCCTCTTTATTTTAAAATAAAAACTATAAACTAGCAAGTCTAAACTAAAAAAAAATTAAAAATTATTCTTTACAATCAAACAATAAAAATGACTAATTTTGAAATATAAAATAATTAAATAAGACAAATATGAGTATAATAAATACTTCATTGAAGTAAAGAAAACATGCTTTGCAATAAATTTTGCTTGGTCAAGTATATTTAGGGCTAGTACTTGTTAAGAGAATAGAAGCAAATGATTATGTTGGCAATGATATCAGAGACAGTTAGCTATGAACCGTAAGTTTATTATCATATGTTCTTTGAAAACAATTTGTTTAGTGTTGATATTCAACAATAACATGTAGCCCATGAAGTATTTTAATCCTATATATTAGTAGTAAAAAAATGCAATCTAGTTTACACTTTGTCCTCTTTATTTTAAAATAAAAACTATAAAGTAGCAAGCCTAAACTAAAATAAAAATAAAAATTATTCTTTACAATCAAACAATAAAAATGACTAATTTTGAAATATAAAATAATTAAATAAGACAAATGTGAGTATAATAAATGCTTCATTGAAGTAAAGAAAAATTTTGGGTGTAAGCTTGATAGGCTTTCCAAAACTTAACATAGGAAAACAATGAAAACAGGTTCACAAAAAGGGCACACCAACATTGTGAAATTAGTATTAGAGATGAATCTCAAACAATGAAAAATTTTGATAACCAAAAAAGTATATAAAATCGGTAAAATCACCACCATATTATTTATGGTTGTATCAACAGGATGTATGAATTTTTTTTTTTAAAAGGAAAAAGAAATAGAAGCTTGGGGGAAAAAAGAAAAGAGAAAATAAAACTCAGTATAAAACTAATAGATACTAATCTATGACAAAGTATTTCGCAAAAAACACAAGAAAACTTAGAATATCCTTCTCTATGCTTGAATTTGTGAGAAAAAATATAATAAAAAATGGATAAAGTAAATATTGAAACGAGACAAGATCAAAACACGATGAGGAAGGACATGTTTATGGCTAATTTTATATTTGCTTAAGAGACACATTGAGACCTTAATTAAAAAAGAAAAAAAAGAAAAAAAGAAGGCATGTAATCCATCTTATTGCTCCAAATGATTAAGGCAATTAAGGTCAAAGGGTTTAACTATCAAATGATTAAATTTCAGTTAATTGAGAATAAAGACAATAATGACCTAACTATAGACTTTTCTATAAGCAAACCAGTAATAAAATTTTGAAAAGCTGGTTTAGAAGTGCAACGCAATCCAGCAATCGCAAAACAATTATTGATCGAGAAATCCAATTCCAACGGTTATGGGTTATTAGTAGGCTTTAAGTAAATGGATTAGAAAATGGGTGCTCAAATTATAACGTAGCCGTGTAATTATTGGAACAAAGAATGTGCAAAAGATTTCTTATAAGCAACACAAAGACAAAAGGAAGAATTATCAAAGCTCTCCAACGAAGGCAACCACGTGTCAGCAGGGCAGGATTTTACATTAGAGGGATGTTTTTTTATATACTAGGTAGATAATTAATGTCCCTTTAGTCATTTGCTATCAAAAAATTATATTTTTGTGGGATGTTTTTTTATATACTAGGTAGATAATTAATGTCCCTTTAGTCATTTGCTATCAAAAAATTATATTTTTGTTGGCTAATCTAAGTTATAATGATGCTGTCACGAAACTTTTAAAAATTAAATCAAATAAAGATAAATAAAATTAAATAATAATATTTGTAAGTTATACAACATCAAAAACTAAAAATAAGAGGACAATTAAGGAATCTGATTGTTGAGTTTGCATTTCAAGTCTTCATATTTCTATCCTATAAAAAGTGAGTAAAAAGTCTTTATATAAATTAATTAAGAACTGAATAGATATGAATATGATAGTGACAATTTTAATGTTTGCTTAAAAAAAATTTCCATGTGTACAGCATGTTCGAGTAAGAAATATTTTGTCGAAGTCTTTAGGGTTAATTACACTTTGTCTTTTGTAATTTGACCATGTTTCACTTTGCCCTATGTAAAAAATTTATATACATTAACCGCTGACTAACAGTCAAAGGCAGAGTGACACAAAATTACTAAGTTATCGTCATATAATTTTAGGGTCAGTTAATAGCTTACTTATTGTACAAAATTACATTTTACCCCATGATTGGTAAAGTTACTAAATGGATCCTAAGTAACAACATTTCTTAAAGCTCATTAGATGGTTTCAATGGCTTATTTCACTAGTGGCAGACAATCTTGGGCCATAGTTGAAAATTTTTTCTAACGACCAGATCTGAACTCACATTTTCATGTAATTATAGCATGTACTAATCAAAATGATTGGACAACTACCGAATCACATTAGACATGTGATGACACTCTTTTCTTATATACGCTTTAACACATACTTAAATCGTGCACAAAATTGCATCAACACGGTTCCTAACATTACAGAACAAAAATAAAGTAATAGTTTTACTCACAAAATAAGAGAACATACATGAATCAAATTAAGTATGATAATTACTTTGAAAACCTAAATTGTGTTAATTTTAGCCCTAAAGTTCTTAAATTGTCCAACAAAAATCATAATAAAGATAATGACAAATGAATTAATATGTTAATTAACTGGCAAAACAACAAAAACCCATCAAAGTAAGGAATTTCTCATCGTACACATCTCTAACTTTACATACTTAAACTGACAATTTGGGATATTATAGGGAGTAAAATATAATTTTGTATCATAACAGGTGTAAATTCTAAGTAACCCTAAAATTATCAGGACAATTTAGTAATTTTCCACCAATCTCTCATAGTTGTTTTGACCATTAGTCAGAGGGGGTTAAGTCTATATAAATTTTTTTAAGGGACATGAGACACTGTTATATTTACAAGAGGTAAAGTGTAATTAACACGTCTTTATTTAGCTTGTGTTTATTTTTTTAATAAAAAATTACTTGCTAATTTAGAACATAAAGTCATTTTTTTGGAATATTCGAAGATTTATCTAATTTCTTATGTCTTAAATCTTCTGATATTCAAAATAATCCATGATGAATACAAAATAACTAAACATGAGGTGACATGTAGCATTTTCTTGTTCACTCTCACAAGGAGAGATAGACATTTTGATTTAATACATAGTCATAGATATTAGATTTGAGGTAATAGGAGGGACCGAGACTCTATTTAAATTTTCCATGAACAAAAACTACTGTATTTGACTAATTGACTGGACTCCAAAAAAAATGAAAAGAGATCATGCTCATGATATCTAAGCATTTGCCATATGAAATATTGTGGCAAAAAAGGTAAAAATTAAGACAGTAACTTAAATTTAAGAAAATTTTAGAAGGCTTATACTCGATAATATCATATGCTTTAAAAAGTTATATTATAAAAGTATTTAAAAGGCTTAATTACACTTAACCTCTTTAATCTTTGGCGTTACTAATACATTTTAGTTCCGAACGTTATCTTTTGAGCACTTTAGTCCTACCGTTATGCCAACTAAAATTTTTGACTATTTTACCCCTATTCTATTCTAATCTTTATTTTTTTATTTATGTTTATTTAATGAAACAAATTTTTGTAAGGAGAATTATATTCATGTAGAAATTGATATGAATAGATAGTTAGAGGTATAATTTAACATTTTTATGGTCTTTTAGCCGAGATAAATTAAAGAAAATTATAAAATTTGACCGGGATTATTTTTCACATATTTTTGTAGTTGAGATCAATTATAACAGTTTTACGTCTCTGGATTAAAATAACTTGATTAACATGAATTTGGCTAAATAGAAAGATAAACTTAAAAGTTTAAAATTGTTTAATTAATTTTTATTTTAAATTATTAGGTCAATTTTTTTTTTTAAATGTATTACTTTTTTTGGTTGTTGGTAGTAGTTATTGGAGGGATGGAAGCAAATGAAGGTTCAAAAAAAAAAAAAAAAATTGAATGGTCAAAACGTTGAGTTGAAATAACAGAGATGGGTTAAGTGTTCAAAATATAATACAAGAGACTAAAGTATTATTGAGACTGAAATTTAAGGAGGGTCAAGTGTAATTAATTAAAGAGTATATTTATCTATTTAGCAAAAATTTCAGACGGCGTTAGAGTTGACTGTTAGTTCAAGGTCTTTAGTGTTCAAAAGATAACATTAGGAATTAAAGTGTTAGTAACGTGAAAGTTGAAGGGGTAAAGTTTAATAAACCCTTTTTCAAACCAATAGGATGGCTTTCAAAACGAAAGTGTAGAACTTTCCTAAGCCTTTATATTAGGACTGTAAACGGCTCAGATCCGGGTTGGATCTAGTATATCCAGACCTGGATCCGATTAGTGCAATAGGATTATGATCCAAATCTGGATATTCGAGTGTCTATAAAAGTAGATCCATATCCAAATTTATTGGATCTTGTCAGATCCAGATTCAAATGTGGGTCTTGACATTATATTTTTATAACTTTTAAAATTTTTATATAAAAATTTTATCATCTATAGAATTTTCTTTTTGGATAATTATAAACACATATTTAGTTCATAATTAATATTTATACATGTATTTTACTATAGAACATTAATTACATTAGCAATTTATACAATATATATATGTGTGTGTGTGTGTGTATGCGTGCCTATATATATATAAGATTTTATTATACATTAAATATTTTAATCGAATTCAGGTCTTAATTATGTCAAGAAAATAAGATCCATATTCAGTCCATTAATTATGACTAGTGGGAAAATACACACTATGTGTGTGATTTTTAAAAAAATATACTTAACTAATAAATATGAAGAAGTTTTATGGAGTGATTATGAGTGGAAGTTTAACAATAATTCAAGAAGGATAAAATAGAGAATACATATGTTAGGATCTGAACCCGATGAATTTGATTAAAGTTAAATTTAGCGAACTCGTAATGATTACAATGAAAAATAATAATAACAAAATATGTGGAAAAAATATAAATAGAAAGAGACTTAGAGAATTACGTGATTCGGTCAATTAAATATATGTCCATGGATGGAAGGGAGTAATATTTTACTGTATGAAAAAGATACAAAATCTTGGAAAAAATCCCGAAAGATAAAAAGAGAGATATTCTAAAAGAACACTTGAAAGCCAAATAAAAAACAAGTTCGAAGAACTTGTAAAATTCGCTGTATTTTTTCTTCGATTGGTGTTGTTTGAAACTATGAATTGCCTTGGTATTTGTGGGCAAAATTTCTGTATGCTTCCAATGAAAATAATTCATCAGATAGGATAAATTCTTCATGCTGTCTCATAGTTAACAAACAACCTTACCCAATCCCGTGTGTAAGTGAAGAATGAAATTTGGCTTGTTGGGAGATTAAAGCCATCACTCAAGACTTGTTTGTGGTCCCATGGCCACTGTAGTTGACAAATTTTCAACTTTGCTTTGTATCTACCACAAAATAGTAAACTCGCTTTACTTTCTCCACATAAGTCCCAATGGGCCTAATTATCATCACGAACACCAATCAAATCTAAGCAGTGCTCGAATTTAGCAACTGGAATAAGTTTTGTAAACATTTTAGCCAGATTGTCTCTAGTATTAATCTTCTGAACATAGATTTTTTTCTCAACAATAATCTCCCGAATGAAGTGACACTTCACATCATTGCGATTCATCCGTTCATGATACATCTTGTCTTTAGTCAAGTCAATAGTACTTTGACTATCATAGTGAATGGTAGTTACACTTTGATGTAGACTGAACTCACCAAACAAACCCTTCAACCACAAGACTTCTTTGATTACTTCGGTGATAGCTATATAATTCTGTTTTCGTAGTAGACAACACTATAACATGTTATAAGGTTGCTTTCTAGCTAACTACATAACTGCCAATGCAGAATACATAGCCTGTAAATGATCTTCTTTTGAGAAATATTCGGCGTAGTCTGAATCTACCAAACTAACTAAAGTGTTACTATTCCTCTTGAACACCAAACATGTATTTGAAGTCCTGCGCAAGTATCTAAGAATTCACTTTACAGCCTGCCAATATATTTTACCTTGCAAGATATATATCTGTTTACCGCACTAACTGCATGTGAAATATCTGGACGTGTTCAAACTATTGGACACATAATGCTGCTGACTGCACTGAAATAAGGAATACGTGCCATATACCTTTCCTCCTCATTTGAATATAATGATTGAATAGCTGACAGTTTGAAATGATTAGCAAGAGAAGTGCTTACAGGTTTAGCATCTTTCATGCCAAACTTTTCCAAAACTTTCTCTATTTAGTTTTTCTGGGTCAAGAATAACTTTTCAACTCATGTCGATCTCTTTTGATCTCTATGTCAAGAATCTTCTTAACTACTCCCAAATCTTTTATATCAAATTTACTGTTCAATCGAGACTTTAAAATGTAAATTTCTGTAAAATCTTTGGCAGCAATGAACATGTCGTAAATATTTAATAACAAGTAAATAAAAGAACCATCATTAAACACATCTAGAAAGTAAACACAACTATTATACATGCTCCGTGAATAACCGTGACCTAACATAAAAGAATCAAACCTCCTGTACCACTGTATTGGAGATTGCTTCAATCTGCATAAAGATTTCTTCAACAAGTAAATGTGGTCTTCTTTTCCTTCAATTTCAAATCCTTCGGGTTGTTTCATGTATATTTATTCTTCAAGTTTGTCATGTACAAAAACTATCTTAATGTCAAGCTGCTCCAATTCTAAATTATACATGGTAACTAAAGGAAGTAGAACACCTATAGAGATGTTTAATAACGGTGAGAAAACATCATTAAAATTAACACCTTATAACCTGACTATAGTCCTTTGCAACTAAATATGCCTTGTACCTTGTATCTTCAACCCTTGGAATTCCTTTTTTTTCTTTCTTGAAAACCGATTTGCAACCAACAATTTTCTCTTCCGTCGGCAGTTTCACATGAACCCCCTCACCATTTTTGTGGAGATACTCAATTTCTTCATTCATTACAATCAACTGCTTGTATGAATCAACACATGAAACTACCTCTGAATATGTAGATGGTTCACTAATTTCTTCAGTTTCCTGTGCAATTGACAATGCATATGCAACTAAATTTGCATAGCTTTTGTGATAGTCGAATTTTTCTCATTGGTCTGTCTCTGGCTATGGAATACTCTTCTTCTTCTTCTTCTAGTTTAGTTACAAGTGTCTCACCTGTATTTAGTTAAACTGTAGAAAAATTTGGTTGAGAAGGACTAGTGCTACCAATTTCAACATCCACCTGCTTCTGCATACTCTCCTTGCCATCTGTATTACAAGAACTAGAAAACTATTTTCTTGGGTGTAACATGGAGGATTCATCAACAGTTACATCTTTGGAAATTATAAATTTAGGTGACTTGAGATCAGGATGCTATAAATGATATCCTTTCATCCTAAATGGATACCCAAAACAATACATTTTTTAGATCTTGGCTCCAATTTTTTCTCATTTATATGCATGTATATAGAACATCCAAATATTCTTAAGTAAGAATAATCAGCAGGAGTACTTGACCAAACTTTCTATGGAATTTTAAAGTTAAGAGGTATAGAAGGGGAACGGTTGACAATGTAACAAGCGGTAAAGATTACCTCTGCACAAAAATCATTCATCAAAGGTAGAGATTGCCTCTACCCAAAGTCTTATCAATCTAGCATTTGGAATGATACAATGAGCTCTTTTTGCAAAATAGTCCTATTCATCCGTTATGTCACACTATTTTATTGTGGTGTCGAACAAATCCTCCATTCTTACATAATTCATTGAATTCATCTTCACAAATATTCCAAGCCATTATCAGTTATACAGCCAATTGATTTATTTTCTTGTCTATTACTCAATCAAAACTTTTCATTGTTTGAAAGTTAAAAAAACATCATTTTCATGTTTTTAGGAAATACACCAAGACTTTTCTTGAATAATTATCAGTAAAAGTAAACATGTACCTGGCACCACTCTTAGACGGGGTACAAGAAAGCTTTCTCTTATACACTGAATAAATGTAATCCAAAGTACAAATTTATTTTGTTGATTATTGGAGATTTGAAGAACCTGACTATTATCTACTTCTAGATGATACAATGCTCACAGAACATATCCTCCCAATATTTTATCCGCAAAGAAGACCTCATCTGTTGAGCATGGCAGACCCTTCTCACTCATATGCCCCAATTGCATATGCCATAATTTGGTGGTGTCAGCATGAGATAGATTTGCAGTAGAAACTGCAGTAGTACCTGTAACATTAGTTCCTTGCAAAATATACAACATACTAGACCTGTGTGCCTTCATGACCACAAAAGTACCGTGAATGACTTTGGTAAAACTCTACCTTTACCTGTGTATTTGCACCCAAGAGATTCTAGGCTGCCCAAAGAGATGAGATTTTTCTTCAAGTCAGGAATATATCTAAAATCGGTGAGCACATTACACTATCATGCATTTTGATTCGGACAATACCTTTACCAATAACTATACAAACAATGTTGTAGCCCATTAGGACAACTCCATCTTTAACTAATTCATTTGTTGAAAATCGGTCCCGATTGGGCCACATATGATAATAACAACCCGAATCTAAAATACTCTTATTGTTAGATTTAGAATTATTTTCAATGGCTAAAAATATAGTTCCGCCATTCTCATCAGCTACAACAATGGTTTTAACGGTGTCATTATTTCCTTACTCATTTTTCTCCTTATGTTTTTCTTTATTTTTCAATTTAAAGTATTCGAACTTATTGTGGCCTTTTAGAGGACAAAAATTGAACAGTTAAATTTTTATGTCTGGATTTAGATCTTGATTTATACTTTTTACTATCTGTATCTCTAACTTTTTTGGTTTGACTTCTAATAAACATCTAGATTCGCCCTAATTTTCATTAGTTTCCCCAGTAATACCTCTAGCTATCTGATTTTTTGATTTTAGAATAGATTTAATTTCTTTATAAGTGATAGTTTCCTTTTTATAAAGCATTGTGTCTCTAATATGTTTAAATGACTGGGATAGGGAACACAACAATAATAAGATCTGATATTCATTTTTAATTTTAACTTCTATATTACTCAAATCCATAAGAATAGAATCAAATTTATCAAGATGTGAGAGTATAGAAGTATCTTTAATCATACAAAGCATGCATAGACTTTGTTTAACGTAAAGTCTATTCACCACTGTCTTTTTCATATACAAAACCTTCACTTTTCTCACATATCTTTGGCCGTGGTTTCGGAGGCTACCTTCTGTAAAATCTCATCAGAGAGATTTAAGACAATACCTGACTTAACCTTTTATCCAAGTTTACAAAGTCCTCGTTTGATATTTTCTCTGACTTATTCTCCTTTCCTTGTAGGGAAATATCAATGCCATCCAAAATTAGGATAGCCTCCATTTTGAACTGTCACATACCGAAGTTGGCACTCCAGTCAAATCTTTCAATATATGATTTTGTTACCATCATATTGGCCGTTAGAACTGAACCTGGGGTATCAAAATTCTGATACCAGTTTGTTGGGATTAGAACCCGGGAATTTTGTTATTGTTAAAGTTAAATTTTAGCGAGCTCTTAATGACGATAACAAAAAATAATAACAAAATATGTAGATAAAATACAAACAGAAAGAGATACAGAGATTTACGTGATTCGATCAATTATACCTATGTCCACGAGCGAATTGGGAATAATAATTCACTATATGAAAAAGATACAAAGTTTTGAAAAAAATTTCATAAGAGTGACATCCCAAAAAAAAACACTTGAGAACTAAATCAAAAATAAGTTCAAAGAACTTGTAAAATTTTCTGTATTTTTCCTTCAGTTGGTGCAGTTTAAAACTATGAATGCCTTGGTATGTTATAGACAAAATTTTCATATGCTTCCAATGAAAATAATTCATCACACAGGATGAATTCTTCATGCAAAGAACCATACCTAATTCCGTGTGTAAGTGAAGAATGAATTTTGGCATGTTGGGAGATCACAGCAATCACTCAAGACTTGATTGTAGCCCATGGCTATTGTAGTTGACCACATAAAATGAAATTACATCAAACCCCACTCATACTTTAAGAACAGATAACTACCCGAATCCGAATTGGATCCTAGTAATTAAAATTAATGGATAGAACGGGTTGAATTCGGTGGAGACCCTACACATTGACAGAATTTATTTACTATCCTTGTAGTTACCATATATAAATCAAAAGGTGTTATCTTTTGAGAAGGGTTTGTAAGTTGTAACACACTAAAACCCTAAAACGTGATACAGTAATAGTACTTAATAATCAAACGCCAGATATTATTAACCACAAAAACTACATATCTTGAAATTGGCAACGGCTTTAGGAAAATCCGACTGTTGACATCTCTGCTACGGAAGACGAGGCTAATTCTCGCTCTTTGTAATCTAAGCAGTATATGAGTAAACATCTCAAGGCCGCTCGATCGAGGTAATTAATTATTTAAGTAATTAACTTTATACTGATTTAATTGTATAGGTGCGTAGCTAGGGTGATAATATTTTAATTATCCTATATTGACTTCATTATATGACCCTTTCGTGCAATTATTCCAGTGAATTTTCCATGGTTTTTTGTTTGTGTTACTTTCATACGAAAAAACCTAAATTTGTCTTAGTTGTAGGGACTTGAAGTTAGTGTCGGGTCAACCAATTTGTCAACCAGAATAAACTGTTCATGACATGATACAGCACGAATGATTAATAGGTGATTCAAGATTTCTGATACCAAGACACGACCCTAGGCACTGGATGTTTTTTATTGGAATTATTATGATGTGATTCTTGATCATACACTTGTTTTCAGCAGATCTTTTTTGAGTTTCGGTATCAAATTGTTCTCAATGTGTTTAATTTGCTCATGGCTGGGAGAAGTGAAAGAGATTTGAAAAAGCCAAGAGAAGACAAATTAGGATCTATTAGGAACATTATTCACAAGTTATTTTCAGATAACGAATCAGAAATCTTCCTACCACGCGAAATTATTTCTGCTATCTTAATTAGGCTGCCTCTGAAGTCATTAGGCAGATTTAAATGTGTGTGCAAGTTGTGGTGTGCTATTGTTGAGGAAGGCAATTTCGTTGTTGAGTATTCGAGACGATCAGAACTTATTTATGCATACAAGAATGAGACAAATGCCGCAGGAGATGAAGAAGAAGTCTCATGGCTATCTTCCATTAATGGACTGGTTTTGGAGAAAACTGAATTGACTAAAAAAAGTCGTCTTAGGAACCCTGCCACTAAGGAAATCCTTGATCTGCCTAATCCTTGTAACACATTTTATGACATGAGGATGGTCTATCTTCCAAAACCTAACAATTATAAGTTAATTTATATTTTTGGAAAGTTTTTTTAATGGAACAATAAATGGAGGCTGTGAGGTCATGACTTTGGGGACCGATCTCACGTGGAGAGCTCTTGATATTCCTAGCTTGTATGATCTAGGTGGCGTAAAGGTGCAGTCACATAATGCAATTATTGATGATTTGTTCTTTATCATGAAGTTTTGTGATCCTGGATTCGGTGTTTCTGAAATAGTTTGCATTGACATGGGAAGCGAACAATTTGTGAACATCTGCATCCCGCAGGATCTCTTCTCAAGTTGGAAAAACGTAAGGCATTTTATGTGGGACAAAAAGTTATGCCTGGCTGATAAAGTGGAACAGAAACTTCATTACTATATACTTGTTGTGATTATAAGAAGGAACAATGGGCTCAAAAGAAGATAGTTATACATTTGTCATTCTTAAATGCATATCCAGAATTCCGGCACACTTTTCCTTATAAATTGAATAATAGTTGGTTGTGGTTTGTTCAACGAGATACTCATCATATTGCATATAACATTGAATCCAATGGTGACAGTGCACATTGCCAATCGTCTACCACCAGGAAAAAGGTATTTGGGTAATGTGAAATACAGTCCGGTGAGTTTAGCAAGAATTCAGCGAAAGGAAGAAGCGAATTTGGAAGCAATTCAACCAACAAGGGAAGTGAATTTTGAAGCAATTCTCCAAATCAGATGTGAGTCACTAATATGGCCAAAATTTTCACTCAGGTCAGTGACCTCCTTGTATTTTGGCCTCAACTGTTTGTGAAAAGGTATGAAAAAGCATTTTTGGAAACGCAGGTACATAGTTGCTTTTAAAAATAATTTTTAGCTTTTCTAAACACGAAAAACAAAAATATTTTTTGAGTTTTTTGTCAACAAATTCTTTTAAAATATTATTTTTTCAATAAGCTGTCGAGAACAAACATTTCGTTTTCAATTTTTCTTTAAAAGCTTGCAATTATATATTCTGGACAAGTTTCCCAAAATTTGAAGTTGAAAGTACTATTCAGCATTGTTTCTTTGTTTATCCAGGTATGTGGTTGGCCATAGTTGTGGAGACCCTGAAAAGGTGCCTGATAGGAGGGGTCAAAAAATAGGAGGTAAACAAAGTGGAAGAAGTGACCAGTTCTTTAACACTTGGTGGCAGAAGTAGATTTTGGCATGGAGGCATTTAGGACTCTTTCAATATCGATCCCTTTGTTAGAGAGAAACAAAGTTTCTTAACCATTATGCTTTTTTTTTAATTATTATTTTAGCTTAAAACACTTGGAAGATTTATGCATTTCTGCTCGTATATCTTCAAGGGCTGTTTAGTGGTTCTCATAGTATTTGTTTATCATTATCAAAATCTCATAGTGTTTGTTTCCAAATAAAAATTCAATTCTTTTTGGATATATAATACCTTTTCTCCCGTAAAAACTTATAATATATCCATATCGAGGGGAATAAATAAAAGGATAATTTCATCAATCTCTCCTAAGATTGATGCTAATATCACTTAGTACCTTTAAATTTTTAAAAATATCACTTACCTCCCTTCTCTTTCAATTAATGGGCCCAAATTTAGTATCAAAGTGCATGAAATGACATTTCTGCCCCTATGTTTTTAGTCATATAACAAAAAAGGTAATTTCAAAAACCTCTCTTGAGGTTTTTAACAATTTCACTTGGTACCTCTTTTGGTTTCTAACCAATTATTTGCTCAAATTATTATTGATTGTAATTTTTTAATGATTTTTTTGCAATTTAAAAAATACTTAAACATGTAATACCACATCATATATTAGATAATACTATGCTTAATATTTATTTTGAAAATCAAACTCGTAAAACAAGATTAATTGAAATATATTTTCTCGATAAATTTCTTTCTCAACTAATCTAGAAAAATATGTGTGCACGCTATTGTGCTTTATCACTCAGTTTTAATAAAAAGTTAGAATACGAAAAAATAGACCATGTGATATAATAGAAAAATATAATTGGTATTTTTTGGAAAACACGAGCTCAAAAAATAGTATAAATTATGATGTGATAAATTTTTAAAGTTTATATATGAGTAATAAAAAAATGTGCTTGGTATTTTGTATAGGAAATTATGAACCCATAACTTGAAAAAAAAATATTTTTTAATTGATGAAGGACATAAAAAATTACAAGCCAATATATTTGCTAAGAACTATATTTACATCCTTGAAGTTTCTTTTCCTTCTTATCCAACCATGAGAATAAGTTAAAATATTGTTACTAAGGGTAAAATTGGAATAGAAACATTTTCTCGCCTTAAAGCATTTTTTTATACTTTTGGAGTGACAAAGTTACAACAAAAATAGAATTATGGGAGGTAAGTAGTATTTTTAAAACCTTAAACATACTCCAATAATATTAAAATCCATATTCGAGAGAGGCTGAGAAAATGCATCTCCATACAATCTAGATGTGTACAAAAAGTAATTCATATTCATCCCGAATAGTCTTTGTACTTCAAGGATGTAAATATCTGTCTCTTAAACACATTACTAAACTTGGTTTTTTAACTGTACATCTAAGTTAATTTGGTAAGACAAATGCACTAAAAAAGAAAAAACTAAAATGGAGTAAAGTAAATATAAGGGATAATTAACAAATTTCATTACGAAGCAAAAAAGGACTAATTCCATTTTGTATGTCTTAATTTATGCCCGATTCTACTTTGCACTCCAAATTTTAGTTTTGGACGCTTTTCACCCCGAACTTTTGAATTTGTTTCACTTCAACATTTTTTTAACGTCATCTAAAATATTAATGGAATTTTTTGCGTGTATTACAAATTCAGCAAGATGTACAATAATATTTTTGCATGCAAAAATAAATATTCCTTTAACTTTTTTGACAATTTTAAAAAAAGAAACTAAAGTGGGACAAATTTGAGCAATGGGGGTATAAAGTATCCAAAATTAAAATTCGAAATATGAAGTGAGAATTGGATATAAATTGAAGGATGCAAAATAGAATTTGTCCGGCAAACAATTATCTGGATTTGAAGTAAATTGTAAATAAATGTTAACTGAGGTAATGGCCCAATGGGGACGAACTGTGTTTCTGTTTAAATTTTCTATGAACTATATTGGAGTATTACTTTTCTTTATATTTGTAGCTATACAAGGACTCTTCATTTTTGACAACTCCTACATACAAGGATTCTTCTTGGCCTAGGAGTCTTCTTTGCCCAACTTAAAATCCTACAAATATAAAGAAAAGTAATACTCCTCAAGCTATTGTCGCAGAATAAACATCTAAATGGTATGTTTTCGGCTTCTTGAAACATTGACTAAGATCTTAATTACTATTATTTTAAAGACCTTTGCTGAAAAAGTTTCGTGGAATCTTCGTATTTGACCGAACAGGAAGAAAAAAATTAAAAGAAATCACGCATGTGAATCTTTGTATTTTTCCAGTTATGTCGTAAAAGGAAATTTTGAGTCTCTTATCTCATGAAATTTAAGGGTTTATTTTATGTTTTATGTTATGTCTCATCTCATGCGATTGTTTTTTATGCCTTCATTGATTTATTCAAATTCTAACATGTAAGGCTTCTATCTCATTATTTTAATTGGTGAATTTTTAATAAGTGAAATGGGTAAAAAGATGATTAAAATGTAAAAGAGAACCCGTTGGAAAGGAATAGACAGTAGAGAGCCCGTTGGAAAGGGTTGGACACGACCCCAGACACGTGTAGATGGATGGGAAAACACTTGAGAGCCCGTTGGAAAAGACTGGACAGTAGAGAGCCCGTTGGAAAGGGTTGGATAGGACCCAAGACACATATGGATAGATGGAAAAATACTTGAGAGATAGCTCTGATACCATGTTAAAGAATATGGGCATCCATCTTAAAACCAATTGGTTATAAGTGGAGTGGCCCATGAACCTTATTAATTAGTCCAGGATCTCTTGACTAGTTGATGTGGGATATTTCTGTAACACTTATCTCACACATGACTCGGTTTGAAACAAGGTGACAGAGATTCTGACATGAATGAAACAAGGACAGCAATATTGACATGACCGATACCCATGAAATCAAGTCCAATACCATAACCAGGAAAAGCATTGCCTTGGTAGAAACCCACAAAGCCAAGCCCAATGCACAGAAGAGTACGAGTCATATGTGGATGGGTAAAACACTTGAGTCTAGCTCTGACACCATGTTAAAAATATGGGTTTCAATCTTAAAACCAATAACGAGTCTATCTCATTATTTTATGTTATTGTAGGAAGAATTTTTAATGAATAGATTTAAAATGGGTATAAATAGATGAATTTAAAATTTATTTATTAAATTATTTGGATAATGTAAGAAATATTTGATTTCGAAATCAAAATTCATTCAAATCCCTCTGATCCATTAGGGTGTTTTTGTTGATTTTATTATATTCATTAGTAAAAAACCATGAAATGCATACTATCAATTACTGAGGTTTGAGGTTTATTGTACCAGGAAGAGTTTTGTGCTGCCAAGAATGGATTTCGGGATGAGCCTGAGAGCAAGATGCAAAAACAAGGCTGGTCCTTCAACTTGCCTTGTGATTTAATTGCTGAAATATACATAAGATTGCCTAAGAAGGACTTGGTCAGATGTAGATGTGTGTGCAAGTTCTGGTGTGCAATAATTGAGGAACGCAGCTTCATCAACAAACAAGGAGAAGTTGAGACATTTTGGAGTATGGTCAAAGCAGTTATTTTCGTGAAGGTTTTAATGACAAGATCAAATATAGAACTACTACCAAGAGGACAATAATGTTTAACCAATTAGGTCAGTAATCTCCAGGCATGGTTTTCAGTTATTCTTTATTTTTTTTTCCAGATATTGTTCAAGTGCTCATAAAATTCTGTTCATGTAATTTTTAGTACACTTTTTGATTGATTTGCCTATAAATTCAACCTAATTAGTTTTGTTGACTGTTTTCTAATCAATGCAGGCTTTCAGCTATAATTGGATTAGGAAAATACTTAGGTAGACTCGGTTTTCGACCCCTCCCATGAAGACTCACATGGTGAAATTAAATCTTAAAGAATCTACTTACATAAATCTCACATCATATAGATTTTCTAAGGTTTAATTCACATATATTCGATCTCAACTCTGTTTGAGAGTTAAGTTGTAAGGGCAATTTTGCAAACTTCCAGGCAAAAACTCCTAATTTTGCCTTGCATAATGTTGCACTATTTAAGCTAAGTAGAATTAGTAAGAGAAGAAGAGTAGATAGTTTTAGTTAGTTTTTAGATAGTTTAGAATAGCGTGAACTCCAAGTTTACTTCTCTAATAGAAATTTCTCTTTACTTTCATCTTAGATATTCTTTTAATTTCTTGTCAAATTCAAATTTTGATTAGATAATTGTAGTGGGTTAATCGCAAGTTTCGCTTAAATATAATTCTTATTTGCTTGCTTGTCCAATTTAGTAAGAATTTCTTTACTTGCAAATTAGAGTTCTTAAGAAAATTAGGGTTCTTGTTAATTTCTTGCATTTCTAGTTAGAATTTTCAATTTCATGCTTTAATTCCTAGTTAATTTTAAGTGGGCTTTCTTAATTTCAATCAAAAATCCAAAAATATTTAGATTTTTAGTTTAACTCTGTCTCAAATACAGTTTAGAAATGGTTGTATAAGAGACACATTTAGATGTGTATAAGAGAAGATTTCAAATTTTAATTTTGGTTAGTTTAGGTTAGAATTAAGATCATGATTTTTATTAGAATAATTCTATCACTCATCGCTTGATTTTGCCTAACTACACAAGAACCCATAAATCTTGGCTTGATTTTGCTTAAATACACAAGCACCCGTAAATCTTGGTACTCTTTGCGATCGAGATGTGTATAAGAACATCCAGCAAGTATACGGTTACTAACTAGTTAATAACCGTATACTTGCGGGATGCCATTAGTTACTAGTAAGATTTATGTGTTTTATTGATTTATACCTAGGTGTGTAAAAAGCATCAAGTTTCGAAATATGAGGGTCCTGTGCTGTCGCTCACTATTGGTTTTTAACTACATTTTCCTATATGCACTGCAATCTTTACAGGCACATTGTCTAAATCTTAATTAGTTTTATAGTAATATGTTCCCTCATTATGCTTAATTAATTTCTCCATGAATCTGATATAGCAAAGATTTTCATTAGAGCCTTATTCAGCAATCCTCAGAAATTAATTGCCTGGTAGGTTCAACTATTTTTTTTTTTTTTTATATTTTTTTTATATTTTTTTATTTTTTTAAGGAAGAGGCTAGTTGCCTGGTTGCTTTTGTAAGTTACAATGGCAAGAAGTTCATTATTTTCTTTTGATTTTTACGTACAACATGAACTCTCCTACTGTAATACTTAGGGGCAGGTCAGTTCGTACAGGCTCACTACTTGCATTAGTGGGTCTAGCATATTTTTTTTATTAAAAGAAAAAAAAACCTACTCTTTTTATTAGTCTCTTAATAATTCGACTTATGATCAATAGGTCATAAATAAAGTGTATTATTATTTAAATTGTATTTCGTTCGTATCGATGAAGTGTAGCACATATTTACATCTTGAGTGACTTCGCTAGGCCATCCTGTGAATTTGTGCATACTAATTTACAATTTTATGTGTGCTTCAAAAATTTGTATTATGTGTCTTAGAACTCAAGGATTGATGTAATATTTTGAAATTTTCCCTTTGACCATATTAAATTAAATTTTTGTTATCGAGCATTCACAAGGACTTTTTATATTATATATATATGTCGTTGGTGAGGGGTGGTGCTTATTTAACTACTTTACTAGGCCATCCTATGAATTTGTGCGTACCAATTACAATTTATTTTTGTTCCAAAATTTTTGTATTATGTGTCTTGGAACTCAGATTGACGTAATATTTTGAAACTTTCTCTTTGACTATATCAAATTGAATTTTTGCATCGAGCATTCACAAAGACTTCTTTTATATATATATATATATAGACACATAGAATTATGACGGAACTATATGTTTTCTTACTTAAATTTTTATGGTGAGCACAATAAAGACTCACTGTTTCGACTACAAATTCTCTCGTTTCCTATTTGAAGCTTCACAGGTCAATTTATTCATTGCAACTTCAATTTTGGAGAAATTGTCAAGATGCCTCGATTTGTTTAAGAAATATATCGCGTTTCTTAATAAGTACTTAATGACGATAACAAAGACAAATAAAGAGAAATATATAAACAAACTGGGCACAAAGATGTATGTAGTTTGGTCAATTCAATCCACGTCCACCGACGAAACAGAAAAATTCGACTAAGTCATCAAGAGTAATACAAATTGAAAAGAGCTCTACAAAAGCAAATACATCCCAAATAAAAATATCCAAATACCTCAAACTAATATGTATATATATATATATATATATATATATAGCTGTCTCTTATACACATCTAGATGTGTATAAGACACAGATGTCTGGTGCATTCCAAATGTTCCGAAAACCCTCAATTCATAGGCCTTCATCTCCTTATCCATAAACTAAAAAACCAGATGATGAAATGACATAATGGTTTGAAGACGTGCAAATCTTTTAATGATCTGACAAGATAAAATAACCTTTTGTATTGTTACCTGACATGTCTCCACATTAATTAGTATCTAACACAACAAATACTCAGATTTTACAAATGTCAAATTTTGCTCCACCTTCTCCACAAATATTCAATGGGCCAAATAATAAATTGGAGGAACAAACCAAATCCAAATAACAATCGAACTTGGTCACAGGATCATCATCTATAACGATAGAACCCTACAAAATATATAAATTACCAAATTTGCACGTATTCATAACTGCAATAGCAATTTCATGAACCTTTATGATTACACAAAATTGGAGAACCCTCCACAAAATCAGAATAACTTAATAACAAACACCCAAATATTCCAAAAACCTAAGAGAGTCATAATATGCAAAAAACACTAAAAGATCCAATTCACTTCCTTAGTTAATACCACAAAACACACTAAAGGTATTATACCAAAATACTAAACAAGCTCATAAAGGAAACAAATGGGATACTTACATAATTCTAACAAGAGCACAAGAGAGTCCAAAATGGTTACAAAAGGTTTAATGAGCCTTAAAGGCTCTGATACATACTAAGAAGATCAACAACTTACTCTACCTTCTCCATTAATACCCAAATTTATACTCAAAGCCAACTCTTCATTAATAAAATAGGTCTTACAAAAATTTTCACAAACTCCAAAAGGACCTCCTAGAAGGTCAAAAGTCGAATACACAAAGAAGAGAGTAACGAAACATCCTAACCCCAGAAACGAACTTCTTCTCGATCACCAGCTTCGTGATAAATAACAAATTATCAGTATTTGCAATATATGACCAAGTTCATTATTGTCAAATCATTTGTGAACTTAAGGAGTCCTGGCTCTGATACTAATTTGTTAGGATCGGAGAATCAGGAATTTGGTTAAAGTTGATTTAGCGAGCCCGTAACGAAGACAAACAAATACTTGACAAGCAATTAATGATGGCAACAAAGACAAACAAAGAGAAATACAGAAATCAAATGGACAAAAAGATTTTACGTGTTCGGTCAACTAGAGCCTACGTCCATGGGCGAAAGAAGAGAATTTTACTAAACTCAATAAGAGTAATACAAATTGGAAAGAAAGATTTCCACAAAACTCAAATTCATAAATCTATATCCAAATTCGCTCGATCTTGTCAGATCCAGGTTCGAATCTGGGTCTTGATATTATTTTTATAACTTTTAAAATTTTTATATAGAAATTTTATAATCTATAGAATTTTATTTTTTGGAAATTATAAAAACGTATTTACTTCATAAATAATACTTATGCATGTATTCTACAATAAAATATTAATTACATTACCAATTTACAATATATCTATATATATATATATATATATATGATTTTACTATATATTAATTATTTTAATTGAATCTAGGTCATAATCAGGTTATAAAAATAAGATTCATATTCAATCTGTTATTTACAATGGCTGGACATATTTGGATCGGATGTGAGTTATCAAAATTATATACCCGAATAAATATATAGAATGGGTCAGATTCGGGTCCAAACCCCACACATTGATATATATAGAGGCCTAAGTTGTATTACTATCCTTGTAGTTACCTTATATAAATCAAATTGAGGGATTATCTTTTGAGAAAGGTTTGTCATTTATAACACACTAAAAGACCTAAAACGTGATACAGTAATAGTACTTTATAATCAAACGCTAGATATTTTTAACCACAAAAACACCAAATCTTGAAATTGGTAACGACTTTTGGAAAATCCTAGTGTTAACATATCTGCGGCGGAAAACAAGGTTAGTTCTGAAGCTCGTCTAGCGCTAGCTCTTTGTAATCTGAGCACTACATATGAGTAAAAATCTCAAGGCCACTCGATCGAGGTAATTTAATTATTTAAGGAATTAACTTTGTTGTGATTTAATTGTATATGTGCACACAGCTAGGGTGATAACATTTTTGTTAGCCTATATTCACATCATTATGGGACTATTTTTTGGAATTATTCTAGCGAACTTTGAGTAACCTTGTTCAGGATGTGGAAAAAAAAAACTCAGTTGGATCATAGTGGATTTTATTTTTTTTTATAATTTTTGATATAGAATTTTCTATGTATAAGTATTGGAATAAGAAAAATGTGATTCTTGGAGTATGTCTTACTTATTGTGGAGTGGGTACTGACCGGCTTTGAATGTCTGCATAGCAAAAAAATTCTGTTACTTTTCAATTATGCAATAGTATAGAATACTCACTCCATTATTGAGTTTATATGATTCTTGATCACACTTTTGTTTTTTCAGCAGATTTTTTAGCGTTTCGGGATTGAATTGTTAACCGATAGCATATGAATAAGGTACCACTAGAAGTTCTCTGTTTTGCCGAATCCAGTTAATTTGCTCATGGCTCGGCGACGTGAAAGAGATATGCAGAAACTAAGAGAAGAACAAGAATCTATTAGAAACATTATTGACCAGTTATTTTCAAATAACGAACCAGAAATCTTCTTGCCCCGCGAAATTATTTCTGCTATCTTAATTAGGCTGCCTCTGAAGTCATTAGGCAGATGTAAATGTGTTTGCAAGTTTAGACTGTGGTGTGGTATCGTTCAGGAAAACAATTTTCTGGTAGAATATTCGAGTCGATCAAAATTTGTTTATGGGTACGAGGATGAGACAAATGCTACTGGAGATGAATAAGTCTTATGGCTGTCTAAGATTAATGGAATGGTTTTGGAGAAAACTTTATTGACTGAAAGATATCGTCTCAGGAATCCTGGCACTAAGGAAATTCTTGATCTGCCTAATCTTCTGAACACAGTTTATAACATGAGGATGTTTTATCTTCCAAAAACTAACAATTATAAGTTAATTTATATTTTTGGAAAGAAAGGAACAATAAATGGAGGCTGTGAGGTCATGACTTTGGGAACCGATCGCACATGCAGAGCTCTTGATATTCCGAGCTTGTATGGTCAGGTAGTGAAAAGATGTGGTCATATATTGCAAATACTGATAATTTGTTATTTATCACGAAGTTTTGTGATCCTGGATTCGGCATTTCTGAAATAGTTTGCACTGATATGGGAAGCGAACTTTCAATTTGTGAACATCAGCATCCCACAGGATCTCTTCTCAAGTTGGAAAAATATTAGGCATTTTTGGTGGGAAGAGATGTTATGTCTGGCTGATAAAGTGTATAAGAGGAACTCCATGTCTATATATTGGAAGATTATAAGAAGGAACAATGGGCTCAAAAGAAGATAGTTATACATTTGTCATTCTTAAATGAATATCCAGAATTCCGGCACACTTTTCCTTATATATTGGCTGATAGTTGGTTGTGGTTTTTTCAAGGAGATACTGATCATATTACGTATAACATTGAATCCAAAACAGTGCTCACTGCTAACCGTCTACCACCAGGAAAAAGGTGTTTGGGTACTGTCAAATACACTCCGGCGAGTTTAGCAAGAATTCAGCGAAAAGAGGAAGTGAATTTTGAAGCAATTCAGCCAAAAAAGAATCCAAATACTCAAGGCCTAGAATTTTCACTCAGGTTGGTGACCTCCTTGTAGTTTGGCCCTGTTCTCAAGCAGGTTCATAGTTGTTTTTAAAATTGTTTTTACCTTTTCTAAACCTGAAAAAGAAAAGCATTTTTTGAATTTTTGAATCAGGGCCAAAGAATAAGTATAGGGATATTTTACACATCTAGCTGTAGAGAGCAAGCATTTTGTGTTCAATTTTTCTTTAAACACTTGCAATTATTCTGGACAAGTTTCGCATATGATTTGAACTTGGGAGTACTATTCAACACTAATTGTTTCTTTGTTTATCCAGGTTGTGGTCCAGCAGACTTGTCAAGAACCTGATCAAGTGCCTGATAGCTTAAAAATTTTAGGTGGTAAACGAAGTGGAAGAAGTGACTAGATCTTTAATACATAGTGCCTGAGGTAGATTTTGACATGGAAGCATTTTGGACTCTCTTAGTATCCCTTTGTCAGACAGCAAGAATCCTTTTTAACCATTCTGTTTGTTTTTTAGCTTAAAACAGTCAATTTCACATTTGTTTTAGTGTTCTCTTGGACGATTTATGCATTTTTGCTACTAATGTCTTCAAGAGAATATAAATACACAATAAATCTTCATATTCTCTCAAATAGTCTTCGTATTTCTTAATTGTAACGGAAAAAATTAACAAAACCATTACTAAACTTGGTTTTTTAATTGTACATCTATGTTAATTTGGTAAGACAAGTGTACTAAAAAAGAAAAACTAATGAAGTAAATATCAGGGACAATTATCTTGATTTCATTACGCAGCAAACAATTATCTTGATTTGAAGTATTACATTGTGAAAAGTGTTTTAGAATTAGACCATAATTTAATATTATATGCGGTCTAAATTAACAAATATTTGTATAAATAATATTAACCGTGCAAAGTAGGGGACTAAATCCTCCCATACTAGATTTACTTGTAACCCAGTACCCTATGTCATCTAGGAACTTTTATTTATGCTCAATCACTAATTTTGTTTTTTGTTCTTCACTTTATTTATTTTTTGGGTTTTTTGTTTCTTTTGTTACTTATATAACATCTAGAAGTGTATAAGAGAAATATATATATATATATACAAATAAACATTAAGAGGTAATGCCATGTTACAAATATCACTCTTTTTCCTTGCAATTCAAACAAATAAAATAAACAAATCAAGCATTATTCCCATTAAATAAGGTCGGCTACATAAATTTTGTTACGCTATTGTACTGTATGATGAACCATATCCTCTTTAATTCTTAGATGGGCTATATCTTTCTTACAAATTATCCACCAAGTCTTTTTAGATATTCCCCTACCCCTCTTACGTTAACTACTCTCTTTAAAGACAGGCACCTCTGCTGACCGTCTTAGCACATGACCTAACTACCTTAAGAGTGTTTCTCTCATCTTCTCATTAATAGGTGCTAGGAATATGCTTATTGCGCATTTAAAATTTGTCCATCCTAGTATACTCACACATTCATCTTAATATTCGCATTTATGCTATTCTCATCTTTTACTTATGTGCTAATTCACTACCCAATATTCAGACCTATAACAAATATTTTAAGTTAAGGATAGCCGTTCTATAAAATTTACCCTTAACTTAAAAGAATTTTCCAGTCGCATAATATTCTCAATGCTATTCCTTATTTCATCTAACCTGTTTGTATCCGATATGTAACATTTCGATCTATACTACCATCTTCTGAAGAATTGAATCTAAATACTTAAGATCTTCACTTGATGTGTATCAATTGATTTTCAATTTTAGATCACTATTATATTCTTACATGCATTTTTACTAAATTTAAATTTCATATATTTTATTTTTGTTCTACTAAGTCAAAAACCTTTTGACTCAAATGCATCTCTCCATATCCCAAGTTTAACATTAATCCTTTCTTTTGTCTCATCTATTAAAACAATATCATCTACAAATAATATATATCATAGTATTTCCTGCCGTATGTGCCTTGTAAGTTCATCTATGACAATGCAAACAAATAAGGAGTTAAAGTTGAACTTTAATATAAGTCTATATTTATTGGGAACTCTTGTGTCAACCCTCCTTGTGTTTTCACACTTGTAACCATATCCCTATACATATTCTTTATTGATTCTATATATGCTACTTTGATTCTCTTTTTTTCTATAACTCTCCATATAACTTCTTTAGGAATTCTATAGTATGCCTTTTCAAGATCAATAAAAATCATGTGCAAATCTTTGTTCTTATCACGGTATCTCTTAGTAAGTTTCCTTAAAAGATGTATGGTTTTCATAGTTGATCTCCCTGGTATGAAACCAAACTAGTTATCTGGCACCTTAATCTCATTTTTTAACCTTCTTTCTATCGTCCTCTCCCAAAATTTTATCGTATGACTCATTAACTTAATACCTTTGTAATTCGTGTAATTTTATACATCCCTTTTGTTTTTCAATATGTGTATCGTAGTATTCTTCGACTTCTTTGGTCGGACATCTTTTTACTCTATAATATTTTATTGAAAAGATTGTCATCTTATGCCTTTCTATCCTAAGCATTTCCATACCTCAATTGGAATATCATCGAGGCCAACTGCTTTTCGTTTTTTCATTTCCTTCAAAGTCTAGATGTGTCTGATTCCTAAATTCTTCAATAATAAATTATATTTCTATACCCCTCAAACTTATCTAACTCTCCCAAAATAAAGAAAGAGGTGCAACATGATCTCTTCTCAGGGGTCACCCATCCTAGTACTATTCTTGCCTAAGTACGCTTAAATTTGGAACTCTAATGGAATCTGGTGCATTAGTGTTAGTATGATCGCACCCTTCTTTATGATCCCCTTCCTGAAAATGGCCTTTTCCTTTGTGATCCCAACGCCCAAAACAATTCTTTCTATTATGATGCACATTTCAAAAACGGTTGTTACAAAACGTGGATTGTTTCTGAAAATGGTCAACATCTATTCAGAATGCTGTTTTTAGGGTTAGCTATCAACTTCTTATTTTAGGGAGAGTAAGAGTCATATAGGAAAGAAAAAATAATAAAATTAGGAATTCACTACTTATCAATTTCTTTTTTTAGATAGGAATGCAATTATTTAATGAGATTAGAAAATTGTAGGTAAAATAATTATAATACTTAATACTTTTTTAACTACACAATGTTAAGCCTAAATAATGATTCTAAACAACTAATTTCCTCTCATAAGAATTGTCCTATCTAATTCTACCACCATCCATGTAATAGTGCCTAATGGCAATATTGCTAGACTAGGAGTCTTCATAAGAAGATAACTCCTAAATACAAGGACAATTCTTGCCTTGGAGTCTTCTTTGCCAACTTAAAATCCTACAAATATAAAGAAAAAAGACTATTGTCGCAGAATAAATCATCTAAAGTGGAATGTTTTTAGCTTCTTGAAACATTGACTTAGATCTTAATTACTAATATTATTTTGTCTATGCATGATTGAAGTGTTATGAGACATGGTTTATTGTTGTACTGGTTATTAATATAGTTTAAAGACAATTGTTGAACAAAGTTTTGTGTCATGCATCTTTAAATTACCCGAATTGGAAGAAAAATTGAAAGAAATCATGTGCATAAGAATCTTTGTATTTTTTCTGTTATGTCGTAACAAGGAAATTTCTGTCTCTTATACACATCTGATGTGTTAAGAGGTTTATTTTGTGTTTTATGTTTTGTCTTATCTCATGGGATTGTTGTTTATGCCTTCATTGGATTTATTCAAACTCTAACATACATATGCTCTTTACCTCATTATTTTGTTCTTATTTTCCCCAAATCCTCTTTGATGCAAGGTCCGTGTGAATGAGTGAATTTAGATTGTTGCAAGGACTTATAATGAATGGATTTGATAATAGACATGTTTGAAATGAAACAAAGTTTCAATGAATTTAAAATTCATTATTTGACTTTGAAATCAAAATTCATTCTAATCCCTCCGATCCATTAGGGTATTTCTGTTGATTTTATTCTATTCATTAGTAAAAAACCATCGAAAGGCATACTATCAATTACTGAGATATATTGTACTAGGAAGAGTTTTGTTCTGCCAAGAATAGTGAGCCTGAGAGCAAGATGCAACGACAAAGTAGGTCCTTCTTCTTGCCTCGATATAACTACTAAAATATTTATCAAAGAGGATTTGGGGAAAATACATTTGAGCCTGTAGAGGTAATGTTTGTGCATAGCTGTCGTGTTATACAACTACAGAATTCAGCTTCATCAACAAACATAGGACAAGTTGTGAAGAAATTTGTGTACGATCCAATTAGCTATTTTCTTGAAGGTTTTAAGGAAAAGGTACAATATATAACTACCAACGATGGACTAGGACTTGAGAAAAACAACAGGTCTAATAGCTATCATATTAGGAAACCTACGACAAAACGAGTACTTTATGTGCCCCATTCACCTGATCAAGAATGCTTCGACATGAGGCTAATTTATCTTCCAAATATCAACAAGGACAAATTGGCCTGTGTGATTACAAGAAAAGAACAAAATTTGCAGGCTGTAGAGTATCTTTGACAATTGGAACTAATCTCAACTAGAGATTTCTTGATATTCCTAGTTGTAGTACAAAATTGGGAAGTAGTGACATAAAGGGGCAAGGGATTGATCTCATGGAAATTGATAATATGCTGTATATCTTTAGATATGCCTGATTTTGAAATAGATTAACAAGAGATGGAAAGATTGAGAACATCGAAACTGTTATGATCTCAGAGAACATGTTTTTGGATTGGAACGATATTTGGCCTTTTTCCTACAACTTTAATCAGTTCTCTCTTGTTAAATAGTACAGGATGGGCATATACACATCTAGATATTGGATAAGAGACAGCTGAAGGGTCAAGCAGTTTCCACATTAGTACTTTTTTTGCATGTCCATTTTGAGCAACATACATAATTATCATCTCATGAATATTGGGCATGATGGTTAGTTATTTAATTGAAGATAATTTTAGTTTATGATAAGTGCGTAA